>CM028344.1:38529665-39242749 GCA_016618105.1 Dendrobium huoshanense
AGACTTCCGATGAGGACTTACTCGGAGGAGAGTCAGATGAAACATCCCCGTTCACCGTGTTTGTGTTGTCACGAGGCGTGGCACGTCAGACGAGCAGCATGAGCAGTACGATGATTTGGAGGAACAAGGGAGGCCGATGTACCTTCCACCTCAGCACAGGGTGGACCTCCCCGTTTCATTAGATACGGATGTTACAGTCTTGCAGTTACAGACTCAGATGGCGGAGATGGCTAGAGCCATGGCGGCGATGACCGCCCAGTTGACGATGTTGGGGGCTACACCCCATGTCATGGATGTAGTTACTCCCACTACATCCAGAGACGAGCCAGTGGCGCCACAGTCGCCAGCCCCAGAGCCTGTTAGAGTTGATAGAGTTCAGAGGGCAGTTCCGATGTCTCCACCAGCAGTACCGTTGAGTGTGCCAGTCCCGAGTCAGTCAGTACAGTTGTCACCAGTTCAGATTCAGGACATGATTGCACAGAGGGTTGACCAGGCTATAGCTTCTAGAAAGTCTGGGGATTCTATTAGTAGAGGTCGCCCCTACCCGGTAGAGTACGAGCGGGAGCCTTACCCCGCTGGTTTTGTTCCTCCCCGCTTTCGAGTTTTTTGATGGGTTTGGAAACCCAAAACAACATGTGGCTCAGTATCGGGCCATATGTTGTAACATTGGAGGAAATGACGCTTTGATGTTGAGACTATTTGTTAGTAGCTTAGGGGGAGTGGCATTTGAGTGGTATGCCGATCTCCCTAATGATTCAGTTCGCACTTTTACTGAGATGGAGCAGTTATTTGTACAGAGGTTTATTAGTACAGAGCATAGAGTGACTGTTGGTGAGTTGGTAGTGACCAGACAGCGCCCCCACGAGTCTCTACCTAACTATATAGTTAGGTGGAGGAACCTTAGTCTTCAGTGTGAACCTCAACTGCAAGAGCAGCATGCAGTTGAGATTCTGTTGAAGAATATAGATGGTCCTATCGCTCCGTATCTGAAGGGTTTCAGCATTCGAACCTTTCAGAAGTTGCTAACCAAAGTCACTAGCCTGCAGGACATCATACCCAATGCAGTCCCTTCCTAAGGTTGAGAGTCAACCCATCCGTAGACCCTCAGCGTTTGGAGTTTTCTGGGGCACCACCTCCTAGGAAGGGGGAGGTGCATAGTACTTCTGATGCTCATGATAGGGGCAAGAGGCCCATGTTAGTTCAGTACCACAACGTCCACCACCACCACGACCTCAGTTTCAGCCCACCGACCTCAGTTACCACCACCAGTACAGCCTCCTGGTCAGTTTCAGCCTACCACCAGAGTCAGCAGCCTAGGCCCTCTTATAGAACTCCAGAGAACCAACAATATTTACAAGAGAAGCTTAGCAAGGAGTATCCCTTTAAAAGGAGAGTGTGAAGAAGATTTTCAAGTTTTTGATTAAGAAAAATATTTTGACATTTCCACCAAACAAAAGAGTAGAAGAAGAAGGGCAAACGAGCATCCTTTGTATTGTCCCTTTCATAAGCATATTGGCCATGTGATTGAAGATTGCTATGTGTTCAAGGATAAGGTGGAAAGCCTTATGGCCAGTGGTGAGATTCACTTACAGGATAGTGATTTGGTACATCCTCGGGGCAAGGTTGCTCAGATAGTTCAGATGATTACTAGCTCCAGTCAGTGTGACAGTCAGTGTGATGTTCAGAGCAGTGACAGTAGAGCACCTCTTAGTTCTGGTGAGGAGTGGCAGCTTGCACTCTCTCGCAAGACAAGGGTATGATCAGACGGGCAGTTCAGAGTTCAGAGGCAGTTGAGAGGAGGCCCCCACAGGCCAAGTCGACAGTTGCCCAGCCCAGTTCCTTTGCCAGTTTCTTTTTCTTCTTCTGTTGTAGTGCCTACTGAGCACATTTCTTCTACTTCTCCTTGTATTAGAAAGATGTATGAAAGAGAGAAACTTGTTGTAACTTCTGAGGGGAAGACAGGATCTCTTCTAGCACTTACGCTGAAGGATTTTGTTCTCCCTTCAACTGATGATGAATTAATGGAAGAAGATGATTCTGGCTACTTTTGGTGTCTTGCTCCTTCTAGTTTTACTTTTCCTAGCACTCGTTCTTCTCATGTTTTATTTATTTCTGAAATAATGATGATGATCCTTCTTTTGAAGAAGAGTTTGAGTGTGTGGAAGAGCCTGTGTTCGCTATCCCTGAAGGAGGTTGTTATATGGATTCAGAAGATGAATCCGAGAACACTCCTCAATCACCTTTCGTTGAACCAACACAAGCCATGTCACCTGAACCAAATGAGTCCTCTATTGAGTCCGACTCAATACGAGAGATACAGTTGCGTTCAGGTAAGGTCCTACCACCTAAATGGCTAAAAATAATAAAGAGAAAGATAGAACATCATACCCAACAGGATGATCCTATCCCTCCTCCTCAAGCACCTGCTAAGGAGAAGGGAAAAGGCCCTCAGTTGGACGTTGATTACAATGTGTTGGCTCATTTGAGAAAGATCCCTTCCTTCTTAGTGTGTACGATGCACTTATGATGTCTTCCGACTTGAGAGAGACTTTGGTGAAAGCTTTGCTTGAACCAGAATCTTATCAAGCTTTCTTTGCCACTGAGTCAGTTAAGGATGCATGCTATTTGAGAGAGATGCCATGCATTACCTTTTCAGACCAGGATCTTCTTTTAGGGACTTCTGATCACAACCGTCCCTTGTACGTCACCACTGAAGTAAATGGTTATGAGTTGAACAGGGTCCTCATTGACCAAGGAGCTTCAGTTAATATCCTTAATCATGCCACCTTACAGAGCCTCTCCCTTGGACATTTGAAAACTGACTTCAGATAAGATTATGCTGAAGGGTTTTAATGATCAGGTCAGCGAGCTCTAGGTTCCATCACTTTGCCGTTGCGTTTTGGAGATCTTTTGACTGAGGCAAAGTTTCATGTTATTGAGGCAGATACCTCATACAAGGCTCTCTTAGGAAGGCCTTGGATACATGAATATGGAATGGTGCCCTCTACACTGCACCAGTGCATGAAGTATATGAGGAATGACGTAGAGTTTTCCATTCTTGGAGATATTCAACCTTTTGCCGTGCATGAGGTCTCTATTTATGACGACGCCGAGCATTACATGCCTCGGAAAGTTCGTAGACCTCCCACTGCCCAGTCACCAGTGATACCCGCTGGTGTTGTACAGGGTCCTATGCAGCCCCTTGCACAGGGTCCTATACAACCACTAGTACAGGGTCCATCACAGGTTGAGATTGGAGCAGATGTTTCCACTACAGACCCGGATGAATCTTTACGGTTTGTACTCAGGCACGATGTTCCCCCTAGTAGAGGTAGGGGATTGCGTGGTAGAGGTCGAGGTAGAGAGTCAGTTCGCCCTCCGAGGAACTTTGATGCTCGAATCCCTCCTCCCTCGCACTTGTACACTTCCCCTTTGACTGTTGAGTCCGACTCTGATGATGAGATGATTGATGTTCCTCGTCATTCAGTCCCTTTGCCTGCCTTTAGTGTTGATCACAATTCCTATCCCACATTCCATAGGAGTTTGATTCCTCAAGGTGGTTTAGTTGTTGATAGTGATTCAGACGACGACGGAGATGTCGGACGTCAGACTACTAGTCAACAATCCCTTTCTCGCCAGATGTACGGGATGAGAATTGAGGAATCTCCTCCTCAATCTTCCCCTACACCTTCCGTTAGTGTTCGTGGTGCACCACCCTTAGATAGGCGTTCTGTACAAGAGCTGCACACTCTCTATGTACCAGCACAGTCTTCGTGGCATGCATCTTTGTTCCATAGTGTAGGTGTCCCACAGAGCACTGATACAGAATCCTGTGGAATCCACTGTGGATGATGAGATCATGCCAGTTCCCCGATACTTTTCCCCTGCTGTTGATAACTTTGTTGAGCGAGGCATTGTCCCTTCGACTTGGTCAGGTAGACAGGCCCGACAGCAGGCCCGTATTTGGCGAACCGATTTTCCTCGGACTGGGCAGGGTATAGGCTATTCTCAAGAAGATCAGTCCCCTTCCGCCAACATTCAGGTCGTCTCTCATTCTTATCCAGTTGTTTCCATCTCCGATGATGAAGACCCGAAGAGAATGAGGACAGGGTCCTTGAAGCTCCACGTGAATTCGAAGATGGCGCCAGTTCTGCCATGGACGAATTGTGTGAGATCAATTTGGGCACTGAGTCGGATCCTCGACCTATTTTTCATAGTGCTTTGTTATCCGAATCAGAGGCTCAAGAGTATGTTGCACTCATTTCTGAGTTTAAGGATTGTTTTGCCTGGAACTACACTGAGATGCCCGGTTTAGATCCAGAAGTAGCAGTCCATAAGTTAGCTATTAGTCATGATGCAGTCCCTGTTAAGCAGTCACCTCGCCGGATGAGGTTAGAGATTGAACAACAGGTGATCGCTGAGACTAAGAAGCTTATAGAGCTGGTTTTGTTCGTGAAGAGAAGTATCCCACTTGGCTTGCCAATGTTGTTCCAGTCCGGAAGAAGAATGGTCAGATTCGTGTCTGTATAGACTTCCGTGATTTGAATAAGGCATGTCCTAAAGACGATTTCCCTCTTCCTATCCCTGAACTCATGGTTGATATTGTTTCGTCCCATAGCATTTTCTCCTTCATGGATGGTTCATCTGGTTATAATCAGATTAAGATGGCCCCTGAAGATGAGAAATTCACTGCCTTTCGCACCCCCATAGGTGTGTTTTGTTACAAGGTGATGCCCTTTGGCCTCAAGAATGCCGGGGCCACCTATCAGCGTGCCATGACTATCATTTTTGATGAGTTGATTCATGAGCAAGTTGAATGCTATGTGGATGACTTAGTGGTCAAAAGCAAGGTCCGTAGTGATCACCTCCGAGACCTACGAATCGTTTTTGAACGCTTAAGAAAGCATGATTTGAAGATGAATCCCTTAAAGTGTGCATTTGAAGTTAGTGCAGGGAAGTTTCTTGGTTTTATTGTTCGCTATCGTGGCATTGAGATTGACCCCTCCATGATCAAAGCCATAGTGGACTTGAAACCTCCTAGGAGTCTTACCCAGTTGAGGTCTTTTCAGGATAAGCTCGCTTTCTTGCGGAGATTTATCTCCAATCTTGCCGGTAGATGTCATCCCTTTGCTGCTTTAGCGAAGAAGGATGCCCGTTTTCATTGGGATAAGAATTGTCAGGAGGCCTTTGAGAGCATAAAGTGCTACTTGATAAATCCCCCAGTGTTAGCTGCACCCATCCCTGGTAAACCGTTGATTCTTTACACTACTGCCTTGGATGAGTCGCTTGGTGCACTTTTAGCTCAAGAGAATGAGGAAGGCAAAGAGAATGCTTTGTACTACCTTAGCAGACGTTTGATTCCTGCAGAGCTAAAATACCCGGCAATGGAAAAGCAGTGTTTGGCTTTGATCTTTGCTGTGCAGAAGCTTAGACACTATATGCTCTCACACAAGATCAGTTTGATTTCTCGAGTCAACCCTTTGCAGTACTTAATGACCCGTCCGACATTGTCAGGTCGTTTAGCACGTTGGTCCATGATTTTGCTGCAGTTTGACATTACCTTTGTCCCTCAGCGGGCCGTCAAAGGACAGGCTCTAGCTGATTTTCTTGCTTCTCACCCGATCCCTGCAGATTCCCCACTTAATGACGATTTGCCCGACGAACTAGTCATGAGTGTGGAAGAGCAGGAGTCCCCTACTTGGGAGTTTTACTTTGATGGAGCCTCTTCCATCAAATCACTACGTCCTTACGAAAACTCCTGTAGTTAGGGTAGGTTTGGGGCTTGTTTTTGTGTCTCCTGAAGGCCACACCCTCCGTTACTCCTACAGTCTTTCGGAGCCTCGTACTAATAATGAAGCTGAGTACGAAGCCCTGATTGTAGGACTTGAGTTGGCCGTTCAGATGAGCATTATGCGGGTAAAAATCTTTGGAGATTCCCAACTAATTATTAATCAAGTGGCTGGAATTTTCAAAGTTCTCAAACCTGAGCTCTTGCCTTATCACGATAGGGCAATGGAGCTCTTGTGTTTGATTCCTGAAGTAACTTTAGTTAGAGTCCCTCGATCTGAGAATGGTAGAGCGGATGCATTAGCTAAACTTGCTAAGGAGTTGGCTGACCCGAATGGAAATCCGGTGTCGATTGTTGTCCAGTACCGACAAGCCTTGTGTCCTGCGGACTTGTCTTCTCCCGATCAGACCCTCACAGTCTGTGCTGTTGAGGAAGAGTCAGATTGGAGAGTTCCCTTTGTTGAGTACTTGAAGCGTGGAAAGCTTCCGGAGGACCGCTCTCTTGCCGCTCAGATTAGAAAGAGAGCTTTGTCCTTCTCCTATGTGAATGAAACCCTGTACCGACGCTCTTTCGACCAGATGTGGTTACGATGCCTCAACAATGAGGAGGCTCGTAAGGTCATGGGCGAGGTACATGAGGGGCTTTGTGGTGCTCATCAGTCTGGACCTAAGATGAAGGTCAGAATTAAACGCCTTGGTTACTACTGGCCGACGATGATCCGTGATTGCATGGAGCACGCTAGGAAGTGCCACCAGTGCCAGATTCATAATACTGTCATCCACCAACCTCCTAATCCGTTGCACCCCACTGTTTCTTCTTGGCCTTTTGAAAGTTGGGGTACGGATGTAGTGGGTCCTATTGACCCTCCTTCCTCTAAGGGTCATAGATTTATTCTGGCTGCTACTGATTACTTCTCTAAGTGGGCAGAAGCTATCCCGCTTAAGGAAGTTAAATCAGAAGATGTGATGCGCTTCTTCCGCGATCATGTTGTCTACCGTTTTGGTGTTCCGCGCCGTATAATTTCGGATAACGGCCCGTCTTTTAGAAGCACCAAAATTGCTAGATTTGCCCGCCGCCATAACATAAATTGGCGGTATTCCTCGATTTATTATCCTAGGGCTAATGGTTTGGCTGAAGCATTCAATAAGACCTTAGTCCAGTTGATAAGAAAGATACTTGTGGCAAATAAAAGAGAATGGCACGACAAATTGCCTGAAGCATTATGGGCCTATAGGACTACATACCGTACTCCTACTCAGTGTACACCATATGCTTTAGCTTTTGGGGTTGAAGCCGTCCTCCCACTTGAGGTCGAGCTCCCTTCGCTGCGTGTAGCAGTTAGCCACAATTTGTCTCGTGAGGATAATGCCCGACTACGATTGGAAGAACTTGATGGTTTAGAAGAGCTCCGTTTGCAAGCTCATCAGAACCTTAAGTTGTATCAGGCCCGTATGGCCCAGGCACATGATCGCCTTGTTCGACCCCGTGCTTTTCAGGTCGGGGAATTAGTCCTTGTCCTGCGTAGGCCTATTATCTCGCGTCGTCGTCGAGGTGGTAAGTTCGAGCCCATTTGGGAAGGCCCATTTGTTGTAGAGCAAGTATACGAGGGTGGATCTTACTTGCTAGTTGATGCGAATGGTGTTCATCCCATGCCTGTCATTAATGGGCAGTACTTGAGAAAGTACTACGCTTGAGTTTGCACATCGCAAGGGGCATCCCCCGCCACTTGTAAATATCCCTCTGTATGGATATAACTCTAAAGAATTTCTTGTATTTTTCGGCAATCCGTGGCCACGACGATTTGTCCTCTACCACGTGATGTTCGTCATGCAAAATATGAGATTATCTTTAGATGTTGTATGTAAATACGCCGTAGGGATGTTTGTGCTTACTTCCACATTCACTGATCATTTTGATATTGTTGCACAAAACTTCTTTTTTTTTGTCTCCTCTTAAGGTTGACTTTCCCCAGTTTCACTTGTCACTTTCAAAGTGTGGTCTGGGATACCAAAACTACTAACTCGAATTTCTATGTAATATGATACTGGGTCCATCCTTGATCTATATTTGTCAAATATAGTGACGTCGATCCATGATCACTTTGTGAATTTCCTCAATAAATTATTGTTGTAATTTTTCTCTCTCCCCAGTTTTATTCATGTGGCGAATATGGCCTGGGTTATCAAAGCCAACAATTTCCCCCTCTCTTCAAAATATAAAATATATATAATAAAAATGAGGGAAGCTCTTAGTTGAGAAAGAATTGGTTGCCCTTGTCACAGGTGGAACCCGGTTCTACACTCCAAGAGCCCAAAGTCCCTTAAAATTCTTTTCTTTCGAGAGGGAAGCTCTTAGTTGAGAAAGAATTGGTTGCCCTTGTCACAGGTGGATCCCGGTTCTACACTCCAAGAGCCCAAAGTCCCTTAAAATTCTTTTCTTTCGAGAGGGAAGCTCTTAGTTGAGAAAGAATCGGTTGCCCTTGTCACAGGTGGAACCCGGTTCTACACTCCAAGAGCCCAAAGTCCCTTAAAATTCTTTTCTTTCGAGAGGGAAGCTCTTAGTTGAGTATAATCGGTTGCCCTTGTCACAGGCGGAACCCGGTTCTACGCTCAAAGAGCCCAAATTTCCTCCAAATTCCCTTCTGTCTCTCCTAAAGCAGTTCGATGACTGCTTAGGAGACGACTGTGTGTTCACTTCTTCGATTATGGCTGTTCACTTTTAATGGGATGATGTTCTCCCCTATTTGTGATGTAGTACATCTGGCTATAGATGTTAACATCACTTCTTTGTGGATTTTGATCTTCGAGCAGAAAGTCGATCCGCTACTTCTTTCAAATGATATATTCTCTCATTGAGATCTTGATTTTAGTTACAAGAACAGTCTCTTTTGAATACATCAATGTTGCTTGTACGTTTCACAGCAGGTCCCATCAGTTAGCATGGGTATTACCACTGTGATTTCTTTAATAATCATGAATATTTTATATGATGATTGTTGTTCTCAGTGGCAAGTGTGTTCCCTTGTCACTTCTATTACTGTTCCCTTAATGTGAGTTTTTTCTTTCTACTCGGTTGTTTGTATGTTTCTCTTCATAGGGAGATATACATCAGTCGATTGCTTCATGATATGTGATTTTAATTTTACCTAAAGAAGTCCTACTTATGTTTTGATTATTCATGGCCACGACGATTTGTCCTCTACCATGTGGTAATTGAAATATGAGTTTGAGATTTCTTAGGCGATGGATTACCTACTTCTCTTTCCCTCACAGCGCCGCGCACATGTGCGTCGGGTGGTTGTAGAGGTGACTTTCACTCTTTGTCTCGCCGTTGCGAATATGGTCAGGCAGACATTGAGTCGTCTCCATTCACTGTTTCGATCTGGTCAGGTGAATGTGAGATTTTGTCTTTTGTCCTGCTGTTTCGATCTGGTCAGGCAGACATTAGACTTTTTGGGAAGCTCTTTATTCGCTGTTGCGAATATGGTCAGGTGGATATTGAGCTGTTCTCATTCGCCGTTGCGAATATGGTCAGGCGAATGCTGAACTCCCTTTCTCTTTCCCCCTTTGTCTCGCTGTTTCGATCTGGTCAGGCGAACATTGGGTTGTCCTCATTCACTGTTTCGATCTGGTCAGGTGAATGTTGGACTTTTTCTTTTGTCCCACCGTTGCGAATATGGTCAGGTGGACATTAGACTTTCGGGAGGGCTCATTATTCGCTGTTGCGAATATGGTCAGGTGGATTCTGAGCCATTCTCATTCGCTGTTTCGATCTGGTCAGGCGAATGTTGACTCCCCTTTCTGGTTGGGTGCCCGACAGAGTCCCTGGGAGGCATACTTCACCACCTCTTCATTCCCCCTGTTTTATTTTCCTGTTTGGGGGTTGTTGAGTTTTCTGCTGATTCTTTGTTTCGCTGTTTCGATCTGGTCAGGTGAGCATTGAGTCTTTCCCCATTCACTATTTCGATCTGGTCAGGTGAATGTGGGATTTTCCTTTTCCCTTCCGCTCTGCTGTTTCGATCTGGTCAGGCAGACGGTTGGTTCTCTTTTTCTACTCATGTTCACTGTTTCGATCTGGTCAGGTGAGCATTGAGTCTTTCCCCATTCACTGTTTCGATCTGGTCAGGTGAATGCGGGATTTTCCTTTTCCCCTTCTGTTCTGCTGTTTCGATCTGGTCAGGCAGACGGTTGATTCTTCTGTTTCTACTCATGTTCACTGTTTCGATCTGGTCAGGTGAGCATTGAGTCTTTCCCCATTCACTGTTTCGATCTGGTCAGGTGAATGTGGGATTTTCCTTTTCCCTTCCGCTCTGCTGTTTCGATCTGGTCAGGCAGACAGTTGGTTCTCTTTTTCTACTCATGTTCACTGTTTCGATCTGGTCAGGTGAGCATTGAGTCTTTCCCCATTCACTGTTTCGATCTGGTCAGGTGAATGCGGGATTTTCCTTTTCCCCTTCTGTTCTGCTGTTTCGATCTGGTCAGGCAGACAGTTGGTTCTCTTTTTCTACTCATGTTCACTGTTTCGATCTGGTCAGGTGAGCATTGAGTCTTTCCCCATTCACTGTTTCGATCTGGTCAGGTGAATGCGGGATTTTCCTTTTCCCCTTCTGTTCTGCTGTTTCGATCTGGTCAGGCAGACAGTTGGTTCTCTTTTTCTACTCATGTTCACTGTTTCGATCTGGTCAGGTGAGCATTGAGTCTTTCCCCATTCACTGTTTCGATCTGGTCAGGTGAATGCGGGATTTTCCTTTTCCCCTTCTGTTCTGCTGTTTCGATCTGGTCAGGTGAGCATTGAGCCTTCTCTCATTCACTGTTTCGATTTGGTCAGGTGAATGTGGGATCTTTCTTTTCCCTTCTTCTGCTGTTTCGCCGTTTCGATCTGGTCAGGCAGACAAATGATTTCTCTATATTTGATTACTCTCCCTTATTGCTTTTTCTTTGATTATTGTTCTCTATTATTTCCTTTGATTTCCAAGTTACTTCTGATTTCCCTTCTCGTCACGTCATCTTAGACTTATTTTCTAGATGATCGTTGAGTTCCCTTTGGACCCTTTATGATCTTGTTTCGATTCTGCTCCTGTGAGCATTAGATCTCTTTCTCCTATTCTGCCATTGTTATTGGGCAGATAGTTGAGCTACTTTCTTTGATTCACTCTCATCGTCGATTTTGTTTCCTTGCTCGACCCTAGAGTTGCATCTTCCTAGAGCTAGGAAGGTCAACGCCAACATATACGGTTCACCCGTTGTTCTCCGCATATGTTGGGGGTCCGTTTGTTGACCTCGTTTTTAGCGCGTCTACCCTCGAGCACTTTCGATCAATTTAATCGAGCATCGTCGAACCCAGTCCGAGCTCGAATCGACCCGACTCGAGCCGGAGCGGACTCGAACATGTTCGATTAGACTCGATTAGTTTGATTTCATCGCGGCTTACCCGATTTTGTTTAACCAATTTTATTGAGCCGTCTCGAGCCCGAATCGACTCGAATCGAGCTAAATTCGGACCCGAGTTCAACCCGATCTTAGCTGAATCTAATTGGATTCAGCTCAATTTGAGCCTATTAACTACCCTTTTGACTTTCTATACGTTTTGAATTAATTCCCTAAATCCAGTAATCGCATCAACGGCCACGATCGAGCGAAATCTTCGTTTCGGCCAAAATCGCGCTGATCAGAAGATTTCTGCGCTTCGAGCAGACATCGAGCGAGAACAGAGCTGTTTGAGGAAATGTCGGACGCTGGAGCACGATGGCGAGAATTGGCGGGCTTCCTTTCTCGGGGATGGCGTGTATTTCCTCCAGACGAAGCTCTCTCTCTCGGCATTCTGGCTCTCTCTCATTCGCTCCCGCGCCCTCTCTCTCTCGATCCAGCTTCTCCTCTCTCGCTCTCACCCCCGATCCCTCTCTCTGTTCTCAACGCACCCAAAGGCTGAAGCCGCCCGACTTCCTCCGTTCGTGCGACCCCGACGTCGGCCAAGCTCCAGCCCTCCCTTGGCTTCGCACGGTTTAAGACCGAACCCGACGATCCCAACCCCTGCCTTGGTTGACCGATCCTCTCCAAACCTACAGGTAATCCTTGTCTTTGCTCTTCTTCTTCTTCCCACATTTTCTTCTTCCCCTTCTACTCCTCCCTCTTCGTTTTTGTCTTTTTCTTTTTATTCTTCCCTCCCTCTCTTTTCCTCTCAAATTTCTTTCTTCTCCTCCTTGCTCCATGTTTTTTTTTTTTTTTTTCATCTCTTCTCCTTCAAGATTGGTGGTGAACGAATAATTAGCTTATGGGATGAGGTTTTCCTTACTTCTTTGTTACAGTATTTTCTTTTAACCCTTGTGAATGGAACTCTTCTCCTGGACAAGCCATATGGTTTTAATGGATGTGCCTTATAGCAATTCATATGATGTTAGAATTGCTTTATTTATGCAAAAAAAAATCTGTAGAAGTTTACATTTCTTAATAGTTTGATGTGAGAGATTTGCATCTGATTCGTGAAGCTTTAGGTGTGAATGACAAAACAAATTGAAAGCCATGTTCTTTTTTTTTAGTCAAAGCATGTACACAAGGTGTTTGTAGTAATGCTCATTAGAGATTCACACATGATTTCTTGGTCAAATGAGGGCACTAAGGAAACGCATTTGTATTCCATCATTCTTATGTCCTCAAGAGAATCATAATCTTGGATATGTGTCATTGCTTAATCACATGTATATAGATTTTGTTTTTATATATGGCATTGGTTGGATCATTTTGTGTTCAAGTTCTTTACAAAGTCTAGAGTGCAAAAAAAAAAAAAAGGAGATTGAAGTTCTTTTAATTCTCTCATTGTAATATAGATACATATGTGTCTTCTCTTACATAGACAATAGAATATTTTGTGCAAACTACCTATACAATTTCAATCAAGTGGGTGTGCAAGTCAAACCTTCATGATATGTAGCTTTGTATGATTCCAGAAGAGTGCATATAAGTTGTTTGGTGAGATGCTTCTTAATTTTGTAGTTTTACGAAGTGCTTCGTGAGCATTGGCTATCTCATTTGAGAGACTCTAATGTCGTTTGAATTTTTGCTACATGCTTATGATCTTGCATCCTTGTCTTCAATATATTGGTGGTATTTCCCATAAGATGATGTATGGGAGTTCTATGTTTTTGAAACGTCGGGATCATCTCTTGATATAATATGAAACTTTGGTTAGTTGTAATTGTCGAAGTATTATCTTTTGTAGTATTTGTGCGTGATGGACCCCATTAAAATATAAGGAAAGAAGGCTTGAACATGAGTTAGTATTTTCTTTAATGATTTCATGAATTAGTTGGCATCCAACGATTTATCCCAAGTATCATCCGGTAGCAAAGTTTTGTAAGTTTGATCGCGAGATTGGCCTTCTACTCTTTTCTCTTCCCCAAACATTAGATACGAAGTTTCCTCTTGTTTGTTGTTTTATTATCATTTGTTATTCAAAGGGATGCTTGGTGCAAAATGTGAAGGTTACGACATGTCATCGCTTAAAATAAAACTTCTATTACATGAAAATACTTGATGGTTGCATTGAAAGTTGAATTTTCTCTTAAAATTGTGGGGATTAGGCTTAGAGTCCTTTGCAAATAATGTGTTGAAATTCATTTCGTTGCCAAGTAGACTTTTGTTAATGACAAAGCATGCATTTGAGCTCACATCATTACCACTTTGAATCAAGAAGTCTTATAGAATGAAATTTTGTGTCTAAAAAAAAAATAAAAATAAATGCATTCCTTATGTCCATTGTCCTATTTGTTACAGCCACGGCATGGTTTCATTCACACAAGTGTGTAGACCACGACTTCTTATGATAACTTGCTTTGTGAAACTTCAAAATTGTTGCATGCCAAGTATATGATGAAATGCTTCGAATGAAACCCATAGTTGTTTTGCTTTTACATTGATCTTCTTCATATTAAATTTCTTCAACGTAATGTAAAAAAATCTAAGAATGGTGTTGAGACTCGATGAATTGGGGATATGTTTGCACCTAAATTATAATTAGATTTTATGTTTGTGAGATGACATGAGGTCTTTTGGCTTAGAAAAACAAGTGCAGAATTTCTTCCATTTAGCTTCCAAACTATCTTTTGGAGACAAAAATGAGTGCAGAATTTTACTTTTTTTTATGCCCCAAGTTGCTTTGGAATAGGCTATATGCAGATTTTCATATATTTTAAATTCCAAACTGTTCGGGAATGGATGGGGTGCAGTTTTTTTACTGTTTTAGGCTCCAAATGGCATTGAGTAGCAAAACATGTGCAGATTTTCTTGTTGTTGTAGCCTCCAAATTGTGTTAGAAATGAGCTAAGTCAGATTTTCAATTGTTTTATGCTCCAAGTTGGTTTGTAGACAAGTTAGATGCATATTTTCATTCGTTTCGTGCCTTAAATTTTTGTTTAGATAAATTTTGGAGAATATCTATATGCTTTCCTCTTTTAAGAAAATCTTTGAGCTTGTTGAAATTTATTAAGATGAATATTGCTTGATTATATGCATCGTTCTTGAAGTAAGAAATAGACTTATGCCTCCCTTGTGTTGACACAACAAGTATTTGTTTGACCTCTTTAAATTATAGTTGGTTGAGGAAACTTTATGTGTATTTCTAGAATCAAATGGTTTCATATGGTGTGAGCTAGTAGCATGTTGAAGTTACGACATTTGAGAATGAGTAATTGCTTAGTAGTATAAGAGGTTTATGCTTAATTCATGTCATGTTATATATAGCTCAAATGAGAATGGGGACAAGTCTTAAAATGATCATGTTGTTTTACTTCAAATCGTGCACATTAAATGTCGAGTAGAATGTTACAAAAGAGAGCTTAGTCTACTTTGCTTGCATTGGTTTTTTTTATGATAAGCTAGTTCGTTTAGAAGTTGTCTAAATGCGATCTTTGGAATGTTTCTTTTGTGAAATTCTAGAATAGAGGTTGTTAGAAAATGTTATAAATTTTATACTTGATTTCATGCTAGAAAGATTTGGCTAATTATTTTACATCGAAAGGTTTTATTGAAGATTTTTGCGAATGTTTTGTGATGAACGCTTTGCAATGAGAGGTTTTTTTTTATAAAACCTTTTTGTTGGGAAGCTTTGGTTTTTTTTCTACCCCACTCCAAACGAGAGGAGAGGCACTTGATTTGTGGGTAGTTGGGTAGAATTTTTGTGTCAAAAAGAGATTTTGGAAGAAGATTTTTTGTAGGGTTTTGAGTCAAAACTAAAAGAAAGGTTTAGTAGATAGTTTGTGTAAAATTTGGTGTGGCATTCAATTTAGAGATTCTCTTAGAATCTTTTGAGACTTCTAGTTTGGGAATCCGCTTAGTGTAGTAAGATCCCTTAGTAGTTTTGGAGAATAAGGTAGTATTTAGTATGCAAGTTGTCTTGTTGTTAATCCTTACTAATTTGTTAGAAGACAAGTGTTAAAAACAACAGAAAAGAGATTTTAGTAGATAACTTCTGGGGGGATTTAGTAGTAGTCCATTTGGAAGCTCTTGTAAGTCTTTTTGAGATCTTTAGGATGAATTTTGGAGTTTGAAGTATTAGAGAGCTTTAAGTAGGAAGGTCTCTAGTGTCCTTTTGGGAAGTAAGATAGTTCTTAATTATTTGAATTAGACCCCTTTAGTATTAGTTTCTAAAAGAAGAATAAATATAAAATTTTTGGGAGAAAATAAAACAAAAGAGACTCTTATTTTGGATTTAGAGTTGAGAATGCATATCCCTTTAGTTGATATAGGATTTGTTTAGAATGTGTCGGTTAGTAGAGTTGGATTCGTATCAAGTGCCTCATTTGGAGTGGGAACAGCAAAGGGCATTGTTGATATAATAGGATGCACTTGACTTTTACGAAGTGTGTCCAATAACAACAATGCCCACATCCCTTTTTCGTATTCAATTTTCGTTTTCTCTTTCTTTCTTTGCATTTAGTCTCATTTTGCTTTGCCGTTAGCTTTCTTGGTCGCTTCTTTTGCGCTTTGACACTACGCACGTACAAAATAAGGAGAACCTAAAAGACAAGTGGCCCAACAAATAACTAAATGGTACGTTCTTTCTCTTTTATGCATTTTCCTTCTTTCATATTATTATAGAACTGCTCTAATACCTTTCTTCTATGTTTTGCGAGGTATATTTTGGAATGCAATGGATAAGGAGCATTGGAGCACTTGGAGCTGGAGCTAGGACAGTCGGATCTAAGCATCAGTCGTCCCTACTCATCTAGTAGGGGCGCTACGGGCGGAACCACCGGGTCGTAGCCCCCGGTGCCGTAAGTCTACTAAAACTTAGAAAACCTTTAGGGGCTTAGATGTTTGTGCGCCTCCCACCCTTAGGTCCTTAGAAACTTCAATTATATATTTAGGATTGCTTTCATTTTTTAGATCCCTAAAATCCTATGACATCCGTGTAGAAGTCTTAGGAATTAGAAGAAGAACATCACTTTCGATCCTACAACATTAGTGACATCTAAGGACAAAAATTAAGGACCGAGTCTTAGAAAACATAGACTTAGGATGCATGTTCCTTATAGGATAGAGACTTTAAAACAACAACTTAGTGACACGTTTTCCTAGATTTAGATTTTGTTTTCTTAATTCACTAATAATCAACCAATCAATCATAATCTAATTCTTAAAAATCTATTAAAACACTTAACTCTTAACTAAGTTTTAATTAACAATCATAATCATTAAATCATAATTTTAATACATAAACCTAAATCAATCCTAACTAATTTAATAATTGATTCATAACCAATTTAAGATTTAAAAGATGTAGATCATATTAGGAGATTAAATACAAACTAAATTCATTAGGATTAAAATATTCTTAAAGATCAAACTTAGAATAATCTTTTAAAAGTAATCAACAAATCCCTTAATACATAACAACCGCTCTAAAAGTGAAGTTTATTGGATGAACTACTCCGGGCTGCGGGGCTAAGTGTCCTAAGGAGGCTGGTTCCTCGAGCCTGGTGGCACAACGCCACGAATGGATCTAATGGAGCGTCAAAACCTAAAAATTAATCTTTTTAATTGGCTTAATTCAAACCTTAATAATAAAACATTTAATCTACCCTTTTCTTTTTCTTTTAACAACAAACTATAATAATCAAACAAAGTTAATTATCACTGGGTAACCCAGGCCTACGAGGCTATTAAGTTAGCCCCAAGGAGGGTGAAATAAACCTCACGGCCTCGGTGTGAAACAAAGGTGATAGTTAATCAAACATTAAAAATAAAACATCCTAAAAATCAATTCTAAAACACTAATATTTAAACTTTAACTAAAATCTCTTCTTTGTCCCTTTCAACAAACAAATCAAATATGCATACAACTCTAATTAAAAATATCCTATATAGGACCGACCAAAACTACACAGCCAACACACACATAGATGAGTTTGCTAGGACACGACTATTAGCTTTAGGTTAGGATTTTGTTCTGCTTTTCTTTTCTGTTCTTTGTTGTGACGCTCTGCATGTGACCCGTGTGTTGTTTGTTTTTGCTACCTGTTGTAGCATTTCTGTGATGTTGTTTCGTACTGTTTTGCTAGCTACTCTTTTCTTTCTTGCACTGTGGTTGTGACGTTAGAATACCCATAGGTTAGGCACGCTCTTTCATACTAATGCTGTCTTCCTGCAGGTGGCCGTGCTCATATAATGCTATTAAAAGGGGGGCTAAAAATTAATAATCATGTATAACTGCTTTAGGTACCCGCTTCAGCTGCTTAGCCCCCAATAATCAGAGCACGGCCAAGTGTGATTTATTTTTCAGCATTTCCATATATATAACCGCTTGGATGGATTTTTATTATAACTGCTTAGGATAACCCCTGCAGGAGAGTCTAGATTTTTTCTTTTTCTGATGTGATGTACTTGAGATGTAAATGTTGTGAAAATTTAAAATAAGGCATTTTTAAAGAGATAGGAATCCAAAGAGAAAAGTAAACCCCCATAGAGGGTTTCCTTTTTCATTTGGATATCCTTTTGGAGCGTCCGCTACGAGGAGTCCAAAGGGAAAAGTAAACCCCTACAGGGGGTTTCCTTTTTCATTTGGGCATTCTTTTGGAGGACGTACTACGAGGAGCCCGAAGAGCTGAAGATGATCCAAAGACGAATCAAGGAAGTGAAGAAGAAGACTGAAGGCCGAAGATATAAAAATGCCTTATTTTAAGATTTGCGTCGTTTCCGGGTTGTTGTCGGTGGAGCCCGGCCACCTTTACTTACTGTACTCTGTGATGTAATATTGTATGGCACTTGCCATGGACACTCTTTTTCGTGGGATTTTGTTTCTGTGGATTGCTTGTTTACTCTGATTGCGCAGTAGAACTAGCATGCTTTTCATAGGTTTCTTTCTTGCATGTGCTTGTGTCTGACCGTTAGGCTCTTTAGGATAAAAATTCTTCTACTTGCAATTAATAATAAAAATTTAAGATTAATTCACATAGAAACCATAACGATTTTAGGGAATAGCCGGAATCGTCCGGGGGCGCATGCACGCATTCTCTCTTCTATTAGACAAATTTTCCCGCCTGAGGGTAGAGTCCGGATAATCTGGCCTATGAGGATGAAGTGCCGGACCTGGGGAAATTTAGTCATTCAAAAGTTATTTTTATAAAGCCTTTTTAAAATTCATACATATCTGATTTGGAGACTTTAACCAGCATAATTGCATTAGTAACTAATTAAAATTAAGATTTAATTGCACTAGCTTTAGAAGTATCATACCACTCATAAGTGTGGGATCAATTAGGGATTTCTCTAGTTTGTCGATCCCAAATTCAGTGTCTGAACTACCCACCCTTCTTCATACAGACTGGACAACATGGATTTTATACGATTAGGTGGTTTTAGCTGGCTTCCTTTGTCAGACAAGGAATAAGCCCAGACTGCATTAGTTAGGTCGTAGATGCTAGCGTTGTGTGTACAACACTACATCTTTTATAGATTTAGGGTCTAAAGGTGAGGTGTACGAGTGTACTTCTATACACCTTAATGGTGGGTGAGTTCTCCATTCTTTCGGAGACTATAAATCCTACCCATCCGCGTCACACAGATGACGCCACTTCCTTCTTTCTCTCGTGCATGTTTGAATGCTTGGCCTCTTTCTTTTCCCCAGTTTTTCTCTTCTTCAGACCGGCCGAATGTTGACTGAACCCTGTATAACTGATCGAGCCAAGTTGGGACATTCCCTTTTGATTAGGAAAACCTAGAAATTCCTTGCACTAAACCCATCAGAGGAGATAATCTAACATCCTTAATCGAGAGTTTTCTTAGATCGAGGTCTAAGATGTAATTAACTACGGGGGCTTGCGCCCGTAGGAAACCGATCCCCACAATCAAATAAACCCCATTCGAGCTGATGTATCGAATGGGGGAAATCTCGTGAATTTAGGGTTATAGATATTATTATCCATCGAGGTGCGTAGGTGAAAACCCGCTATCCTCTATGGCTAATCGTATCTATAACTCCATCTGCTCTTCCATCGGCCTGCTTGTGCCGAGTGTAAAGGTCTACGACCATTTTGTCCTACGGGATAGTGTGATCGTGCTCTTTGCATTCGAACCACACGAGCGGAATCCTTTCGGAGACCCACAGAGCTTTCATAGTTATACCCTTTAGCCTTCACCTTAACTCATCAAAAAGATTAGTTCATTAAGCATCATCAGATTATAACCAGCCAGCATCCTCATGCTAGAGAAATAGAGAATCAGAATTCAAAAAACACAACAGCAACAACAATAGGGTAAGTGGGTAAAAAATAGTGAAGCTTCTCACACAATGCAATACCATCATGTGGTGGTAGCATAAAACCAAAATTGATTTTTTTTTTTTTTTTTTTTTTGCAACAACCAGTTGTTATAAATAAAATGTGTAGTCAAGCAAATGAACCCATCAGTATTAATTGATATCCATAAGTCAGCAGTCAATGAAACTTTACTGCTACATTTTAGAATCTCCTTTTGAATAAGGCATTTCTCTTTAGTAAACATCTTTTTGCAATCACTTCTAACAGTGCTTCTAGATACTATTTGCAGATCACAACAGAGATAATGCAACAATGAATGAAGACCAGGCCATTCAACACATTGAAAAGGAAGATCATGCATGATTATGCATGCAGTGAATAACTCACGAAACTATTGAATGTCAAACGTAGATTCAGTTATAGAGATAGTCGAAGTAGCATTTGATAGTAGAATAAGGTTCCCAATGTCTCAAGTGTCTCCTTTTTTACAATTTTGTATATGACGTCTTAAATTGCTAGTGTAATACTTGTTATCACATTGATATAGTGCTCCATATTTTCTACATTTACATCTCTACTTACCATCACTAGGAAGGGATAACATCTCATAATAACCTCAAATCGTTGAACACATTCTTCATCTTTTCTTAGTGGAAGATGGTTCATCTCCATCATTTTCATTAATATTACACAAATCATCATCATCATTTTCAATGTCAACTGAAATAGAAGCATTTCCTATTTGCACATTCTCAATGAATGTATTACTTTCTACCACTGTGTTAGAATCATCCATCTATTCAACAACGACATTATATAAAAAACTATTCAATCACAAAGAAACAAACTAATACATGGCTGGCTCCACCCTCCAACAACAATAATACATAAAAAAACTATGACAATAACAACATTATTACATTAAATAGTATTTAAATGGTTAAGCTAAAAGTCCATGGCTATAGCCTACAGGTGACTCCACAGGACCACAGTGGCGCAACACATGGCTACAAATGACTCCACAGTCCACAAGAAACAACTTAAAGTCTTAAACATAGCTAAAAGCCTAAAATCAATTACATAACAGTGGCGAACGGACGACGAACATGAACATGGTGACAAAGGGTCCGGACTCTGCACCAAATAATTTGCCCCCTCTCCCACTCTCTATACTGGAAACAAGGTTTCTGCCACGAGATAGGATTTCCCCACATCCAAATCCATGCCTCAGCCGTAGAAATCAGCAGGAAAACGAGGGAAAAGACCTATACCAACTGGTCTTTGAATTTAAGCCATTAGATCTACTTTCATGATTTGGGGAAATGATTAAAGGAGAATATTTAATGCTTATCATGATAATGTATATTTTTATGATTCATATAGTTCTATTCTTGCTTGTATTTATAATTGATTATATTAAATTGCGTTTAATTACTCAGATTTGCACTCATGCCTTCAATAAGCATTTTTTTATTATAAACAAGGGAAATTAACTTAATTCATAAAAGTATTTATCATATATACTCATATTAGAAATTTCATGTCCCAATAAAAAACATATGATTAATTACACAAATCAGAGAACCAAATCATAAATTAGATGACTAATCCAACCATTCACTTCAAAGAAGTTCATTAAGTAAAATTACTCTTATAATATAAGTATAAAATTGTGAAGATGTAAAAAGATTAAGACAATTGATTTCAAATTTTACGAAAATAAGTCATAGTTCAAAGGGACTCTAAAGAGCAGCAAATGATGCAATTTTAACTGAAATGTGTAAGAAAGTATATCGAAGAGAACTGAAATGTATCATAGAAGAACAATATACTCCAACATTGTAACAAGAGTTATCATATATATATATATATATATATATATATATATATATATATATATATATATATATATATATATATATATATATATATATATATATATATATATATATATATATATATAGGAAAAGAAATATTCATACTCTAGCTAAATGCTCAACTTAATAATAAATGGGTCTGAATGATTGCACAAGTACTTCTCTTTATCTCTCTATTTTATTATTGTTTTTTTGTTTTTTTTAATTTTAATCATGCTTTATAATTTTTTTTTCCATAATAATTTTTAAATATAATAAAAATGAGATAAATAAAGAATCGAAAGATAGCAAAAGGCTAGGCTTTTATTTTATCTACTAGAGATTTAGCATCAAGTAGCTTTTATGAACCAAAGCTATTGGTGCTCATTCTTCTCCAAAATTAGGCCCAACAAAATATCTTCTCTCTCTAACTTCTCCAAATACGACAACTCTATTTTTTAATGTTGTCCTTGGCCTGAATTACTTATTGAAAGCTTCCATCTCAACCTACCATTTCAGTAGCTTCAATCCCTTCTTCATCAAAGATAAAGATCCATTCAACTCAATTATTTTCATGGTATATCAACAATCATAAGTTATCACCACCATTTAGAGGTGTCAATTTTTGACAGGACCCAAAAGCCGACACGAACCCGACCCATAAAAATCCTGGTTAGGGTCAACCCGGACCCGAAACTGGTCGGGTTCAGGTTCAGCAAATCAACCCGTTTTTAAAATCGGGTCGAGTTCGGGTTGACCTAGCAACCCGAAATTGACACAAAAAACTCATATTTGACCCGAAAACTCGAGATTTTGGGTCAATCCCGTGTCATTAGTGTCGGGTCGGGTTTGGGTCGGAAAACCTGACCCGTTTTTAAAAACGGGTTGGGTTCGGGTTGACCCGAATATTGCCGGGTCAGTTTCTTGTTCGACCCGAACCCGACCCGTTGACCCAAATTGACATCCTTGCCACCATTGATACCTTTAATGATAGAACAATTGAACAATAAGCTCCTTGATATTTTATTTCAAGAGTCATAAGTTATTAGGTAGTTGTTCAATGAAGGGCTAGCCTTTGAGCCCTTTCCATATTAGCTTGCGATGCCAAGGTGGAGCCTTCTCCACCGCCATTACCATACTCAAAGTTTTCAATCATAGATCCTCTTTTAAGTTGGGTGGCTCAAATATCTTTATTGGTGAGCTTTTTTAAATGTCATTTCTATTTCTTTGTAAAGAAGTCTAATTTTTAATTTTTTTTAATAAATTATAACAGAATTTAACTATTTTAAAAAGAATTCAAGTAATGAAATTGCCAATTGAGATAATATTGAACCAATATATACCAAATATGCTTTAACTGAACCCAATCTACACAACAGTGACATAGAGACAAATTGGGTTGATTAATGTCAAACAAATAAAGACTGTAGTAGCTCCTTTGACAATCTATTAAAAAAAAAAAAGATCATTGTTCTTATTAGTCTCACTATTGTGGAAATTGGGTTCATTTCAAACAATTAATATATATAATATTTCACCATCTTCTTCATTGATTTTTTTTATTACCATAATTCATATTAAAATTACTAAACTAAGTTATAATCTATTAAAAGCTTTTGAAATTGGAGTCATTTACTAATAAATAGAGAGGGAACTTAAAAAGCTCACAAATAAAGATATATGTGCCACCCAGCCTACAGAGAGGATCCATGACTTAGCACTTGGAGTTTGGTGGTGGAGTCGATGCAGATTACTCCATCATAACAACACAACTTATCATTAAGGGCTGCAAAAATAAACCTTTATTTAATAACTTCACTGCTCCTTGTGACTCATGAAATAGAACATCAAAGAGCACATTATTCCCTTGACCCATCACTAAAGGCACCATTAATGGTGGTAGCTTTTAATTGTCGAAACATTCGGGAAACAATTAAGTTCAAATGGCCTATATCTTAACTAAAACAGTAGATGATTGAAGCTACTGAGGCGGTGGGCTAAGATCGACATTTCTGAATAAGTAATTCAAGCGAATAATAGTAGCATTATAAAATAAAATGATCATAGTTAGAAAACAATGAGAGAGAATATTTCATGGTTCAATTTTAGTTATATAGAAGCATGAGCATCTCATGCCTTTGGTTTATAAAAGTTACTTTGTGATTGATCTCTAACAGGCAAAATGAGAGTCTTTTCCTTTATCATCATTTGATCAGTGTGGCCTAGTAGCTAGTTATCTCATCATTTGTTCTTCCCAGCAACAAACATAGCAACAATAGTAAAATATAATTAAAAATAAGAAAGAAAGGAAAAGAGTGAAATAGTGAGAGATAAAGAGAAGCAACTGGGCAGCCATACGAGCCCATTTGTTAACAAGCTGGACATGAAGTTGAAGTATGAAGGTTTCTTCTTCCTAGAAAAATATCCATTTTTGAGATAGAGATAGAGATGGCTAACCCACGAGAGCCAGCAACTTACCAAAGCAATGAAGTCCGATGTTCGTCTAAATAGCATCCCAGTTCTCTTTATTGAGCATTCTTACATACTCCATTAGAATTGCATCTTTTGCTGCACTCCAGGGTGCCTTAACATTGGCTAATCTTCATAAGATTTGAAATTAATTATCCTGATATCCGAATTCCTTCATGATTTTATGCTCAAATTATAAAAGCAACTTTATTTCATAAACTTCTTTAAATGTGGAGGTCGAATTAAACATCTCTTCATGATATGGTTTTAGATTGATGGAATTAATCAAATAACTTCTTTTTTATTGAGCCAATATCATGAACACTGGCTAGATTACACATAATCTAGAAGGAAAGGAAAAATAACTTTGTATGAATTATAAAACATTATTATTATCATAAAAGAATTGCAAATTAAGTTAATTATTTACACGTACATAGTTAAGAACAAGCATGATTCAATTGTATATTAACATTAGTTCTAGGCACATTATTTTCCTTTATTAATCATAAAGGATGGTCACCCATAAATTATTGACCAAGCTATTGACTATCTATATCAATACATAAATATGGTATTAGTACGTGTTACTGTCATTGGCTTGTTCTACAAATTAGTAGAATAATTTCAATTCCTTTTCTCACTAATTTGAACAAATATGTTGACTTGTTAACATTTGCTAACCTATCAATGCTAATATGATATTATGTATAACAAATTATCATCATGTAATCTTTTTTTATTATTATTTGGATCATAAATATTGCAATCTTTGATGACATCACATAAAGTATAATCATATCTCATAATATACAAAACAACACGTTCATTTAATAACATGAAAATCATTTATTTATTAGAAGTCATAAGTCACATAAGAGAAAAGATGGATGAGTTTTTCTTTACATATCACATCAATATATATATATATATATATATATATATATATATATATATATATATATATATATATAAAAGGAAATATCTATTCCTTATAATAAAACAAAGGGTGCCAACCCAAATCAAATGAATACATTTGTGGGCTCCAAAAATTCGAGCCCTGGCATCCCCTGCTTTCGGGAGAGTTTTAACAAATTAAATTTTAGAGTAAATTTTCAAAAGGGAGATTGGTTTTGAAAGAATACACTACCCAGAGATTTTGCCCTCATTTTGCAAGTGCTTTATGATCTGAGTTCTAGTTTCCTATATGCATAAGCCCCTATAGTTAATTACCCCTCCCGATAACAACAGACAACTTTCGATTAAGGCTAGTCGTCCAGCAAATACGTACAGATACGTGTTATCTGGTGTATAATATCAACATGGTTTAATATTTGAATATTAAATATTTAAAATTAGAAATATCCCCACCTCGTACTTAAAGAAAATGGTGGGGGAATGATGATGAGCTCGATCAAGATCCCTGGTTTCATTGTCCCGGGCAATCATTGGTCTATTTAGTTAAAGGAGGTAGTCGACATAATCTGACAGAATGATCCTTGTCGGCAGTCATGGGTTGCGTCGTCCAACAATACCTTGTAGATCTAGGGTGAATATTTGTCAAAGGAGACAATTTTGAATCCATATTAGCTAACAGAGGACTTTATGCCTTATCGATTATATCCTATTGATTTGGATTTCAAGGATTTGAAGCCATTTGAGAACATGCAGACTATGACTGTAACCATTATATAATAGAGTTGTTGGACCAAGCCACTAGGTCAGAGGGTCGCCGTCATATAGGTCACTAATCAACTGTGCGGAGCCATCTTGCCAAGCCACGAGTTCTTTACGGAGCCGTCCGGCCAAATAGCCGATCAGAGGACCAATGTTGTGTTATTACTGGTAGGAGACATATTGAGAATGAATCCTACTGATATTCTCGACCAGACATTAGTTAAACACCCCCCCCCCCCCCCCCCCCCCCCCCCCCCCTTCAATTGAGGTCTATATTCAATGTAGCCATCATCAGGGTATTTATGGAGAATTTTATTTGGTTGAACCTTGTCGACTTTATTAGTTGCTGACAAAGGATCGAGTTAGTTATGAGCTGCAGGCCTTTATTTGTGATTTTTTTTGTTATAAGCCTTGAAGGCTTAATATGAACGTATAAAATAAATCTCTCGATGGACATTGCAACTGTACATTTATTTGACAGTTCGAGTTGTGTCGACTCCTATCCACTACCGTAGAAGGATCATCATTAGACATTACATCATAACACGCTCGTAGGGGCCCATACGAGTATATATTATTACATGCGTACTTTTATATTTGTATGTGTATATGTTGTAGTGCATGCGTGGGGGCCTTTTTGAAATATTTGGCACTGATCAACTGAGCGGGTGATCAGTATTTAAAGTGTGCACAACACTCTATGTAGAAACCCGTAAACATCTTCTATCCGTTTGTATGAATGTTACATATCTGATGGCGTAGCGTAGCAGCTTGACTTAATTTAATTTGTTTGGGACTCCTTTCTAAAAAAACTTTTTCGTACAAATTTTTTTTAAAGTAATGAAAAAGCAGTGGCCAAAGTTGTCCCAAATAAAATCTTAATTTGTTTAATTAGAAGTTTAATGAGGCCCATTATAAATAAAGCTCATTATACGAACAACAACATATACTTCATTATAATAAATAGAAATTAGTATTATAGAGCATAATCCAATCAAGATATTACCAAAAAAAAAAAAGGGGTGGTGGATATTACAAGCAAGCAATAATTTAAACTATATTGTATGATTTGAAAAAAAAAATTTATTTTTTCTTTAAAAAAATAAAAATTCATAAAATTATATTTTTAACAATATTTGATTCGAACAATCTCAACTAATTTATTGTATTTTATTAATTTTGAAAACCATTTTTATATTTTCCATTTTAGTTGATTTTGAGAGCTTGGTGAAATTAAAGAGGAAACTCATAAATTCCATCTTAAATAAATAAGCATTTCTTAAGAAAAACAAACTAGCTATCAATCTTCATATTTAGTCAATATTTTATTAACATTTTCATATTTCTTTAAGAAAATGTAATTTTTTATTTTTCAAGAAAATTTTATTTGTTTTTTTTTTTTTCTAATATAAACTTTTTCTTACATTTTTTTAAAAACATCAAAATTTTTTACTATTTAAAAAATAATAATTAACTTTTTATTTAATTAATTCTAAATAATTATTTTCTGAAAAAATTTGCCTGCTTTTTCATATTATGAAAATGAGGTAGTCATCTTATTGGTTGAGAGTTTTGACTATTAACTAATAGATTTTGAGTTCATAAATTACGAATGTGATGTATGAGTGATTTTTTTTCAATAGCTCAATCTTCAAAAAAAAAAAAAAAAAAAAAAAGTACATAGCTTTACTTTTAGGAAAAACATGGGAACTTTTATTTGGTCCGGTGCAAGGACCTAGAGGAAGGTTCGGTTTTGCCTAAAAAAGTGCAAATACCGAGTTTTTTGAAAAAATACCGAGTTTTTTGAAAAAATACCGAGTTTTTCAAAAAACTCGGTATTTGCACTTTTTGACCTATTTTTGCCTAAAACCGAACCTTCCTCTACATCTACTGAAAGGACCTAATAATTGCTCAAAACATGGACACGTATTAGGGAGGAGCTTCAACTACTTTCAAAGCTCATTCTCAGCTCCTCGGGAATTTAAAATTGGAGAAGGTTAATTTCTTATGTTTAATGCGTAATGATGTTTATATCAGCTAAAAATAAAAAAGTTATAAATTCAAACACAGCTCATACAAAATGAAGCTTTTTAAATGATTTAATTTAATTTTGAGAATTTAACCTAGATTGAGATTGGCATGGTATTTTTTTATCGAAATAGTTGCCAAATACAAAAATCACTGAATCGAGTTAAATTAGATGACACGATGTTATGTGATCGAATGACGAATGCAATTGTAGAGAGATGAACATGATTAAACGGAGATTGCGATCGCGATGATATGTGACATGGAGATCGTGAACGTAGCAAAGTGTGTATGATTGAATGGAGAACAAGATTGCAAAGTGTGTATGATTGAATGTAGAACAAGATTGCGATGATATGCGCATGATCGAATGGACAATAACCAATTGATGAATTTAGTGTAAGCATTGAAATGAACCAAGCCTAACCAAGGTGACTTGTATGTTTTGGATCCAAATGTACTCATGGGTGATGCCTAGAGTGTGCTGGCAAGCCTAGCAGGTTAAACATGGCAAAATGAGAGGAGAATGAGTGTGCGAATCAACCGCTCTCTCAAAATAGTGAGAATAGCATAATATGCCAAAGATACATGTCAACTACTTATTTGTATGATTGAGAGGGTTATAGGAGAGGCTACACATAGATAAATAATAAATATTATATGAATGAGTGATTACAAACTATTACAAACAATTGGATTAGTCGATAACGTGTACATATGGACATCCATATTTGACGCTCTAGCTGCTTTAGAGAAGTACTTATGGTGAGTGCTCTACACTAACACCTCTCAGATGAGTGCCTTGAGCAAGTTTTCTCAGGTGAGTATCTAGCATGAGTTCTCTTGAGTAAATATCTTATGTTGGTGTCTTTGCCAAGGTCTTTTAAGTTAGGGATTAGAATAACTGTTGTGATTATTACTATGGATTAATAGGTATACATATCATATAGTAAAATAGGGGTGTCAAAAATAAATTTTTGGGCCTACTATCAACCGTCTAGACCCGAACCCGACCTGATTAGGGAAATAGGTCATAGAACCAGACCTAAACCCAACTTGGTTTGAATATGAGTCAACCCAACATGAACAGTTGACCTGGGCTAGGGTGACTATGAGTGCAACGAGCAAACGTGCAGTCGGGACAACCAAGCGAGCTGCGAGTGTTCACGTTTGAGCGAGTAGGCTCAGGTGACTGGACGAGGGCCAGCAGACTAAGGAGAGCAAGCCAACGGGCGAGCACATGTATCATGTAGGTGAGCGCATGGGGATGATCGTGAGCGCAATGAGCAGTAAGTCCACAAGGCAGGTGAGCATGAGTGCTTTGTGCATGATGGAGGTCGTACACAAGTTGGTGGGTTGATATTAGTTTTTCAAGTTGACCCTAACTTGTCCTGAATTTGTAATCAAGTCAGGATTTAAAACCCGAACCTGATCCATTTTTCAAATGGGTTGACCCGAACCTAGGATTTTTGTCAGGTTCAGGTCTATTTTTTTGGTCGTGTTAAATATTGACACCACTTAATTTGAATGAGGACCCTCTAAGGCTATGGAAAGTCTTTGTTTAGGATGAGTTATCATAAGGCAAGTACCTCCTCGGGTCAAGGTCTATTAAGGGAAGTTCCTTCATTAGTCAAACCTATCTGAGGTACGTGCTTTCTTAGTCTATCTTCTTGACCGGGCTCCTTTGAGACAAGCTCAGCTGGTTGTCTAAGAATTGTTTGTACCTACACACTAGGTTATGTATTTAGCTTCTTGATTCTCTTACTCCTTTTGAAAGCACTTGCAAATAAGACAAGAGGATGGGTAAAAAAATAGTTATTATTCATAGTGAAAAATAAAAGAGAAAAGTAAATAAAATTTTTTTATCTTATTTGTATTCCTACTAGGGGAAGAGAACCTAATCTAAAATTCTCGTAATGATATCAATTGGACTTTTTAGTATTCCTACTAGGGGGGGGGGGGGGGGGGGGTCATTGTTTGGATCACACTCTTCCCTTGGATAATTGTAAATTGTAAAAGGCCCTTCTATACAAGTGCTAGGTTGTAAAAGAAAGGAGGAATAAGTCTAACTAGCCAGTGGAAGTGATGAGGAAGAAAGTGTAACACTAGACCGGAGGGGCTCAACAAATCCACGTCGATGATCCGGTGACCATGATCGGATAGGTCCAAGAACTTCTTGGATGAAGGATCCACCACCTAAGAATAACTTTTAGGATACATGAAACAAACAAACTCAACTCAAGTTTTATTCATATCTCAAAAGCTGCCATTACAAGCAATTGCTATAAGTAATTATAGATAATTAGGCAACATAAAAGGCTACATGCCATAAAAGAAAGTACTACTCCTATACAACCTATATCTACCAATTGAAATTAAAACTAGCCTGAAGTTAAACAGGATTGATCAACTCAGCTACGTTGTCATACTACCGGGGTAGGAGGAACTTCAAGCTCATAGGAAGATGTCTGATTGACCACTATAAGGAGGTGGGTTTGGTTGACTAAACTGGTCTGGATAAATCCAAACGATGTCAACACCACTGCATAAATTATACTGGACTCTAGAACAAGTCTTTTCACCGCCACCCAATTGTTGATTCCTATGACTTGCCTGTAAGGATGTAACCTCGCAAAACTCACATTGCCATGGACCAACATGATTTTTAAGACTACGATAGCAATCCAAGTGAACAACAATCTTGTAGCATATCCCATCTTTTAAGTCACCTTTGGCTTATCTCCATCTTCATAAAGTAATTTACTTGGAACATTCTCCTCATCAGTGATGACAAGCGCATTCATTGCCTAAACAGGAGCAATATGCATGCATAACTTAGGTGGGGCATCTATCTTGCTCTGGTCATCGTCATACATGGGCTTATCAACATCAAGAACTTCAAATAACATGTCGTCATCATATACATCATATACAGGCTCATCGCAAAGAGGCAAAGACGACGATTTTAGAAATGGATCTTCAATTTTTTTGAAGTTGAAGTCAATCAAGGGTGGGGTGGAAGAGATCTAATTATTTGCAATGCCCTCGTTATCGTCGTTAGTTCGAAAGGATTTAGTTGGAATGAAGGATCTTGAATCCGTCATGGGAGCATACTTGTCCCATGGTCGGAAGCCATCAACACCTTGGGGAGTGCTCGAGCCTGTCCTTCGTTCAAGCCTTGACAATCGTCGTTTAAGTCGAATAATTTCTTGTTGAAGATCTTCAATTTCTGCTTCTTGACGTGATCACTGCAACGTCTATTGAGGCCACATCTTGCTCTGTTTTTTGAAAAATAGTCTAGAGAATTCCTCTGGCTAAAGATTTCTCTCACTCCGATTATTGAACAAAATTCCAAGAAATTGCTTGGTCTGATGTGAAAACAAGACAGCAATTTTTTTTTTACATGAGAAATATCAACAAAATGCTCAGACATGAGTTAGGGTGAATAAGAAACAGGTGGCTGCAATTGTTGTGGATGAAGGACCTGGTTGCTAAGGAGGTCGATTCTGCCAACTTGAGGTAGATTGCAAAGACCGGCGGCTGCTAGTTGGCTTTTAGGAACAAGAATTTGGAGGAATGCGGTTGTAATCCTTGTTAGTGGAAGATAATTTGACACAAATATGTGGCATGTAGTTCTTGATGGCTAGCAGCTAGTGTAGAAGCCTATGAGCGGAAACGAGATTCAAGAAGCCAGAGAAACAGGAAGAAGGAAATGATTTTATTATCTTGTGTCTCTTTAACAGAGACGTACATCTCTATATATAGACTCTAGGCATTGCTATGTACATGGATAACCAATAGAATAATGACAACTCAGCTATTACCAGATAAATACAAAATGTTCTGTTTGTTTACTCTAATACGCCCCTGCAAACTGATGGGTCCGAGGATACCGTCAGTTTGGTTCTTAAGGTTTGAAACCGAGTTGTAGAGAGGGACTTGGTGAGAATGTCAGCCACCTGATCGACCGTGCTTATGGGTAGAACGGAGATATGCTGCTGTTGGATATGATCCCGAACGAATCTCTGATCTATTTCTATATGTTTAGTTCTGGCGTGGAAGACCGGATTATTTGCTAGAGCGATAGCTGACGTGTTGTCGCAATAGATTTTAGTTGGAAGATGCTGATGGATGCCGAAGTCTTTAAGGAGTCGTCTAAGCCATATGACATCCGCTGTTAGTGCCGCAAGCGATCTGTATTCGGACTCCGTAGATGATCGTGCTACTGTAGTTTGTTTCTTGACGGTCCACGAAATGATCGTGTCTCCTAGAAAAGAGCAGAAGCCGGAGGTGGATTTGCGGGATATCGGATCTCCGGCCCAGTCGGCGTCTGAAAAGGCAGTGAGAAGTAAATTAGATTTTGTAATCGGAATACCAAAATTGAGCGTACCTTTGATATATCGGAGAAGGCGTTTAAGCATATAGATGTCCTGAGGTTGCGGGTTGTGCATATGTTGCGAGAGTTGATTGACGCTGAAAGCAATATCGGGACGAGTAATTGTAAGGTATTGTAACGACCCCGTGAGACGTCTGTATAGCTTGCCGTCCTGAAGGAGCTTGTCTGCGGGAAAGAAAACCGGTGGTTTTGTGCAAGTCGGATTGGCCAGCGGTTTGCATTGCATGAGATCCGCCTCTTGCAGAATTTTGATAGCGTATTGTTCCTGAGACAGAAAATAATGTTGTGAGCATTTCGTGATTTTAATACCCAGAAATTCGCTCACCTCGCCGAGTTGCTTCATAGAGAATTTGGCCTGTAGTTGGGATAGAATTGAGCTGATGATTTCTTGATTATTGCCGGAAATGAGTATGTCGTCGACGTAGACTAATAGAAACACGGTTGAGTTGTTTTGATTGTATAGAAGAAGAGATGGATCCGATTGGCTATGGACAAACCCGATAGTGCCAAGAAATTCAGTAAAGGTATTGTACCATTGACGCGGCGATTGTTTTAATCCGTAAATAGATTTGTGAAGTCTGCATACTTGATTTGGGCGACTTGTATCCTCGAATCCTTTAGGCTGAGTCATATAGACCGTCTCGGATAGTTTGCCATGAAGAAAGGCGTTAGCCACATCAAGTTGTTGAACGGGCCAGTTGTTGTGAAGCGCCACGGTTAGGAATACCCGAATTGTTGGCAGCTTCGCCACCGGACTAAATGTCTCAGTGTAGTCGATCCCATATTCTTGATGGTTTCCTTGTGCTACTAAGCGAGCTTTGTGTTTTGCAATCGACCCATCTGCATGTAGCTTTAGTCGGAACGTCCATTTGCATCCTAATATCAATGCGTCCGGCGGAGGAGTAGTGAGAGACCACGTTCCTTGCTGTTGCAACGCCAAAAATTCCATGGCCATAGCCTCACGCCATTCAGCATGTTGAATGGCTTCTGTGTACGCGGTGGGAGCAGTAGGATGGATCGGCGATGCTTGCTTATGCAACAGATTCAGACGAACAGATGGCCGAAGAGATCCGGTTTTGCTGCGGGTAGTCATCGTGTGAGAAGATATGATTTGCGTGCTAGGGGGCTGATATAAGTTGCCCACATCCAAGTTCTGCGATGGAGAGGTAGTAACACTACTTGTGGTGGATATAGGAGGGCAGAGTTGAGTTGTTGAAGGTGGTTTAGACTGCCTGGTGGTTGAAGCAGGAGCAAGCAGTAGCGGAGGAATTTCTGCAGGTTTATCGGGTTGGCTGGGAGTTTGAACAGAGAACGGAAAGCTTGACTCGTGAAATGAGACGTGCCTTGAGAATGTGATCTTGTTTGTGGCTGTGTTAAGGCACTTATTGTAATATCTCGTTTCCTTACTGTTCCTCTCTGATATGGATTTTCCTCCCAGAATCGGCCAGGACGAAGTTTGGATCGTCCAGGCCGATCAGTGCATTGAACAGCTGATTTCTGGTGTGTTTTCTGGAAGGATTTCTGCACAGATCGTCCAGGCCGATCGTGAGATCGTCCAGGACGATCGTACTGTAGAAATGATCGGTCAGACAATAGCCCTGAGTGAGGTCCAGGACGATCTGGTTTTGGTCGGATCGTCCCGGGATGATAGCTCGATCGGCCAGGCCGATATGAGTAAGTTATAAGGAAAATCAGCTCGTTTTGAGGAGAGAGAAAATCAAAAGTTAAAAATCAGATATTTTGTAGAGAGAGAAAGAGAAAGGAAGAAAAGAGAAAAGCTGGTTTTTGGAGACCGCGGAGCGCTTTTCGTCCGACGCTGCTGTTGGGAAAAGTGAAGATCTCGTGGTAAGGACTCCGAACCCTGTTTCTGTTTTCAGAGATGTTGTGTTTTGACCGAGTTGTGATCTGTTTTGTGTTTTCGTAGTCGACTTTTCGACATGGTTTTGATTTGACACAACTTCCACCGCACAACTTTTAGTATGTTATAGATATGATTATTGTACACGATTTGACTGTATTCTACGAAGATTTTACCGGTCAAAATTGATTCTACGTGATTTTAATCGAATAGAATAATATCAGGACCTGAATTGATTTGGATTCTATAGATCGATAGTCTTGTATTGACGCTATAGATATTCTATTGTAATTTGGAAAGATTTGGAAACTGTGTCTTTTTGCAGGATTTTTGTGTAAATTTGACCGACTACCGTTATGCTGCCCGATTTTCGTACGATTCCTGAATTGTATGAGATTGATAGATTGAACTGATATGCATTGATTATGGATATGATTGCTTTAATATTGACTATTGAATTGCTTATTGATTGAATTGACTATTGATACTGATCGCAAGTGGAACCTGGTTGAACATTGGTGGAGATTGATATTGATACCTGTACAGGATGGTGGGCCGACGGGCTTTCCTTTAAACATTGATTATTGATTATTGAAGGGAGATATAAGGAGTTTATTGATATGCCGACGGGCGAAAAGAGTGACGACTCTTATTGATTGAACCAATGTATTATCTACAACAGCAATATGGATTCTACAACAGCAACATGACCAGTAGATTGTACTTGTTCAGTATATAATATTGAATTGCATGTTTACTGTATTGATTTACGGATCTATTGCTTTATCGACTTCTGCTTTATTGAGTTTGATTGGATTTACTAGATCGTACGATTGCATTGATTTCACTGATTGATTTCTGTGCATCGACATTGAGCATTGATATAGAAATGGATGGATATAGATATTGCATTGATAGCATGGACATCGCACTACTGTCTATAGATTTATTGTATTGTTGCCTATAGACTTATAGATTCACTGTTGCTACTGTTCTACACCGTATTGACTGATTTATAGATTCCTTGTCTCGTATCGCTTTTCTCATTTGATTTCATTGATTATATCGTATTGATTTGACCGTATTGATTTGATTGACGGACGATGATTGATTGAATTGATTTATCGAATTGCCTGCCGCTGCATTGACTGGTTTTATTGACTATTAATTTCCGCTGCATAGACTCATTGACCATTGACTGATTTGGATTGAATAGATTGACATGCATATTGATAGCATTGCCGTGCTTTGATTTCAGTTATAGGTATTAGGTGACCTGCTGGGCTTTGTAAAGCTCATTATATGTGGTTGATATTTTCAGGTCAGGGCTCGGGAGCAGGAGATAGGCATTGATCCAGATCTTCAGGTTTTTAGTTCTTTTGATAGATTGATGATTCTTTTGTACTCAGGACAGGATAGTTTCCTTTCTTGTATTGATAGTGTAGTTCCTGAGTATTGTACATGATGTTTTGAGATATGAATCGACTTGTGCATTGATGATTAAATTTTATAGATGTTTGATAGAATGCTTACTGAAGATTGATAGATGACTCTGGTAAATTATTTGGCTATTGATCGACATTCTTTCCGAGTTAGATCCCGGGGCGTGACAAGTTGGTATCAGAGCAATGTTATTGGAAGAATGGATTGTTACCAGAGTTGTAGGTTTGGATTGAGAGATGGGGTAGATTGGGTAGCTTTAAGAGCTTCATTGGCATACATCATTGCATGTGTGTATCATTTGTTTTGAATTGTGCAGGTGAAAAGATATGGATCCTCCAGCAGAATCCAGTGTACCGAATGAGCAACACAGCGCATCTCCAGTACCGTCAGAGAGTATGATGCAGTTAGCTACTGCGATTGCACATGTTATGGGAGATGCTCAGAGCAAGATGAGTGGGAGCAAAGAGGAAGAAGTTGACAGACATTTACAGATGTTCCACAAGCTGAAGCCTCCGTTGTTCAAAGGGGCTGTAGGACCACAGGCTGCTGAGGATTGGATAATGAGGATAGAAAAGATTTTTGATAGTATGCAGTGTCCGGGGAACAGAAAAGTACCTTTGGAAGTATTCATGTTGGAAAGTGAGGCAGAGAGATGGTGGATCGGACAGCAGAGAGAGAAATTCCAGGGGAAGACCAATGCTGAGATCACCTGGGATGAGTTCACTGCAGTATTCAGGATGTGGTTTGTACCACCGTCAGCTCAGCGACAGATGCAGGAAGCTTTCATGAGATTGGAGCAAGGCCGCAAGTCAGTGATGCAGTACGAGTCCGAGTTTACTGCACTTGCGAGGTACGCTGCTCACTTGATTCCTACTCCTGAAGACAAGTGTTATAGATTCCTACACGGGTTGAACAGAGAGCTGAGGCAACCACTAGTACCTTTCCGGATCCATGAGTTTTCTGAGCTAGTGGAGAGGGCTCGATTGATAGAGATTGAGCTGGCGACACCAGTATCGAGGTACGAGGATACCAGGAGGAGAAGAGATGAGGTACGACGAGATGATTCCAGAGATAGAGAGAAGAGAAGCAGGTATGAGGGTTCGAATGGATCTGCATCGGGATCTGCGTCACGATCAGCATCGATAGTATCATCTGGTGGTTCTGGCACTTGCGTTCACTGTGGTAGACGACATGCAGGTCAGTGCTACCTATTGACGGGACAGTGTTTTCACTGTGGACAGCAAGGACACAGAGCAGCAGATTGTCCTCAGAAAGGACTGGGTGGAAGGACTGGTTCTGGCACGGGTACAGGACAGCAGAGGACTGTTGCCTCGAGGGCCTACAGTGAGAGATCAGCAAACAGGATTGATGATAGGACTGTCAGAGATCAGAGAGAAACAGTTGCGCCACGACCTCCAGTGGTGCCACGCATCTACAGTCTACAGAGTTTACAGCATCAGGATCAACAACGACCAGAAGATTCTACTGGTAAGATTGATTTGACTAACCGATTGATATTGACATATGTACATTGCATATTGACATTTGATTGATTGCATTGTGTGTTCTGTATGGATTTCGACGAGTTTTATTTTGGATTTGGTTTTCGATCGATTTGTTTTGCGTTGTTTTTGCTTCGTACCTTTAGGGAAATGTCGGGACGACATTTTTCTAAGGTGGGGAGATTGTAATATCTCGTTTCCTTACTGTTCCTCTCTGATATGGATTTTCCTCCCAGAATCGGCCAGGACGAAGTTTGGATCGTCCAGGCCGATCAGTGCATTGAACAGCTGATTTCTGGTGTGTTTTCTGGAAGGATTTCTGCACAGATCGTCCAGGCCGATCGTGAGATCGTCCAGGACGATCGTACTGTAGAAATGATCGGCCAGACAATAGCCCTGAGTGAGGTCCAGGACGATCTGGTTTTGGTCGGATCGTCCCGGGACGATAGCTCGATCGGCCAGGCCGATATGAGTAAGTTATAAGGAAAATCAGCTCGTTTTGAGGAGAGAGAAAATCAAAAGTTAAAAATCAGATATTTTGTAGAGAGAGAAAGAGAAAGGAAGAAAAGAGAAAAGCTGGTTTTTGGAGACCGCGGAGCGCTTTTCGTCCGACGCTGCTGTTGGGAAAAGTGAAGATCTCGTGGTAAGGACTCCGAACCCTGTTTCTGTTTTCAGAGATGTTGTGTTTTGACCGAGTTGTGATCTGTTTTGTGTTTTCGTAGTCGACTTTTCGACATGGTTTTGATTTGACACAACTTCCACCGCACAACTTTTAGTATGTTATAGATATGATTATTGTACACGATTTGACTGTATTCTACGAAGATTTTATCGGTCGAAATTGATTCTACGTGATTTTAATCGAATAGAATAATATCAGGACCTGAATTGATTTGGATTCTATAGATCGATAGTCTTGTATTGACGCTATAGATATTCTATTGTAATTTGGAAAGATTTGGAAACTGTGTCTTTTTGCAGGATTTTTGTGTAAATTTGACCGACTACCGTTATGCTGCCCGATTTTCGTACGATTCCTGAATTGTATGAGATTGATAGATTGAACTGATATGCATTGATTATGGATATGATTGCTTTAATATTGACTATTGAATTGCTTATTGATTGAATTGACTATTGATACTGATCGCAAGTGGAACCTGGTTGAACATTGGTGGAGATTGATATTGATACCTGTACAGGATGGTGGGCCGACGGGCTTTCCTTTAAACATTGATTATTGATTATTGAAGGGAGATATAAGGAGTTTATTGATATGCCGACGGGCGAAAAGAGTGACGACTCTTATTGATTGAACCAATGTATTATCTACAACAGCAATATGGATTCTACAACAGCAACATGACCAGTAGATTGTACTTGTTCAGTATATAGTATTGAATTGCATGTTTACTGTATTGATTTACGGATCTATTGCTTTATCGACTTCTGCTTTATTGAGTTTGATTGGATTTACTAGATCGTACGATTGCATTGATTTCACTGATTGATTTCTGTGCATCGACATTGAGCATTGATATAGAAATGGATGGATATAGATATTGCATTGATAGCATGGACATCGCACTACTGTCTATAGATTTATTGTATTGCTGCCTATAGACTTATAGATTCACTGTTGCTACTGTTCTACACCGTATTGACTGATTTATAGATTCCTTGTCTCGTATCGCTTTTCTCATTTGATTTCATTGATTATATCGTATTGATTTGACCGTATTGATTTGATTGACGGACGATGATTGATTGAATTGATTTATCGAATTGCCTGCCGCTGCATTGACTGGTTTTATTGACTATTGATTTCCGCTGCATAGACTCATTGACCATTGACTGATTTGGATTGAATAGATTGACATGCATATTGATAGCATTGCCGTGCTTTGATTTCAGTTATAGGTATTAGGTGACCTGCTGGGCTTTGTAAAGCTCATTATATGTGGTTGATATTTTCAGGTCAGGGCTCGGGAGCAGGAGATAGGCATTGATCCAGATCTTCAGGTTTTAGTTCTTTTGATAGATTGATGATTCTTTTGTACTCAGGACAGGATAGTTTCCTTTCTTGTATTGATAGTGTAGTTCCTGAGTATTGTACATGATGTTTTGAGATATGAATCGACTTGTGTATTGATGATTAAATTTTATAGATGTTTGATAGAATGCTTACTGAAGATTGATAGATGACTCTGGTAAATTGTTTGGCTATTGATCGACATTCTTTCCGAGTTAGATCCCGGGGCGTGACACTTATATCCTTTGTACATGTCCGAGTAGCCAAGGAACACGTGGGGTGAAGCTTTCGGTTGTAATTTATGTCTGAGCTGCGATGGTAGAAGTGGATAACACACACAACCAAACGTTTTTAAGAAGGTGTAGTTTGGTTTGGCGTTGTGAAATTTTTCGAACGGAGACAGATTGTGAAGAGTTGGAGACGGTAATCGATTAATGAGATGGTTTGCTGTTAGAGCAGCATCGGGCCAGAATTGGAACGGCATAGAAGACGTGTGCAGAAGTGTGCGAGTAGTCTCGGTAATGTGACGATGCTTACGCTCGGCAATCCCATTCTGCTCGGGTGTGTAGGGGCAAGAGACCTGATGAGTGATTCCGTTAGAACACATAAAAGTAGAAAAAGCATGATTCATATACTCTGTTCCGCCGTCGGTGCGGAGCATTTTAATTTTCTTGTTAGTGTATGTTTCCACCTGGTTTTTGAAATTAATAAACGTTTGAAAGACTTCTGATTTCATACGTAAAGGGAATAACCAGGTAAATCGCGAAAAATCGTCAACGAATATAACGTAATACTTGAAACCTTGGTTCGAAATCGTGGGAGCAGGTCCCCAAACATCAGAGTGAATGAGAGCTAACGTAGAAGTAGAGTTTTGTTTTGAAAGTTCAAAAGGCATTTTATGACATTTGGACATAGCACATGTGACACATTGATTTAAGGATTTTCCCAAATTAAGATTTGGGTTACATCTGGATATTAAATCAAAAGTATACTTATTGGGATGTCCGAGCTTCCGATGCCATGACTCTGCCTTAGTGAGGTCCGCCGTAAGAGCTTTATTTGCTGCCGAAGAGGTTCCTGTTGGTAGTATGTAAAGACCATTGTTACATGGCCCTTGAAACAGAACTTTGTGAGTCTTCATATCCTTCAAAATGAACCCAGATGGATTAAAGATAATAGTAATATTGTTATCTTTAGTAAGTTGTGAAATCGAAATAAGGTTATATCGAATGGCAGGAGAGTAAAGAATGTTTGATAGATGCAGCTTACGTGACGGGGTCGGGAGAAGACCCGCCCCTGTATTGGTAATGCCGACCGAAGTGCCATCTCCGATTGTAATTGTATCGGAGCCTTGATACAGTCGGGAAATAGACAGGTTGTCCATGGAGTTCGTGAGATGCGCTGAGGCACCAGAGTCCAGGTACCAGCTTGGGTCGGGATTGGTGTTAGTAGCGAGAAGCGCCGTTGATTGTTGATTCGCCTGAGGTGTATACTGAAGGTTCGCCCGATGCCAGCACGAAGCTGCGGAGTGGCCCCGTTTTAGACAAATTTGGCAAGTTAAGTTTGCTGAGTTTGAGTTTCTTGATTCTCTTGCAGTGTTGGTTGAGCCTCGTCCTCGAGATCTTTTACCGCGACCACGATAGACAAACAGAGCCGTGTTCGGGTCTGAATTGCCGATGGTTTTGGCGGCGTCATTAGCAATATTGACTTCCTCACTGAGAAGCAGTGGATACAGCTGATCAAGGTGAATCGGTGTCAGCATTGTCCTGATCGCAGTTTTGAAGGACTGGTAGGAAGGGGGAAGGCCGTTTAGGATGTAGAGGATAACATCTTCTGTGTCCACGACCGAACCAGCCGCTGCGATTTTGTCGACGAGGATCTTGATCTCTGTTAAGTATTAAGTCATGGTGGAGTTCTTGAGAGAGATGTTGTGAAGCTCATTCTTTAACTGGATCACCTTTGAGCGATTGGTGGATTGGAACTGTGTTTCCAGAGCGGTCCAGATGGCCGCAGTAGACTCCAGTGCAAGAACGTATGGAAGCACAGAGGGAGAAATGGTAGAGCACAGAGATGCTGACAGATTTTGATCTGTATGAGACCATTGAAGAAAGAGAGGGTTGGGAAAAGATGATCCCTCAGGAGTGGAGATGATTTCAGATGGCGGAGGGAAAAGAGGATCAAGAAACTTTTGGAACCCATTTGCTTTAAAGATTTTGAGCACCTGGGATTTCCACAGAGGAAAGTTGTCCGGAGAGAGCTGAATAGAGACGACATTCTTGATGTTGGAAACTAGAAATTTCAGGTTGGAAGAGATGACCGGATCGGAAAGAGCAGTCGCCGTGATCTGGCCGGCGAGCGAGGAGGACTCGGAGTGAGCCATGGAGGAGATCAGGATCAACGACCTAATCTGATACCATGTAGAAGCCTATGAGCGGAAACGAGATTCAAGAAGCCAGAGAAACAGGAAGAAGGAAATGATTTTATTATCTTGTGTCTCTTTAACAGAGACGTACATCTCTATATATAGACTCTAGGCATTGCTATGTACATGGATAACCAATAGAATAATGACAACTCAGCTATTACCAGATAAATACAAAATGTTCTGTTTGTTTACTCTAATAGCTAGCCTTGGCGAAAAACAGACAGCTCAAAGACGGGTTATAGACCAAATGACCACTTGGATGTTTGTCCAAGATTTAGAATAAAAACAAGAAGAACCTGCCGGTTCCTCCACCGAGGCCAATTCTCCACCGAAGCCTATTCCACCACCGAGGCTGATTCTTGGAGGCTGCTTGCGTCCGCCATCGAAGCTAATTCGCCGTCGAAGATGGGTCTCCACCAACACGGCGAGGGACAAGAACACCAACAACTTGCCGGCACTGATACCAAATGACACCGGACCGGAGGGGCTTGACGAATCCACGTCGACGATCCGGTGACAGTCGCCGGACACCACTCCAAGAACTCCTTGGAGTAAGAACCCACCACCTAAGAATAAATCCTAGGATACAGGAATTCATAAGAGAGTAAACTCAAATCTTATTCATTTCTAAAAAATCTCCTCATTACACTTAATGGCTATGTATTTATAGACAAGTCATAGCAACCTACTAGGCTACACACAACATAGGCAAACACTAATCCTATGTAGCCATATACGCTACCAAATGAAATAAAACTAGCCTGAAGTTATCATAAATAAGCAGCTCAGCTCCGACGTCAAAGTGTTGCCTAGCCAAACAAGGCAAAAATAATTTGATCCTCTAATTACGCAACAGTGCCCCTCATTGAAAGGCATTTTAAACATGAATTGATAGATAAGCATGTTGGCCAAGCCACTATGGTAATCAGTGAAATACTTAAGGTGATTTAGCTAATACCCAAAGTATTTGATTAAATGCTTGAGGTGGCTGACCAAGCAACTCCAATTTAGCTCCCTCTAGAGAGTAGGAGAGTTGCTCCTACCTAGTTATTCCAATTTTAAGAAATATTTAAAATATATAGCTCATTAGCTCATCATGCTATGATTTTAGTTACAGGTTAGAATGACAAGTTGCCCCGATCCAGAAGAGGTTGGGTGGCAAGGATTCATCACTAGAGGTAAAAGGATTTTTTTTTTTTTTTTTTGAGAAATACATATCCAAAGGCTTGATATCATTTCTCTCTAGTGAAGCTAGAATTTACTTTATCATGATGTGTTAGGTTCATCAATCGAGCAAGTTGGGCCTTAGCCCTTATTAAGTGGGCACTTAGTTTATACACTAGGTTGCATGACATTTATGCTCAAATCATAGATATTCTCTTAATTTGTTGGATAATAATTCCCTAAGCCTAACCATTCACTCAATAAGGTAAGCATGACTTTGATGATGTAAGTGGAGTGTGCCGCAAGTTAGGAGATAGTGATACCCCAAGAAGTACCTCCTACATGCTGTCTAATGCGTCCTTCAAGGCCAAGTGAATAGCAAAGTTTGCCCAATAATCCTTTGTTCGAGCACTCCTCAACCCTTCTACATCATTACCTTTTTTATGTTTATGAGCCTACTTTGCATCCATCAAGTCATCTAAGCACCATGAATTAAAGGTCGTTTTAGGGTGAGTGCTAGCTTTAAAGGAGGGTCTTGTCCACTTCAAAATCTAGTTCAAAGAAGAGAAGAAGAGGACCATTACCTTCAGAAGGCATGCCCTTCTATGGTTGTGGGTGAGGACACTAACTCACTATATAAAAATGTTCACAATATGAAGCATGAGGTAGTACTAATTTGTAAGTTTTTAAAGTCATGGCAAGCATGATAATTCCTGGCTGGAGGGAAGTTTGTCCTATGGTGCTTGATTAGGAATGGACTAGTATCCTCATGTGTCCTTATTGATCTAAAATTTAAGCATTTTCTTGGGAGCAAAAGATATAAACTCAGCATCAAGTAATTAAAATATGTAAAAATTTTAACTTATATAAAGTTGTTTTTATTACGAACGATTTGCAAAGTTAATGTGTAAATATAGAATTTGTTTATTTATTTACCTACAGCGACTCATCATTTTTACATGCAGTGACTCCTCTTTTTTGGTTCGCCTGCCAAATGTGAGTGGATCTTCTTATAATGATGAGAGATATGTGAGATTTGCTCATATATGGCATATGTTACTTTTGACTCAAATGTTGAATCACTTATCTTTATAAATACTCTATTGCCCTCATGCTAGGACACTTAATTCCTCATTTCTTCCATGGCCTTCTATATCTTTACATGTTCTCTTACTCTTTAGAGATGGCTATTTTTCAAAGGTGCCAAAAGACTTCATTGATTCTAAATACAATCATGCTTCATAAGTAACTATACTCATTATCGAGAAGGCTTTCCTTGGATACTACTTCAAGGATGATAATTTCTTGGTACGAGTTCCCAATGAGGATGGCTGTCTAAACTATATATATAACCATTATATAAGTGCCTCCCTCATGATCACTACAAACTTGGGCGATGACTTCCATAGTGCATTGAGTTTCTCAACAACTTTAATTTTTATGGATTTGTTCCTACCCAAAATAATGCAGAACTCGATAGCGAGTAGAGTTAAAAGTGAGCAAAGCTGGCTCAACCTCGACTCCCTCACAATCTTGTGAGTCCATCTTATCAAGCTATAGCTTGAGATCGAGCTCAAACTTGAGTTCACAAATTAAATGAGCATGAATTTGAGTTTAATGAGACTCAACTCATCAGCTTGCGAGTTTAATGAGACCCGACCCTGATCAAATCATTAAACCTTGAACCTTTCATTTTGCCAATTTGACAGCGGATCTTGTTTTCACAACCTTGATAATATATAAATAAATTGAATTTCAAATAACAAAATTTAAATAAAATGATTTTTATAAATAAATAAGTATCATCCAAAGTAGTTATAATTTATCATAATTAAAAAATAAGAAATTAGAATATTGAAGTTTTTTATCTAGGCTTATTTGAAATTGCTTCAGTTTCTTTTTTTTTTTAATGATAAAAGCGTAATTAAAACTTTTTTTATTTCCACAAATACTCATCTAAAAACAATTGAATAATTAAATTATTCATTTTTAGCCATTTACTTTTATGTTATTTATTATTATATTTTATATAATAATAGTAGGTATTATTATCAGATCCATTTATAACTTTATTTTAATTACTTTTAGAATTATTAATTTTACCATTTAAAATTGCCCATTAATAGAAAGACACAATAGCCTAAGTTCAATCTTACAAATACTTAATGCATGCCTAAAACAGTAACATAAATATGCCTTGTAAATGAAAGTGACCATCATTAGGGCTTCATTTGAGGAATTTTTATTGCGTCCTCCCACCTGACGTAGAGATACGTCCTCCCACCCCTAAAAAACTCAGTTTTTGCTCGGTATTGCTAGCTATTATTTGGTATTAAAGAAGAATATCATCATGTGAAGACAAATACCAAGTTATACCGAGCTATACCGAGCAATACCGAGCTATACCGAGCAATACAAAAAAATACCTAGTTTTTCCTTGAAAAAACTTGGTATTGCTCGGTATAGCTCAGTATAACTTGGTATTTGTCTTCATATGATGATATTCTTCGTTAATACTAAATAATAGCTAACAAAAACCGAATTTTTTAGGGATAGGAGGACGTATCTCTACGTCAGGTGGGAGGACGCAATAAAAATTCTCATTTGAGACTATTTTCTTATTATTTTTTAATATAAATTTTTTATTCAAAAAACTTTTAAACTGAAAATTTACTTTAAAAAAATAGTAAAAAATCGTCTCAAACAAAACCTCAATATAAGATTAAACATAAATCACATACATAAAGCAAATTTTTTAATATAAAATTTTAAATTAAAGAAAATGACTAAAAATCACTTTAAAAAATAAAAAATATATATCCCAAACAAAATCTTGACTGTTCTGATTAATAATACTGACAATGTTTATTAAACTCAATCAGTATTGATTTAAAATTACAATCAAACAAATGATTAAGACTTTGATTGAGATAACTTTTTACTATTTTAATAAAAACAGCTTTTTAATCTAATTTTTTGAAAAAAAAAAATTAATACTAAAAAGCTATCTCAAACGAAACATAAATCTAATTAGTTTCACCTTCTTTAAAATCAATTATTCGTATAAAAAACCGTCAAAATATTCTAATAAAGTTCAATACTTCTGAATTTGCATTAAAATTGGTGCTTCGATATCATATGTAACACCAATCTCAATGCAAATTCAAGGGCAATAAAGCCCATTCTAATGCAAAATCTATTAGCTTACACATTTTTTTTTTCTCTATTTTATAGCCAATCAAACCAAATAGGCCCTCAACAATCCTATTTATGCTAATACCAAAACAATATATAGCCAGTAAAAGAGGTGTGAGGTCCATAACTGAGATAACAGTGAGCTATAATTTTGCAGTACAGTACTGTATGCTCAAATCAATAATCTCGTTCACTACAAGCTCTGGTAATGCTTTCTTACAATATAAGAGACAAGCAGAGAAGTAAAAGCTAACCTTTAAACTTCTTCCAGGCATTGCATCCAATAAATGAATAGACCTTTCAACTTCAGAACTCTTGTGAAGATCTCAATCAAATGGGGCATGGAGTGAAGAAGAGAGCAGGCAACTTCCTTCAATCACTTGGACCAAGCCACAGAATCTATTTCGGTTTGGGCGTTTCTGTATAACTCTAAACGCTTAGTAAGAGCAACTCGGCGTTCCATGATTGCAGGGTCCTCGTTCAGCAAATTCGACAGCTCCTTGACCTGCAAGAGAATCATCAAAATGGTAAGGAATTAAGAAGGGAAGAGAAAAATAACGAACAGAAAAGTGGGAAACTAAACTTAAAAACTCGTTTGAGCTTTGTTTGGGATAAGTTTCTTACTGTATTTATAAAATTGTTGTAGAGAAAATCACTATTAAAAAATATCGTAGAAAAAAACTTAACAATAAAAGTTATGGTCAAACAAAAATTGTGGTTGCACTCTAAACAAAGCATTAAGAAAGTTGTTTCAACCGGCTTCGTTTGAGACAGCTTTTTTACTGCTCAGTAAAATAATTTTTTTGTACAAAAATTTTTTAATCTAGGAATTTATTAACTGAAAAGTGTGTGATCCATGCATAAAAATTTTTAAACTAGAAGTTTACTTAGGGATCTATGCATAATGGTAGAGTGCGGTCATTGTTTGTATATACAAATATTCATATACATGAATCCTTTTTCTCCATTAAACAACAAATATTCATATCAAACAATAAATTTAGGCTTCGTTTGGGATGACTTTTTTACTGCTTCATAAATCGGTTTTTTAGTATAAAAATTTTAATTTTTGTACTAAAAAACCTCTTAAAGAATCAATAAAAAAGCAGTCTCAAGCCAAGCCTTAATTTTTAAGAAAATTAAAATGTGAATCAAGAACGCTGACGTATTAAAAATATGTAAAAGGGGTAAAGAAAGTGAGAACTATTTAAGCTACAATCATCTCAAAACTCTACCAAGAAAATACAGCATTCCATGAAATAGGAACCGTAAGAAAAATAAACAAGAATGCGTCCTCACCTCTTTCTTTCCAATTTCCGTGAAGAAATGATCTAGGAGTGAGCGCTTGGCCTCGCGCACTTGACAGTAAACAATAGATTTTGGAATGGAATTGCGCAAGCTCGAGCATACCATGGTGACATAGGCCAGAACGTTAGTTCCTGTAAAATAGAGGTAATTGGAATCCAGATAGCTAAGAAAATGTTTAGTATTGACCACATCCATTCATGACATCAGGGTCAATGATCAAGATAATACAGTAATAAATTCTCTAAGGTCATAAATTTTATATTTGTAACATATAGACTAATCAGAAGAATTATTCTGTGTGGACGCCGAACGCTGTTAAGAGCCCAATGAAAATGCATCACATCACCCCCTACTCGGTACCACAATTCGGTACTGGATGACGTGGTTGCACCTGATTCTCCTTTGGACGGTAAGATATGTCCGGCGTCCGCACAAAATAATCTCTCGGCTAATCAAAGGGAACCACATGCATGCATGTGATAGGAAAAGATAAGCTTTCAGGTACGCATAACCTAAGTAGCTACGTACCAATACGTCTGAGATATGAATCATTGTATCTGTCAAAAATAGAGTGAGTTGGATTTCCGCCTTTCTCAACATCCTGAGGAAGCTTCCGGAAGAAATCAACAGTCAGATAACTACATTCCATGTCAACCAGCTTCAGAGTTGCTTTCCTGCTTTCTTCCCTCATTCTCTCTAACGACTCAATAGCTGCATTTCCAACCTCCACACGAAGGCTAGGATATTGCCTGAGCTCCTGTTAAGAATATAATGGATTTCAAATCAAGCAAATTTTGCATAATTTTAATAAAAAACGGAGCACCTAGTCTCAAGCATGGTCCTTAATAACATCAGAAACCTTCATAACAAGGACAGAAAAATGTCAGAATACAACATGAAATGATTGTGAACAAAACTATAACTAAAATGGGAAGGAGAGAAGACTTCTTTAATCACTTCAAAAAAAAAAACAAAGGATAAACAAATTAGGGCACAATATTCGTTGCATAATCCTGCATTTTGGTTTAAAAATGTCCATGGTGGGCAGAAGGTCATGATCACACATATATTATATACATCTATTTCTACCACCTCTAAATTAATTATGGTTGGCCAATTGATTAGTGGAAGATGAATACAAGAAAATTCAGCATCAAACAAAATGATAATATAATGATAACTCAACACAATAATTTTGAAAAATAAAAATCACAAAAGAACATGAGGAATAGCAAACTCATCCATGCTTAAATACCCTAACCACCTAAAACAAAAAATTAATAATAAAGAAACAGAGAGAAATAAAGAAAGAAGAAAATTAGAATATTGGAAACCATAGGATTCAATTTTTACCTCTTTTGGACTTGATAATATGATTTCCATGTATTTCATTCAACTAGTATTCTTGGGTATACTTAGGATATAAATCATGTTTTAAGATATTCTTATGCTTATTCTACTACATCAAACATGTACAGTACACAAATTGAAGGAAAAATTCAAATCGACTTAGCATGCATTGCCTAGCTGAAGAAGAAATCCAAGCATTTGAGGCATTACATGTCTGGTAGCTTAGGCAACCACAAACTTTTTCAAATGAATTTACAAGCAATGCACCAAGAACTAGGCTATCACCTCTTCTCAATAAGGTAAGTTCGTTACTAAATAATTTTCAGAGATTATTATTCCTAGAATTCAAATATGAGATATTCAATAATTAGCAAAAATGAACAAAACCATCACCAAACAATCGCACTAACAGAATAAAGCCTAATGCCAAGCAAGATAGAGCCTTACCAAAGTCTCTCTGATAGCTTTACTAACCAGCTCTTTAAGGATGGCATGAACCTAAAAGCATGGAAATAAGCAGATTAGACAAAAGTTCTAAAGAACTTTCGGAAACAAGATGATTTACATTAGTTACACAAAAGCTTACATAACTTCATTAATAAATTTGCGCATAACATTATGCATTTACATATTGCATATTTCTGTATAATGCATGCATAATAATAATCGCAAATACATTGATATTTATACTTATGCATTGCTTATCAAAAGTTCTTCCATAACAGACGCAAAAAATGCAAACAAAAGTATGAGGATAAAAATTATAGCAATTATGAACGCTAGGAGATTAGGTTCTAAAAAATTAATTGAGTAGAGAATGCATACCGCATCAACAGATGCCTCAGCTGGGCCTCTAATGCTAACTAATGATGACTCAATAAGACGACGATATCCCTGTTCAGGAGCAATCAAGTGGGGCTGGTATCCATCAGCTTCAGTGATTAGCTTTTTCACATTCTCCATTGACAGCTGCTTGTCAAACTGCAACCTTTTTAAAGCAGCAGGAAGTTGATTATCAAAGACGTTATATATCTTGTCACCACCGGGCCGCCTAGGGAGCAGAATTTATACAAAAAAGATCAATGATATTTCAAGTAGTATATCCCACGTAGAAATTGAAAAATAAATTAAATAAATTATAACTGGTCAAGTTTAGCTTTAATAAATGCTTAGAAGAACAGAAGAGTACTTGCACATATTTTTTAGATACAAGCAAAAAAGTGCAATTTTTCATTTAAATTTTTCTGAACTGATATATCTCTAATAACAGAAAATTTATAGATATATGTCCATTCTCTTTCAAGCATCTCAATTTCCCATTATAACTTAGAATGTGAATTTGTGGCAGATATTAACATGAAGATCCGGATGGCAAGCAAGCAGGTATGCCATTTGATGGCTACCAATAAATAGACTTGCAACTTTTAAAATGAATCTGTAAGCAGTAAAAGTGTCAACATAATTGCCTTGTTAGAGCATTAATTCTGCAAGTTATATGTGAATATTGCTGAACAATTTATGGTATTAAATAACTGAATAACTGATTAGAGAATTTGCATGAACAACTTCAAAAGGGCTTCTGAATTCTCAAATGTCTCCCAGTCAGCACAAGAACAGGTACCTCAATTATGGCATATTATGCAGCTACAGTTTTCTGGTATATGTTGAAGAGGTCAGAGAAAACTTCATCACCCCCCCCCCCCCCTAAACCCTAAACCCTAAACCCTAAACCCTGATTAATTTTCACAGCACTTTTCATGGAACTTTATCATATACTTTCTCTAAATCAATAAATATCATATGCAGATCCTATTTTTTTTATATATGTAGATCCGCTTTATTCTCTCTCTATACTTCCCATCAAATCTCTCAATAAATGTATAGCTTCCATAGTAGACCTACCCAACATGAATCCAAATTGATTTTGAGAAACATTAGTATTACATCATAACCTATGCTTAATTACTCTGTCCCATAATTTTAAAGTATGACACATTAACTTAATTCCTCTATAATTCGTGCATTCATGTGCATCATCTTTATTCTTAAAAATATGAATCAACACACTCCTTTTTCACTCAACTGGCATCATTTTAGTTTTTAAAATAATATTAAAAATTTTCATAAGTCAAGAAATTCCTTCATCTCCTAAGCATTTCCACACTTCATTTTCTTTAAAGTCTCTCTAACTTTGGTTTTACTGATTTGCCGATAAAAACAAAAATCTCTATTTGAAAAAAATAATGTATTCTCACAATCTTTTCATTGAAAAGCTTATCAAAATATCACATATATTTTTTGTTGAATATCCTTTTCTAACAAAAGTGTTTTTTGATCTTCACTTGATAAAAAAAAGACTTTAGTTAATTAATAAGATGTTAAAATATTAAAGGTAATGCCAAAAAAGATTATGCCCTTTATTAATTAATACTTAGTGGCTGAGGACATGATCACACTAATGTTTGATAGTTCTTGTATGAAAACTAATGTAAATTGACAAGGTCCAAGGACAAACATGATCACACTAAGCATTTTCAACTTTACACTATAATTTGCTTCTAACCAAAGGTGTAACTAAACAAGCATCTCAAGCTATATTGACCAAACAAACTGAAAATTCAATTTGGATTTCTTAGGTTCTTAGGAAAATCTCAAATTTCGTCCAGATTCAGTTTCCTTTTTTCATAATCACAAAGAATATTCTGAGCAGTCAGTTTGAGTTGAAAAAAAAAAAAGAAAAAACCTGGCAAAAAGCTATTTGCAACAGTGTAAGACGAGACAGTTCACATTTGTTTTCTTTATAAATAAATGGCTTATCCAATTTCTACTTCACCGATTCATACATTTTGATAATCCATTGGCTCCTAATTAATAGAATGAAATCACATTTAATGTAAAGGGGGAATGGATCTCAAATGCATCGCCGTGATCTCGCTGGGGAAGAATCAACAGCATATGAAGTATGAAAAGATAAATAGTGTGTAAAGGGGGAATGGATCTCAAATGCATTGCCGTGATCTCTCTGGGGAAGAATCAACAGTATATGAGGAATGAAAAGATAAATAGTGTAAAGGGAGAATGGATCTCACTGGCAGAGACTGGCAACAGGAAAGCTAACTCGAAGGTTCAGTTTAGATTTTATTTTGATTTATTTTAAATTTGAGCGTTACATAAGTAAATAGCTAAGTTTAGGTATTAAATATGTACATTATAGAATTTTGAGCGTTATATATTTAAATCACTTAGAGATAGGATACGAAATGATACGTGAAAAGGTTGGAGTAGCTCCAGTAGAAGATAAGATTAGAGAGAGTCGCCTTAGATGGTTTGGTCACATTAAACGGCGGCCTTCCGATGACCCGGTTAGGAGAGTAGAGGTATTAGATTTGACTTATGTTAAGAAAGGTAGGGGTAGACCTAAAAAGACTTGGTTAGAAAATATTAGGAATGACCTTTCTTTATTAGATTTAAAAGAGAATTTGACTTTTAATAGGACACAATGGAGAAAAAGGATTCATGTAGCCGACCCCACGTAGTGGGATAAAGGCTTGATGTTGTTGTATATATTTAAATCACTCTACATAATTGTATGAATATAGATAAATACTAACACTCATTCTATCTCTATCTACATATTTAATCATGTCAATAAATATACATTCATGCATCTACACAAACATTTACTCGTACAAACATATATTAAAACATAGAACTATCATATATGCATCATGATAATAGAGTGAGAAATTCCAGAATCGAATCTAATCAATTAATTTTGAGTAGTTATTGGGTGAATTTTTACCTTCCGCAAAATTATCAACCCCAAATTGAAGTTTAACAAAGTCAGCAATCACTTGAACAAATCAAAATAAAAAGGAACATACAATCAAGAACAAGACAACAACATCAACTTGATCAAAATAACTAAAAGTGTTGATCTCAAGTTTTTATGACTATACATCTAAATGATTTAAAAGAAAAGAATGGATAATGTTAACATTTTTTGGGATATGAAAGAGTATAATAATGGAAACGTACACTCCATCGAGATGCTCTTTGTATATTTGATCGAAGCCACGACAGATCTCCATAATCATATATAACTTACCCTGCATACAATAACGAAGTTTTAATTATAACAGCATTAAATTCATATACAAAGTAGCAACTTTCAGAAATATCATTATAAATTAGTTACTCTAATTGAAGGAATCAGCAGAACTGTGTCAGAGCTGAGAAATTATAAAATAAATCAATAAGAAAATAAAAAAAGGATGAGACAAGACTTACTCCAGCATCAGTTGCAACCGGTTTCCCAAGCCGACTTAGTTCAGCTTCGAGTTCAGCAATAGTTTTGCTAACGAGAGACTGTAAGCCAGGGATGCGAGACTTGATAACTGTCTCCAAATGCTGCAAGATTTTGTAGTGCTGAGTGACTAAAACTCTCCCCGGTAAATAAAAAGTTTCAACCAAACATATCTATTTCTAGCACATCATTCAAAAAGTTAAGTGTAGTTGGGGCATACTTTAGAAAGCATCTTTCCTAAATACTCGGAGCCCATTCTATGAGCAAGATGCTTGTAATCTGGGGAGCTAGCAAAATATTCTCGCTCTCTACGCCGGGCAGCAATCATGTCAACATTCTTGTTGATATCAGCTTGGGATCGATTGACAACACCAAACCACGGATACTGCAGGCGATATGCTTTTCCTTCCAAAATCTAAGAAACACAATAAATTTCAAATTTAGAAAGTGTCTACCCCAAAATCAGAAATAATACCAAAAGGAAAATAAACAAAATTACTTAGATCTTTTAAGTTAAACCTAAATTTAAAACACACGCCATTTAAGCAGATAAAGCATGAAGTGCACAACATCAAGGGAAGTAGCTGCAATAATTTACGAAATTCATTATGAATGTTTATCTTTTAGGCGTGATTGCAATGTAGGTCAATTCTATATAGTATAAGTCACCAATATTGGGGCACGCAACATAACAATATACACTGAACATTAACCGCGCTTCCAATTCAATGGGGTGCAAATTGAGTTTAGAGGTTTCTTTTTATCAATTCCAAGAACCACCCAACTTCCCTTAGTTTCCTCTCAATGAATCTGAATAAAAGCACATGGTAGGTCAGATTTGAGTATCTGAACCAACATAGATTAAATTTGATATAAATACGTTTTATAGTCTAGCAATGGATCGTTCAGTAAATTAAGCCCAAAATTACAAAGGAGCTTAAAAATAAAACTCCTTATTAATATGGTACTTTCTATTTCACATTTATTAAATTTTCAAAGTATAAATATATGCTAAAATAATTCAAAATTAAAAAATAGTGTTTGAACTATCACCAAGGTTTCAACTTTCAACAAAAAGGGGAAGGTAAATAGAGTTCCTATCCAACCATTATTTAATTGCATATTATTTTTTAGTAAAATGTGTGTTTAGAAAGGTGGCAACCAGTGCAAAATTTTCTGAATTTTTCTAATTATGATGATTGGAATTAGTACCGAAGTATAAAATATAATCTGTAGAATAAAATATAAGATAAATTATTACACATTTACGGTTGTATAGAATCACATTCAAAACTCATGTAATATATCCAACTTCTACAAAAATATTGATAGCTAATAAAGCCTGAAAGATAAAATCACTATTGGGATTACATTGTTATTATTCTTTTGATAAAATGTTCTATACAAAGGTTTTAATTTGAGGATTATACAAACTTCATAATAAAATTGAATAATGGATAGACCAATGATTAGCAGTTGAATACAGGTGAATCTGACTATCAAGAGCCAAAATTTTTGAAAGAGCATACCACAAGAAAAAACCTGCGAGAAATATGAAGCTGAAGTGAACCAATTATCACCAAATTAATGGGTGTTTTCACATATGCAGAAAGTTGCAAAAATATATTAAAATATTTTTTATCGTTTAAGCATCACAAAAGAAGACAACAAAGCAAAAAAAACTGTTAAAACATGACCTAAAACTCTGAAAGTTTTTTTTTTTTTTTTTTGTCGGTAAGGATTGCTATTTGAGGCAAAACATACAATTCAAAGGTATAAAGTAAATATTGAGATCCTCAAACAACGTGTTAATATTAACCCTCATTAAAATAGTTGATCTTATCTTATCCCAAGAATTTAGGGCAGGTTATATTTTATAGGAAAAATTACACACAAACCACCAAACTTTTCTTGGCTTCTCTTAGTTCAACAGTGGAAAAGAAGGGTATACGGTAATAAATACAATGATGACAAATTATGAACAGCTTTCTTACCTCAACAGCATCAGTACCCTTATCCATAAGATCAATCTTAGTTAGCACTCCAAAAGTCCTCTCTCCTGGATTTTGAAAGGAAAAAAGCATAAAAAAATGATGCTATGAGCATCACAATATATGAACACCACAAGGAAATCATTTTATTATCTTTTACTTTTAGGCTGTCACCGGCATAATTGTACGCACTGAAATACAGTTGCTAAAATGTGGAATTGTTAATTTACTGAATCATAAATAAATATTATTAAATCCACTAAAGATAGTTAAAGAAAACTCTACTGACAAATAAGAGAAGCAATTCCTAAAAATTATAATTTAAAAGCCAAAATAAATTGTATGTTTCCATAAGCTTGTACTTATTTAAGCATTTTAAAGGAACGGGATTAGTATATATCCGTCTGACATAATCTCTATAGGATTTTTACTTTTTTTTTCATTTTTGGAAAATAAAAAATTTTAAGTTATTCTTCAATTACTTAGAACAGATATTTATGCTAATTATGTGTTTAAAAATGAAACATAATGTGTTTTTAATCACAATTTAGAAAATATTTATACTAACCTTTAGGGTCAACTTCACGGGCAATTTTGATAGCATCAGAGGTTGCAAGATCTTGATTTGCAGGTGATATTGCCAGAATAATGCAGTTAGGCTGCAGTTAGAAGGAAATTCGTTAAGAAAATTGTATTCATCACATGCACGTCTTGTATAACTAACTAATTATGACGCCTTTGAAATCAAATCCTTGTCATAATAAGAGGCAGCTACGACGGATAGAAAGCAAACAAAGAATGGTAGCTAATTAACAAGAGCATGGTATCATGCAATATGGCTCAAGAACATCGCATATGTAGTTTTATAGAAGAAGATACCTATTCCCTTGGAATAAAAATAGAAGCCATTCATTAAAAAAACGTACGAATATACAACAACTAAAACCCAGGCATTACGGTTAAGGTCCTAAGCATAAAAATTGAAACAACCTAGGTAGAGATATTCTAGGCTTCTAGTATTGCAACCCCAGCATACCTGTTGAGTTGAGAGTTCACAAAAGCAGTGGTGGAATCATATTCAGCTCATGTTTCTACGAATGAACAATTAGTTATTGTAGTGAGATATGTAGATAAGTTTGGCCAAATTATTGAAAGATTTATAAGTATTAAACATGTTGCATCAACTAATGCAATTGCGTTAGAGGCATTCATTGAAATTACACTTGCAAAATCTTTGTTGAGCATAGGATACGTGGTCAAGGATATAAATGGGTCATCTAATATGCAGGGAGTTACATGATTTGAAGGCTCTAATACTTGATGATAATCCTCATATATTTTACATCCATTATTTTGCTCATCAGCTCCAACTGTGATTAGTGGTTATAGCAAAAATTTGTTAGTACGTAAAACATTTTTTTGAGATTACTTCAAGAATTATCAATATTGTATGAGCTTCATATAAGAGGAGTGATACTTTTAGAGTCATTCAATATAATAAAATAAATTTTCATCTAACTTAAGGAGAGTTGAGCAGTGGTCAAGGTTTAAACCAAAAGACAACTTTATAATAAGCTGGTGACACTCATTGGGGTTCATATTTTCATACATTAATTAATATGATGAAAATATATGCTACATTAATTGAAGTGCTTGAAATTATTACAAAAGATGAGGTATGTGATCAACAATCTGTTGAAACCGATGTTCTAGATGCTATGAAATCTTTCGGTTTTATTATTACAATGCAGTAAATGATTGATATTTTAAGTTTTGCAAATGATTTATCACAAGCCTTATAGAGAAAAGATCAAAATATCATGAATGAAACAAAATTAGTGCAAGTCTCCAAGTAACTATTATAATTGATGCGAGAGAATGAATAAAATTCTGTCATTGATGAAGTATCACATTTTTGCAATATTTTTGAAGTTGATGTTCAAGGCTAACCGACGATCAGTACGAATAAATGAAGAAATAACAACTTTACATCGTTATCATATGAATCACTATTACACTATTATTGATATGCAACTTCAAGAGCTGAATAATCAATTCTCTGAATCTATTACTGAGTTGCTTCTTTATCTTTCGTGTCTGAATCCAAGTAACACATTTTTTGCTTATGATAAAGGGAAATTAATTCGGCTAGTAGAGTTATATTCAACATATTTTTCTTCGGTTGAACTTGAAAACCCAAGTAAAATAATTTTTAAAAATTTCTAAGATTTAAAATATAATTGCAGCAGGCAGCCAAGCACCCATTGGCTACATAGGGATGCTACGAGACATTAAGTAGCAGCTTACAACATGGTTTAAAATTGCGCAATATGAGGCTCTCCTTGAGGCTCGCCTTTGCGCAATTCCAGTAAAAAACACCTCGATGCTTACGCCTCAAGTTTTTTTTATGAGGCTTGCGCCTCAACTTGGTTGAGGCCCGCCTTGAGACCCGCCTCGCCTCACTGGCATGAGGCTTACGCCTCACGCTGTATATATTAAAACTTACATAAATCTTGAAGTAAATGCCCGACATTGGACTCTATAGGAGAGGAGGAAGGGGAGAGAGCAATTCATCATAATGATGATTCAAATGAAGAACCCCCTTAGTGATGATAGTACTGATGACTTATGAGTTCTTATGTGATATGTCATTGCTATTTATTTTTGGAAATTTGAATTATATGTTAATGAAAAAGAACACTGGGATTTGGGAAAGATAGAATTTTGATTTGAACTATATTTCATGTTGTCTTATTATTTGGATATTTTGATTTCACATCATATCTTATGATTTTTTATATTTTATATTATTCAATCATTAGATTATAAAAAATTTATCATTTTATGTTTACGCAATCTTTTGATTTTGAGGCTTACGCCTCAAAATGCCTTGAGGCTTACGCCTCAAAATGCCTTGAGGCTTACGCCTTGCCTCACGAATGAAAAACGCCTCAATACCCGAATACGCAATTTTAAACATTGGCTTACAACACCAAGTGATCGAGGCACTAAGGAGTCAGCACCTCAATAAGTAATTGTGTAGTTTTTTTACATTTTTTTCTTAATCTGAAAACCATTTATTGAGCATGCCCAACTCATTAAACATACAAACTATTATCTACACTAGTACCGATATGAAAGTAAAAAAATACGTATGCATGCCATAATATATGCATGTGATTCAATTACTATCAATGAATTAAATAATAGCTAACATTTCAAAGAGGTTAACCTTTTCAATAAAAGAGCGAACCATGTTCTCTATATCTGCAACAATACTATCAGGTTGACCCTCTGGAGAAACGTCAAGGGGATGATTAGTATTAAATATGGTTAGAATTTAGACATAAGTGAGCATCCCAAACAAGAATAACAAAAAATAAATAAAACTCACCGACGGCCACCTTGGTAAGCCCCGGAAGATCAATCAGCGTCAAGTTCACAACTGTAAATTTTAAAATCATGAGAATTTAAGTTGTAACCATTAAAGCATATATACCACAAAAAATTGCGTTGAATAATATGTTTGGATTCGCTGTTGTGGCTAGCTAAAAAAGGCTTAACAAAACATATTAAAGAAGAAAAGACAGGTCATGGCCATGTACCACAGACCTACACTAAATAATAAACAATGGCATGCATTAAGAGCAGACTAAATTTTGAAGAATAAGCTTTGGTATACATAAACTCTTCTATTTAAGCTATTTAAATGGATGCAGCAACATGGAAATCTTTGAAACTTGAGAGGCAGAGGTAGTAAGAAATCGCACTACAATGGTCCATTCCAACTACAAGGATACCAGTAATATCCGAATGTACAAAATTCAAATATTAACTTAGCAACCAATCAAGAAAGATTTCTAATTTAGATAGGTTCCATCAACTTAACACCATCTATAATATGATTCTAAGACACCGAAAAACAACAACGTTTGAACCAATTCACAAATTCAAATAATTTTCATAGAATATACAGCACTTAAAGTCAACATGTCATAAAATGAGAGGTACATGGCCATGGGATCATAAGTAATCATGATTATGGGATCATAAGTGAATGACCACTGGTGGTGGATCAAATATTGGTCAAACATTTCAATCACAGTATAATGGGAAACAAATTTTCTAGGATAGAGACTGTGAGAGATGGAAAGAGCACAAACAGAAATTTTAGTTCATACGAAATTCAGAACAGACGAACAGGGGTTTGTGTGAATATGATTTTAACTGTAACAAATCCATGTTGTTCCAAATACATATAATTTAATAAAATTTCTGAGTTATATTGGCATATGTAGCAGCCGTTATTGCTCCTAGTAAAAGAAGTTATGCGAAGCTATCCATCAATATAAAACTCCAAACAACTATTTTGAAGTAAATAAAGAATCAATAGTTTTGCTAATTTGCTCCCTCAAGGAGCCTTTATTATTTCATTAAGTTTGGGTTTCCCCCTTGGGCAATACAAACAAAATGGAAAGCAAATCACTAGCCACTCAAATTAAACTATCAAATAAGCGCCATCAATATAGAAAGAACAAAAGAGAAAAATATACAAGACATCTAAGACATGCATGTTGATACATAATAAATATAAATTAGTGTGCTCAACAATGCTTGGGCATGAACACTAAAAGGGAACAAATCCAATAATCAAAGGTATATTGTGGTGCCTAAATTCTCTGCAAAAGTGAGCAATTTGCATAAGCGCCCATAAGCCCTGGAATTTTTTGCCGTCTCTTTCCTTATTTGCTTCTTACCTACCAAGTTGAATCATTCCTCAACCCCTCATTCTTCTCCTTTCTCTGAGTCCAATATTTCTTCTCTTATCAGAATTAAAAGTATAGCAATAGTCTTGAGGTCAGCACGGTACATCTATAATTGATTTTGCTAGTAATTGAAGTAATGATTTGAGCTTGAACTAATCTTTTTTTTTTTCTTTGCATTAATGAAAATTAGGACTCACACATCTCAAGATTAGATATCTTTCATCCATTTCATAATTTAACTACCATTCACAATCAGTTCATTAGATTTGGGTTGATTGTGCCATCTTATAATCAAAATTAGATAGATTGACTACACTAATGATGTTTTAAGGTTTCAAGTTGGTGAATCTTAGCTTATCCCCATTCTGTTTATCTCATGTTCTATTTATCTCATATGCAAGAGATTCTTGTTCCTCTTCAACTTCTTCTTCTTCTTTAATCTACTTGTATTACCCACAGTAATGTTTGTTTTTATTCCTTCTAGAAAAGCAAACCTTGATATATTTTGATAGATATTTTCTGAGGCCTTTGAGTTTTCATGGACTGATAATTGACGAGTGATTTCATAATTTCACATTGGCAAATTCCCCAAGAGCAGGTCCAAACTCCAAACTAGAGCAAAGCACAAAATTCCAATTTGAGAAATGATTTGAGCGAGTAGACACTATTAATTCATTATTGGACTCAAAATAGTTTAACTGGGGAATGCCGTGATTGTTTCATTTATTCGTACATAATTCAATCTAAGGGAAGTAGGATTGTTTGTGGTATCACATGCTTTTCTTGACTAGCAAAAAGCATTTATAACTAGAATAATACTTTTGCGTTTTGAATCTTAATATTTGCATATCCATACGATAGTAAACAAGCACAATCATACTCATAGAAAGTTTCTTCCTGTCCTCAAAAGTTTAATATAAGGCAATATTTTTTACTTGCCCTCTGTTCCAAAAAGAGACCTCACCAATATTTCTTGCTCCAGTATATCTGATGATTATCCACCTTCTCAATATCATCATCATCATAATCAGTACGACATCAAGATTACTTCTATAATCAAGATAATGTCTGAATCCATAAGTAATTCCCAACTTATCAAAAATCTCTTGATCTGTAAGCATAATTACTCAAATGTTTTGATGACCACTAAATTTGACAGCTCACTAAAAATAGTTAGTCAATAAGTTATTAGTTAAAGCTTCGCACTATATCAGTTGCTGAATTGCTTGGCAACTCCCTTACCACAAAGAAAATCAACGCAAACAATAACACTGTAGAGCATCTAAGCACCTAAGATCAACTATTCTATTTGAGAATATTGACCCGCTAAATATATTCTGTGAAGCAAATACCTATATGTTTAAGCTGAAAATGTGTTCAAAACATAGTTAACAATACTTAACCAACTATTTGATGGCATGATGTGCTAGATTATAGCAAGCAATCTAAACTTCTTTTGACCTTTTCTGATAATAAATTATGTTTCAGATAAAAAATTAATTTGAAAGAAAAAAAAAAGTACGCTTCGTAAGAAGCTATCTTCAAGGGCTTCCCTAATCCTTAAGAGTGCTGCATTCTACCTTCAAGGGCTTCCCTAATCCTTAAGAGTGCTGCATTGAAAGCTACGGCATAATATAGCAATCTCAAAAGATAACTTTAACATGGTATAAAGCACCTAAGCAGATGATTAGATTCATGGGTTCCAATTAATATAACTGCAAGTATTTTTGTTAATGTATTGTTTTGATTGATTCAAATTTCAAGCCATAAGTGTAATTCTAACAAAGAACATAAAATTTAATCATCTGGAAGATAGCCTCACCATTAGGAGAATAAATACTCAGATGTATAGGGACACTAGAAATTTGCTTGCTGCGGCCAGTCTCTCTATCAGTTTCATCTTGAATCTCCTTCCTAACAAGAGCTGCATGCCAAAAAAACACAGATTTGATGTCGAATAGACAACTTGCAAATCTAATAATGCTGTACAGTCAGATCCAACAAAAACTAAACCCATGAAGTAATTTTATTAAGAGGCAAGTGCATGTCAAAAAAGAAAAAACTTCCCTAGATAGGACTATAAAAAATAAGGGTCTCAAATGTCCCAAGAAAGCATTAGGGAAGAGAATTTTAAGTGAAATTCAAAAGAAAGCCTGACTATGATTCTACCCAAAGTGCAATTTATGTTTTCCGTGACTTAGATAAATGTTAAGAAAATGCCAACAAACATAGCAGATAATACTATCAAGTGGACTACAGAGCTTCAAGCAGTGATGTAGGCTAGTCAATAAAAAATCAGAATCTCAATGTCAAATAAACAAAGTTTAATATCAATGCCCCCAAGCTGGTGAAATACAGTACCAACAAAAATATAACCTCAATTTCAAAAGTTGTAAAATACTATAATAAGTGGACTACAGAGCTTCAAACACTGATGAAGGCTATGCCATCAAAAACTAGTCCCCTTTTTAAAAAATAAAGTTTGAACTCAATGCCCCCAAGCTGGTGAAAAACAGTACCACAATGAAGATCACATTAATGGTAAAAGTTGTCAAGTGTTAAGCCAAGTTGAATCTTTAATATAAGCAAAAATCTTTTGTGGAACGAAATCAAACTTTCAAATGGCCGATATATGATACCCAACTAGTCAACACTGACTATAAATTGCCTGCATTTGAATAAAACAGGTTGATGTAAAATAAAAAATGATCAAGCCGTCTAAAAAACATGATGCTAAACGAATATAAACATGAGGAAAACAAAGAAAATAAAGATAAAGAAGTCCTATAAATGGAAGTTTAAATTATCACATTATTCAATTAATATAGCTTATTAATTGAATTTACCAAAATCTGTAAACTTCTTCCGTGGAAGATGAAGAAACTCAGCATACTCTCTCCCTTCATCAATTCTATGAAGTTGCAACACCAGAGGGCGTCGCGTGACAATACCTAAAAAAGAGTAATTGAAATTTATCTCATGAGAATCACCAGGTATCTATAATTAAGGGAAAGGCAGAGAACAAAAAATAAAAAGCACATTACAAAAGTAGCTATTTACCAGATCCCCGAGGCAAGAAGTCCTTCCCAACTACGCTCTCCAGCACTGAAGATTTGCCCGAACTCTAGAAATGCGCAAGATGAGACAATTTTAATAAACAACTAGAATATTGGAAATATTTCCTTACTAATTTTTTAAAATGTGATAATATATATGCCTAATTGAATTTATGAGCACAACAAGCTAAAGAAGACAAGGCTACATATCTATGAATAGCTATGAACTAGGAGAGAAGGGTTAAAAAAAACTCGCATAAAATGTCAAAATATAGAAAAAATCACTCAAAGTAGCCCTACTTTTCTAAAATTATAGTTTTCAAAAATAAATGATAAAATCATAAAAATATGATTATTTTTTTAAAAGAGAAAACCATTTTGGCTAACCAAAAAAATGCCCAATAAATAATTACAAAGAGCCAAGAGGTTGGGCATTTGAATGTCTATTTAACTCGTGCATTCAAAAATATATAATGTAGACTCTCCGTGCTTTAAGAGAAAAATAGTCATGTACTCAAGATTCAAAAGCACAAACATTATCAAAAGACTGAATAAAAGGTTCATGGTGCTTCAAAACAACAAGATAATTAGTGCTTCACTTCTATTTGATAAGGATTTCCCTTGTAAATCAATTTGAACAAGATAAAGAATTTTTCAGCTGATTACAATCAATACAAACTATAGTAGAATATTTGTTGAGCAAAGAGTATCTTTCGCAATTTAGGAGATAAAAACTAGTCGGTAACCTAAATGGACATCTAAACTTGTTTGGGTCAAGTCAATCAAGTCATTATAAAAGTATGAACTAGATTCAATAAGTGGTTGATTGCGAAAAATTTTAAATACCTACAATTTGCATCTCACTAAGTTAATGTCACTCACAGTTGATTCACCAAGTCACCCAAGAATCAGCCCTTGCTCCCGGTCTATTGAACATTTTCGAGGGAATAACAAAATCATCTATTCGCCATGACATTCACCCAAAGAACTCAACTACTTATTAACAGCTGAGGTTTATGGTCAGAAGAACTTGCTAAGAACATTCAACCTCAATCCAAAACTTGCTTGAAATTTCTAAGTAGCAATCGATTACAAGATAGATATGCACACTACACAACTAACTACATCAAATCCAAATATTGTACTTACTATGTATTTGCACCATGGATCAGAATTTTGTACCTTGATCATCATCTATAAATAGGAGGTCATTGGTTGAATGCATGCATCATATGATATTTCATTTAGTGCTAAAACTCTATTCTATTGAAGTCTCTCTCAACATATGTATAACATTCTCCTCTCTTTCTAAATTATCTTTCTAGCTCGATTTATTTGCCCTTATCTATCAAAGGAGACAGAAAAGGGTCTTCGATATACAAATTCACTTATGAGATTTATTGAGACTTAGACTCTCTTTATTATTCATTTTGCTCTTTAGTCATGATCCAAATCTCTAATAGTATCCTGCCATCTTTTCAGGGGCAATATTGGATCCAACATTACATGCCAGTTCTAAAAGTAGGTGAATGTCAAAGCAAAAGAGTCAGTAATCAACATGTGTAAGAGCTGAATGAAAATTTTATAACATATGACCAGCTCATATTTCCTGGAGTTAGTTCTCCCCTCCATTGCCCCACGATAAAATACAATGATAACTTATAACACATAACATTGCACATGTAAAACTCTCACCATCTTTTACTCCTGCTCAACCATATTCTATTTGTGTATGCCTATTTTTCACTTATCTACAATACTCAAGAAGCCAAAGATCATAAGTTGTTTAACATTAAGAATTAAGGGTCTCTATGGAAATTAAAGCACAATGCAAGTAAAACAACTTTATCTATGCATAAAATCAAACAAGTGAATATTTCATTGTTTTTATTGTTCTGGTTTTCTAGGTATTTTTTTAGATAACATATAATATTCAATAGAATTGGAGTGGTTGATTGAAACGTTCCGAATTCCAATGACAAAGTTTCATATTAGTAGTCCTATAAAAAGTAAATTTCCACCCTCCTGTCTGTGAAACATTTTGATGCACAAAAAAACATAAACATAGCACGCTGTGATTAAAATCTAGCAGAACATTCACCGGAGAATATTAATTATATGCCCAGTTGCGATGCTAAACTGCAGGAACTACAAAATAGCAACATCATGAAAGGAAAACGTAAAACATGCATCTTTTTCAAACCAGGCAGCGTAGGAATCCAGTAATTGAATCAAGTAACAAAACACGACAGAATCCAGATTAAACCAAAACTAAAGAAACTTTTCATCTGGAATCTGCAGACTCAACAAAAAGACAAGCGCATCTCCACAACCAAAGCTAGAAAACCTAAGCCTACAAAACGGGAACCCCATTAAGCAACGAAGATATCAGAAAAAACAACCTAGGGCAGATCATGCCCATTAAAACTAAAACGAATCACGTCAAAGAATATGGATCAAAGATGCAGAAACCGACCTGCCCTCCCACCACAGCAATGGAAGGCAGCGAATCCCACAGCGTCGGCAGCGCGCTCTCCTCACCATAGTCTCCCAGGGCCGTGCAAGCCCTCTGGATTCTATTCACGAGCGAAATCAAGCTCTCCATAGCCCCTCCACTTCACAAGGCGTCAGATCCGATCGTATCCCTCAAATGAGATGATCCCCCCTTACCGGCGGGAAGCAATAGAGATCTGATTGGAACTGCTGCCCTTCTACACGAAGGAACGCCGACGGAGGGGAAAGGAGTCGAAGGAGATCGGCAAGCGAAGCGCGTCCGTACCTTCGCGTTTGAAATTTTTTTGGGTGGAGCGTTCTCTTTTGTCGTTGGCCTCTTCTATACGAGAAAGTCATGGGAGGTCTTTGCATGGGGATAAATGGTTTTTACTCCTTACCGGTCAATTGATCGGAACCGTCCCATAAGAGCCACTAATTTTGGGGCAGAGCCATTCATTGATATAAAAAATTACAGGTAAAGGTAAAAACAGAATACAAGTGAAATATAATCCTAAATCTTAGAAAACAAAAAGAGATTTAGAATTCTTAAGCAGCCAAAAACAAAATGACAAAAACCAACTATAATAAGAAAGAAACATAGTGGCAACAGCCACGAATGACTCAGGTCGCTCAAGTAAGCATAATAATTGTCGAGAAGTCGGGTAAGAAACAAGAGCGAAGCCTCTGATTGCCAAAATAACTATCCTAGAGGCAGCTGTAACATAGCATTCATCGTCGTCCTTCCAAAAAATAACATTAGTCATCCAGAATTGACAGAAAAGAAATCTAATAGCAGCATGCCAAAAACTTTCCAACTACAAGATAGAAGAAGCAACAATGTTTGCGGGATTCCACCAGAAAAACCTGGTCCAAAAGCTCAAGTTTTTTTCCATCCTTGTGTTTTACATACCACAAACTTCTTTATTTTTGATATCACGGTGTTTTGGCAATCCAAAATGCCTCCAAAGATTCTATCATTACGAGCTCTCCATTAGAAATAGATCATAACAGATGCGAAAAGCAGATAAACATTAGTGAAGTAAGCAGAGTAACCTTGGTACAAGATACTATCAAATAACTGGCACAGGTTTGGTCTTATCAGCATGTTATTTAGCTGAGGCAACACAATTTTTGCGATATTGAAAGTATAATCACATTAAAAAAACAAATGTGTGATAGTTTTCGGGTGATTGTGACAAAAACAGCACAAGTTGTGAGTGATAAATCCACGTATCGCAAGAGCATCCGCAGTTTTTAGCCCTCTTTTAAAGGCCAACCAAGTGTATACAACAAAACGAAGGGCAAATCTTTTGTGCCAGATATGTTTATACCACTCCACAGTGTCCAGATCAGCATAAAAATGAGCACTAAAATTACAAAAGAGAGGATTTTGATTACCAAGCCAGAAATGTGCAGCAGGATGAGCAACAATTTTAACCGCATGGATGAGGCTGCAAACATAATTATCAAAACAATGCGGGATTTCCCATCTCATATCATGGATAAAACAAGAAACCTTCATGTTATAAAACTAGGAGTAATTAGCAAGAGTATGTTTTTCTTTCAAATAGTCAGCTATAGAAATCCCTCCACACCAAGGGTCCCAGATTAAGGAGAGGTTACTGTCAGCAGTAATGGTATAAGAGAGGCAATCGTTGATACTATTAGCTTTCTCACATAAAACTTTCCATTGTTTTGAGCCATTGCCAGAAACATCACGCCACAAAGATTGGTAATTAGATCTCCACCAGGTAAACAGTAAACAATCAGAATTTAAAAATCTCCAAATGAGCGAGCAAGTAGTGTTGTGATAAAGAGAGTCAATTGATGCAATACCCAGCCCCCCAAAGATTGGTAATTAGATCTCCACCAGGTAAACAGTAAACAATCAGAATTTAAAAATCTCCAAATGAGCGAGCAAGTAGTGTTGTGATAAAGAGAGTCAATTGATGCAATACCCAGCCCCCCAACCCCCCCCCCCCCCCCCCCCCCCCCCCCCCCTTTGCTTAGGAGTACCAGTGTCTTTCCAAGAAATCAAGTGAAGTTTTTTTTCATTGATGTTGCCATAGAAAGTGAATCTTGAACACATTCTATTTATCATTTTGCAGCAGCTTTTAGGTATTATAGACCCTATAATCCAGTAGGATAGAGTGTAAACTTGATGAATTGGATCCGGCCAGCCAAAGAGAGGGTTTTGGCTTTCCAACCATCTAAGAGCCTAGAAATTTTTTGGATCAGTGGTTGAAAATCAGCCACTTTAAGTTTTTTGTAAAAAATGGGCAACCCCAAGTATTTCAGAGGTGAGAAAGACTGATGAATGGTGAGAATACCGCAAATTTCATCTGCATTAGGTGTATTTTTTGAGAGGAGGATAGAGCTTTTGGAAGGGTTTACATGGAGGCCAGAGCTAACAGCAAACTTCCCAAGAATAGCATAGAGGGTTCTAGCATTTTGTGAGAAGGCAGTCCCAAAGACTAACAAGTCATCAGTATACATGAGATGGGATATAAGATAATCTCCGACCTTGATGCCTTCAAAGGAGGAATTAGAGGAGGCACAGTCTAAGCTAGTTGATAAGCAATCCATGACAATACTGAAGAGGTAAGGGGAGAGGGGACAGCCTTGACGAATACCCGAAGTGGAGTTGAAATAACCTTCAAGAGCCCCATTAAGACAAATGGAGTGATGAACATTGGTGGTGCAAGCTTTGATCCAGTTGATAAACATCTCAGGGAAGCCTTTAGCTTCCAATCTTTTATAAAGGAAATCTCTGGATACAGTGTCGAAAGCTTTGGTGATGTCAAATTTAGCACCAAATACTTATGTTTGCCTTTATGGTTGAAATTCCTAAGGATATCAGCACCAAGAAGAATATTGTCAGAAATGACTCTCTTATGAATAAAACCTCCTTGATTGGTATGAATGATGAAGGGCATCACTTCTTTCAACCTATTAGTAATGAGTTTTGCAATGATCTTATAGATAACATTGTAGAGGGCAATAAGCCTAAAGTCCTTGATGTTAGTAGCATGTTGGCACTTAGGAATGAGAGCTAAGGCAGTGGCTTTCACTTGGTTAGACATGTACCCCGTAATGAAGAAAGAAGAAACAGCATTGCACAAATGGTTTTGGATAACATTCCAGGAGGCTCTATAAATTCAAACGTATAACCGTCGGGTCCAGGGGCCTTGTTTTTAGTGCTAGAGAAAACAATGTTCTTAATTTCTTCTTTGGTGACCGGGGCAATGAGATGGCTTGGGATCACATTTCCAGCCGGAATATCATAAATTTGCTGATCTGGCATTGTGGGGTGAGTATTGAAAAGTCAAGAAAAGTGGCTTATGAACTCTTTAGCATGTCCTGATGAGTAGAAAAAATCCCATTATCCGTGAAAAATGTGTTTGATGTGATTGTAATTTTTGCTTATATTGATTTTGGAGTAAAGGAATTTTAAATCGTCCTCTCCATGGGTTAGTCAATTAACTTTGGCTCTTTGACTCATCCAGCTGGTAAGGGTAGAGTGATAAAAATTGAGCTTTGTGTTGATGTCTTTTAGGTTGACATTGAGCTGAGAGTCAAGTGGATTGCTTTGAATGTTTGAGAGTACATAATGTTGTTGCATCTTAAGAGTGTTAATCTCACTTTGGATGGTATTAGCATTGGACCAGTTCTTGTGCTTCAAAATGGACTTGATGGTCTTAAGTTTGAAGAAAAGGGAACTTAAGGGGCTGCTCTCATTGGGTTGAGAAAAACATACATGAGTGAGTGCCAGAAATCAAGGAATATGGTACAATAATTTTTAAACATGAATCTGTGACCTTTCCTTTGCTCCAAGGTATTCAGCAAGATCAATGGTGAGTGATCAGAACAATTTGGATCTGCAACTTTGTAATTGGAGTTAGGAAAAGAAACAAGCCAGATATCATTTACTAAGATCCGATCAAGCTTGATATGAATATGATTAAGTTGTTGTTGATTATGTCAAGTAAAGAAATGGCCAACAGACGAAAGGTCATAAAGACCAATATTAAAAACCATGTTGTTGATATCCTCGAGACTGGATTTGTTAAGGGGAGAGCCGCCCACTTTTTCATTAATAAATCGACAGCAGTTGAAGTCACCAAGAATAGCCCAAGGGAGAGAGATAGAGCTGGCAATACCCTGAATGCTATTCCATAAGGATAGCTTATCAGAATGGGAGTTAGTAGCATAGACAGCAGTGACAACACAAATGTGGGTGGAGTTAACAGAAACAATGCCATGGATGAATTGGCTAGACATGTGTTTTGGAAAGAAGTTCACAGTCCCTGTATTCCATTTCACTCAGATGCGGCCCGGGTTAGAATACAGAAAATTATCACAAGAAGCTTCATTTGGAAACACTTTGTGGTTGCCTTGGAACCAATTGTTAGAGAGGTTATGGGGAGAGATTTTGGCTTCAAGGATGAAGAGGAGGTCCAGGTTATGGTCATTGGCTAGGTGTTTGCAGCATAGCACCTTGTCCGGGCTGTTAAACCCACGAACGTTCCATGCAGCAATGTTGGGAAGGGTCATTGATTCTTATGGGTGGGGTTAGAGACTTTCTTTGCTTGCTTGCCTCTGGTTTGCTTTTGGTTTTGATTATGGGTTTGTTGGGTTTTAGTGGAGATAGAGGAGGATGTGGAATGTTCTGTGGTGTGTTCTGTGCTAGGTTGCGGGATGATGGGTTGATGATTGTGAGGGGAGATTTGAGGTGGGTTATCATGGTTGGCGGAAATAGGCTGGGCAGAGGCTTCAAGTGTGAGGGTGGCTGAAGTAGAAGGGTCATTAATGCCTTGAGAAGCTAAGACATCAAATTTGTTTTTGGTGTTAATGAGGGCTGGTTCATGGGTCATTGAGGTTTGTTGGACTGCATCCAAATTTTCTTCAGAGGGGGAGTTTAGATTCGGGAAAAAGAGAGTTGTATTGAGGTTCTGACGTGGTGGCGGGATAGTTAACAGAGGTGGGTTTGCGGTGATATTTGTCAGCTTAAGGGGTGGAATGGGCTTGGGAATTGCCAGTCTTGGTGGTGGGGTGATTCTCGGCTTGCGGCTTGAGCTTCTGCCTCTAGGACGGGTGATAGGTTGGGTTTTTAAAACAGGGTCTTTTGGGCATAAGGTGGGGGAGTGCATGATCGAACCACATTGAGAGCATTGTTCAGGTTTCCAATCATATTGAACACGAAGGGGGAAAGATTTTCCATCCACGGAATATAAAATTTCCTCAGGCAGCTGAGAGTTACTAGTTACTTGAACACAAACTCTCGCAAACGTCAATCTGGTTTTTGACGCAGTAAGGGCATCAATAGCAATCGGAATACCAATACAGCTAGCGAGCTTAGAGATACCATCGGGGGTCTAAAGAGAAAGGGGAAGATTCATGATTTTGATCCGAAGAGGGATGGAAGGGAACTCTTCCCTCTTTGGAACAAAATCAGGGGACCATTTTTGTAAAATAAACGGCTTGCCAAAGAGAACCATGGTCCACCTGACCAAGCATGTTCATAATCTTCCAAAGCAGCAAATTTCAGCAGAAAAAAACCATCGTCTAGGGTAAGGAGTGTGAGAGAACCTTTTAGGGGCCAAGTCTTCTTGATGGTCGAGAGCAAAGATTCATAAAACGACCTTTTACCAATGGAGTAGCCGATCAACGACACAGATCATTCTGGTGCTCCGGCAACAAATTGCTCATTAGTGAACTCAGCAGTGAAGTTTTGGTTTGGGACGAAGGAAAGAGAGTGCGAGAACTCACTATAAATTTGAGGAGTAGTGGTTAGTAGGTTCTTCCATAAGGGAAGAACAGAGGTGGCCTGAGAAGCTGTGTGTGTGTGTGTGTTTGTGTGTCTGTGTGTGTGTGTGTGTGTGGGGGGGGGGGGGGGGGGGGGGGGGGGGGGGCGGGGAAATCATGAGCAGCCATGGGGGAAGAGCCCCCCGGCTAGAGTGGCGGCGAAAGAGCAGCAAAACAGTAAACCCTATCAGTGAAAAAAATCTTCTCCCGCCTGTTCTTCAGCTCGATTTCTACTTGATAATCATGGGAGGATTCATGTTAATATGAGAAACTTTGTCGCTCAATGTGTTTTGATCGACAGTTTTGTGGGCGGCATTTAAAGTATAGAGTTAGAGTAAAGTAAAGTAGTTTTATAAATTGGGATGTTCTTATCAAATGCATTGTATTTTGGGAAAACATTTAGAAATCATTGTAATTTATGTCATTTTTATTTGAACTTCATTCGATTTAAGCGAATTTCAAAAGCATTTTTTTAATAAAATTATATAGGTCAGCTTCTTATAACCACTTGTCAGTTATTGCAGCCATCCATCATTGGTCACCATCATCATTACCACCTGTCATCAACCACTATTTCTCACCCCCACAAATGGGAATTTTTATTAGGTCTGGTGTCCTGACGTAGCTCGACGCCAGTAAATTGGTGACATGTGCTCTTACTCTTTACCGCGCGGCCCGACGACCTGACTCGAACCAGACTCGGAATTGCTATGTAAGTGCATACTGGGGTATTGCTAGGTATTACTCGATATTGTTCGGTAATAACCAGAAATACCATTCTATGAAGACCAATACCTAGCAATACCGAGCAATACCTAGTAATACCTAGCAATACCCCGGTTTTGCTCGGTATTGCTAGGTATTGCTAGGTATTGGTCTTCACAGAGCAGTATTTCTTATTATTGCCAAGCAATACCTAGCAATACGGAGCAATACCTAGCAATACACGAACATAGCAATCACAGATTTTGGTCAAGGTAGGGTCGTCGGGCCGCGCGGTAAAAAGTAAGAGCACGTGATGACATGTTATTGGCGTCCGAATGTAGAGTTACGTCAGGACACCAGACCTAATAAAAATTCCACAAATGGACCACTAGCACTGTTGCCATCGATTGGTCGTGACCATCACCTCTAGTCGTCAACCACGATTACAACTGTAGCTACAACTATCATCGTCACTAGTCATCACACCCATTGTTTCCCTTGTCACAAATCGCCTCGAATTAACTATTGTTCTAAATATATACTATTTTGCTTTGTACTCTCATTACTTCAACCCAAATAAGAATAAAATCATGACTTTGTACTATACTCGATCAACATAACACAAAACTCAAAAGAAATACCTTAAGTTTTCATTTTATATTGCATTCATTTTAATGTTGTTAGTTTTTTATCCAATTTGTAATTAATTTTGTTTCTTGATTTCTTAATTTCAATTTTAGCGAGTTAGACCAGTATTTTTTTAATGGAATGGACCTATAAATAGAAGGGATTCCATTTGTATCCAAAAGGAGAAAAGGTTGAAGGAATAAAACTCTGTCCAAATCATGAGTTTCTCTCTCTCTCTCTCTCTCTCTCTCTCTCTCTCTCTCTCTCTCTCTCTCTCTCTCTCTCTCTCTCTCTCTCTTGTGGGGTGCCAAGGAGAGTAGAAGGCTCTCAATCTAGGCAAGCTAGCCAATGATGGTGGTGTAACTGTAGGGGAGGCACTGGAGGAGAAGAAGGGGTTGTTGCTTTGGATTCAATTTAAGTCAGCATGAATTATTCTATATCCATTTTCCTACAAGATAATTCTGAACAAGTGTGCATTCCTTTCTCAACAAATCAAACAAACTCTAACTCAGCTAGTAAGAGATTCTAAATTCTTCAAATTTTCACATTAGATTTATAATTTACAAATAAAAAATTTTAAATTTCTAAAACCCCTGTTTTCAAATTATTTTACACCTAACATCCCCAAAAATAAAAAGTCCCCTAATGTTTGGAAAGAACCCTCTATGTATTGAATTCTTATATACTACAAATCAATGTTCAAATAGAAGTCATAATCCTTAAGAAATTTTAGATAAAATGTATTTAATGTTAAAATTTTATTCGGTGGGCTCATAAAAAAATGTATGACTCTATTTTCATTTTGATTGGATCCTCAAAAAAATCTAAATTATTTTTTTATGAAAATTTTGAGAGAGCATGGCAATACTCATGTTCAAAACCTTGCAATTAAGGATAAATTGAGTAGGGATCATATCTATGTCAATATTTAGATGTAGTAGTTTCAATTTTTTTTAATTTATTGAGAATATAATAAGAAATTCTCATAGATATATAATGTCTCATTATATTCATAATTAAAAAAATATGATTGATATGTGTTTTATTAGAGAAATAAGCCTAAAAAGCTTAATTCAGACACAAAACCAAAACAATCTCTCTTTTAGCTGCCTACTATTTATTCAAAGTCTATTGCAAATAACATTTGTTCAAATAAGATAGGAATCATATCTGTGGGGATAATTTGAACAATGTTCAAAATAAATCAAACATAGTTTGAATAAGGTTTATCTATGATTGATACGACATGAGGGTTGATACAAAATAGTACAATCACAATAGTTATAAATACAATATTTTATAGGGTACATGCAATAATAGAGTATAATTCGTGATTTGAAATTTGATCAAAAAATTATCAAAAATATAAAAATATTTTAATTAGAGATAGGATAATTATTCCTTACAAGGAGAAGAGCAATTATCCCAATAGGACTAAGTAGCGAAATCGCATCATGACCTCCAAAACTAGATTTTATTTTTCTCTCTCCTCTATTTCTCTCTAATTTTTTCCTAAACATGTCTTTGCTAGCCGAAATGAATAGGGGAAAAAATATTAAAAGCTTGTTTGATGAATTTTGTAAAGTGGTTTAAGATATTTCTAATAAAATAATCATATAATATTTATATAATTAAATAATTTAATAATTTTTTTATATAAAATTCATATAATTCTTTTGGTGGTTTAAAAATTATAGAAAAATATCAATAAAATAAATCATTTTATTTTAAAAAATATTGATGAAATCTATTTATAAAACGGGCACATGACAGTATCAAAATATCTACTTATACCAATAGGTGTCAATTTCTTAAGGATTTTCATTAATGTCCAAAAATTACAAAAAAAAAAAAAAAAATTGTAATCAAAATACTACAATATAAATGTTATAGCAATGATGGTTTTCGAATTTGACTTAAAATGACAAAAATAAAATCATTTACTTGGTCAAAATACAAGCTATTGTGATAGTAAATTATATGATGAATACAATAGAGTATAAACAAATAGTTATAACACATCACAATGACAAGCATTACATCATTGCATAACCAATCGACAACATGACCTTAAAACTTAAATTAAGTTTAACTAGTTATAATTTTCTTCCAGTAATAAAAAAGAAAAAAGTAAAATTGTTATGAAGGTGGTGGGCACCTAACCTAACAAACAAATCAATTATGGCCTCTTTCTTCATATTAGCCACACTTACATTGCACTGGTTCCTTTTACCTATTTGAATGTGTTATATTTATATATGTTTCGACTCTTAGACTTCACCAATGAGTATAATATGATAATTCTATTTATCTTAATAAGAACTTTCAAGTGTCTTTATTTTCTACTAGATATAGATTTTAAGCATATGAATCTAGGAATACTTCATGCTTATAAAACTTTTTAATATAAGTTATCATAATTGAACTCAGTCACTGGTTGCAACCAACGTATGTTCGCACGGGAGACTCATAATATCTAACTTCATATATGTATATGTATGCTACCTTAAATCAACATCAATGTCAAGATAACTGTTAAGGGCATGTAGTTCAAAACTCGAATAAAGAAGTCACCATGCAAGAGCATGTACTTTGATAATAGTTGACTTTCTCACTATCGACTACCCAGAACTATCTGCTTTCAAATCAAAACATTTATAAAAGACACCATGTCGACACTCAGCAATCTTGTATTTGTACTGACCACAACAAAAACATCGAATGCTTTATAACATTGTTCATTGTGCTTCATGCAACATTACTAACATAACAGGGCCCCACTGACTGAACCCCCAAAACTGGCAACAATGTCTCTATCCAATCCAGAACGAACTAGTACCGACTGTCCCCTCCTCCTAAACATAGCAGGTCCACACCTACTCGTCTTTCTAGAATGGCAACTGCCAATTGTCTCACCATCAAATATGTTTGCGTACTAACCAGAAAAAAAAAAAAGTGAAAAGAGTTTTTTCTTTTCTCTGCGTTTACATGAGTACTTGGCGTAGGTTTAGTTTGAAATAGTTTCTTTATTGTTTTATAAAATAATATTTTGATGATTATTAATATATTTATAAATTTAATTTATAAACTAATAATTTTTTAAAGATACTTCATTTATATGCCACTGAATTTTTATATATTCTCAAATATAACATTAAAATTTTTATATTTACTTACTAATATTTTAGTGCTCAAGTCAAATCAATATATATATATTGATTGATACATCGTCCTGAAATTATCTTGATCGGGCACGAATCTCGATGTAAAATGGAGTTGTAAACTTCAAAAATTAAATCTGGGAGCTCCCGAACTCCGATTTCAGCGAACTTATAGTCAAACTGAGTGTCTCGGAAATACGAACCCAATGACACCAAATTCAACTCAATCTAAGCCCAAATGAGTCTAAATCGAAGACTAGAAGTGTTGTTGGAAGGTTCGAATCACAGTTTGAGTTACCAAACGGTCTCCGATTTTAATGAGCTTATACTCAAATCGAACGGCTCGACAAGACGAATCCAACGAGCCCAAGATCACCAAATTCCAAAATCAAGAAAGCTACCAAATGCCTGACGAACCGTCCATGATCAAGGGGTTCAATATCGGCCGTCTATCCAACCACTCCCCATTTACCCTTGATCTCTCACCTATTTACGGGGTATGCCACTCCAGAAAATTTATAAATAGACCCCTCATTTCTCTTGACAGGGGGACCGAAGCAAGAAGAGAAGAGGGGAAGAGAAGGAAGAAGGTCCTCCTCGACCACCGCCGGAACCTCGTCGGGCCACCGTAGGAGCCTCGCCGGACCACCGCTGGAGCATCGCCGGACCACCGCCAGAGCATCGCTAGACCACCGCCGGAGCTTCGCCGGACCACCACATGAGGCCCTCACCCTTGCCGGACCACCACCGAAACTTCGTCGGACCACCGCCATAGCCTCGCTGACCACCGCCGGAGCTTCATGCTGACCACCACATGAGGCCCTCAACTTTGCCGGGACACCGCCAGAACTTAGCCGGACCACCGTCGGAGCCTCGCCGGATCACTGCTGGAGCCTCGTCGGACCACCACCTGAGGCCCTCACTTTCACTAAAGACCCTCACCTTCACCAAAGGCCCTTACCTTTGCCAGAGGCCCTCACCTTTGCCAGAGGCCCTCACCTTTGTCAGAGGCCTTCACCAACACCTGAGGCCCTCACCTTTACCAAAAGATCCTCACCTTTGCCAGAGGCCCTCACCTTCGCAAAAGGCCCTCATCTTTGCCAGAGGTCCTCACATTTGCCAGAGGCCCTCACCTTCATCGGACCACCGCCGAAGGCCCTCACATCCGTCGGACCACCACCTGAGGCCCGGACTTCTACTGGGCCACTACCTGACGCCTAGAGTTCTACCAGAGTATCACCCTACTACAACGGTTTTTCAGACCCCGGTCTCCTGCCGACTACGATCCTCCCGACCTCCGTCGCCTACTATGATCACTCCGACCTCCATCACCAGACAACGGTCTTTCAGACCCCGGTCTCCTGCCGACTACGGTCCTCCTGACCTCCGTCGCCTACTATGATCACTCCGACCTCCATCACCAGAAAACGATCTTTCAGACCCCGGTCTCCTGCCTATTACGGTCCTCCCGACCTCCGTCGCCTATTATGGTCCTTACAACCTCAATCACCAGACAACGGTCTTTCCGACCTCCGTCCTATCGACTATGGTCGTGCTGACAAAACAAATACATCTATTGTAACTCCCACCATGTAATACACTCTATATAATATACATTTGTGACATCAAGCCAAAGCCTTCTCCCTAAGAAGGCCTCATTTGTAATCGACTACAAATACTAGTGGATTCATTCAAACTGGGTCAAACCCCGTGGTTTTTTCCCCCCTTTTCAGGGGTTTTCCACGTAAAAACTCTAGTGTCTCTTATGAATGTTTCACCCCCTCTTATCCGCTTGTGTGCTGGATCTTCGTACAATGCTAAGACGTTAAACCATATATTTCTCTACCGCCGCGAATACTCCAGGACGCAACACACACACACACAATATATATATATATATATATATATATATATATATATATATATATATATATATATATATATATATATATATATATATATATATATATATTAAAAGGCCTATTTTATTTTATATAAATTTCATAAATATATTAATAAATTAATAAATTAATAAATTTGATATAATTTAGAAAAATATAAAAAATAAATATTTTATAAATAAATACATAAAAAACTATGTGGTGAATTTGTAAAATCAAATTATAATTTTTTTTTTGGGAAATTAAATTACAAATTTCATAATGGTGATCGTTTAACCTATCAATTATTTTACAAATGTTGATTTAAACAGTTTAATTACCTGAGATGGCTCTCGCCAACTACAGCAACCACCTTACAGGCCAAAGCTCATGATTTCCTCTGCAGCCTTCGAACGCAAGCGACGGCAACCCGCCAACCGCTTCACCGCCTCTCCCTTTCCCTCGAAACCCTAATCTTTCCCCTCTTCTCTCTCCTCTAAATGAGATCCATAGCGCAACCCCCAACCACTTCACGATACCCTGATACAGGTTGGTTAACATGGCTACCGGTGATTTCCTGGCCGCCGCTATGGCCTTCGCGGCGGCGGTATCAACTGCGAGTGGGCAGTTCGATAGCTGCAACTCCGATGTGGCCATTCTTCTCCCTTCTCCATTCAATGCCTCTGTCTTCACCTGCCGCCCCATTTGGAACAGCTTCATCCTCAGGGTAATCTCTTCAGCACGTAGCTAGGGCTGTAAATGTTTGAAGCTTTAATCAAATTTAGCTAATTGTTTGTTTGATACTAATGATTTAAACATATAGGGGGTGTTTGGTATAGGATTGGATTCAATTTTAGTAGGATTAACTAAATCCCGTAAGTCCGGATTTAGTAAATCCTAGGCTCATAAATCCTAAAAACTGTTTGGTATGACAAATTTTAAGTCATGTTAAATCCAGAGAAATTGTTTGGCAATAGATTATAGAGGGAGCGCCGCGGGGAGATTGAAGTTCCGCCACTGTAAGTCGCGTTAAATCCAAATAGGAATAAGATTAGGATTTAGACGGATTTATCGGATTTATGACGGAAATTCTGGATTTATGGATTTTCCGGATTTACAGCGGCTCGGATTGCATATGGCTGGATTTATGCTAAATACTACTAAAAACGACGAACAAATCCGATACCAAACACCCCCATAGAATTCTTATCTGTAACTAAATCTATAGATTTTAATAAAATTTGTTGTAATTTACTTCCTAATTCCAAGCAACAAACGCTGCAGTATTCCCAGAGTCCAGGTAACATTTTGAGTATTGTGCTCTCTGCTCCCTACACCTCTGGTTGGGTTGGTATGGGATTTTCGAATGATGGATTGATGGTTGGCTCAAGTGCGATGGTTGGATGGATTGGAAGAGCAGGCAAAGCACATATCAGACAGTTCTACCTGCGCGGTCAGTCCAGTTCTCAGGTTATTGTAAATGAGGGCCGTTTGCTGCGAAGTGGTGTTAAGCCTGCTGTTCTTCTTTACGGTTCAAGCATATATTTGGCGTTTCAGTTGAAATTTTTAGCTCCTGTTGCTGAGAAGAAGCTCCTCTTTGCCTTTGCAACTGAAACTCCAAATGGTTTCCATCTCACAAAGCATGATGATAAAGTCTCCGTTACCTTCGACTTCTCAGCAGGTTTGTCCCTTTCCTCAAATTCAATATGTCAAGTTTTCACCACTAAATAATTGCCTATGAGACTGTTTTTTAGGTGATTACTTGCATATCATAAAATTCTTATATGTTTATATATCTAATATTTAAATTTTTATAGCACTATATCAATTTTAATTTATTTAAAGTAAAATATTCTTTTTCATTGATGTGATTTAGACATTAATGATGTATATGAGCAATTATAAAAAATTTAGAAATTAGATATGTAAATACATAAGAATTTTATGATATGCATGCAAATCTTTTTTTTTTTCTCCTTAAAATTTGAAATTTACAATTTGCTGTCATACGAATTAGTTTTGCTGCTTTTTTTCTGGAAAAATGAATTTTGCTTCTTTCTTTTGGAAGAAGCTAAATTGCAAGTAAGACACAACTTTGAAATATAATTTTGCTCCTCTTATGCCGTTTATGATGTTAAGGATATGCGGCAATGATCAAACAGTTATCTAATTAATCAATTCACAAAAAAAAAGTACTTGAAGCCATAGTCCTGTAGTTGGGGGCAAATTATTACATTCGGCGCCGAATTCGCCTCCAAACGATCTGAAAACTGCACGTAATAATTTGCCGTAGTTGAGGACACAGCTTCTCATTGTGGTGGTGGCACTCTTTCGAGGGCACTAACCCACCTAATTTCTAACAAATTGCTCATATGGCTCAATATATGGCATGTAAACTCAACTATTAGATCAAATAATTGAATAATTTTAAAATTAAATTCATTAACCTAAAATGAATTTAGATTTCAAAATAGTTAAATTTAAATTTAAATTTAAGAGTGATATATATATATATATATATATATATATATATATATATATATATATATATATATATATATATATAATATATATATATATATATATATATATATATTAATATGATGATTAAATAGTAAATAAATAGTTGTAGTTTTTAAAAATTAAAAATATTATGTGTCATGTAAAGTTTAAATTAAAATTGTGTCAGATATCATGTGATGGTGTTAATTCCTGGTCTCATATCCACTAGTACAATACATAATATATATAAACTGTATAATGTTACAGGGATGTGTCAACTGACCCTATGTGGACGGCCCACAGAGCTAGTTATGCAACCAAAATAATCATCAATGAAACATATTATATGCTATGAAACAACATGTAGTAATCCGATTCTTTACACTACAGGAAAAACAGTTTTTTCCGGCGGTTAATAAGCTTTTACCGGCTGTTTTTAGTTTTATCGGCGGCACTGCGGCGGTTCATGGGCCGCCGGAAAAACTAGCGTAGGAAAAAATATACCGACGGTTTTTATCGGCGGCTTATTTAACCGGCGGTTTACCGGCGGCGTAGACTGCCGGTTTATTCTCTTCTCTGTACCGGCGGTATTCCGGTGGTGAAGCCACCGGTGATGTTACCGACGGTTCACCGGCGGTCCTTTCACCAACGGCTAACCGGCGGCCGGCCAGCGTCCGATAAACCGCCGGCAAGCGTCGGTACACCGCCGGTAATAGACCGGCGGCGAAGACCGCCGGTCTTTCACCGGAAGACCGCCGGATAACGTCGGGTGACCGCCGGTATTATCGCTGGTATTACCGGCGGCCACTAAACCGCCGGTCTAAGCCGCCGGTAATGCCTGTTTTTCCTGTAGTGTTAAATGGATAAAAAAAATAATATTATTAAATTAAAAAGAGAGGGTATTATGGTTTTCTCTGACTACTTTTTCTATGAAGGATGCATCTCTTTGTGAGAAGAGATTATTACGTGTGGAGACCGGAAACATAGAATCATCATGTTTTGTTTATGTGAACATTAAAAAGCATTGCGGTAAACAGTAAAAGTACATTGATGAATAGTAATTGTGAGTTCATCATTGTGCTTTTAATGTTTACGGAAACAAATCTGGACTGTTCTCTATGTCCAGTCTCCGCAATTAATAATCTCTCCCTTATGAGGTGGGAAGCTTACCAAAATCCCATTCTTTTCTCAAAGGAAAGCCACATGGATGCGATTGGACCCTATATAGTGGCTTTTTGACAAGGAACACATTTCCAAGATAGCTTTTGAAAAGAGAGATAGTTGGGAAGTATCTATAGCAAGAAATGAGCCGAATAGTTGAATACCATCAAAGAACATTTTAAGTATATATTAAAATTATGATAGGATTTAATGAATAATATAGAAAAACTTGCTCATAAATGGCATGCAAACCAGCCTATTTTGTGCCCTGTTTCATTTTGCAAATGCTTTTCTAGTCTCTTAAAAATATGTATATCTATGCTACAGGATCTTCATCTGGCTCCTCATATCCCTACAAACTGAAAAGGAATCATGGTGCATTAGCTATATTTGGCTGGGGTGTATTGCTACCTATTGGCGCAATAATTGCAAGATATTGCAAAGAGTGGGATCTCCTATGGTTTGAACTTCATTTAGCATTTCAGTTTGCTGGATTTCTCTTTGGGCTTGCTGCTGTGGTTACTGGAATTTCACTGTACAACAAAATACATGCAGATGTCAGAGTGCACCGAGGAATCGGCATCTTTCTCCTTGTACTCGGTATCCTTCAGGTCTATTTAAACGGCTTTCTCTTACAATTCCTGACATTTAACTTCAAACTATTTAGATACTCTCTATTTCATCCTTTTTCTTTTATCTTATCACAGAGAGATACAATAACGCCTAAATTGCCATTTATGCTCTCTAGCCAGATCATCATATATTACAAATAACTTTTCATAGTCTTAGGCTCTGTTTGGGATGGCTTTTTTGCTGCTTCTTAAAGCCGCTTTCTAGTACTAGAAAGCGGCTTTAAGAACCAGTAAAAAAGCCGTTCCAAACAGAGCCTTAAGCTTATATAATTTGTTTACATTCTTATATTCGTCTAATTAAAATTGATCACCTACCACACAGATTCTTGCATTTTTTGTTCGCCCCGACAAAGACTCGAAGATCCGCAGATACTGGAATTGGTACCACCATTGGGTTGGGAGACTTTTACTCTTCTTTTCAGCAATCAATATTATTCTTGGCATCAAAGTTGGTGAAGCAGGAACTTCCTGGAAGGTTGGATATGGCTTTAACCTCGCGACCATCTTATTAGCTTGCATTTTTGGAGAGATCATGTTATGGGGTAGATTATCAAAGAAACCTATAGCTGATCCACCTTCTTAATGTTGCAGAGCTTTGAAACCAAGGTAGATGATTCTTCTTTGTCACAATTTGCTTTAGATCAGTATTGAACAATCTACACAAATGTTCTTTTTCTGCTTTCTTTGCCTCTGTAATTATGGTGTGCTGGCCTGCGATTGAGGAAGCTATGATGGATATCACTGTTTGTCTCTTTCTTAAAGCATATTTTTTCATTGATCATTTCAGATCTTGTAACTTCATTTATGTTTTGTTTGGGATAATTTCGTTACTGCTTTCTAAAACAATTTTTTAGTACAAAAGTTTATAACTCAAAAAATTTTTGTATTAAAAAGTTGTTTTAAAAAGCAATAAGAAAGTTGTCCCAAACAAAATCTTAATCAGATTGAATAGCTTTGTATTCTGCTATCTTTTGATTTTGGTTGAACCTTTTTTTTGTTGTAAATGTCATAAAATTATATCAATGTTTTCTAGTATAATTTATATTAGAACAGGCTTTCAAATCATTAAATATTTTGAGATTTTTGCTGCATATGAAGACTTTGTATTCCATTAATTTCAAATAAATTTAGTTATTTTCAAGCTCATCTTGATATATTTATCAAATTTTCTTAATTAATTTTATCTATTTATCATATTTTTAATTAATTTGGCAGTTTGTATCATAATCATTCATTAACGATTAAATTAAATAGTTAATTATTCTACTAATTTTTTTAATTAAATAAGTAAACATTGTCTAGTTATATGTTAATTTTTTGCTAACATAAAATGATTTATAAGAATACCTTATTATGCTTATAATTAATTATCTTGACTGATCTCCATGCTATCTGACCTATTCAATTAGTTTATTATCCTTATTATTACCTGTTGAATTCATCTAATTATTGTTATACAACTCTTCCTCCATTGGACAACACTTAATTTCTCTATTTTGGTACTATTGTCATCCAAGACAATAGCAAATTTCTATTTTCTTCTTTCATTTTGTTGATACAGAGTAGCAGCATTTCTTACTTCTTATTCTGCAGATGCAACATCAGTCTTCTTTTTCAACTTGTTTGATATTCCATTTTATGTTTACAATAGTAATAATGTTTTATATGATTCCTCTTATAGTTGGCACACTCTTTAGTTCAAATTTTTATATTAGTTCCTTCTCTAGAAAGTTGATGAGTGTCGACCTCACTGATTATCTTAATATAAGTATAGTTGCAACTGAATTTATAGTTTCTACTCAGACTTTTCTATTAAATTCATTAAATTATTCTCAAAGGAGAATTTTCAAATTGCTGAAAAGAATGCTCGAGTCTTCTCAATCTTTTTAACCTTGATTAACTACCTATAACAATATCCAGGGCATTTTAGGCATTTTAAGTGAGTATAAATTAACCATATAAACTAGGGATATGGCCAACTAGCCATTTTTTGCTCTCCAACTTCATTACTCTCTTTATCCTTTTCTACCCTCTTCTCATGGGAAGATCTCCTTACTGTGATGAGAATGGCCTCAAGAAGGGCCCTTGGACTTCTAAAGAAGATTAGAAGTTGGTTCATTTGTTGACCCATGTACCAAACGAAAAAAAGGAAGCGTATCGCATACCTGTCGGGACGTCCGACCACGAACACCTCAATTCATCGCACGTCGATGTCGTAGGTCTCGGTCATTTGCCTTGAATGTGTTGTCCTATCTACTTCTTTGTTAAAAGAGCGGAGAAATGAAGCTCTCCTCCTGCGTTTCTTGTTCCTCATTTGCAATCCCCCTTCTTCCTCCCAATTCCTCCGAGAGAGACCAATGCCTCCTTAAGCCCTAGCCATGACCTTCACCCCGTCTACGATGTTCCTTTCATGTTGGATCGAAAGTTGCGACATTTTGATCAGAAGTTGGATGGGAGTTTGCTCACAGTGAAGGTAACTTTCTCCTCATTGCGTGCTTCTTTAGCTCCTTCGCTGTTGTTCGACTTCACTTCTCCAGCGATATTCCCTTCCAGTCAGATCAGAAGCAACGACAGGAGCATGATCACTGTGAAGGTAGCTTTCTACCCTTCGCATGCTTCTTTGGCCAAATTTTTAGCCAAATCTAGAGAGGCCATCGAATCCAAAGAGGGAAACAGAGGATTAATCCCTCTAATCTTACTTAAATCCTATTTAATTAATTATGATTATTCATAATTAAGTGCAATTAGTTATAAATAATTATAACAAATTATTAATTATGATTAATTTTAATTAAATTGTTTTAAATCATAATTAATAATTACTTATGATTATTCATAATAAATTAATATTAATTATAAATAATTATAAATAATTACTAATTATGATTAATTTTAATTAATTATATTTAGTTATTTTTTATCTTAATTAATGATTATTTATAATTATTCATAATTAATTAATTATAAATGAATATAATTATTTATTAATTATGATTAATTTTAACTAACTATATTTAGTAAATTTTAAATATTAATTAATAATTATTTTATTATTCATAATTTATTATTAATTAATTATAAATAATTATGAATAATTAATAATTATAATTAATTTTAATTAAATATATTTAATTTTTTTAATCTCAATTATAATTATGTATGATTATTCATAATTAATTATAAATAATAATAATTAGTTGTCAATTATGATTCATTTTAATTAATTATATTTAATCTTAATTAATTATTTTTACTAATTAATCATAATTAGTTATAATTATTTTTTATTATTATTTATAGTTAATTATAAAAAAAGAGAAAAAAAAGGAAAAAAGGAAAGAAAAAAGAAAGAAAGAAAAAAGAGAAGATAAAGAAAAAAAAGAAAAGAAACCTTATCTTGCCTCGATCCATGAGCCGACACTATCGGTATAGTCGTCGACGACTCCTATGCAGGTATAAAGTTCCAAATCCCGTCTTCTAACGAGCTAACAGACCTCCTATACGCGCTCTTGTAGCACGGTAGGGGGAATCCGGTGCAGCACATGCGATGAGGCGGGTAGGCCCTATACATGCTCTTTTAATATGGTGGGGACAACCTTATGTACTCGTATGCTCCTTAGTGTATGCGGGAAAAGAAATCTGTACATTTTTTAATAGGTGCCTTGGAGACCCCATACAAGCTCTTGTAGCGTTATGGGATTGAAGACTACGATTGTGGTGTCTCATGATACATACCATACAAGTTCTTGTAGCGTGGTGGGAAGGCCCAGCTCCCCTACATTTCTCCCAAACGAGGGATATGTCGGGATGCTTCCAAAATTTACAGCAAATAGAATACCTATGCTTGAGCAAAAAAGACAATAATAAATGCACAGCGAACTTGAATGAAACGTAAGAAACCATACTCAAATTGAATATGCAAGTGGACCTCATAGACCACATACACACTCTTGTAGCATGGTGGTATTGAATAATACGATCATGTTGTCTAAGGATACTTACCATACACGCTCTTGTAGCGTGGTGGGACAGGGCCAGCTCCCCACATTTCTCCCAAATGGGGGATATGCCGGGATGCCGCCGAAATTCAGATGGAAGTACACAAGACCTAAATAATAAGATTTAACTTAAGCAGTAATACATAGGACCTATACCTGAACATTAATGTACATAATCTGAATAGATGCATATGAGACTTGTATAACAGTGACCTGAATTGAGCAGCAGGGAATAGAACCCTAAATCTTAAAATGCATAATTAAGATCAAAATGCAAATAATAAATGCATTCAAATAAATATAAGCAAACAAACAGGGGATTAGTGGTGGAGAACTTTAAGGTTTGATTGACTTGTAAGAAACATCAGTCAATTACAAAATGTATAAGTACTACCTATATGCAACTGTCAAAGGCTTGTTGTGAAAATAATAATCAGCATGTAGATTGAAAAGGTAACACTGACGATTGATGAAAGAAAATCTATCATGCATACAATAAATCACATCAAGACAACAAGCACTGAATATATTAATGCCTTACAAATGATATCAACAACTTGTATGCAAATCATCACCGCAAACAAGTACCCGACCCCAACCATCTGTGAATGGTGAAAATGGACATGATGCAAAATGCAATAGACTCCTATAGTGGTTCCCACACAAGTACACTAATTTGAATGCAAATAAAGACGATTTATACAACCTACTTATGGATAACAACAATGGACACATCACAAGCACAATGAATCCCCTATGAGAATCCCTTATGAACACGAATACATACAACACCTACAACAACTGTAATATGTTATGCATAATAACCCACCCACGGGTGACGACTGATGATGATGTGATCAACTAACGATAGATGCAAATACACATAAGCAAAAGATAAAAGTACAAGTATCTGTAAGCAATAATAGGTGATTGGTTGGGTATAATAGTCCACCTATAGATAGAGATGAACAACATGCATTGTATGTGAGTTCATCTGTGCAATTAACAATCACTTGATAGCATGAAAATATATTACTCTTCATGAGCAAAAGGAAAAATATTCGATGTATGAGGCAACACAACGAATGCTATAGTGCCCTCCCGATCAATACCACATAGTATCAACTAGCTTGCAGGCAACATCAATTATTTGAAGAATAAGTGCACCGACCAGTTTATGGGCAACGACTTTTCTAGCCAACATGTATGAGAAAGTTGGTGATAAATGCAATTCAGTCGACGTTAAACATCAAATCAGATGAATACAAGCAAAGACAACTAACATAACTCACTTGTGGATAACAATAATGGATATTCCACAAGTATAGTGAATCTCCTATGGACACAAGTACATACAACACCTATGAGCAATAATGAATATATAAACTTGCATACAATCAACAACTGACAAATAATGATGAATGTGTACAACAGTGCCCTCCCCTATGGACACTTAAGAGCAGCGGTGATTGAGAAGCTGCAAACATGATAGGCCCTACACAAGTGCAAAATTACATTCACCTCATCGAGGCCGAGAGATTCGTTGACCGAGCATAATTAAGTCCTTTATTTAATGACTTTAAAGAGTCTAATAGTCGGATATGAAGGTGACCTGATGTACAGAGGGAACCAATTTATGCGTCATCAAAGAAAGACTCCAATGGTAGTGGGAAAGATACTAAAGACTTCTGGCAACTAGTCAAAGAATGATCACTTGAAGAAGAAAAGATGTTTTATTCTACTATTTCTTCAAAAATGTTGGGGCACTCAAAAACTATGTCGTTCCATTCGAATGAAAACTTGGAGGCCAAGCCCCTTAACTTAATATCCTACCCTCATGATGAGCTAGAGACAAAGCAATGTAACTATATCCAACCTCCCAGTGAATGAGAAAAGGGAGTCTACAAAAGAACAATAAGGTATCTCATGACCGTCGGATAAAAATACTATGATTCATGACCTGTAAGTAAAAGCAGGGAATCAGTAGTAAAAATCAAAGGCCATTAAAGTGTAATGCTATATCACTAGATCTGTAACATTTATGCACGCAGACATAAGGCGTTAATAAAGCCCTAAATAAAGTAATAATAGTCACCAATGTACTCGGACTCCCCTTCGCATTGCATGCAACCATCTTAAAATGCCCCTTCATACATGCATTGCAATAGGCATGATAGGTTATATAGGCATATCATTCTACATTAACATATAGATGCATCGCATGTGTATGGCTAAGGGCCTCTATACATGCATTTCAAGAATACCCCCACATTCATCTGTAATAAACAAAGGATATCATTCTATTATGCCATTTGACATCATAATTGTATTTCAAAAATCATATCGTGTACACACATGAATACATCATGTGAAATAATCCAATGGCACATACCTACGTAGGTCCTGGTGAGTGTGTTGTAGGGACATACGTGACACATAACAATTCTGCACAGGTTAATAAATAAATTTGGATTTGAGCCCAATCCTCTATCGGCAAGCAGACAGAGTTCATATCAGTATCTAACCCAGAAGATTGCAAGACATTCAAACTTGTCCAAGGTGTTTGAATGGTATTGAGGATGTGGAACACATTCTCGTCAAATCCAGCAAGCTAAAAGAGGTCATTTCATAGCAAAACAAATGGGCATTTGGGATTCCAATGTTCGAAAGCTTTAAAGAATGACGTGCTTGGATGGATTCAATGGAAAAACATAATGGTATTCTCCTCAATTTGTTTTGCACTATTATGTATCTCTCATGGAAGGCTAGGAATAAACTTTTACATGATAAAGTGGTAGAAGGTGCAAACTCAGCTGTTGCAAATGCTGTCAGCTTTTCTTCAATTTTTAAATTGATTGTTAACTCAAAATCAGAATTATGGGATGCTAACCAATCTTTTAGGCTGTCTAATATTTGGTATCCCCTCCACCCGATTGGTTAAAAATCAATGTAGATGCTTCACACGGTTCTTCTTATAAAGCCGATATTGGAGGTGTTATCCGAGATTGCAAAGGGAGGTTCTTATTGGCTTTTGGTAAATCTTGCATACATTGGGACATTAATCAATTGGAGCTGTTAGCTATCAAGTCATTGAAAGAAGTAATTAAAGATTGGATGTTCAAATATAAGGGAGCAATCGTTGAAGGTGACAATTCAAATGTAATGAGGATTCTTCTTAAGGCTCGGCTTGATGACTTCAAGGGGATGGAAGACTTTGATTTTCTTAAAGAATTTAACTATGCCATCTTTAATTGTGTAGATAGAGATAGAAGCAAGTTAGCAGATATGTGTGCTAACCTTGCTCTGGTTAGTAATTTTATTTGAGAGGATTTGGGTTTGAATAAGATTCCTCCTTTTGTTAGTTTGTTGAAGGAGGAATCAACATTGTAGTTTCTGCTCTTATCTATTAATGCATTTATTGCTCTTTTCAAAAAAAAAAAAAAGTTGACGGAGTTGAAAAGCTTCAATCAATAGGAATATAACAATCCATGACTACCCTGATGATGGTCGTGTTGAATATAAATCTCAATCGAAGGGGATCACATATTGTCAAATGCCCTCAAACTTTTACAAAATATAAATATTTTTAAATGACCCCATACACCCTGATGATGGTTGTGTTGAAGGTAAATATCAACCAGAGGGGATCACGTATTGTCAAATGCCCCCAAACTTTCACAAAATACAAATATTTTTAAATGACCCCATACACCCCAATGATGATAGTATTGAATGTTTATCTCAACCGATGGTGAGAACAACCATTCAAAATACCCCTAAACGTCCATAAATTTCAAAAGTATTGAAATTCAGATATTTAAAATTAAAATTAAATTATTAAACACTTAAAGCAAACACCTATCCACCATATGCAAAAGTTTTACCGATGTGGACAATTCTAAAAACTATTTTAGCTCACAAAGAGCTAATGTTTAGTTGAGAATATCAATAGTATTCATTCTCAATCTATCTCTTGTAAGTAAGGACGTGACATGTGTCCTCTAACCGATAGTTTCACCTTCAAATGACACCAATCCTATGACTTCATTGTTAAATGGCAACGCATGTAAACGGTTATGATCGGGACCCTCTACACTGGGTGATTCGCCGCCAAAAGGCACCACTATATTACGATCATAGTTAGCACTTGTATGCTCCCCAATGGCGTCAAATTATTGAGTAAAGAATTAATAAGATATAATCGATAGGGCACAATGACCTCTGTCAGCTAAGGAGGATTCAAATTTATCCTCTTAGACAAATATTCATCCCAGGTTTATAAGGTACTCTTAGACGATGTAACCCATGGCTATTGACAAGGATCCTTCTATCAGGTTGGGTCGACTACCTCTTTTGACTAAGTAGATCAGGGACCAAAATGGCCCAAGAAGATGGAACCATGTGTTCTTAATTGGGCTCATCATCACTTCCCCCACCATCCACTTCAAGTATAAGATGGTGAAATTTTTAATTTTTAAATATCAAACTTTCAAACATCCAAACCAAAGCCCATGCTATTAATATATGCTGAATATCTTGTATCCACATATATAATGTATTCACCGACGACTAGCCTTAATCGAAAGTTCTCTCTCGTGATTGGGAGGGGTAATTAACTATAGGGGCTTGCGCCTATAAGAAATCAGAACTGAGATCATAAAGTCCTCGCAAAATGAGGGCAAAATCTCTGGGTGTGTCTTATCTACAATCATAATATGCCTTTCCAAAATTTCCCCCGGAACTTAATCCGTTAAAACTCCCCCTGAAAGCAAAAAGTAATAGCAGCAAGTGGCGCTGGGAGATGGGGCATAAATTTTTGGAGCCCACATCATTACATCCAGAAGCATGGCCATGGTAATTGGAGAGCACTTCCTAAGCTTGCTGGTATCATCTTCTTCCTCCCTTTCTATTTAAAATATCAATCATTTTGTATGAATATGAGCATTGATAAAGAAATCATGTTATTGCTCACTTACAGGATTTAATAGATGTGGGAAGAGCTATAGGTTAAGATGGACCAAAAACTTGTGGCCATATATCAAGAGGGGCAAGTTTTCGTCTGAAGAGGTACAAACCATCCTCAACCTTCACCACTATCCTTGTCCACAAGTAACTAATCTTTTCCACGCATAGCCTTTCTTTTATTATTTGTAGATATATAGTAAACATGATTAGAACATGATGATTTCTTTTTTTATTCATTTTCTATGTAAAATTGAAATCATTAATTGTTAGGAATTTCAAAGGTGTTTGTGTGGTTTAAAATCAATAATGCTTTCTAGCTTCATCCACTAAATTGCGTAACTTATTAAATTTGTCAAATTTTTAAGTATGTTTTTTTTAAAAAATTACCTTTTAAGTGAAAGGAATGCATGATAAGATCAAGTTTATGAGAGCTATTATATGGAAGAATGCAAAAATAAGGGAGGATAAAATCTCTAGAATTAATATTGAGTAATTAAAAATAGAGAAGCATCTCAAGAGTGTTACAAAATAAAAGGATATTATGGTGGCTTAAATGATAAATTTAATAAAATAATGATTAGATCAACCGTACTATGCTTTATAGATCTAAGCATTTAGTAATTAAAAGACTATTGATATCTATTTTTTTTTATTTTTTAAGACTATTGATATCTATGGTGTGCATAATGAAATTAGAAAGTAAAAATAAATATATTATATAAATTCTTGAAGTAGCATCTGTTAGAGATTAGGTGATTAAAAATAATCTTAGGTGGTATAGACATGTACTTAAAATGAAAGCTAGAAAATACAACTCATAGATGTATGAATAAAGTTAGTGTTAATGGCTTAGGAAGAAAAAAAAAAATACAACCAAGATAATATCAATACATTTTTTTTAAAAAATATCTGTAAATAATAAGTTTATAACTTAAGATAACACTCACAGCAAAAGTGTAAAACAAGAATTTATAAACTCGAGTCCAAAGAGTTGGGATAAAGTAAAATGACAATGATTTCTAACTTCTACCAACCAAATGGGCCCATGGTGAAATGAAAACATATAGCTACATAGCAGAAATTTATTCTCAGATTAATGAAACATTCTCTTCATTTCTTTCTAGGTGGTCAGCTATAGCAACTCATCTTTCCGGCATGACTGATAATGAGATCAAGAATTATTAGAACACGCACATGAAGAAGAAACTAATTCAGATGGGTAGTTCCTTCAATATTTCCTCCAATCAGCTCCCTCGAACACAGGATTTGAATCCATAGAAAGCTTCTTGAACCCTCAGCCACTCTCTTCTTATCTCATTGAACAAAATATAGGGAATTGACCACCACTGATGGAATTATCAATGAGCTATGAGTACTAGTCTCTCTTGAGCAATGAAAACTTAAATTATGAGGAAAGCAAGCTCCCATTAATGGAGTTTCCTATATCAACTCTGCATCCATTGATTGATATGTCAAACCCAGGCGATGCCTGTAACACTTCAAGCTGTGAGGGCAGAGGGGACAGAAGTTCGAATACTTATGACCGGAGTTCTTGCTTGATGATTCCTTTATCAACCTCCATCTAATTAATTAAGGAGCTCCACTTTTCCCTTCTCTCTACTTGTACATAATCGACTTCTACTCTTTTGAAAAACATATCAGAAAAGAAAACAAATGAAGTTATTATTTTAAATGAAATATAATGAATAAAAAAATAATTCTCTGAAATTTATTATGTTAAAATTTTTTTATTATTAATATTTAAAATTTTATTAATGTGCAAATAAAAAAAGAACTTATAACTTTCAAAGAAATCCAAATGAAAAAATAAATATTATGTTTAATAATTAATAAATAGAATTTAATATCAAGATTTTTCATGAATAATAGAAAACTCATGTAATATAAAACTATTTACATAATCATATAAAATTTATATAATTATTTATAATAATATTTTTTTTTTCATCTTAATAAGATAATATAATTAAAATATATAATATTAAATTTTTATTTTTAAATTTTAATCACATGTATGTACGAATATTTTTACTAGTATAAATAAAAGGATCATCAAATGATACATAAATAAAATTGAGTACCATTAAGTGATACAAACTGGTTCACGGCGGAGATTACATTCTTCAAGGAAATTTTCATAAAAGTACTTGTACCTATTATCCAGCACGAATATCCATATGAGGAATGTGAGCAATCTTGTGCCTATCGGAGCCTCCATCCTCTCGATAGCGCTCCATAAACTCTGGATGACATATCCCAGAAATTATTTCTAGAAATTCTAAATTGGGAGGAAGGTTCGGCAATTCCCGAAGCATAGGAACTTCATGAATACATAGTTTCTGAAGTGAACATAAGCTTTCCAAGGAGGAAGGGAGAGACTCTAAGGATGCGAGAAATTCGAATTCCAGCTCACAAAGAGATGACCTATCTTTCAGAAACCACTGCTCCGCCTCATTTGGAAATGAAACCAGCTCATCATTATTCACAATAGTCAGTCTTTTTAAGGAGGCGATACTTCTCAATGGCTCCATTAGCAACACCAATGGATCACTTATTCTAAGATAGCTGAGCATGAGATGGCAATTATTACTGGTTTGCATTTCTCCGAGGGAGATCAGATTGGGGCACTTTTCAATTCTCAAGTATCTTAGTGCTGCAAGTCTTGCTATTTCATCAGCCAGAGGAAGAGATGTAATGTTTGGACACTGAAAGACGTCTAATGATTCAAGGGGAATAGGATTTGAATTGCAACAAAAATTCAAAGTCGTCCACCTAATGTTGTTAATCTGCAATCTCTTGAGCTCAGAAGGCAAAAAGGGCAACTCTTTCAACTTCGGGCAGTTATACAGCACCAGATCAGTTAAGCAAGGAAACAAACATCCGTCTTCAGCAGCTACTCCTGCCTCAAACCAATCCTCTAATGCCTCTAATGTGTAAATATATAACTCCTCTAGCAATGGAAAAGCACGGTATTTATCATTCCCATTAACTTTACTTTCGAGCCATTTTACTTTCGGCATGCCAGAAAGACTCAGTGACTTGAGGAAGCGAAGTTGCCCGAAAGGAGGAAGAGTTTCCCACTCCAAGCAATCTCGCAATTCAATTTTCTCTAGATTGAAGATCGAATTGACATTGTTCATCCATTTTGCAGACCTTGCACCCAGGTACCACCATATGCTCAAATTTCTTAGACATTTTGGTGGCTGAAGGTTGTCGAGCACATTCTCATCTAAATCGTTGTTCCTCGAATCAGTGTCACTCCAACTCCAACATAAGTCCAAATTTGTGAGCCTACTCTTTTCACATAATTTGGCACTACAAGCCTCCTCGGCATCCTTAACATTTTCAAGCCAATTTATTCCTAATTTGCAAAGATCATTCATATTCTCAAGCTCCCCAATTCTATAACCACTCGCACCTCTAAGATTAAACGTATTCAATTCTTGAAGAGACTTTAGCTTCCCAATCCCACATATCTCAAAAGTAGAACCCACGGGCAACTCCAGGTAACGCAAGTTAGAAAGGTTATTGAAATCATGATCTTCAGGTTGGATTAGTAACCCTGGGCCACCATAAATTATGTATAACAAGTGATAGAGATTACTTAGAGATCTTGGTAGCCTATTGAAACGAAATGATTCAACTCTCTCTATCTTCAAATATCGAAGATGTTTCAAATATATAATCTCCTCAGATATCATTTCCAATTTATGATCAGTACGTATGTATAATAAGCGCAGGCATCTTGATGCTTTGAATATTTCAGTAAGTGCACTGCCAAGATCCTGATTAGAATCTTCATAGAACAAGAAAAGAGAATGCAAATGTTTAAACTTCTCAATCTTTCTTAAGATGTCTAGATTTGTAGTTTGAACAAACAAGTGTCGAATAGTCTCAGTAATCTGATTGAGAGGTGTCTCTTCATCAACCACAAGTTTACCGCATTTATGTGCAAAAAATTTAGATGCTGACTCATGTATTAAATCATGCATCTTGTAGTCATCTCCGACCTTGTCAATTAAATTTTTTTTTACTAAAACATTAAAATACCTTTCTCCGATATCCTCCAAAATAATTCCTTGAAACGGCTGAATGAAACCCAATGCAATCCACATTCGGACTAAATCATCTTTATCATACGTATGATCTTGTGGGAACATACAACAAAATGCAAAACAATTTTGTAGATGATTTGGCAGAACTATATAGCTCAGTCTTAAGATGGATTTGATGGAATTCTGATCCAATAAATCGCTTTCTAGAACTGTCCTCCAATGCCTTTCATCCAAGTTGTTCTTCAGAACACCACCAATGACTTTAGCGGCCAATGGAGATCCTAAAAGCTTTTTAACTATCTCTCCAGCAATGACTCTTAATTTTTTATGATAATCAGGGGGATTCTCTACACCAGCAAATGCATGAGAGTTGAGGAGCTGCAAACACTGATCTTCATCTAGTCCCTCTAATTTAACTTTTTCCACCTCCTTTTGAATTACCTCTGCAAACATCAGTGCTACCGAGTCCGTTCGAGTTGTTACCAGAATCTTACTACCAAAACCCCCAGAAACTAGAGGGGCGAGCACATCTTCCCATTTGCTTTTATCCTTCTCCTCATCCTTCTCCCAAATATCATCCAGCACAAGCAAGAACTTTTTGGACATCAGCTCCTCCTTGAGACCCCCTTGAAGTGCCCCAAGTGTCTCCAAACGAGGCCTCTTCTTCTTAATACATTCCACCATATCTGCAATGACTTTTTTAGCATCAAAGTTGTTGGAAACACAAACCCACATTTTATGATCAAATTCCTTTGTGACTTCATCTTCATAAATATGCTGCAAGAGAGTTGTCTTTCCCATACCACCATGTCCCACTATAGATAGAAGAGAAATGTTTCTGTACCAAGTTGTCCGAGACTCATTTGATGATGGCTTCCTCAACCACTGCAAAACAAACTCCTTATGCTTGCGCCGCCCGATGAGATCATTTTTAGGCAAATATCCTGTTTCACGTGTTCTGTTGAAATCAACCTGCTGCTCCTTCTGTTCCTGCTTCGCGCTGTCTAAAAGATGAAGGAAATTAGTAACATCAGCAGAAACTTCATCAAGTTTCTGCACAGCCTCCTCCAGTCGCTTCAAGTTGGGATCAATTTTGAGAGCTCGTTTGCCAATTTTGACGAGTTTTTTCTTCATGGATTTCATGATGGAACGCACCCTTCTCAGCTTCTTGTTTTTGATCACCTGTTTTTCAAGTTCCATGTACTCGAGATCATCAACCACGTCATCTGCATCATCAATGGCATCTTGTAGCTGCCATAGCCATTCGTTAAGAGCCGGATTTTTGTCTGTGACCTTCTCTTGGCTGGAAGCAAAGTGGACGACAGCTTGGATCTTGGGGTACTTCTCTCGCAGCCTTCGCAGCTCCTCCTTCGTGCGTTTGTTCCATCTGACTTGATCTTCTACGTAACGGAAGCAAAAGCTGATGATCTTCTCCATAATTGGATCAAGAGACATTTCCGCCATGGCAACGACGATCGATGGAGGGCAGAACAACTGAACAGTACGAAAAAAAAGGAGAGTGGAAGAGATAAAGATTAGATAGTCTACGGGCTCACGAGGATATCCTGGTTAAGATAAGGGAAATCCTTACATCCTTCATCTCAACCGTTTCTTTAAAATCCAACGGCTTACAGGAGACGTCAACAACGCCAAGGAATTCCAGCTGGAAATGGTCAATTGTGGCGTCGCATAAATGATAAAACTTAAGGTCAAGTCAAGCAAACGCACACTAAGGTTTCATTTGAACAGTTTTGTGAAAAAAAAAAATCTTATACTGAAAACATTATTTAAAAAAATAGTAAAAACACTGTGTTAAATAAAGCTTAAACTGTCTGAATAATTATTAGTTGACTCCTTTCTAAATCAGTCTTTAAATATTTTTTTTTTAAATAAAAAAGTTTTATTAAAAAATCATTTTTTTTTTTGAAATTGCCATGGATTTAAAACATTTTGTTTGCTTTCTCATTGCTTAGTTTTTTGAAGGCCAAATTTTAAGGGGTGCATTATTTTTTAAAATTAGTTTAAGGAGCTTATAAAAAAAATAATTTAAAATAAAGCGAAATTCGATATTCGATAAAAAATAATATTTTTTTCAAAATTTAAAACTTATATTTTATTAAAAATATTGTTTTTAAAATTGTATTAAAAATTAATAAATTTTCCAAAAAATCAAAAATTTCAAAATTGTATCAAAAATTTATTAATATTTTTATTAAAAATTAAATATCATTTTTAATTATTATAAGTATTATATTTATTTTTAAATTAGTTTTTAATATTTTAAAATTACAATTTCTTTCTAATAAAGTTTTGATAAAAAAACAATTAAATTTTTGATAAAAAAATATTTTTATGTAATATTGCATATATTAAATGGATATTTTAATTAATTTTTTTTAAAATATTTAATAAATTAAATTACTAAAATTAAAATAATAATTAAATTTATTTAAATAATATTCATATAACATTGTGTAAAAAGATAATCTCCTCATCTCTCTCTTAAGCTTAATGTGACTCTCTCTTTTTTCCTCTCTCTCTCTCTCTCTCTCCCTTTAAATTATATTATTTATTTTGAGTAGAATACCCTAAATAATAAGGTGCATTCAGATTAAGCCAATTCATTTAGCATATTTAAAATGCGCTAAAAGATTTGGCTATTTTGCTTTGTTTTAAATTATTTTTTTAGTACGCTCCTTAAGTTAATTTCAAAAAATTACGAGTTTCTTATTAAAATTTGGTCTTTTTTGAATGAGAGTTGCATTGTGATGGTAACGGGGGATTATTATGAATGCAAATTAAGTGAAAACAATTAAATCTACGCTCTTCTAAGATTATAAGAGAAGAATATGCCTACATATCATATTATAATTGATTACTAGGTTTAAGTAAGGAGTGGGGATCATGCAAAACAAAAATTCTCCAAACTGTTAATTGAATTTCAACAGCTTGATTCATAAATTGGAGAGATATGAAATTACAAAAATTGAAAAAGGCCAAACTGACTTTAACTCATTTGAAATAAATTTGATTTAGTTGGAATCAATTTGATTGAAATTAGTCTCATGTGATTGAATAGATCAACTGAGATTCATTTTAATGAAATTTAATTTAATTATATCTAAACTAATTCAATTCAAATTGATCGAACTTATCTATCTTCCAATGAATTGATGACATTAATATCCAAAGGACGTCACATGCACAAAGACAATTGTCTGCCATCTGCCACTTAATAATTTTACTTTTTCACAAAGCGCGTCACATGCACAAAAAGTTAGCTTTGTCTGCCACTTAGAAAAGTAGCTAAAGCACATGCTACTCTCTTTTGTATATACTAGTAAAAATGTCCGTGCATTAAATGCACGTGACTAAAAATATAAAAATAAAAATTCATATCATAAATTTTAATTATATTATCATTAGTAAAATGAAAAAAATTAGTATTATAAATTATTATAATCATTATGATAAGTTTAATATGATTAGATAAATAGTTTTATATGATATGGATTTTCAATCATTCATGAATCATTTTGATATTAAATTACACCGACTATTTATTTTTTAAGCCATGTTTTCTTAAAAGTTATGAGCTCTTTTTTTAATTGATCGTTAAACATTAATAACAATAATAATTTTAACAAAAAATATTTGGGAGAAAATTACTTTTTTACTCATTATATTTCATTTAAAATAATAATTTCATTTTATAAATTTATTGCTACAAATAATTTTAAAATCAAATTACCAATGAGAAATTTGGTAATATAATATGCTGAAAAGAGTAAACTTATTTGTGATTTTTTTTCATCATGATTGTAATAAATGTAAAACTTTATTCTCTTTATATTTGATAAGTTTTGAAAATATTTATCTTTTATCCCATCTATTTGTATTTATATTTAAAAAAAAAAATATTTTATAAAATTTAGTTTCTATTTTAAATAGAGAAGCAAGTATAACTATACTCCAACAATGAACATTCCAATAATTATTATTGTTATAAATTTTATAATGCCCTTAAAAAAAAATTGGATAAATATTTCAATTTTTTGCGTTTAAATTTTTAGAGAGAAAAATAAATTGTGTTTACATATTTGAATAAAAAATAATTCTTTTAATTAAAATTTAATTAATTGTTAAATAGTAAATGTTCTATAATTTTCAATTATTGTAATAATCAATCAGAAAAATTATTTTTTAGAAAAAAGGGATTTTTATAAAGAAGTTATTTATGATTCAATTATTTCTAATCTAATGTAAAATATTATCATTTCAGTTTATAATTAATCTAATATTAATTAATAATTTTGAATTATCAAAATTAAATCTCATCATCAAGGCATCAACACACCTTATCTTCACAGTTTCATATTTCCTCTTTCAATCCAAGTCAGATCAAAACAATTTATCATATTTTATCTTCCCAAGTCTAGAAGACAAAGCAGCCTCAAATCAATTGCCATTCCTAATTTTCAATTGTTTGTATGCTTGGGCTGCTATTTTGTTGATTATGATTTTGCATCAAACCGAACAATATGTTTGAATTTGAATGATTAAAATTTTATGGCATAAAAATCATGATTTTCATGTTTTTATACAATGATTATTCCAGTGTGACTTATATTCAAAGTCAATTTCAAATAAATTAATTGAGTTTAGCCAATTTTTCTTTGTGATAATAACATTGACTTTCTATTCATGTCAATAATAAGATAAAATTAGAATTGTATTGTTAAAATAATATGCAACTTTAAATATATTTTTTTTTTCACAAATATTTTTGATTTAGTAGCGTTATCTACCAATACATTTTTCATTTAATAGTGTATCTACCAATATATAAACCATTGAATGATTAATCTAATGATTATATTGAACAATACAATGCCATATGTTTTGTAAGTAGAGGTAAGAAGAAAGATAATAGTACTAATTTCTTAGTAAGTCATGTCTAAAGCAAGCTAGAATGTCAATTTCAAGATTAAAATAAATGGGAGATGCACCTCTAAAAAATTTGAATGTGAATTAAGCAAGCAAATCATAGCGCCCATCACAAATCGAAGCCATAAGTTTTACAATTCTTATTTTATGTCACTTCGATTTGTTATATAAATAGAATCCATTCCAATCATAGCGCCCGTCACGGCTCACAGTGATAATTATTCGATCTCTTAGTAGTTGTTTGGTATTTTATTAAACAAGACTTTATTTAAACTAAACCAGGCAGCCATACAAATTTTCTGTAACATTAAATCCCATATTTTGATAAATCTCTTTGTAGCATCATTAGTCGTAGAGCTCCATGTTTGTCAAACCATGTCATTCATAGAATTTAACACATTTCAGAATTTATCTTACAAATCCTACATACTGAATTTAATTGATAGTGAGATTTTATAATTGTCATGTCAACCTGTTTTTTTAGGTTTTAATCCATTCAATGTGTAATAAATCTGTATTTGTAGCATTTAATCCTACTTCTAACCAAACAGCACCTAAAAATAAATCATATTGGTGCTCATGTAATCAACCATCAATCTCCAACAAGCATGTGCATTAGTGCATCGCAAGCATCCCATTCAAGTAATTAACATGGAGGGATGACCAAGATATTAGCATGATAGATATAGAAGCTGCCACTGATTCAGCCTCACTGCTCACATAGGCGCAGACGTGCCAGAATACGAAAGAGAGCACCAGCAGCACAACCAGTTCACAAGATACTTTGCTAAATTTAAATGTGGTTGTGAAAAAATGTGCTGCAGATAACAATAAGTAAAAAATTAAAAAAAAATAATTAAAAAAAAACATTTTCACCTTGACGAGTTTGAATCCTTGCGTCGGAAAGAGCACAATAGACGGCGAGACGCTGGTATCTCTCGCCCCCGAAATCAAAGCCGAATCGCTCCATTTCAGTCTTAGATATTCGCAACACCATAAAGACAATCCATTCAACCAAAAAACTACCCAAATGTGACATAAATCAGAAGTGAAATTAACTTACAATGTGTTAGAGTGCATGCAGCACGGAGAACCCTGCCTTCTTCTCCACCTTTTGGGGTTGTGGTTTCTGATTCTGCTGCTATTGATGGCTGAAGGGATTTTGGGGAGAGGGCCGAGAGGCGGAGAAAAGGAGTGACGAAGAGGCCGCGGCGTGAACCAATGATGTGCTGAATAAAGCAATACGTCGTTGATCAAATCCTTTCAAATTATAGGGTGACGGAAATGAGAGAGATAACAAAGTTTACAAAATCCTTTCAAAATGTGAGAAGAAAAGTGTTGGGGCAGTGCTGAGAGTGATATAAAAGTAATGTAGGGGAACAAACTTTTCCGCCAAGCTCAGGATGGAGAATGGTTTGAAATTTAAGATGTCGTGAAGAGGAACCGTTATAGAAGTTGAATAGGCTGGAATAATTGGATAAGCCACCGGGGAAGAAGATTGAAGGTCAAGCCGAAGAATCAAGACCGAGCAAATCGTGAATAATAGATAACTGAGGCTTAAGTGGGCATTAATTTGTTTAAATGAAATTTGAACATATAAACTCGCATTAATTGGCAATTGGTGTTTCTACCGGAGAAGAGGGCGGAACGTCAAAGGCCAAGCCGAAACGGAGCGATATAATAGATAATCGACGAGGGCTTTATTTTGTTTATTTAAAAGAAATTAACACGTACAAACGGACATTAATTAGTTTGTATTAGAATTAATTGTGGCAGTAAATAAATGAATAAATATATGTTTTATAGGAAGTGATAAATTATAGAATTTGAATAGTCATATATGAACGTTGTGGATTACTTTAAAATTTATAGATGAGCGGTCAAGATTTGCTATGGGTGGAATCCCAAGCCACTTTTATATAGTAGTATAGATATATATAGATTACTTTAAAGTCATCAATTCATTTGATTTTAATGACATTAATGCGGACTCTTCAATTCATTTGTTCGTAGAAGATATCACCTAAGCGAAAATTTTTTTTTACAATAAGCATAGTATCGTAAATGTTTTTTTTGTACTATAATGCTCAATTTTACTGATGAACAGATGTTTCAAAATTTGACATGACTCAAATCTAATCCGAATATTTCAAGTTCGCATCTACCCGTTTCAAGAACGGGTCGGATTCATGTCCTATTTTTCGACCCGTTTTGAATTCCTAGTTGGGTTTGGGTCAACCCAGAAACCCGTTTTGGCGTCTCACACACGAACGATTATTTATTTTTCTTTCATGTGTTTTCCACTTTCTCGTTCCACTAATCTATCCGTCTCTCGTATGATCGCACCACTTGACGTGCAATCTCCGCTTTTCTCTTCTTTAGACCACGTCGCTCACCGCTTCTTTCCTCTCTAACCTGTCAAAACTACCTCACTCTCAAAGCTCTCTCTTTTTAACCAAGCAGCTAGCCATGGTCTTTATCACGTCACTAGCGTGAATAGGGCTAGCAGTGACAAACTTATGGGTCAGGTCGGGTTGACTCGAACCCGAAGCGGGTCCGAATCGAGTCCGAAGAACTAACCCGTTTTCAAAAATGGGTCGGGTTCGAGTTGGGTCGAAAAGTGCCTTGTCAATTCCGGATTAGACCCGAACCTGACCCGTGGCCCGATTTTGACAGCTCTATTAATGAAGACAAAGTAAATTTTATGATAAAATAAATTTTTTTAAAAATAATAATAATTTTGTCTTATTAAAATTTTATCATGTATAGATATGCACATTTTTAATATTTCATAAAAAATTTCCTTGATGATTTTAAATTTTATGGTTTTTATTAAATAGGCAATAATTCAAACTATGAAAAATAGTGGTGTAATATGAATAAAGTCTTAGAATAATATTTTACACAATCCCTAGTAATTTAATTATATTATATAAATGTGAATTTTCGACTACTTTTCTAAGCTGGGTTTTTGTTGACTACGATTGAGATATTTTTTATAATTTTTTAATTGAGTTTTGATTATATTCTATTTAATGATACATCAAAATATGTGTACAATGATGAACAACATGCGAATGTGATGAGGCTTTATGAGGCTTTCATCGTACGAACCGTAATAAAAAAATGATGGTGGTAGGAGGGACTGTGGTTGTTGAGCAACAATGGTCAAATGAATCGTAGTCGAGCACGCGACGATATTCCGAGGGACTGTAGTTGGTAGGCAATGGTTGTCGCAGGGATAGCAGTTGACAAGTAATGGAGGTCAGAAGGGTTGTAGTAGGCAGGCGATGGAGGTCGTAGGGACTGTTGTCAGTGGGCGCCTGGCGGGATTGATATATTATTTTTAACAATTATTTAATTATTAGTAATTTAATTTATTAAATAATTGTTTAAAAAATTTTATTAAAAGAAATTATTATATCTATATTTATTTTAATTTTAATTTTTTAGTCCATTTAATATATATGTAATATTAGATAAAAATAATATTTTATTAATAAAATTAATATTTTTTTTTTCAAATTTAAAACTTACATTTTATTTAAAATAATATTTTTTAAAATTATATTAAAAATTAATACATTTTCCGAAAAATCAAAAATTTCAAAGTTGTATCAAAACTTTATTAATATTTTTTTTATTAAAAATTAAATATAATTTTTAATTATTATAAGTATTATATTTATTTTTAAATTATTTTTATTATTACAAAATTACAATTTCTTTCTAATAAAGTTTTGATAAAAAATATATTAAATTTTTAATAAAATAATATTTTTATCTAAAATTGCATATATTAAATGGATATTTTAATTAAATTTTTTTTAAAATATTTAATAAATTAAATTGCTAAAAAAAAATAATTTAAAAAATATTTAAGTAATATTCATATAACATTGTGTAAAAAGATAATATCTCCTCATCTCTCTATTAAGCTTAATGTGACTCTCTTTTTTCCAGTTTCTCTCTCTCTCTCTCTCTCTCTCTCTCTCTCTCTCCCTCCCTCCCTCCGTTTAAATTATATTATTTATTTTGTGTAGAATACACTAAATAATAAGGTGCATTCAGATTAAGCCAATTCATTTAGCATATTTAAAATGCGCCAAAAGATTTGGCTATTTTGCTTCGTTTTAAATTATTTTTTTAGTACGTTCCTTAAGTTAATTTCAAAAAATTACGAGTTTCTTATTAAAATTTGGTCTTTTTTGAATGAGAGTTGTATTGTGATGGTAACGGGGGATTGTTATGAATGCAAATTAAGTCAAAACAATTAAATCTACGCTCTTCTAAGATTATAAGAGAAGAATATGCCTACATATCATATTATGATTGATTACTAGGTTTAAGTAAGGAGTGCGAATCGTGAAAAAAAAAATTCTCCAAATTGTTAATTGAATTTCAACAGCTTGATTCACAAATAGGAAAGATATGAAAGTGCAAAAATTGAAAATGGCTAAATTGACTTAACTAATTTGAAATAAATTTGATTTAGTTGGAATCAATTTGGTTGAAATTAGTCTCATGTGATTGAATTAGATCAACTGATTCATTTTAATGAAATTCAATTTAATTATATCTAAATTAATTCAATTCAAATTGATCGAGCTTACCTATCTTGATAGAATGTGTTCCAAATTTTTGTACCATAATTCTTTGGAGGGCAAGAAACTTCATCTCATTGCTTGGCACAACATCACTTTACCAAAATGCTATGGTGGTTTGGGGATCCCTGATTTCCATTCTTTATCTTATGGTTTTGGTTGTTCTTTTATCTGGAGATTCTACAATTCTGACTCTGTGGCTGCTGAATGGTTTAAACTTAAATACACCTATCCTTGGAGGTCCAACCATTCTTCTCCTACAAAGTTTTGGAAGTTCATTCAAAAGGTGGCGGTTAATATTAAAGGGAGTATTCATTTTAGTGTGACTGCTTTAAATTGTAAGCTGTCCATGTTCTGGGATCCTTGCATGGATGAAAATTCTATTTCTGATATTATTTCCCCTATTCCCATTTTTTAGTATATTAATATACAGGTTTTGCTCCAAATTTTTCCAAAAAAAAAACCTTACCTATCTTCTAATAAATTGATGACATTAATGTCCAGATGACGTCACATGCACAAGACAGTTGTCTGCCATTGCCACTTAATAATCTTACTTATTCACAAAGGACGTCACATGCACATCAAGTAGCTTTGTCTGCCACTTAGAAAAGTAGCTAGAGCACATGCTACTCTTCTTATATATATATATATATATATATATATATATATATATATATATATATATATATATATATATATATATATATATATATATATATATATATATATATATATATATATATATATATATATATATATATATATATTACTTTAAAGACATCAATACATTTGGCTTTAATATGACATTAATGCGGACTTTTAAATTCATTTGTTTGTAGAAGATATCACGTAAGCGAAAAAAAAAAATTTACAATAAGCATAGTATCATAAATGTTTTTTTATACTATAATGCTCAATTTCATCGATGAACAAAGATGTAAAAAATTGACGCGACGACTCAAACTTAATCTAAATTTTTTAAGTTTGCATCTACTTGTTTTAAGAACGGGTCGGATTCAGGTCCTGTTTTTCAACCTATTTTGAATTCCTGGTTCGATTTGGGTCAACCCGAAAACCCGTTTTGACGTCTCACACACGAACGATTATTTATTTTTCTTTCATGTGTTTTCCACTTTCTCTTTCCACTAATCTAACCGTCTCCCGCATGACCGCACCACTTAATGCACAATCACCGCTTTTCTCTTCTTTATACCACGCCGCTCACCGTTTTTTTTCCTCTCTAAACTGTCAAAACTACCTCACTCTCAGAACTCTCTCTCTCTTTAACCAAGCAGCTAGCCATGGTCTTTGTCGCGTCACTCGTGTGAATAGGGTTGGTGGCGACAGACTTACGGGTCGAGTTGGGTTGACTCGAACCCGAAGCGGGTCGGGTTCGGGTCCGAAGAACTGACCCGTTTTCAAAAATGAATTTGGTCGAAAAGTGCTAGGTCAATTTCGAGTTAGACCGGAACCCGGCGCGTGACCCGATTTTGACAACCCTATTAGTGAAGATGAAGTAAATTTTATGATAAAATTATTTTTTTATTAAAAAATAATGATGATTTTGTCTTAATAAAATTTTATCACGCACCCTATATATGTTATAGATATGCACCATTTGAATATTTCATAAAAATTTTCCTTGATGATTTTAAATTTTGTGGGTTTTATTAAATAGGCAATAATTCAGAGTATGAAAACTAGTGGTGTAATATGATTAAAGTCTTAAAATAATATTTTACAAAATCCCTAATAATTTAATTATATTCTATAAATGTGAGTTTTCAACTACTTTTCTAAGTTGGGTTTTTTGTTGACCACGATTGAGATATTTTTATTATTTTTTAATTGAGTTTTGATTATATTCTATTTAATGATACATCAAAATATGTGTACAATGATGAAAAAAAAATGTGAATGTGATAAGAGTTATTCTCAAGAGAGTGTGAGCCTACTCATTTGGCTGATAAGACTATAGTCAGGTGACAACAGTTAGAGAGACCGTAAATCGTAGTCGATATATAACGGTTGTTGGAGTAGTTTGCAGGTGATATTGGTTGGACAGATCTTAGTCGGCGTGCAACAGTCATCGTACGGATCGTAGTCATCGAATGATGGTGGTCCGAGGGACTATGGTTGGTGAGCAACAATGGTCAAATGAACCTAGTCGAGCATGTGACGATATTATGAGGGACCGTAGTCGGTAGACAATGGTGGTCGAAGAGATAGCGGTTGACAAGCAACAGAGGTCAGAAGGGTCGTAGTCGGCGGGCGTGGAGGTCGCAGGGACTATAGTCAGCGGCGAAGGGGGTCAGAAGGACAGTCGTTGAGAGGTGAGAGAGGTTGGAGGGGTGTGTCGATGGCAGCAAAGCGGAGGTCCAACGATGGTATGTCGCGAGCGAAGGTCTGGTAGTGATCGGTGGCATAGTGGAAGTCTGACAATAGTTAGCTATTGGGTGGTGTTCTGACGATGGTTGGGCAAAAATCCAGTTGTGATCCGTGATCAAGTGGCTGTCAGGTGATGGTCGATGGTTGGGTGGGGGTCTAACGATGGTCAGACGAAAGTCTGGCACCGGCGGAGGTGGTACGATATGATGGTCAGGTGGTTGTTTGGCAAAGGTTGGCGGTCGAGCGATGGTATGCCAATGGTCTAAGGAGGTTCATCGGTGGTGGTTCCTGGGTGGAGCTCTAGATCCTTGAAGCTTTAGAGCTCTCTCCAATCTCCAACTAAAGGTCTAGGCTCCAAGCCCCCTTTCACATGGGATGTGAGGTCTATTTATAGATTTTTAAGAGTGGCATGCCCCATAAATATGAAGATAATCAATGACAAAATCAGAGTGTTCAATCAGATGCTCATATTTATCTCCTTGATCATAGAACATTTGTTAAACATTTATGTTTCCAAATGATGTCAGAATTAAGTAATCTTAGACTTGTTGGATTCGCCTCGTCAAACTGCTCGATTCAATTATAAGCATGCTATATTTGGATATCATTTGGTCATCCAAATTATACTTTGAAGCTTCCAAATATGTTTTAGTCCCTTGAGTTGGACCCATTTGGGCTCGGAATGAACTAATTTTGGTGTTATTGGGTTTGTCTCGTTGAGATGTTCAATTTGACTATATGTTTGTTGAAATTTGTGCTTCGATGATCCCAAATTTAATTTTGGAAGTTGTCATCTCATATGTGCTTTCGATTCATGCCTAACCAAGATGATTTTTTGGTGTCGTATCAGTTTTCTCACTACTTTCGGACGTCAAAGCTCAAGTCATCTGAAAACATATTTCTTTTCTTGCAAACCAAAAGGTAGGAGTGTGCTCTCCAAGACACTTTAGTGTATGTAAGACTCCACGTAGAAGAAACAAGATGTGCAGCGATAACTTCACCAATTAGTGATGTTGATTTTGGTGCTATAACTTCTTCCTGTAATCATGTAAGTTTATAGACCTCTGAACAAACTACTGGGCATTTATCAGATAAATGGGAGATAGATCCTGCCATATCGATGCTTTGGATGATTCTAAAATTTCATTAACCTTTTTTCATCAATTATATGGAAAATAATCATCAAACAAATCTGATTTATCCTCCAAAAATATTGCAACTTTGGCATACAAAATAGTTATCATTTTAAACTTCAAAAGCTTTGAAATGCATCAAAAATGAGATTATGAAAATTATGAAGATTATAAATTTGATTTGGAAAAGGAGGCCAACAAAGCAAAGAATTGTCCATTGCTAACAACATTATGGGTCATGATAATGAGTCCTTATGTTTCATTAGTGATTTTATTCTTAACATATTCAAATCGATATTTTGGATAAGTTTGATTCAACTTAGTTTAAAATTTCATCACAATTAAGTTATTTTTTATTTGGCAAGCACAAGCTCAAGCCTTCACTGTAACATTTAGCAAGTAAATAAAAATAATAATAATAAAAAAGCTTTATTGAATATTTTTCTTCTTTTGCTGGCAAGCTTCCCTAACTTCTAATGAATTGATGACATTAAAATCTAAAGGACGTCACATGCAGACGGCATAGTTGTCTGTCATTTAATATTAAAGCACTTCACGTGCTCGAAGGTATTTTTGCTTGCCACTTAGTAATGCGAAATTATAAATAGGAGCACGTTTAATATCTAAATATGTATAAAGAGCGTAAATTAAAAATAATTAATCGGATGTAAATTTAACAAAATCTATCTTTGACATGATATTTAATAAAATAATTAATTAGTATATTTTTCGTAATGTTTAAACATATTCCTGAACAACTTAAAAAATCAGATAGATATTATTTCCTGTAATTTTAAAAATATTAAATCAAAATATTATTCACTGTCTTTTTAAACTAATTTTTTGTGGATATATTTTGTATGTATATATTCAGTTACTCTCGAGGTTAATTTCTTAGTTTAAAATAAATCACACAAATTTAATAATAAATATTAAATAAAACATATATTAATAAAATATATTTTAGATACATTTAAATATGTTTGTTATATACACAAAATAGAAATTATTATTATAATATGAATAAAAATAATTATATAATATATAAAATTTCATCAGCAAAATATAATTATTTTTAAATAATTTCTTATTAAAATATACTTATTTTTATAATATGAAAAATTTAATAATAAATTATACTTTTTTTTACAATATAAAATCGAAATTCATATTATAAATTAAAATAATTTCCAAAAATAATAAAAGAATTTAATATAAATAAAGTACATATATTATAATTAATTGTTTTAATTATGATATTTAATTAATAGTAATCACAACTATTCATCCAAAGTAATATTTTTTTACGAGGGAAGCTCATGAACAGGATAACATAACAGATTAAAATAAATAGACACGCTAGCTGCTAAATAAAAAGAAATAGGCAAAGGAAAATATAAAAGATGGCCCTCAAGAACATTTAGCCGATGGTATAGGTGAACTAATTCCTAAGCAGTATATGCAGAAGTGATTGGAGATGTGTTTGTGTTGGACAATATTTCATCTTGAACTCAAACTCATAGTGTAGGTCTTGCTAATCCTCAAGCATTTTGAGTGACTTAACAAATATATTTCAAATGTTATGTAATAATATGTATGCACTCTTTAAATAGCAGAGAGTAAACATATCCAAGCAGCATTTGCAGCCAAAAAATACAATAACATACTAATGGACCTTACAAATTTACAGTTTGTCTGATGAGATTGGATATTGCGAGATATATGATATGTTCAAACACGTTCAACTAGATGACATAACAATCCTATGCTTTCAATGACATCTCTTAACAGAGGAATCCAATGTTCTAAGTAAGGACATATTAATTATTTTTTATAGAGGAATCCAATGTCCACACCAAATGCACATTTCTGTTAAAATTTAAATAATTCATTTTAATATATAATAACTTATATATATAATCAAAATAAATTCAATAATTCATTTACGAGTTTTTTAAATAATAAACAATAAATATATAAAATATTTTTAAAATATAAAAGAAAAATAAAATTTTCTACAATTTAATTTTTCCTTAATATAACATTTTTTTTTAAATTCCTAACCAATTTCCTAACTTAATTTCATAAAAGTTTGCAAATTTAAGATTAATATTTTAAAATTATAAATATAATTCATATATAAATAAATAAATAAATTATAAAAAATACATATAATAAATTTTATTAAAAGTATATGATTTACACATAACTAATTACTATACAATTTAAATTATAGATTTTACATAAACCGAATTTTAATATTTAAATTATAATATTTATATTATTAAAATAAAACAATTTATTTTTAAAATAATATCATTAATCTGATTAATTTTAATTATATTTATAAAAAATTAAATATTTTTTAAATAATAAAAAACCGGTTTCTAAAGAAACCGGATTATCTAAAAGAAACCAGGTTCTTATTCTCCGGTTTCTCTTGCAACCGGATTATTGCTCTCCAGTTTAAAACCTGTTCTCCGCATGTCCAGTTTTGCTCTTTTTTTAATTTTTTTGTTTTTACGATCCTTATACGTATTTAGGTGTTAAACTTGCTCCTATTTATAATTTGACCACTTGGTAATGTAAATCCACATGCTACTGTCCCAAATTTATTTTACTTTAATGTCATCAATTCATTGGCTTGTAGAAGACATCATGTCAGATAAAAAAATTACAATAAGCATAGTATCTTAACCGTCTTTTTTAAACTATCATGCTCAATTTTACTGGTGAATAGAGGTGCCAAAAAAGTTGACTGAACTCAAAAACCCAACTCAAACACAAACCGAATTTTTTGAGTTCACGTCAACCAGTTTAAGAACGGGTCAGATTCGGGCCTTGATTTTCGACCCGTTTTGAATTCCTGTCAGATTTGGGTCCTGTCAGATTTGGGTCGATCTAGAAACCCGGTTTTGACCCGCGTCTGACACACGAACGATTACTTATTTTTCTTTCACGCGGTTTCCGCTTTCCCGTTCCACTAATCTAACCGCCTCCCACACGACGGCACCACCTGACGCGCAATCATCTCTTTTCTTTCTTTAAACCACGTCGCTCACTACTTCTTTCTTCTCAAACCTGTCAAAACTACCTCACTCTCAGAGCTCTCTCTCTCTAACCAAACAGCTAGCGATGGCCGCCCTCATCCTCTTTGCTCCTCCTCCTATGTGGCCTTCTCAACTCACTCTCCTTTCACTCAACAAACTCCTCCCATGCTTCTGCTCCCTTCTCCTCTCTGCCATCTCGCCTCCCAAATCCAAGCCCAAACTAGATCTCATGAAAGAACCCACAATTAACATATCAAAATCCTTAGTCGATTCCCTAAACCTCAAAACCCTCTTCGAGACCTTAGATGCCTTGGTCTCTGTCGCGTCACTTGCGTGAATAGGGCCGGTGGCCGTAGACTGGTTGGGTTGACCCGAACCCGAAGCAAATCGGGTTCGGGTATGAAGAACTGACCCGTTTTCAAAAATGAATTGGGTTCGGGTCGTATCAAAAAGTGTGAGGTCAATTTCGGGTTGAATCCGAATCCGACCCTGACCCGATTTTGACAACCCTACTGGTGAAGACAATAAATTTTATAATGAGACTTTTATGTTAAAAATAATATTTTTTATTAAAAAATGATAATAATTTTGCCTTGATAAAATTTTTATCATGCGCCTTTTAATTATATATTATAGATACTAACATTAGACGCATTCTGAATATTTTATAAAATTTTTCCTTGATGATTTTATATTTTGTGGTTTTTATTAAATAGGAAATAATTTAGACTATGAAAAATAGTGTCGTAATATGATTAAAGTCTTAAAATGATATTTTACGCAATCCCTAGTAATTTAATTATATTCTAAAAATGTGAATTTTTGATGCAGGCTACACTCCATTGTCATGTGCCGGCGGAACATTCTCTTGGCCACTTTCTGTTACTGCATTAGCTACAGGCACCACTACCCTTATTTCCTGCATTAGCTATTTATGTTACTACTTTTTACTAGTCCTAGTATCTTCTCTGCTTTAGTTTGCTTTCCTAGAATTAGCAATTGCTTTGCTTATGATCCCGTCAACTGTAGAGGAAAACTCAGCTTTTGAATATTACACAAATTCTCTGGTTTTACTGTTCTATTGAGTGTTTACTCTTGTGGTGATCTCCTTCTTTGCTGCTGCACCATAATTTTGGTATCAGAGCTAGGCTATTCTAGCGAATGGCGGAAGGCAGCAGCCACCCCTGACCCGACGGCGATCGGAGTCTTGAAGCCCTTTGGGATAGTCACTGGCAGACGTCGAAGCAGCTCGAGGAGCTGATGACCACTTTTGGCCGATTCGCAGAGGATATGCGGAACGAGCTACGTCAAATAAGAGCGGCTACTACCCCAGCAGCTAGACCTTTTGCTCCGGCAACCATACCGGATGCAAGGCAACCCGTCAGACACGGCCATATGCCGAGAAGAGCTCCAGAGCTAATACCTGAACATTCCGAGTCTGAGGAAGATATTCCCAGGCAAGAGCAATCGGATTCAGATGGTGAAGTCTTTTTTCCACATCCGGCCAGAGGACGAAGGCAGCGACAACAGCGGATTGATCCCGATGGGTTCCGCATAAAAATGGATATTCCATTTTTTGATGGTAGGTTACACATTGAGGATTATCTAGATTGGGAAGGTGCTGTGGAAAATTTTTTTGATTACATGGAAGTCAATCCGGAGAAGCAAGTTAAGTATGTAGCTTGCCGCCTAAAAGGAGGAGCCAGCGCGTGGTGGTTACAACTTCTTCAAAATCGGCTACGTGAAGGAAAAGCCCCAATCCGAAGCTGGAGTCGCTTGAAGCAACTCATGAGGCGCCACTTCTTACCTACGGATTTCGAACAGCTATTGTACCTACAATACCAGCAGTGTCGGCAAGGATCATGGCCAGTCCATGAGTATACGGAGGAATTTTACAGGCTGAGCGCTCGGAACAATTTGCGGGAGTCCGAAAATCAATTGGTGGCACGCTACATCGGCGGCTTGAAAGAGAGCCTTCAAGACAAGCTCGAGCTCAATTCCATTTGGTCGCTCTCCCAAGCAGTGAATTTCGCACTCAAGGCAGAAAGTCAATTGCAACGCCACTACAGGTCGACGACTAGTCGCAGGACTTTCATGGAAGGCAGTGCTGGACCATCCAGGGTCGTGACTCCAACCACCAAATTGCCAGAAGCTCCCTCAGCAACATCTAATACAGCACCCGATTTCAAAGGAGGAGCTAAGACTCGAGCTCCCGCGCGTGAGAATCCTTATGCCAAGCCCAATGTGATTAAATGTTTTAGGTGTCTACAACCCGGACACAAATCGAATGAGTGCCCATCCCGCCATCAAGTACAATTAGCAGAAGGAGAAGAGGAAATTGATCAATCCGGTCTTCGGGATGACATCGAAGATGGGGTAGAAGAGGTATTGGCCGATGACGGCGAGCCATTATTAGGTGTTATGGAAAAAATGCTCTTGGCCCCGCGAACACCTGTCGAGACACAGCGGCACAAACTGTTTCGTACTAAGTGCACCATTAACGACAAGGTTTGTGAATTGGTTATTGATAGCGGCTGTACGGAGAATATCATCTCCAAGGCGGCGGTACAAGCACTCCAAATCAAAACAACCCGGAACCCAAATCCTTTCAAGATAAGCTGGGTCAAGAAAGGAGTCGACTCCCTCATCTCCGATTTGTGCAAAATCACCTTTTCTATAGGCAAAAGGTACATCTGCCAAGTCACTTGTGATATTATGGATATGGATGTGTGTCACCTCATCCTCGGTAGACCATGGCAGTATGATACGGGCGTCGTTCATGATGGCAGGTCGAATACTTATACTGTCGAAGTCAAAGGAAAAAAATTGAAATTGATGCCTGTTGGTCCCGTTCAGACTTCTGTTCCTGCTAGTCTTACTATGGCATGTCTAATTGCTGAACGTGAATTACTACAACTCAAGAGTGAGGGTTGCTCTTTGTTTGCGTTAGTGACTTCTGATGTGACCGAACAGCCATCCCTTCATACACCTCCGGACGTTCAAACGTTGATCAATTCATTCCAGGACATCACCGCCACAGATTTGCCTCCAACTCTACCTCCGCTCAGGGAAATACAGCACCAGATTGAATTACTTCCAGGCGCTGTGTTACCCAACTTGCCGCATTATAGGATGAGTCCGCGTGAACACAACATCCTGCAGAAAATTGTACAAGAGTTGCTGGACAAGCAGTTTGTTCAACCGAGCATGAGTCCGTGCACAGTCCCCGCCCTGATAGTTCCGAAGAAAGATGGCCAGTGGCGTATGTGCATAGACAGTAGAGCGATCAATCGCATTACCATTAAGTATCGGTTTCCAATACCGCGAATTTCAGATCTCCTCGACAAACTATCCGGTGCTACAATTTTTTCCAAATTAGATTTGAGAAGCGGATATCACCAGATTCGTATACGGCCTGACGAAGAATGGAAGACCGCCTTCAAGACTGTTGACGGTTTGTTCGAGTGGAAGGTCATGCCGTTCGGACTTTGTAATGCGCCATCCACTTTTATGAGGCTTATGCATGAGATTTTGAAACCTTACCTTGGCAAATTTTGTTTGGTTTATTTTGATGACATCTTAATATTTAGTAATTCTCTGGATTTACATGTTGGTCATCTTCGAGCAATTTTAGAGACCTTACGTGAGCATCAGCTCTTTCTCAACTTAACTAAGTGTGCTTTTGCTGTTGAGAGGATACAATTCCTGGGATTTGTTCTAACTCCTGAAGGTGTCATGACCTCTCCAGACAAAATTTCGGCCATTCGGGATTGGCCAATACCAAGGTCTCTAACCGACGTGCGGAGCTTCCATGGCTTAGCCAACTATTACCGTCGATTCATTAAAGGGTTTAGCAGTATAGTAGCCCCCATAACGAATTGTTTGAAGTCACCGACATTCACTTGGACACCCACCCAGCAAAGAAGTTTCGACAAAATTAAGCCAGCACTCTGTTCGGCGCCGTTATTGGCTTTTCCTGACTTCGATAAACCATTTCAAGTTGATACTGATGCGTCAGCCATTGGTGTGGGGGCTGTTCTGTCTCAGGACGGCAGGCCAATTGAGTATTTCAGTGAGAAATTAAGCTCCGCTAGACAGAAATGGTCGGCATATGAACAGGAGTTGTACGCAGTTGTCCGGGCACTCAAACAGTGGGAGCACTACTTGTTGCATAAAGACTTTGTCCTGTGTAGTGACAATCAAGCCCTCTAGTATATCAACAGCCAAAAGAACATCAGTCGTATGCACGCTCGCTGGATTGTGTTCTTTCAGAGGTTCAGCTTTGTTATAAAACACAAAGCAGGGCAAACCAATCGCGTTGCCGATGCCCTTAGTAGGCGAACTGCCTTAATCACACATCTACAAACAGAAATTATTGGGCTGCAGGAACTGAAAGATCTGTATGCAACGGACAGAGATTTCGCTCAAATCTGGAGTGAATGTACACAAGGAAGACCACAGCAGGATTTCACTGTACAGCAGGGGTTTTTGTTTAAGGGCAACAACCTTTGTATTCCCGAGTCGTCCTGGCGGCCACAATTAATTAAGGAACTTCATGGCGGCGGGTTAGCAGCTCATGCTGGGCGAGATCGCACCCTTGATCTGTTGCAATCTCGTTTTTTTTGGCCTCGCCTACGGCGGGACGTCGCCAGGTTCGTCGAGAGGTGTGTTGTATGTCAACGCTACAAAGGTACGTCGCAAAATACCGGGTTATATCTACCCTCCCCATACCTGATTCCATTTGGGAAGACTTAACTTTAGATTTTATCATGGGTTTACCACGAACCAAACGAGGATCGGATTTGATTATGGTTGTGGTAGATCGTTTCTCAAAAATGGCGCATTTCGTCCCTTGCAAGAAGACTTTTGATGCCGTCAATATTGCACATCTTTTTTTTAAGGAAATTGTCAGATTGCATGGTCTTCCTCGGAGCCTCACTTCGGACCGCGACGTTAAATTTGTCAGCCACTTCTGGCGAGAGCTTTGGCGATGCTTAAAGACCGACATCAAATTGAGTTCTGCATATCATCCACAAACGGATGGTCAGACTGAAGTTGTCAACAGGACGCTGGGGAACATGCTCCGCTGCTTAGTCCAAGGCAGTCCGAAGAAGTGGGAGGAACTTCTCAGTCATGCAGAATTTGCCTATAACTCTTTGGCCAATCGCTCGACGAAGACAAGCCCATTTCAGGTGGTATATACTAAACCTCCTAATCACTTAGTTGATTTGGCTATTTTACCTAAATGCAGCAAAGCTCAAGTCAACAAGTCCATTTCGCAAGCCGCCGATACCATTCAAACAGTGAAAGGCATACTACAGGAGTCAAATGCCAAGTATAAACTGAAGGCAGATACTCGCCGGCGTTTCAAGAGTTTCAGTCCCGGCGAGTTGGTGATGATCCGAATGCGCCGTGAGCGATTTCCTCAAGGCAGTTATTCCAAGCTTAGCCCAAGGAAGCAGGGACCATTCCAGATTCGCCACAAGATAAATGACAATGCTTATGTCATTGATCTCACACCTGAGATCCTTACATCTCCTACATTTAATGTTGCTGATATTTACAAGTATCATCCCCCCGATGAAGTTCAAACTATTGAAAGCTCGTCGGAGTCGAGCTCTTCCGAAGCGGGGGAGGACTGATGCAGGCTACACTCCATTATCATGTGCCGGCGGAACATTCTCTTGGCCACTTTCTGTTACTGCATTAGCTACAGGCACCACTACCCTTATTTCCTGCATTAGCTATTTATGTTACTACTTTTTACTAGTCCTAGTATCTTCTCTGCTTTAGTTTGCTTTCCTAGAATTAGCAATTGCTTTGCTTATGATCCCGTCAACTGTAGAGGAAAACTCAGCTTTTGAATATTACACAAATTCTCTGGTTTTACTGTTCTATTGAGTGTTTACTCTTGTGGTGATCTCCTTCTTTGCTGCTGCACCAATTTTCGCCTACTTTCTTAAGCTGGGTTTTTTGTTGACTACGGTTGAGATGATTTGATAATTTATAAATTGAGTTTTGATTATATTCTATTTAATGATACATCGAAATATGTGTATAATGATGAACGAAATGCGAATGTGATGTGATATTATGATGGGGCCTGAGGGCTACAAGATATGATTCTATTATACCGGGGTTTAAGGACTACCGAGGTGAGATTCTGTTAACAAAGATATTTAAAAATTTAGATTTGAGAGCCATTCAGATAGTCAATCACTATGAAATATCTGCTTAAAATTCAATAGGTGTTTTAGCAGAGCTTTCGTAATTATTTAAATATTTTTAAATATTTTATGAAGTTTAGTTTCATTTTCAGTTTTAGTTTATGCACACTACTTCAATTTATTATTACATCATAATATTTTTAGTTCTTTAGTTTCACTTGTTAATTTCTGTTTTAGGCTACGATAATCTACTGAGTCGTGTTAGCTCATTCTTGCATTTATTTTCATTTTCATGCCTTAGAAAGGATCAAAGCGAGGACTTGCTCAGTTCTTGATCAAAGCGAACTTTCCAATTTATAGTATGGAAACAAGCATGAAGAAGCAAGAACTGATTTTGATGATCACACCAAATAATGGATATACTTAATATGGAAAAAAGTAAACAAAGCATGCCAAGAACTCAAATTTTCACATGTATAATTATTACCTTAATATAAAAAAGTAAACAAAGCATTCAATAAATTGGCATATAACGTCTTGCAATTAATAGACTTATAACATCTTGCACACATCAAAAAGCATTCAATGGTTGCATTTCTCCCAACCAAAATGAACAACATCACTTGGTATGTATGTATTACTGGAGTTGACAGAAGAATTCCAAAAGCATCTTACAATAATTAGTTTTATTGTCCGTACATTAAATGCACGAGAATAAAATTTTAAAAATAAAAATTTATATTATAAAAATTTTAATTATATTTTAATTATATTATAATAAATTTAAAATATTTAAATTATAGATAGTTAGAAGTAGCAGTCAATGACACTGGATTTAAAGATTTTGGTAAAAAAAATGATTATAATTTAGCAATAGAGTTCATAAAAATTGAGAAACAAAATGAATATCTAAACAAACCTCATGGTAAATCTCGCAAATTATATCCCCCTTCTCGTTGCACCATCGCAACACACAATCCCTATTAGAATTAGGGGTGTCAATTTCGGGTCACGGGTCGGGTTCGTGTCGAACCCGAAATGACCCGAAGCTAAACGGGTTGATCCGAACCCGACCCGGATTTGGATACGGGTTACTATTCAGGACCCGAACCCGACCCGATTCGGGTTCGGGTCAACCCGGATTGACCCGCTGACCCGAGTTATTTGCATAAATACAAAAAAAAAATTTAAAAACATCAACACAGTAAAATTTAAACAAAAATTTGCATAAATAAAATTTTTATTTATGAATTTGCTAATTACAAAATACAAATTATACAAAATATTAAAATAAATTAAACAAATAATTACAATTTATAGATATTTCAAACCAATATTACAATTTACAAAAATTTTGAACTCCTTGACTAGTTGACGTCTTGTGCAGTTGTGCTTGCCTGCCTGGCTGGCTGCACTTATAGAGTCCTGGAGATATAAGCTAACTGCAAAAAAGATAAACAATTAAATAGATATAATTTTAAATCCATGAATTAGTTGAAAGCTTGAGTTATTAGCTCAGATTAACCCTTCAAATAATTCATCATTCAATGAAATGTGAGTCAACAATATAATTTTTTACGGACTTGCGAATTGAGATATTGCCATCCAAGGCGGCAATTTGTATTTTATACTTAGTATCTGTTTGATTAACCCTCCAAATGCCACCTGGTTGCAATAACTTTTTTCCCACAATTGACATCACAATAAGTTTAGAAGGGTACTCATCATCGCTACTCAACTTTCAATCCTTTCGGAAGCACCCAGCAACAACACATCCAACCAACATCCCTGGGCTTCTTGAAGCACCCAGCAACAACACAGCAAACCCAGCAACCAAAGTATCACAGCTACCCAGCAACCACTACAACACCCTAAACACAAAAAAACTCAACAACCTAAATGTGTAAAGATAACCAACACAGCATTTCAAGACATCTGCCCAGAAAAAACAAGACAGCAACCAACCCAGCAAACCAGCAAGGCAACAACAACACAGTCAAGTAGCCAACCCAGCAACAACACACTAAACACATCAAACTTAACATCCTAAATGTTTCAAGACAACAACAACACCAAGATAGCAACCAACCCAGCAACCCTGCAACAACACAGCTGACCATCTCCCTCCCAAACACAGCCGCCGGGTCAACCCGAACCCGCGGGGGCAGCGGGCAGAGAGCTGGAATTTGAATTTTATTTAAATTAAACGGGTTGGCGGGTTGACCCGGCAACCCGCCGGGTCAACCCGAACCCGACCCGTTTTTTAAACGGGTCAATTTCTGGAACCCGAACCCGACCCGTTTTGAAATCGAGTCGGGTCCAACCCGGATTTTCCGGGTCGGGTCCAGGTCGGGTTTTCGTGTCGTGTCAAATATTGACACCCCTAATTAGAATACTGCATATGAGAAGCTAAAAAGATGGAAATAAGAACAAAAATTGCAAAGAAAAATCAAATTAAAGTAACATTTGAATTAAATGCAAACATAACAAAGGGTTACAAACTTCAAAACACAGTAATATAAGAGCAAACAAAAATTGCAAGATTAAGCCACATCAAACGTGTGAAATGAACATTTCTTTGTTTTGAATATCTATTTATTAAAACATAAAACAGAAAGTGCGAAAGATAAACAAACATTAAATAGCACATTTATGATATAATCTCAATTAGACAAATGCTATCTTTTCTATCAAATAACAACATAACTTTGTAATCCAAACTTTGAAGTCAAGATTGAACACCTCAATCAATTATGATTGTTGAATGTTTAACTTAAAATTAATGTCCTTGAAGAATACAATGTGAATCATTTGAGACAAAATAAAACAAGAGCACAACTTAATAGATAATCATGTAGAAGAAAAAAATTTATATTTTGGAAGGAAGCAACTTGCAAATCTAATGCATAATAGAGAAATCTCAAAGCCACAATAACCACAAGAACTACTATAAAGAAAAACATTAGAAAAATGAAGAGAGAGAGAGAGAGAGAGAGAGAGAGAGAGAGAGAGAGAATATGATTCAGACCTTTTAAGTGACTTCATGTAACCATAAGACATAGACTTACTGACTACCGCCCGTGACTACTCCCATCATCGATTACATCCAAGGGAGGGGGGGGGGGGGGGGGGGGTGCACAAAAAGAAAAAGAGGCTTGATGCAATGACGGCGGGTGGGATGGTGGAGTTACTGGTAGGGATGACGAGGAAGGGGAGGGCCGTGATGGCATCCGTGCACCAGCCGTCGAGACATGCATACAAGATTTTCGACACTTTGCTTCTCTTGGTGGAGATACCAGTCGTGCTTTCCAGCCGTCGTGCATACTGGTAGGAGATACTGGTAGGGATGACGAGGAAGGGGAGGGCCGTGATGGCATCCGTGCACCAGCCGTCGAGACATGCATACAAGATTTTCGACACTTTGCTTCTCTTGGTGGAGATACCAGTCGTGCTTTCCAGCCGTCGTGCATACTGTAGAGCCAGTTCCCCTTATTTTTTTTTTTATGGATCCACCTCCATTTGAGTTCTTCACTGTCGCAGACAAGGTCGGCAACCTCAAGCTTGACCGGCTTTGCCTGTAACTACGGGAGGCTGTTGTCGTTCATTGGCTTCGCCATTCGCTTGGATCAGACACCAACACCCTCTGGCTACTATATTATTGGGTCAGGTGACCGAACGCAGAGATAGGTCCGGATATTAATAAAATATTATTTTAAATTTAGCGCAAGTAAAGCGCAACTAAAGCGCAGGTAAAGTGCAACTAAAGCGCAAGTCAAAAAGCGCAACTAAAGCGCAGGTAAAGCGCAACTAAAGTGCAACTAAAGCGCAAGTCAAAAAGCGCAACTAAAGCGTAAGGTGACGCGGCAAATTTTTATTGGATGTCCGAACTTATCTTTTGGCTCCGGTCACCTGACCCAATAATTTGCCCTACTACAGAGGTAACCCCACGCATTCTCTCTTAAAAAAAAAGTTTCTCCTTTCTCCTCCAAGGTAGCGCCTTTTTTTTAAAAGGATGACAAATGCTTGGTTCTATCGATTTTCTTAAATCTAAGCCATCCTTTACTGCATCGTTTTCTTGAGATCCGGAAAGAAGAGTTTATTATTACAGTACTTTTTTTTTATTTATTTTTTAATTATAGTACTTCTATCTTCATCTGTTAATGACTTTTCTTTCCGTAATCATTACAAGTTTTCAACTTTTGCATTTTGAAATATTTGACCTCTCTCTCTCTCTCTCTCTCACTATTTTCGTCTCTTCGATTGGATTTATGACGGTGATGCATATTAATCCGGCGGACTTCATGCTTGATCTTGCCAACAGTGAATCGCTACACTACTTTTTTTTTGGTTTTATTCGATTTTTTTATATTGATGATTTTTTTTATTCTGATATGTTTATGAGGATATCACAGAATTAATGTCCGTAAGATCTTGATTTTCCTTCCATCTTATCAACTTTAATTTGCAAGTCAAATTTAACTTGTGAAGGATGAAAATAAACTAATTAACTGTCAAAGTTTTATCATTCCTTTCAAGTCATGCAATCATACATGATGAAAAATGCAATTTAAAAAAAATTAATTTAGGTCCCCCTAAATATATTTTCTGGCTCCGCCACTGATTACATCAATTTAATCAACATTCAATATATATATATATATATATATATATATATATATATATATATATATATATATATATATATATATATATATATATATATATATATATATATATATATATATATATATATTTTATACATAGAAATAAAATAGATCCAAAATAATCCTTTAATATATAATATATATATACCTAAAACATTTTCCTTTGTATAAACAAATATATTTTTAAAAAATTGTCATATATTCTAATTATTGTATTAAGAAATAAAAATAACATGATTGAATAATATTAGAATGCTAATTATTGATTAAAAACTCATCAAAATTATCAATGAAGAAATAAAATCAACATTGGATAAACTTTTGAATAAAATTTCATATTATGAGCAAATATATATATATATATATATATATATATATATATATATATATATATATATATATATATATATATATATATATATATATATATATATATATATTTATATCATAACAAGTAATCTTGGATTAAGTAACAACTCGAGAATTTCAAAACAAATAGAACAATAAATTTCCTCATATAATTTTTTTGAGCTTTCTAGCCTTATTTTTTCTATTTGGAAGGTGATGAAGGTTTAGCTAACCTTAAAGATGAGTCATTTGTGTCTCATTGATTGTAGACTCATTCATGAAGATGGATAAAACGTCCCACTCTATCAATCACAACCTATAAAAACCTTGGTTATAAGTGAAAATCATATATAAATTAACATCGCAAAGTATGTGCCTCATTGCCTGTAGACTCATTCATGAAAGATGGATACAACGTCCCACTATATCAGTTAGAACCTATAAAAATCTTGGTTGGAAGTGAAAATCATATATAAATTAACCTCAAAAAGTTTAATTTGTATAGAATGTCACAAGAGAGTGAAATAATGCTTAATTTACAAAAGAAATTATGAAAGTTGAACCACTAATAAGAGTAAGTTGAGGCGTGGATTTGAATCATAACATGTTTGTCATCATCTTGAAAGTAAGAGAAAAGGATCGTTACCTTCATTGAGAGCTCCGATTATTACCTTCATGACAAGCTCCTGTTGTGACTTTCAATCTAACCAGAAGAACATTGTAGAAGAGGGCGAACAAGCTTCTTTTCTTCTGATTATAAAATGGCTACAGTTGACTTAATAGTTATTTTTTTCTTGGATCAATCTTAATTCTTAAAATATAGTCAACGAATAATTGTTATTGAATTAGGTGTGTTACGTCCACTCAAATCTCTCTCGACTATATTAATCTTATAGTTTGATATGTTCAAGATACTAAATCACACAGTATTGTATCTATCATGTTCAAATCTTATTCAAATAGTGTCTGATCGTTGTTCAAACATATTCAATCATTGTTCTATTCGTGTTTGAACATTTCAGAAGTAATTTTATATTAAATTTGAATAAAATTTGAACATAGTTTGAACAAATTTGAATATATATTTTTTTAATATAGCTACACCAGTATTTTGCTTAATGTTTATTCTTTTTTTTTTTTTGAATTATTGGAGGTTGAGATTGATTGAAATACTCAATAAAAAAATAAATTTTTTCGTACTTAGGAAATTTTTTGTTAAATTTTATCAAGAAATTAAATAATAAGTATATCTTTCTAATTTATATTGTTATGAGGAATAAAAATTTAAATTTCCCTTAAAAAATATGAGGAAGACATCTGCTATATTATCAAATATTAGGGAATTAGAAAATACTTAACAAAATTTTGGAGGATATATATAAGTAATTATCCATATTATAATTCTATTATTAATATTTTATGTTTAATTAAATAATCCTATTTATTTTGTATTTTAAATATTTAACAATAAAAAAATAATTGCAATTAAAACTGAAATAAAACTCAGAAACAGATCAAATTATAATATACTCAAAACTAAAACCTTTTATAATTTTAGTTTTTAAAGCATCGAAAAATGGCCTTACTTCATCCAGCATAAAGTTCGTACTTGAAGACTTTGGGTGACTGGGGAATTTCATAGAACATCTCGCCAGTGATTTATAGATTACTGAGAAGCCAGATAGATTCTTTTCCTGTAACTCAGCTGGAGTTTGCTCGACCTCTTTTCTACGGGCCTCCGGCATGTTATTGTTGCAATTAAAATACCATCTTCTCTATGAGTCATGCGCTTTCTATTGAGAGTAGTCGAAGAAGCGTGCTAGCAGATAATTGTCGAAGAATCGCGTAAGGAGAAAATGGAGAAAAAAAAGGTTACCTTCGCAGCGAACTACAATCGCGACTTTCGAGCCAACAGGAACAACGAGAGCTTGAAAAACTAAGGCTTTTAAAATCGGACTAGATCGGCCTATTCAAAAGGTTGAAAAAGCAAGGCTTTTAGAAATTTTAAAATTAATTTAGAATGAGGTCTACATAAATAGCATTAAATTATGTAAGTATTATTTTTTTTGAATTATTAATTATTTATAATATAATGAATGACCAAGATAATTTAAGAAGAAATAAAATGAATGGCTCAGATTTGCTAGGGAAGGAAACTCAAGCTCCTTTTATAATAGTAGTATAGATGTAATACAAAATATACCGAAGTTAAATGGAAAATCTCTTAACAACATGACCATAACTAATAGTAATCATAAATTAATGCACTAAACAATAAGCTACGAACCCTAACCACATGCTGCAACTGGACACGTGTTGATGACAATTAACTAACAAAACAAGAATTATAGAACAAATAACTAAAAAAGCAAGAATCAAAGAACTAACAAAGCAACTGGACATACTCCAAACCCAACAAAACAAGAATCAAAGATAAATATTGACATATTGATATATGTTGCTAACATTGAAACCCCACATGCATTAATTAATTACCTACTTTACTCAACAGCATAAATTTTTTATTATAAAAAAAAAAACCCTCAACTTTTTTCAATCGAGCTTGGGACCGGCATAGATGGCTTTAAATTTTTTTTGTATAATGTTATCTCAAGCATTGTATCATAAAATAAACATATCAATGCAAATTTTAGTAAACATAAAGAAAACAAAAAATTCAAAATAAATATATAAAATTTAAAATCTTCAATAAACAAATTTAAAACTTCATATAAATATTTTTAAGGCAAAATAAACAATGCATATAAGATATGAGCATAAAGATAAAAGATTTTATGAAATAATTTGATATTATAAAAAAAGGTTAAAAGTGAATCTCCTACCAGTCTAGATGAAGCATAGAGAAATGCATGTGACAAGTGTTGGGAAATTTCTATATGTGGACCAATATATTTTATACATATAAATAAAGAATTATACATTAGACGCTATCTAAAATTAAGCCAATTAAATTTGTGATCTATTTTAGTATTAAATTATTATTTGGCTTATGTGGCATCTCAATTAAATTTTGTATGAAATTAATTTGTGTAGAGGCCGGGTATATATTTTATTTTTATGATGGGCTGAAATAAAATATTTACACTTAAGTATATAAGGGTCATGGTCCCCAGTTTAAGCGGTGTAGTTCTCATTTCTCTCATTTCCCATCTTGAGTGAAAAGAAGGGGTCTCTCGCTCTCTTGGAGAACACCGCTCTAAACGTGGAAGATCGAAAGACCTTAATTCTGTTTTTTCAATGGATTCAGGTACGCTTCCGAAAATTCTTCTCGATGATTTAGCATGTCGTTCGGAGACGATCGAATTGATTTTTATGTCTCCATTAAATCCTAACAAGTGGTATCAGAGCCCGGTTGTCATGTTGAATTAACGAGAAATTTTATTTTTAATCAGTATGTTGATTTGGGTTTTTCGATCAAAATAAGTTTTCTTTCTTTTGAAAATCTGTTTCATATATGAGAAAGATCTATTAACTAAAGTTCATTATTCCATTGATTTTGGGTATGTTTTAGTAATCAAAAGTGTACTTTAATCAATGGATTTGGATTCTGTAAGTTATCTTCCATTTCCACTCAAGATATGCTTTTTGTCTTCTTCCCGTAAAAGGTTTCAGTTATTTATTTATTTATTTTTGGCTTTATTTTCCAATGGACGCAACTATTGGAGAATTTCAGTTACTTGATTATTTAATCATGACGTTTGGTTAAATTAAAACTGCCTTGTTTTACTTTGCATGTTGTTATTAAATCCATTGAAAAGTTTTCAGTTACAGAATGTTGAATAAATGCCTTTTAACTAAAACTGTTTGGTTTTGGTTAATTACTCTAATAATGAGTATTATCGTAATTGACGTTTGCTTTACATAAGCATTGTTAATTATTCCTTGTTAACTTTTTCATTATATTAATTATAGCAATTAATATATTGTTATGATATATTTACTGTGGCTTTGAATTAATGCTTTAAATGGATTCAGTTATTTCAAGGAGTTAGTTATTTTTTGGCAAATGCGAGATGCTCGTTTTATCTTATGAGAAATATTCTCATTTGATATAATTATTCATTATTTTTAAATTAAATTAAATTGAAATAATATGCCACCAAAGTGACCTATATTAAATCAATTTATTTAATTTAAAATTAATTGAATAGTGCTAAGGAATTTTTTCTAGTCTATGCGAAAATTAATCGGCCCAAAGGAAGATTATTTTTTTTTTACCGGACTCTAAAGATATAGTTATAAATATGTGATAATTTTAAAATTATTCATGCATATAGTAAGTCGGTCCAAAGAAAGGCTTATTATTGGCAGAATTTATTATCAATATTTATTAACTATAATTTTAAGAGTACCATTTACAAATTGTAATTTCTATCCAAAGACTAAATTATGATGTTGTGTTAGGTATCTTATAAAGGGCCCACCATATACTGTTGCTAATTGTGAGTTAATTTTGTTCTTTTTCAGTTAATGTTTCTTCTATATCTGCCAATTTGAATAACATTCCAGTGCTTAATGGCTCTAACTTTAAGAAATGGAAAGAGCACATTACTATTGTTCTTGGGTGTATGGATCTAGACTATGCGATTCGGATTGAACGCCCTCCTGCCCTTACTGCGGAAAGCACTTTTGAACAAAGGGCAAATTTTGAAAAATGGGAGCGTTCAAACCGCATGAGTCTAATGATCATGAAGCACTCAATTCCAGATACCATCAGGGGTGCAATGCCTGAGGAGGAAAATGCTAAGAAATTCCTAAGTCAAATAGGCTCTGAAAAGGTCGAAACATGTACTATTCTTAGTAAACTTGTTTCAATGCGGTATAAAGGCAAAGGGAATATAAGAGAGTATATTATGGAAATGTCTAATCTTGTTACAAGACTAAGAGCATTAAAGTTAGAATTGTCTGATGACATTCTTGTGCATCTAGTCTTGATATCTCTTCCTGCACAATTCAGTCCTTTTAAGATAAGTTACAATACTCAAAAGGAAAAATGGACTCTTAATGAGCTCATTGCTCAGTGTGTGCAAGAGGAAGAAAGATTGAAACAAGAAAAGATAGAAAGTGCTCACTTAGCTTTTTCCTCTCATGATTTTGCTACCAAAAGGAAAAGGAATTATAAAGTTAAAGGGGCTGCAGATAAATGGACTTCACAACCTAAAGTGCAACAGAAGCAAGATCAAGTTATTACTTGTTTCTTTTGCAAGAAGACAGGTCATGTGAAGAAGGATTGTCCAAAAATATGCTAACTGGCTCGTCAATAAGGGTAAACTTCTTAATCATGTTTGTTCTGAAGTTAATTTATCCTTAGTACCAAATCACACTTGGTGGATAGATACAGGTGCAACTACTCATATAAGTGTGACTATGCAGGGTTGTCTAAGGAGCAGAATGCCAACTGATGCTGAAAGATTCATCTATGTAGGAAATGGCAATAAAGTTCCTGTTAAGGCTGTAGGCTTATATAGATTGTACTTAGAATCTGGTTGTACTTTGGATTTGTATGAGACTTTTTATGTACCGTCATTTAGACGGAATCTGATTTCTATTTCATGTTTGGACAAATCTGGTTACTCTTGTTCATTTGGAAATGGAAAATTTAGTCTCTTTCAATTTTCTAAAGTTATTGGCACAGGTTCTTTAATTGATAATCTATATAAATTAGATATTTCTGCCTCACAAATAAATGAAACCTTGCATACAAATAATTTTGGTACAAAGAGAAAATTAACTGATGAGAATTCCTTTATGTTATGGCACAAGCGATTAGGACATATTTCTAAACAAAGAATTGAAAGACTTGTGTCAGATGGAATTCTTGATTCCCTTGATTATACAGATTTTAGAATTTGTATTGAATGTATTAAGGGAAAACAAACAAATATTAAGAAATTAGGTGCCAAAAGAAGTTTAAATGTCTTGGAATTAATACATACTGATATTTGTGGCCCATTCCCTACAGCTTCTTGGAATGGTCATCAGTATTTTATTACTTTCATAGATGATTATTCTCGTTATGGGCACCTATACTTAATACATGAAAAATCAGAATCTCTGGATGTATTTAAGATCTTTAAAGCCGAAGTTGAAAATCAACTTGGTAAGAAGATTAAAGCTGTCAAATCTGACCGTGGTGGTGAATACTATGGTAGATATGATGGATCTGGTGAACAACGTCCAGGCCCTTTTGCTAGATATTTAGCAGAATGTGGCATCGTTCCTCAATACACTATGCCGGGGACTCCAAGTCAAAATGGTGTAGCTGAGAGACGAAACAGAACCTTAAAGGATATGGTTAGAAGTATGATTAGTCATTCTTCTTTACCAGAATCACTTTGGGGAGAAGCCTTAAAGACTGCAGTTTATATTCTCAATAGAGTTCCAAGTAAAGCAGTAACTAAAACCCCATATGAGTTGTGGACTGGAAAGAAGCCTAGTATTAGGCATTTTCATGTCTGGGGATGTCCAGCTGAAGCTAGGCCTTATAAGCCTAATGAAAGAAAATTGGACTCAAGAACTGTTAGCTGTTATTTTGTTGGATACTCTGAAAGGTCAAGAGGTTTTAAATTTTATGATTCCTCAAGTAAATCCTTTTTTGAGACGGGCAATGCTAAATTTATTGAGGATGTTGAATATAGTGGGAGTGATAAAATTAAAGATTTTGATTTTGAGGAAGAATATGTTACTATTCCTACTATTACAATTGAAAATGATCAGGTATCTATGCCTGATATTATTCAGATTGTAAATCCAGATAATCAAAATAATCTTGAATTATCTCACACTCATATGGAAAGACAACAACCTCAAATTGAAGTGTCATTAAGGAGATCCACAAGGGAAAGGAGAACAACAATTTCGGATGATTATATTGTATATCTCCAAGAGCATGAGTTTGATTTGGGATTGGAAGATGATCCAATCTCATTCAGTCAGGTCAAACAATGTTCTAATTCTCAAAGGTGGATAGAAGCCATGGAAGATGAGATGAAATCTATGAAAGACAATGATGTTTGGGATCTTTCTGAATTGCCTGAAGGAGCAAAACTTATTGGTTGTAAATGGATTTTTAAAACCAAAAGGGATGCAAAAGGCAATATTGAAAGATATAAAGCACGTCTAGTTGCTAAAGGTTTCACTCAAAAGGAAGGCATTGATTATAAAGAGACTTTCTCTCCAGTTTCTTCGAAAGACTCTTTTAGAATCATTATGGCACTTGTAGCTCATTATGATTTAGAGCTACACCAGATGGATGTAAAGACTGCATTCCTCAATGGAGACATTGAGGAAACTATATATATGATGCAACCAGAAAATTTTCAATCTTCTGATTCAAAACATCTGGTTTGCAAATTAAAGAAATCCATCTATGGTTTAAAGCAAGCTTCCCGTCAATGGTATAAGAAGTTTGATCAAGTGATTTCTTCATTTGGTTTTAAGGAGAATACTGTTGATCAATGTATTTATCATAAGGTCAGTGGGAGTAAGTTTATTCTCCTGGTGTTATATGTCGATGATATTCTGCTAGCAAGCAGTGACATAGGCTTGTTGCATGAGACTAAGAGATTTCTTTCAAATAAATTTGAAATGAAAGATCTTGGAAATGCATCGTTTGTGTTGGGTATACAAATTCATCGGGATCGCTCCCGTGATATACTTGGATTATCACAAATAGCCTATATTGATAAAGTGTTAAGCAGATTTGGCATGAAAGATTGTGCACCAGGGGATACACCCAATGCAAAAGGAGATAAATTCAGTTTGCTTCAATGCCCAAGAAATGAAGTTGAAAAGCAAGAGATGGATAAGATCCCTTATGCATCGGCAATAGGGAGTCTTATGTATGCTCAAGTTTGTACGCGTCCGGATATTGCGTACATTGTTGGAATGCTTGGTAGATATTTAATTAACCCAGGAATGGATCATTGGAAAGCAGTGAAACGGGTTATGAGATATCTAAAAAGGACAAAAGATTTTATGCTCACATATCAAAGATCTGATCATTTAGAGATCGTGGGGTATTCCGACTCTGATTTTGCTGGTTGCCTCGATAGAAGAAGATCCACTTCAGACTATATTTTCATGTTGGCTGGAGGAGCTATTTCTTGGAAAAGTGTCAAGCAGACACTTATAGCTTCTTCAATAATGGAAGCAGAGTTTATAGCTTGTTATGAGGCTTCAAATCAGGGAATATGGTTGCGAAATTTTATCACAGGGCTACATATTGTTGATGGCATTGAGAGACCATTAAAGATAAATTGTGATAATAAAGCAGCTGAGTTATATTCCAAGAATAACAGGAGTTCGTCAAAATCAAAGCATATTGACATAAAATTTCTTGTTTTGAAAGAAAGGGTTCAGAGTTCTCAAATTTGTATTGAACATATTAGTACAAACTTTATGATTGCAGACCCACTTACAAAAGGATTACCACCTAAAGTATTTCATGAGCATGTGGCTCGTATGGGTGTAATCTATTTTGATGATATGCTAGCTTAGTGGGAGTTTGTTGTATTGTTCAATTATTATGAACTTAATTTCTGATCAGACTAAAGTATTGTTATTTTGGTGATTGAAAACTCTGAAATACAGTTATTTGATTTCAATTGCAGTTTAGCATAAAGTATTGAATTTTGGTTATAACTCTTTTGAGTTATAAAATTGGACCAGTTGAAAATAGTCATGATTTGAGATCACATTACATGAAATTTTCATGCTACACATCCATACTTGATCTATGTCGTTAATTATGTCAACATAGTGACCATTGATGGGTCTTGTTACGAAATATGTAACAAAGGTCGCTTTGATTCTATATTGATATGATTGATGGACCAGATTGTCTAGAGATGTTATTTTAGAAAGATAGCAAAATTGAGCTCTTACAGTTATTTCAGAATGTATAATTATATGTATTTATATATGTGGCCCAAGTAGGAGATTGTTGGGAAATTTCTATATGTGGACCAATATATTTTATAGATATAAATAAAGAATTATACATTAGACGCTATCTAAAATTAAGCCAATTAAATTTGTGATCTATTTTAGTATTAAATTATTATTTGGCTTATGTGGCATCTCAATTAAATTTTGTATGGAATTAATTTGTGTAGAGGCCGGGTATTTATTTTATTTTTATGATGGGCTGAAATAAAATATTTACACTTAAGTATATAAGGGTCATGGTCCCCAGTTTAAGCGGTGTAGTTCTCATTTCTCTCATTTCCCATCTTGAGTGAAAAGAAGGGGTCTCTCGCTCTCTTGGAGAACACCGCTCTAAACGTGGAAGATCGAAAGACCTTAATTCTGTTTTTTCAATGGATTCAGGTACGCTTCCGAAAATTCTTCTCGATGATTTATCATGTCGTTCGGAGACGATCGAATTGATTTTTATGTCTCCATTAAATCCTAACAACAAGAATTAAAAGAAAAAAATAAATCCTCGTATTAAGAATACAATGTATGAGTTCACCCCAAAATTGAAACTATTATTTTGAGCATCACCTTATACATATAGACATGAACAAATGCCCAATTTAAAAGTATTTCTCCAACCATAACCGAGTCAATAAAAGAAAAATATATTAGGTCACCCCACAATTGAAACTGGTATAGTAAAAATTTTGAAGATAATAAACATATCACTGATGATGAGGATGTAGGTGTGAAAGAAGACCGATGTAAAGTTAAATAATATCCGATAAACAAATTAAAAAATTCTCAAAAATATATTTAAGAAAAAATAAAAAATTCATATAAAGTATCAGTACAAAGATAAAAGATTTCACAAAAAAAATGTTCATAATTAATTATATTTAATTTTCCTTTAATTTGATTTTTATTTTTCTTTTTCGATATAGTAGGGTTGATTTCATAAGTCTTTTTTTATTGATTGAACTATTAGCGAACGTAAAGTGCAGTTGTCATATATTTTGTCCTGAGCCTTAATTATGAAGGTCATCTCCTTGTTATAAATTATTTTTATTATTTTATTATATTTTTTATATTTGTCACCTAAAAAATAAATCAATAAATAAATTGCATATAAATAAAATTCAAATTCTGAAACTGAGACACCAATAATATTTTCAGCTTTATTATCAAATAGAGTGAAAATTGCATTAGAAGTATGATCTTTAACATATAATTTGATAAGATATCTATAAAAATAATGAACAAATATAATAGTAATTATTTTAATATTTAATTAAATTTGAATCAAAATATAAGAATACATAACCTCAAACTATAATTAACATTTTCTTTCGAGCATTTAGCACATCGTACAGCATCTTTAGTGATAGTAACTTTTGATTTACCTGAATTATAAGAGGGATACTATATACTTTCTTCTTGTTGCAAACTTTTTATTATAACTTTTGTAGTATAGTATTTCTTATCTGAAAATTTAATTTAAAAAAATAAATAAATAAATTAATGTAAGTATTACATCTTCTCATAAAAGTTCTGAAGTATTGATTTTTAATAAATCTGCCATCAAATAAGCATCAAAGTTTGATGATGCATGTCGAAAACCAGTTTCATTAAACATATAGAGTTAATTACTACTTAAGGAAAAAACTTATAAGTAAATAAATATTTTTAAAAAAAGTAAAAATAATTAAAATTATACCAATCTATCATTTCTTTCGTTGTAAGCAAATCTGGATTGATTTCTATAATTGTTGATATTATTGATGACAGCGTGAAACCTAATATTTTAATATGTAGATGATGTTAGAGTGATGTAATATTTTAATGTAATATACATAAGGTAGACGTACCATTAAAATTTTTTCTATCAACTCCCTTTACAAAAATGATGTGTTTTTCATTCATCATATCTTCTAATCATTTTTTCCTCTTTTGTTGTTAGTGATTCCCATAAGTTTAAGTAATTATTTCAAACCTACAATACAACAAATAATTTAAAATAATATTAATAAATAAGATTACTAATAAATTTATATATCTCAATCCAATAACTTGTAAGTCTCGCTTAAGAACTTTCTTTTTAGCCATTTATTTGTATATCGTTCTTGCTTTATGGACTTTGAAAACCAATAAAATTATATCTGTACAAAAATAAACAAATATAATTCAATTATTTCATTAAAACAAACATTAATTAATTTTTTTTTAAATATAAGAAATATTTGACATACATGATGGTAGATTTGGATTTAATATGATATTCTCAATAATTGATAATTTTTTATTTAATGATTGAATATTATGGTGCACAACAACATGTATTTCTGAAAGATTATTTAATATAATCTCAAAATTTTTATGGACATCATAAAAAGTCTTATTTATATCTTTAATCCATCTATTTGAAACCATATAAGTTTATCTGATCTCTAATATATTATGAAATTCGTCAATTCTTTCATTGAACATAATATCATATATTTGTGAGCCCTACACATAAAATAAGTACAAAAAATTAATATATATATTAAAATATAATAAAAGAAAAATTATAAACAAAAATCAATTATCTTAGTATTTACAATTATAATTAAATATTAAAAAAACTCACTATTCATGAAAGTAAGTTTTTGAATTTTCTTGTCTAGATTTGAAAGTTCTTACATTATATGTTTCAATGAAAATAACAATAATAGTCCAGTAACATTGATGCATAGTTAAATTCTTGATGAGAGTTGATGACTCCATCTAACTTTATCTAACATTAAAAAAATCAAGTTTAAAAAAATTAATAAAAAATACTATAAAATATATTATATAAAAATGTATTAAAGTATAAAAAAATTAAAAATTTGTATGAGAGTACCTGTTGATTATTTTGAAGATATGAAAATCTTTTTATATACAATATTTTTTATACAAGGACCTTGAATTGAAATATATATCTCTCGTATAATAATGGCTTTTGTTTGTCTCATTGAGATACTTCTTGATAATTATCCAACAACAACAACAACAACAACAACAAGCCTTTATCCCACTACGTGGGGTCGGCTACATGAATCATTTTTCTTCATTGTGTCCTATTAAAAGTCAAATTCTCGTTTAAATCTAATAAAGAAAGGTCATTCCTAATATTTTCTAACCAAGTCTTTTTAGGTCTACCCCTACCTTTCTTAACATAAGTCAAATATAATACCTCTACTCTCCTAACCGGGTCATCGGAAGGCCGCCGTTTAATGTGACCAAACCATCTAAGGCGACTCTCTCTAATCTTATCTTCTACTGGAGCTACTCCAACCTTTTCATGTATATGCTCATTTCGTATCCTATCTCTAAGGGTAAAGCCACTCATCCACCTGAGCATCCTCATCTCTGCCACACTTAACTTAGTATTATGCTTCTCTTTTAATGGCCAACATTCAGCACCATAAAGCATTGCAGGCCTCACTACCATCTTATAGAATTTTCCCTTAAGTTTGAGGGGTACATTTCTATCACATAACAAGCCCGATGCATTCCTCCACTTCAACCATCCAACTTGAATTCTGCTGATAATATCCCCATCTATTTCACCATCACTCTGAACAATAGATCCAAGATATCTAAAACGTGTACTCTTATTAATGACTTGATCGCCCAAAGTCACAATCCCCTCACTAGGTCTATTACTACTAAAATTACACTCCATATATTCCGTTTTAGTTCTACTCAAGCGAAAACCTTTAGACTCTAAGGTTGACCTCCATAATTCAAGTTTACCTTCAACTCCCTCTCTAGTCTTATCAACAAGAAGAATATCATCAGCAAAAAGCATACACCAAGGTATATCCTCTTGCAAATGTCTAGTGAGAACATCCATGACTAAAGCAAAAAGATATGGGCTTAAGGCTGATCCTTGATGTAACCCAACCGAAATAGGGAAATACTTGGTCAATCCACCTTGTGTTTGAACACAAGTAATAGCTCCTGCATACATATCTTTAATGATTTGAATATACGCATTATTGACTCCTTTCTTTTCAAGAACTCTCCATAGCACTTCTCTTGGAACTTTATCATATGCTTTTTCTAAATCAATAAATATCATATGCAGATCCTCCTTATTTTCTCTATATTTCTCCATCAAACCTCTTAATAAATGTATGGCTTCCATAGTCGACCTACCCGGCATGAAACCAAATTGATTTTGAGAAACATTAGTATCACGCCGCAACCTATGCTCCATAACTCGCTCCCAAAGTTTTAAAGTATGACACATTAACTTAATACCTCTATAATTCGCACAATCATGTGCATCACCTTTATTCTTAAAAATAGGAATTAACACGCTCATTCTCCACTCATATGCATCTTTTTAGTCTTCAAAATAGTATTAAAAAGTTTAGTAAGCCATGAAATTCCTTCATCTCCTAAGCATTTCCACACCTCTATTGGAATATCATCAGGTCCAACAGCTTTTCCATCCTTCATTTTCTTTAAAGCCTCTCTAACTTCAGTTTTACTAATATGCCGATAAAAACAGAAATCTTTATTTTCATTTAGGGTGCTAAGGTCATTATAGTCAATCTTATTTTCACAATCTTCATTAAAAAGTTTAGCAAAATATCTCATCCATCTTTGTTGAATATCATCTTCTAAGAAAAGTATTTTTTGATCTTCATCTTTAATACACTTCACTTGAACTAAATCATTACTACTCCTATCTCTTTGTTTGGCTAACTTATACATATATCTTTCTCCCTCTTTAGTATCTAATCTATTATATAAATCACTAAAAGCTAATGTCTTTGCATCGCATATTGTTTTCTTAGCATCCTTACGAGGCACTTTATATATTTCCCAATTATTAGAATTTTTAAAATTAAACCAATTTTTATAACAAAGCTTCTTATTTTTAATCTTTTCTTGCACATTTGGATTCCACCACCAACTACTTTTACTATTAGGAGCTTTTCCCTTTGATACTCCAAGGATATCTTTTGCAATATTCTTAATATCACTAGCCACTTTTTCCCACATAATATTAGCATCCTCATGCACAGACAAAATCTTAAGATCTAAAATCTTATTTCCAAAAATAATTTTGTTAATATTCTTTAAATGCTCCTATCTAATCCTAGAAAAACGTTTTACTTTATTTTTTATTTTATGCCCCTTTATCTTAAAGTCCAAAACTAATAATCGATGTTGGGTACATAAATTTTCACTCGGAATAACTTTACAATCTTTGCAATCTAAACGATTTAATTTTCTAATAAGAAAATAATCAATCTGTGTTGTACTATATCCATTTTTATAAGTGATGAGATTTTCATTTCTTTTCTTAAATAAGGTATTAACAATTGAAAAATCATAAGCTAAACAAAAATTCAATATGGTCTTGCCACCTTCATTCGTCGTTCCAAATCCATGGCCACCATGAATGCTTTTAAAATCATCTACCTCTCTACCAACATGTCCATTTAAATCTCCTCCAATAAAAACTCTTTCTTCAAGAGGTATCTTTTGTATTAATTCTTCTAAGTCATTCCAAAAATTTAATTTAGAACTCATATCCAAACCTACTTGAGGAGCATAAGCACTTATAATATTAACAATCTTATCATCAACAATAATCTTTAAAGCTATAATTTTATCTCCAATTCTATTAATTTTTATAACATTATCCTTTAAACTCTTATCTATAATAACACCTACACCATTTCTAGTACGACTCCGACCCGAATACCAAAGTTTAAATCCTAAACTATCAATTTCCTTAGCCTTCTCACCAACCCATTTAGTTTCCTGAATGCACAAAATATTTAACTTCCTATGAATCACAAAATATCTATAATAACACCTACACCACTTCTTGATAATTATCCATGTGAAAAAATATGATATGGAAGATATATCCCAACATTAGCATTTGTCTGATATTGTGACTTGTTGATTGTTATTGCAAAACACAAATGTATAGGAAATTGATTCCTCTTAAATTTGAATGGTAAAGATTCATCGTCTCTTGTACACAATAAAAACTGAGGTATCATAATAGTTTTCCTAAAAAAATTACCTAGTATAAATTTCATTAAATGATAACATTATTTTTAAATAATTTGTAAATCATTTGTGTCCATTACACAAACTATTTAATGGATCAAAATTCCTTAATAACATGATTGGACAATTTTTCTTAAGAACAAGACAATGTGGAGGAAGTCTATTCGGCATCAATGAGTTGATAAAGTGAATTTAATAAAGATTTAAGGTATAATCAGTAACACTATCAAAATTAAATAAACAAACTCTTCTTCTGAAAAGCATTCAATAAGTTTTTGATTAAGTTTATCAACAAAATTATTTTTGTTGCTAATATACCTCTTTTCATAATATATTCTAAAAATGCAATATTTTCAATAAGAAAATATAGTGTTTGTTAATAAATCTTTAGAATTCTCATCATTTGAATATTCTATTACCATATCATCAAGAATATGTACTAATCCATCTTCAATTTCTTTTTCATCTCCGTTTCCAATTCTAAGTATGAATTCCTAAAATAAAGGATATTTCTAGCTCTCATATTATCCTTTAATTTGAAAAATACCTCTTCATTATAATAAGATTTTTATAGGCTCTTCTGAAAGATTAAGATCTTCAATAACATTTATTCTATTATTTGCTTCAATATTAGTATCATAAATATATAATTGAAAATAATATGGGCCACTTGATCCTTTTGCAATAGGTGATAGAGTATGGTAAATTTGTCCTTGAGCTCTAAATGTGTAAATCACTTGTCTTGAATTTGTTAAATCTTTATCAATATGAGCTCCGAAAGATGTGAATGAGAATATATTATTAAATCATCTAACGTTAGCTCTAAATTCTTTTGATTCAAATGAAGATGACGTGAATAATTCATAAAGTTGTTCTGGGACATTTTGCCTGAGCAAGCAATACCGCTTCATTATAATAACAAAATGTTGGTGGCTTATATTGAATTTTTTTTTTTGCATTACAATAGCAACATATACGTGGTTCCTAAAGAACATGCATTTCTGACATGCTTGAATCATATTTTTTAATCACATCTTTGATATTTGACACTTCATAAGTTGATATATATATCTTTTATTTTTCTAATTATTTCACCATTTGATAAGTATTTTGGCCAAATTTGATACAATTGGAACGTCAATTGCTGTAAAAAAAATTACTGGCTGGTTGATTTTTTATCAATTGAATTTCTTGATGATTCCTTTTGATTATTGATCAATTCCTTGAATTACTCGATTGTTGAATTATCATTTGCTTTAATCTCTTATACTAAATTTGATGTTCGTGGGATATCTCAGACTCTAGAGAGTTGCCAAAACAAATCTTTTAGCTATAAGGTTTCTATTTCTACAATTACAATATGGACATGTTTTACACTTTCCATTTATTTTCGCTTTCACTAACATGAACTGTGGTGTATATTTAAATATGTATGGTTGTGGCAGTAAGCTTATACATACTAAATATCTTGCAAACACATTCTTCATATTTTAGAGTACTCTTTCTTAATAAGCATTGACATGTGTAGTTATGACATACTTGCAATATAAAAGTTTGAGTATTGGTTGATATTTCATGAGCAAGGGTGAATATGTAAGAAAAATATAATATAAAGAAGAAAATAAAATTTTAATATTGTCAATCTTAGCTAAAAGAAATATTCAATTAATTATTAAGTAATTGCAAATAATAAAATAATAAAAAGTAATGTATAGTAATTACAGGCAACAAAATAAAAATAATGCAATTCAACAACAAAAATTTCAGTACCTAATCTTTGAAGCTGAAAGAATAGGGACTCTGAAACCAAATGCAAAACAAGAGAGAGCTAATTGAAAAAAAGATAGAATAATTTTAAGACAATGATAAATCAACATAATAGATATATGTTTAAAAATAATATTCAACCATCAAATTATATAAATCTTCACATGCATGAAAAGGAATGCAAGAGTTAAAACATGAGCAAAATTGATGTAAGGGGAAATAAAAAGACTATATAATGCAATAAAGAAGACTTAAATTCAGCTCATGTAAGAGTTAAAAAAAAAGAGTAAATATTCAATCGATCAAAGTTGGAAATATTATATGCATTTGTTAAGACCAGATATATCCATCAGCTAAACAAACGAATTCATAATTTCAGATCGAGCAATTATAGTACTAAAATATAAAACAATTGAACAAGCATATCATAACACCTTGTAATCCATAAATCGACAAGTCTCAGTAGGTTCTAATGAAGTATGTATCAAAATTGTCTCTACATCTAACAATACAACATATAATGATTTTATTTTTTTGTTTCTTGACTAATAAAATCATAAAAAGAACTTAATTTCTTAAAAAAATTAGACTGCATAAACAAACCATAGATTTATATATGATAACATCTTTTAAGAAAATGCATTTTAAAACTCCAAATATGCATCATTTCATTTTGATAACAATTTTCACTTACACATTTGTTAGCCATTATGCATATGGCTAACAAATGAAAAATTTATAACATATTTCACATACACATTATGCATATGGCTAATGGAGAAGAGGCTTCTCTATTAACACACAGTATATCATGGGAAAAGACAGTTGAGTCATAATATAATTTATCAAATTCAAACAGAGAATCCACCCATTAATGGATGAAAGAAAATTATGAGCCATTAGACTGCCATTATAATGACAATGAAATAGTTTCATTTGTTAATTTGTATAAATCAAATAAGAAGAATTGAAATACCAAGTAAAAAATACTATGAAGATATCTTTAAATTAAACCAGATTGATGCAGTTAACAAATCCTAATAAAACCCAAATATTATATGTTTAGTGATTATTTATTTGGTTTTCTTACCTGCTTCACAACAACAGAAAGCTAACGCAAAACAGATATATTTTGTTTGTATTAAAAAATTGTCAGTTGCTTTTCACTAAATTTGCTTTGTAAAATCTCCTTTTTATAATAAATCCTACTTACCAAAAGTTGTGTTTATACAAGCATGGGGAAAAGAAATCATAATAAACCTTCAAGGTATCAGATATAAGTGAATTTCATAATCAGATAAAAAGTTTTGAAAGACTTGTTGGAATAAACTGGCCGAGCAAACTACTGTAGAAATATTCTTTGATTGCAAGATCCTTCAGTTTATTTGAAATCATCTTCCACACATTAACATACATGAACCACAAATATCATAATAGAAATTAGTTGAACTTCATGTGCATTCAACGCATGGGGAAAAAATAGATTAATAATTCATAATCCACCCATTAATGGTGATCCAAGTGATAAAAAATGATATTATTAAATTAAAAAGACAGGGCATAATGGTTAATTATTTGTGACTACTTTTTTGCCCGAATCTAATTCTTTTCTCAAAGGAAAGCCACATGGAGGCGATTGAACCCTATATAGTGGCTTTTTGACAAGGAACGTATTTCCAAGATAGCTTTTGAAAAGAGAAATAAAATTTTTGGTTTTGTTGGATTCTTAAAAGTGGTCTGACCTGGAAATATTGGACCTGATAAAGAGCATGAAAAATCCTACCGCTCTGTTGAACCCTAGCCGCCAACCCTCGTCCCCTGCTGTTTTTCCTCACCCGCCTTCTTCCCTCCGGCATCGCCGGAGGGAACTTCCTCTTCTCCTCCACCCATGGATTCAGATCTTCCCTCCTCTTCTGAGTTCCTTCCTCTGGTTAACTCTCCTGGTTTGGTTAGAGTGATCCCCAAGAGCTGGAACAAAATGTTCGAGACCACAAAATCTTCCCCAAATCCATTAAAGTTCTTGCACTTCCCCTCTGAGCCAGATATTATCCCTTTTTATGGGGAGAAATTATCCTTCAGTGGGGAAGATTGGAAGCTATGTCTGGTTGGATACTCCATAGGGAGGCGGCCATTTTATGAAGCCTTGCTCTCCGCGGTTAAAAAAACCTAAAGTTTGAAAGGTGAAGTTCAGTTACTATCTCTAAATGACGGCTTTTTCCTGTTTCGATTCTCTTGCGTTGAAGATTTTGAATCGGTATGGTTGAGAGGTGTTTGGTTTATTTTGGGTAAACCATTTGTTCTTCAAAAGTGGCATCCAAAATTTGTCCCTAAAAGGGAAGATTTTGCATCGGTTCCAATTTGGGTGAAGATACATGACCTGCCCCTTGCATGCTGGAACTCCGAGGGTATATCGAGGATAGCTAGCAAAATTGGCATACCGGTTGCTGCTGATACCTTGACGGAGCAGAAAACTAGATTGACATATGCCAGGTTTTGTGTTTTGGTGGACTGCCATGCTGCTTATATGGAGGAGATATAGGTATCGCTGGATGGGGAAGTGGTTTGTTTGAGAGTGCAGTACGAATGGCGCCCTTCTCCTTGTCAGCACTGTAAGTCTTTAATGCATTTCTCTTCTTCTTGCTTGAAAAATCCGGAGAAAGCTTCCAATGATCTCAAAGATGAAAAGGGTAAGGCTTTGCAAAACAATAGTGGTAGGAGTACGAGCAGGAAGCCTCCTCCTAGACCTAACTCAAACCCAGGTTATGCTGTGAAAATGCCTGTTTCTAAAGTCTGCATTCAGGAACCCAATACTCATGTCACTGCCAACAACACTCTTGATATTCCTTCCATTGTTGCTGGACAAAATCTTCACCATCAGCCGCACTCTCCTACCTCTAACAAATTAAATTCTAAATCTGATGATTTGGCGCTTACGAGTAATATTCCTGTCATTGGGGATCAGTTTAGTTTGGGCATTCCAAATCTTAACTCCCCTAACGCTGTGGCTTCATTTTCTTCTACCAACCTTCAAACCACCTCGGTTGGGAAGGTTATTATTTCTCCGAATAAATTTGATCTACTAAATGCTGAGGGGGATATGAAGGACACTTCTAATAATTCGGGGGATGACTTAGATAGTGATGCTGCCTATGTGGATATCTTGGGGAAGGAGAAAAAGCCTGTTATGTTGGGCAAGCAAAATAAGAAGAATGAAACTACAACAGCCCCTGCAAAGGGGAAGCAGGGGAAAAAACCCCAGAACAAACAAAATTCTTGATGTCTTTTCCACTTATTGCAGCGTGGAACATCAGGGGATTTAATTGTCCTGATAAAGTACTTTGCTTTAAGCGTCTTATTGAGTCCTTTAAGCTTGATCTAGTTTGTATATTGGAGAATAAGATTAATATCCACTCTCTTGCTGATCTGCAATTTGAACTCTCTCTTTCTCTCTTTTTAAATGAGGGCAGCTGCAACAATTTTGATCTATCTGACTCAGGAAGAATTTGGGTGAAATGGAACTCTTCTAAATTGTCTTTCATTCCTTCTGTCATTACTTCTCAACTGATTTCTGGCTTGATTTTAGTGGCTAATCAAACCCTTTTTCAGCTTTCTGTTGTTTATGCCTCTAATAGTATGAATGATCGTAAAGAATTGTGGAATTCTCTCTCACTTGATGCTCCTGAGATTCACGTCCCTTGGGCCATCATTGGTGATTTCAATTGTTGCAGATTTGCCACTGAAAATCTCGGTGGTTCCCCTCTTACTCATGCTGCCCTGAAAGATTTCAATGACTGTATTTTTCTTAATGGCCTCCAGGATCTTCGCTCTGTTGGCTGCAACTTCACTTGGTATAATCAACAACATGATAATCCTATCCATATTAAGCTGGATAGAGTTCTTGTGAATGATGGTTGGTTGAGCAAATACCCAGAATCATTTTGCTCCATTCAGAATCCTTCTTGTTCAGACCACAGTCCCATCATCTTACATTCTGTGAGCTCTTTCTCGGCTTCTCATCGGTTTCTCTTCAAAAACTATTGGACTAAGGTGGATAAATATTGGGCAATGTTATTAGAGAGCTTTTCTAAGCCTTGCTCTGGAAATCCTCTTTCACATTTATGTCAAACTCTCAAGCAGTTTAAATGCGATATCAAAAAAGAAACTTGGGCTTCATCCAATAGTGTTAAAAGGCATCTTGATCATCTAAATAATAATCAAAGGATTATTCTTGAACATATGTTGGCTGATCACAACAATGTTGAGCTTAATATTGCTTATAAAAACTGTAGTTCGAGTTTGGCCAATTTCAACAAACTTTATGCTTCTTGGATAATACAAAGAGCCAAGATTAATTGGCTTAAACATGGGGAAGATGATATTAAATTCTTATATGCGAAGATTAGAAGCAGAATGGGTAGCAGAAAATCTTTAATCAATCTTCTCACTGCTAATACTACCTCCAATAGGGAAACTGTGATTGCCACCATCACTCAACACTTTCAAGATCTATATAATCCTACCAATTCTATGCACCTGGATGTTGGGTCTCTTCCTATGGGGGTTGCTTTACCGATTTGCTATCAACTGTCTCTTAGTACCTTAGTGATTGATGAAGAAATTAAGACAGCAATTTTTTCGGGTGCTTCTAACTCTAGTCCAGGGCCTGATGGGTTCAATTTCCACTTGTATAAGTCTAGTTGGCACATTATAGATCCGGTTGTTTACAGAGCAGTAAAATCCTTTTTTGCTAAGTGCTATATGCCTAATGGAGTAAAATCTACTGCTCTTGCTATCATTCCTAAGCATAAAAATGCTGCCAACATATCTGACTATAGACCCATAGCCCTTTGTAATGTGATTTATAAAATTATTGCTAAAGTGATTGCTGCAAGGCTGAAGCCAGTTATGAATACCATTGTTAAAGACAATCAAGCAGGATTCCTTAAATCAAGAGTATCTACTGATAACATCTTGCTTGCTTCTGATATTTTATTTCATGCGGGAAAAAAAGGAAATGGTAGATTTTTTTGTGCTAAATTAGACATAAAGAAAGCATTTGATTCTGTTTTACGGGAATTCATTATTGCTAGATTATATCAGAAAGATTTTCCTAGTTCCTTTATCAACTAGATCAAAGCATGTATTTTTGATGTCAATTTTTCTGTCCTTATTAACGGGGCTCTTGAAGGCTACTTCCACTCTTCTGCTGGGCTCAGACAGGGTTGCCCCATGAGTCCTTACCTCTTATGTCTTGTCGTGGATGCGTTCTCTAATCTTTTAGAGGATAGAGGTTTCAAAGGGATTACTTTAAATGACTATACCATATCTCACTTGCTCTACGCTGATGACGTCCTCATTTTTGGAGAAGCTACTCTTGAAAACTGTAGCTTGTTGGTATCCATTCTCAAAGACTTCGCTTGTATGACTGGACTACATGTAAACCATGAGAAGTGTGCGATTATGTTCCCCAAACATGTACACAATCAGAGTGATATCTGTAATGCTCTCTCTATTTATAATATATATACCAAAATCTCTTACCTGGGTATTCCATTGTCTTTCTATAGGCTGAAAATTGAGGATTATATGCCGCTCATAGATAGTATCTACAAGAAGTTCACTGGTTGGAAAGCCACCATTCTTTCTATGGCTGGTAGACTCCAATATTTAAAAATCACTATCCAAAATAACATTGCTTATTGGATTAGAGGTGCAATTTTACCTAAAGAAGTACACAAGGTTTTCAAAAAATCTAGTTCTAGATTTTTATTTTTTGGGGAAGTCAACACAAACAAGAAGCTTCATATGGTAGCTTGGGACAAAGTGTGTTTACCTAAAGCTAAAGGGGGGCTGGGCATCTCCTCTATCATGTCTATGCAATACTCTTTCAACTGTTCTATGATTTTAAGAATGTACAATAGCCAGACTCCACTCTCTGCTTGGATGTTTAGAAAATATAGCTCTCCTTGGAGACCTACTCCTCCGACAGCCTCCAGATTTTGGAAATCTATTTGTTCCACGGCTATGAAGGCTAAGAATGCCTTCAAATTCAGGATCTCTAATTCTGGGCCAATTTCATTAAAATGGGATCACTGGATTGATAACAGAAATCTTTGTGATATTTTTGGTCATGCTGTTATTTCCCATATACCTGACATTGCTCTTTCTAAGCTTATTTCTGACAATGGGTGGTCTATTCCTGATAATTTCTCCTCTAGTCTTTCTAACGTTATATCGGGTATAAATATTTATGCGGCTGATGGTCCTTGTTTACTTTGGTTTGATAAGTTGAAAAGCAATTTTAAAAACTTTATGGATGATTTTCATGCTGATTATGCTGATTGTTGTTGGCATAGGATGGTTTGGCATAAAAGGAATGCACTTAAATTCTCTGTTTTTGCATGGTTGGCTAATGTTGGGGGACTTAAAACGGCTGATGCTCTTAGAACCAGAAACATTATGGTTACAACTCTTTGCTGTCTTTGCTACAATGGGGATGAAACTCTATCTCACCTCTTTTTTGAATGCTCTTATTCATTCTCCATCCTTACTGCCAGGGGCGGAACCGGCTTCAATTTTGAGGGGGGGCAAATACAGCACAAAAATAATTAAATATTAAAAAAATAATATTACATATCTATATATTATGAAAAAAAATTAAAAAAATTTAAGCAAGAAAAAAAAAGTGTAATTAAACTGTCATGAAAACAAATATTAGAACAAAATGTGAAGAAATATATAACTATTTTAGGGCAAGTTAGGACAAAAGAGATTTTAGGGGGGGCAAAAATAATTTTTTAGGAGGGGCAAAAAATTTTTTTACTCTCCTATAAACTTTTTTTTACTCTTCTAAAAAAAAATTTTTTTTTTTGAGGGGGGGCAATTGCCCCCCCTAATAGCCAACTGGTTCCGCCAGTGCTTACTGCCTTACTTAAGGGGACGGGCTCTTTTCTGCTTAGGCCGAATATTATGCAGATTTATGATTGGCTCAATGGGAGGTTTAATGGTAATCTGGAGGTCTTAAACTTCTATAAATTACTTCTTTCTTCTATTATTTACTTTTTATGGAAAAAGCGAAATAATAGAATTTTTGGGAATCAAATACAATGTCATACTTCACTACTGCTTAGCATCAAGAGAGCTGTTTCTGAGAAGATTTTCAAATGGAGGAATTTGATCTCTTTATTGGACAGGATTTAAGTGGGGCAGATTGTGTGTCTCATGTGGCTTCTATTGCTCAGCGGGAATGTGCAGAATTGCCCACCTGGACTATGATGAATCTCCCCACACATGCTCTTGGATGGTCTATGGGTTTACATAGGCAACCAGAGATGTGCTTGTTCTGCTGTTCTGTCTCTTTAAAATCTGAGTCCAGGTGCTATGGGCAAGGGAGACCTCTTCACGACTGCAATATTGACTCTGGTGTTACTCGCCGCTGCATGTAAATGACTTGGGGAATTCTGGATGTTGAGCAACCGACTATCTGCTTCGGATTTTTACGTTTTTCTGTCATCCTCTTTTGATGGTTTTTAAAGTTTTTAATTGTATCTTTTCTTATGTTTTTTTTTTGGGCTTCTTCAAGCCAGCCATTAATAGCTTTAGTATTTTCATTTACTTACTTGTAATCATTTTGATCAATATACGGGCTTAGCCCAAATTTTCCCAAAAAAAAAAAGAGAAATAATTGGGAGGTATGTACACCGCCATGGGAGCCAACTTTATATGATCCGCTTTTTTTACTCCCCCTGCAAATAAGTATCTAATGGTTGGTGAAGTTTTCTTCTGTAGATATATATAAAATTTGTTACATATATTAAAATTATGATAGGATTTAATAAATTGTATAGAAATTTTGCTTAATAAAAATTATACTAAAGCTATTAAACTTATGCATTTTCTTCCAAATTTTACATTCACCCATGTGGTGTCTGTTGGTTGCGAAGGTTCAGAACTTGCTCATAATTGGCATGAAGATCATCTTATTAGCTTGCATCTTTGGAGAGATAAAGTTATGGGGTAGATTATCAAAGAAACCTGTAGCTGATCCACCTTCTTAATGTTGTAGAGCTTTGAAAGCAAGGTAGATGATTCATTCAGACACTCAAATATCTGATAAACACTCTATAATCGGGGAATTAATACAGGCCATCTGATGGAGCACTCCAAACCTACCCCGAATCTTCTATATATTTACAGGGTGTGTAACTCATGAAAATTTATAAATAGACCCTCACTCTCTACATGAAAAAGGATCTTTGGCTAAAAATTGGAGAAAGCTCTGAAGCTTCAAGAGCTCCAGCACCACAGCTCGGTCACCGATTGTCGCAGACTTCCACCCGACCGACGATCGCCACCGGACTTCAGCTCGACATTCGTCGGACCATCGCCCGGTCGCCATCCACCGTCGAACCTTCACTGACCGCCATTGGGCTTCAGTCCAACCTTCGTTGGACCATTGCCGACCGTCGAACGTCTTCGAACCTTCACTCGACTGACGACAGCTGTCGAACTTCAACCCAATCTTCATCGAACCATCGCTCAAACGATGACTGCCGTCAGATTTCAGCCTGACCTTCGTCAGATCAGCACCGACCACCTCCAAACTTCCACCTAGCATTAAAACACCATCAGACTTTCACTTGACCTTTGTCGGATCTTTCCTCGTCAGTTGAACTACTGCCGGTCGGACGGTGACGGACTTCCACCTAACAGTTGTGGGCTCCGAAAATTCGGCCCCGGCCTCCGCATCGCTTTTCTTATTCGGCGAGGGAGTTTTAACGAACTAAGTTCCGAGGTAAATTTTGGAAGGCAGATGGGTTTGTAGATAAGACACTACCCAGAGATTTCGCCCTCATTTTGTGAGGACTTTATGATCTGAGTTCTGGTTTCCTATAAGCGCAAGCCCCTATAGTTAATTACCCCTCTCAATCATGAGAGAGAACTTTCGATTAAGGCTAGTCGTCAATCAGATACGTAGAGTATACGTGTTATCTGGCATATAGTAGCAGCAATAAGTATGGAATGGTTTGAAAATGGATTTGGAAATTGAAGAATTTGATTGGGAAGATTTGGGAAAATTTTATATTTAAAATAGAAATTTCACCATCGTTCACTTAAAGCGGATGGTGGGGGAATGGATGATGGGCCCGATCAAGATCCCATGGTTCCGTCGTCCCGGGCCATCGTGGTCCCTGGTCTACTTAGTCAGAGGAGGTAGTCGACCCAACCTGACAGAAGGATCCTTGTCGGCAGCCATGGGTTGCTTCGTCCAAGGGGACCTTGTAGACCGGGGTTCGATGTTTGTCTAAGGGGACAAATTTGAATCCACCTTAGCTAACAGAGGGCTTTGTGCCCTATCAATCATACCCTATTGATTCATATCTCAAGGATTTGATGTCAATAAGGAATGTATCGGCGCTGGCCATAACCGGTATTTCGTGGTGCCATTTGGCGGCAAAACCACTTGGTTCAGAGGGCCCCGGGTCATAACCGTTTATCCTGCGGTGCCATTTGGCAGCGAATCGCCAGTTAGAGGACACGTATCACGTCCTTACTAGCAGGATTGTTTGAGAATGGATCCTAGTGATATTTTCGACTAGGCATTTAGCTCTTTGTGAGCTTAAGTTGATTTTAATTTGTCCACCTCGACAAACTATTGTGGAGGGTGAATGAGCTTTGCTTTAAGTACGGATTGATGATTTCAAATTTAAATATTTTTGGATTTTTGAGATTTTTTGGGGAGTTTTGGATTTTTTGGATTTTTATGAGTATTTTGGGTGGAGCTATGGACTTTGTGTGGACTTTTGAAAGATATTTGAAAATATTTGGGAACCCCTCCGGTTGAGATCTGCATTCAACACGGCCATCATCGGGGTGTTTGGGGGTCATTTCTTTTTATGGATCGAACCTTGTCAACTCTGTCGGGTTGTCGACAGAGGATCGGGTTTTGTTGGCTTTTTTTTGCTCTTGTAAGTGAATTCTTTTCGTTATAGGCCCTAAAGGCCTAATATGAATATATTAAGGCAAATATACCGGTCGTAGCAACCGTATATTTGTTTGAGAGTTGGAACCTTGTCGACTTCTATTGACCCATATAGGAGGATCGGGTTCAAACTAGAATTCACTTATCAACCCGCGCAGCATCCCTATACGTCACGTGTGTACCAATAACACGCTCGTCGGGGCCCATGCGGGTGTTTGGGGGCGTTTTGTAATCAAACCCTGTCGACTCCTTTTACCTGCTAAGGAGGATTGGGTTTAAATTTAATAACCCGCGCAGCATCCCTAGACGTCACGTGTGTACCAATAACACGCTCGCCGGGACCCATGCGGGTGTTTGGGGGCGTTTTGTAATTAAACCCTGTCGACTCCTTTTACCTGCTAAGGAGGATCGGGTTTAAATTTAATAACCCGCGCAGCATCCCTAGACGTCACGTGTGTACCAATAACACGCTCGCCGGGGCCCATGCGGGTTTTATAATTATTTTTACCCCTTTTAGTGTACCTATGTGTATACAAACTATTGTGCACGTGCGGGGGCATTCTTGGAATAGACGCCTTCTGTCTGCTTGTACGAATGTTACAGATCAGGTGGCGTGGCGTAGCAGCTTCTGGATAGAATTGTTCGCTGCTTCGTACAGGTAGACTGTTGTGCACTATTTGTTGATTTTTGTAGGCGGGCCATAGTGCACTAACTAATCTCCTGCCTTGGCTATAAATGCTTGCTCTCTATCACAACTCTTTTACTTCTTTGCTTTGGGTCTTTGATCTTTTCAGTACATCTGCAACTGCTACATGTAGATAGGTAGATGTCTTCATTTATAGGATGAAATTGACTTCAGGATACTGCATTTACTGAAGTCCTTATGTATCTACCCATAAGTGACATATTATACATACATCCATATTTATAAAGAGAATGTATGTATTGCAGATCTTTATCTTTTGCTTTGTAGATGATGCTTAGTGTGTACAACAGTCTTCTACAACGGCCCGTAAGAGCTGATGTACACCATATATCCTTCATCTTTGAGCCCTATGAAATTATCAGTGTAAGCTTCGGTGATCACTGATTCATCGAGAACTCATAAGCTTCGATAATCTTCTTTAATTTGACATTCAGAACTTGGTCGGAGTCGGGTTGTCATTATCTAAAGGCCTCATAATATGGCTCTATGTTCAAGCTCCTGCTCCCATGGTCTTCTTAAATTAAAGATCACATTACACTTGTAATATACATGATGAACATTACACTATTAACATTCTCAATTTGATTGAAGTGACGATATATTGAATCTTTCAAGAAATCAGTCTTCTATTAACTGTGAGAGGATCACACTCCAACTTACACTCATTTGTAAATTGCTTGGAAATGTTCAAATGTTGTTTCACAAAATCAAAATTTGGTGCCATTTCAATTTCTTTGAATCATCATATATCATTTCCACTTGCTTGCATGTTGATGCTTGTTGCATTCATTATACATCCTTATGGCCAATGCATTTGTCCCAAATCAATTGATTGCACAAGTCTCATAATCATTTGTGAGAGAAATATCTCACATGTGAATTATAATATTCATTAAAGTAGCCTTGTGTATCTATTTTAATTTAGACTACACATTCTTATTAATCAAAGATGGCATTTGAGTTGTTGTTGCTCATTCAATGCTCAAGCAATCTTCTTCAATTTATTATCCTTTGTATGTAATAAGTTTCATATGATTTTGTAAGGTTCAAGACCAAGTTCAAATTGAGTTCATGTCATGTCTTCTTTGTATCCAAATTAAGCTCAACTTTGAGCTCAAGTATTACATGATTGTTCAAATCAAGTTCTAATTCATGTCATTTGTAGTCAATTATGCATGTCCAAGTTTGAGTCCTTTATCAATTGTTCAAATCATTTGAGTTCGAATGTCATAATCATTTTATGTCCATTTGAGCTCATTTTATTGCAATGATGAGTCTTATTACTCTTTATTTGGTCAAATTTTTATTCAAATTATTCAAGTCATTTTTTTTTGAGTCCATACTTTATGTCCCCTGCTGTCCAAAAATGAGTCCACTGTTGTCAACAAAAATGTCCAAGTCCTTGTCTTTTTCAGACAAAATTTCGGCAGCCTCCCGGCGTCTCCCCCGTTTAGGGGAAAAACCAAGAGGCAACCTTCCCCTCGACGCTACGTGAGCGCTTCAGGTAGATGTCAAAATGACACCGCGGTCGTATTTTTTTATTTTATCCCCGCCCGCTACGTGAGCGTTTAAGGGTGTTTGTTTTAATTATAAGAAGAAAACATGTTAGAAATAAACACAGATTTCCCCCCTCTGCACCACGTGGGCGTTCGGGGGTACTTATATAAGAATACAGAAGAAAACAAAAACACATTTTTTTTATCCCCTTCGCCGCAAGCGTCGCACCGGTTTTCCACCCTAAACGCTACTTGAGCGCCTCGGGGGTTTGCCGGCTCGTTGCAAGCTTTGAAGAGGGATTCTTAAATCGTCGCGAGCTTCGCACCGGTTTCCCACCCTAAACGCTACGTGAGCGCCTCGGGGGTTTGCCGGCCCGTCGCAAGCATCGAGAAAAGAATCTTTTCTTTTAATATTTTTGAAATCTCTCCTTTTTTTTTTCTTTTCTTTTCTTTTCTTCTCTCTTTTTTTTTCTTTTCTTCCTCTCTTTCTCTTTTTTTTTTTTTGCTTGCTCTCTTTTTCATTGAAAATGCCCACATCTTTTTTTTTGGAAGCAAATCTTTACATATAAATTCATATATGCATACCTACATGCATACACACATGCATGCGTATGTGAGTTATAACAATCACATGAAAGATGAGCCAATAGGTGGTAATAATCAAACAGACATATGAAGCTTGATAATGCTAATACATTAAATGATATCAATGAGGACTACAAATGAAAGCCACTGTAAAGGATTAGAATGAGGAAAAAGTCTTCTGCTTGCATGTATGCCTTTCTTCTTCTTCTTCTTTTTTTAAAACTCCTCCCTTCTCTTTTTTTTTTAGATACATGCACATCTTTTCTTTGTTTTACAAATATGGGCCAATATGGAAGTACACGGGCTGAAATAAGAAAACTATAATGGGCTGCTGGTTGGAGAAAGGTAAGCTAATGTATGCAGATTTTGAGTGGATTTGAGGTAGTGGGAAGAGACTAAGGATTTCAAAACATAAAAATGCAGCTCATAAATTGAAGACCCAACTTCCAGAAACCACTAATCCGCCTCATTTGGAAATGAAACCATCTCACTATTAGCCATAACTGTAAGCTTCTTCTTTTTTTAAAAAAGAGGAATGGAGAGACTATAAAGATTTGAGTTTGGGAAGAAGCTTCAGCTTTGACGTGGTGTGGATTCCGAAACAGGAGAGCAGCCTTGGTCGTTGATTTGCAAAGGGGAAAGGACGGATGGTGTTTGTGAAGGTGAATTTCTGATTCATATGGGAAGGAGAATGCATGGAGGAGAGAATGATGTTGGATCTTCTTGAATGAGAGTCGGATGTGAGAAGGAGCATAGGGACCAACGAATTTTGACGGGGTGAGTGAGGTACAGGAAATATAGTGGAAAGTAAAGAAGATTGGGAGCCCATACACGGGATTCACCTGAGTTTGGACGAACGACTGGAAGGCACGACTCAGCTTGGTTAAGGGATTCTGCAGGAATGAGCGGCTGTAGGAAACAAACAGGAGAAGAAAGACGTCTGAGGCTTGGAGAGATTTTTTTTTTTTTTTTTGCGTCAGAGTGAAGTTGAAGGCTGAGATAACAGCTGAGATCATCAATGGATGTTGGCTTGAGCTGCAGTAGTTCAACGTGAGGTGGAGGGGGACGTGAGATACAGTAGGAGAGCTGCTCGATTCTGTGAGCCGCTTCGGCTGAGGTTGGAGGAAGGATTTGTACTGGAGCAGCTCTTGCATGGGTTGAGGCTCTTGACAGAGAAGAGTTTGCATATGGGATTTCCAGAAATCCCAAACAGGCAAAGCTCATTTAACTTCATTTTAGTGACAGAGCTCCGTTTGAAACCAGAACAACAACACTCGAAGCTGGATTTACGGGATTTAGCCAGAGATATTAGGTCTGAAGCTTTGCCAAAAAGAGATATTTTGCATTTAATTTGATTCTGACTTTGCTTTTGACTTTCCCATTTTGTTAATTGAATTAAAAAAAGTTAATGATATGTCACTATTACATTAATTCGAGTTGACACAAATGTATCATCCATCATTCCAAGGTCTTCTCGATTGGCATTATTCTTCGATTTACGTGGATCTTGCCTCGTTTTTCGTGCCAATTTTGCCGATAATATAATTGGACAAATTAATAGTGAATTTAGGGTATTGCTGATGTTCCAATCACAACGACGCAGTCCGTTTCACGATTAGACACCATTTGGGTGGCGACAAGGCTTAATTCCTTCGGAATGCCTATGTCTCGATTTGCGCGCAAAACCTCATTCGAATAAATTGGCACTGCATTCATAGTTTTGACGGCGTTCCGGACCCAATGACGTAGTCCGTTTTGCAATCGGACATTGTTTGATCATCGTCGAGGCTAATCTCCCTCGAAATGAGTGCATTTGCAACATATTTTAATCGCCTTTGAAATTTACGACGCCACCTCAAACGATCCAATTTATTCAAATAAAATATATACTTTTAATATTGACGACGTTCCGGACGCAACGACGTCATCCGTTCTGCGATCGGACGTCATTTCGCCACCGACGAGGCTAATTTTTCTTCATAGCGCGCACCTTTAAATCATATTTGGATCGCCTTTAAAATTTGCGACACCATATCAAACGATCCAATTTGATCAAATAAAATGTATATTCTTAATGCCGACGATGTTCCGGATGTAATGACGCTATCCGTTTAATGATCGGACGTCGTGTCGTCTCCGACGAGACTAATTTCTCTCGTAGTGCGTGCCTTCGCATCAAATTTGGATCACCTTTGAAATTTACGACACCACCTCAAATGATCTAATTTGATAGAATAAAATATAGATTCTTAATGGAGACGATGTTCCGGACGCGATGGTGCCATCCGTTTGGCAATCGGACGTCATGTCGTCTCCGTAGAGGTGAATTTCTACAATATGCGTGTCATTGCATTATATTGAGATTGCCTCGAGATATGTGCCACCAATATGGGCGCTTCAAATTGAATAAACAAAAATTGCAATTTTTAGAGGTTGACATTATTCCGGACGCAATGGTGAAGTCCGTTTGTCGATCCGACATTGTTTGATCAACCTCGCGCTTTAATCTCGAGTGTCGGCCATCCCTTTTGATCGATCTCGTCTGATTCAATTGCGAGGGGCCTCGACCCAGCAGAGTTCAATGTCTTGATCACAACGATACTATCCATTCGGCAGTCGGAGGTCATTTGGCCTTTCAAGTGATATATGGCGCCAAAGTACGTAATGCTTTGTTCACCAATTGGGGTCATTTCTCGTGTGGTTTGAGGTATAGGGGTCAACAACAGTCCAGACCTTGGCCTATCTCTCCAAACTACTGTAATCTCATCGCTCCTAAGTCAAGGGATGGGTCAATATTTGTAATTCACTTAAATTTAGTGGAATCTTTTTACCTGGATGAGCCCCGTGATTTTTCCCTCTTTGGGCTTTCCACGTAAAAAAGATTGTGTGTTTTACTTCTCTTTCTGTTTGTATGCTAGATATCTGTGCATTAATAAGACAAGAAATTTACTCACTCTATCGCCGTGAATATCCTAGCCCGCAACAAGATTAATAAGCCATAATCCACCCATTAATGATGATCCAAGTGATACAAATAATATTATTAAATTAAAAACATAGGGCATAATGGTTAATTATCTCGGACTACTTTTTGCCAGAATCCAATTCTTTTCTCAAAGGAAAGCAACATGGAAGCGATTGGACCCTATATAATGGCTTTTTGACAAGGAACGCATTTCCAAGATAGCTTTTGATCATGAAAAGAGAAATAGTTGAGTGGAAGTATCTACACACACAACTCTTCTTGGCCTATTGGTTGAGAGCTAAGGCTTCCAACTAAGAAGTCTAAGGTTCGAGTCTATGTGTATGCGTTGTGTGTGTGAATTTTCCTTAAATGACCTAAATGTCCCAAAAAAAAAAAAAGAAGTATCTACACCGCCATGGGAGCCAACACTATATGATCCGCTTTTTTTACTCCTGCAAATTAGTATCTAATGGTTGGGGAAGTTTTCTTTTGTAGATATATAGAAGATTTGCTACATATATTAAAATTATGATAGTATTTAATAAATTATGTAGAAATTTTTCTTAATAAAAATTATATTAAAGCTAATAAATTATGATAGGATTTAATAAATTAAAATTAATTGGCATGCAAACCAGCCTATTAGCTTGCATCTTTGGAGAGATCATGTTATGGAGTAGATTATCAAAGAAACCTTTAGCTGATCCACCTTCTTAATGTTGAAGAGCTTTGAAAGCAAGGTACATGATTCTTCTTTGTCACAATTTGCTTTAGATCAGTATTGAACAATCTACACAAATGACCTCAATCTGCTTTCTATGGCTTTGTAATTATGATGTGCTGGCCTGCGATTGAGGAAGCTATGATGGATATCACTATTTGTCTCTTTCTTAAAGTATATTTTTTCATTGATCATTTCAGTTATTGTCACTTCATTTAGATTTTGTTTGGGATAATTTCATAACTGTTTTCTAAAGCAGTTTTTTAGTACAAAGGTTTATAACTCAAAAAATTTTTATACTAAAAAGTTGTTTAAAAAAAACAATAAGAAAGCTGTACCAAACGAAATCTTAACCATATTGATTAGCTCTGTATTCTGCTGTCTTTTGATTCTGATTGGACCTTTTTTGTTATAAATGTCTTAAATTTATATCAATATTTTCTAGTATAATTTATATTAGAATAGGCTTTCAAAACATTAAATATTTTGATATTTATGCTACACATCAAGACTTTGTATTCCATTAATTTCAAATAAATATAATTATTTTCTACCTCATCTTGATATATTTATCAAGTTTGCTTAATTAATTTTATCTATTTATAATTTTTTTTTATTAATGTGCCAGTTTGTATCCTAATTGTTCATTAATGATTCAATTAAATAGTTAATTAGTCTACTAATTTTTTTAATTAAATAAGTAAACATTGTCTAGTTATATGTTAATTTTTTGCTAATATAAAATGACTTATAAGAATACCTTATTATGCTTATAATTAATTAATTATCCTGATTGATCTCGAAGCAATCTAACCAATTCAATTAGTTTATTATCCTTATTATTACCTGTTGAATTCATCTAATTAGTTTAATTTATCCTTGGCAACAAGTAACTAATCTTTTTCACGCATAGCCTCTCTTTTATTATTTGTAATTATATATAGTAAACATGATTAGAACATGATGATTTCTTTTTTTATTCATTTTCTATGTAAATTGAAATCATTACATGTTAGGGATTTCGAAGGTGTTTGTGTGGTTTAAAATCAATAACGAGTTCTAGCTGCATTCACTAAATTGTGTAACCTATTATATTTGCCAAATTTTAAAGTATGTTTTTTTTTTTAAATTACCTTTTAAGTGAAAGGAATGCGTGATAAGATCAACTTTATAAGAGCTATTATATGGAAGTATGCAAAAATAAGTGAGGATAAAATCTCTAGAATTAAGATTGAGTAATTAAAAATAGAGAAGCATCTCAAGAGTGTTACAAAATAAAAGGATATTATGGAGGCTTAAATGATAAATTTAATAAAATAATAATTAGATCGATCGTACTATGCTTTATAGATCTAAGCATTTTGTAATTAAAAGACTATTGATATCTAAGATGTGCATATAGAAATGAGAATGTTAAGTTAGATGTATCATGAAATTAGAAAGAAAAAATAAATATATTATATAAATTGTTGAAGTACCATCTGTTAGAGATTAGGTGATTAAAATTAAGCTTAGGTGGTATAGACATGTATGTAAAATGAAAGCTAGAAAATACAACTCATAGATGTATGAATAAAGTTGGTGTTAAAGGCTTAGGAAGAAAAAAAAATACAACCAAGATAATATCAATACAATTTTTTAAAAATATATGTTAATAATAAGTTTAAAACTTATGATAACACTCACTGCAAAAGTGTAAAACAATAATTTATAAACTCGACTCCAAAGATTTGGGATAAAGTAAATAACAACGACAACGATTTCTAACTTCTACCGACCAAATGAGCCCATGGTGAAATGAAAACATACAGCTACATAGCAGAAATTTATTCTCAGATTAATGAAACATTCTCTTCATTTCTTTCCAGGTGGTCAGCTATAGCAACTCATCTTTCCGGCATTACTGATAATGAGATCAAGAATTATTAGAACACGCACATGAAGAAGAAACTAATTCAGATGGGCATTTCCTTCAATACTTCCTCCAATCAGCTCCCTCGAACACAGGATTTGAATCCATAGACAGCTTCTTGAACCCTCAGCCACTCTCTTCTTATCCCATTGAACAAAATATAGGGAATCGACCACCACTGCTGGAATTATCAATGAGCTATGAGTACTAGTCTCTCTTGAGCAATGAAAACTTAAACTATGAGGAAAGCAAGCTCCCATTAATGGAGTTTCCTATATCAACTCTGCCTCCATTAATGTATATGTCAAACCCAGGCGATGCCTGTAACACTTCAAGCTGTGAGGGCAAAAGGATTAGTAGTTCGATGACTTCTGGTCTGAGTTCTTGCTTGATGATTCCTTTATCAACCTCCATCTAATTAATTAAGGAGCTCCACTTTCTCTTTTGTCTGCCTGTATATATATTTCCCTTCCTCTTTTTTGAAGAACATATCACAAAAGAAAATAAATGAAGTTATTATTTTAAATGAAATATAATGAATAAAAAATAATTTTCTCTCAAATTAATTATGTTAATTTCTTTTATTATTATCAATATGTAAAATTTTATTAATGCGCAATTAAAAAAAGAACTTAATACTTTCAAGGAAATCCAATTGAAAAAATAAATAGTTTGTTTATTAACTAAAAAATAGAATTTAATATCAAAATTATTCATGAATAATAGAAAATTCATGTAATATAAAACTATTAATCTAATCATATAAACTTATCATAATAATTATAATTATTTATAATAATAAAATTGTTTCATCTTAATAATGATAATATAATTAAAATATATAATATGAATTTTTATTTTTAAAATTTTAATCACATGTATTTAATATAAGAATATTTTTACTAGTATATATAACAGTATATATAAAAGGACCATCAAATGATACATAAATAAAATTGAGTACATCCATCAAGTATTAAAAACTGGTTCATGCGGAAATTTTCATTAAAGTACTTGTACCTATTATCTGGAAGAAATATAGATATGAGGAATGTGAGCAATCTTGTGCCTATCGGAGCCTCCATCCTCTCGATAGCGCTCCTTTAACTCTGGATGACATTCCCCATATATTGATAGACGTTGCAAAGAGGGAGGAAGGTTCGGTAATTCCCGAAGCATAGGAGCGCTATAAATAGATATATCTTGTAAATTGGGAGGAAGGTTCGGTAATTCCCGAAGCATAGGAACGTACCAGACACGTAGATTCTGAAGTGACGATAAGCTTTCCAAGGAGGAAGGGAGAGACTCTAAGGATTTGAGATATTTGAAATCCAGCTCACAAAGAGAAGACCTAACATTGAGAAACCACTGCTCCGCCTCATTTGGAAATGGACCCAGCTCATCATTATTCTCAATAAGCAGGCTTTTTAAGGAGGCGATACTTCTCAATGGCTCCATTAGCAACACCAATGGATCACTTATGCTAAGATGGCTGAGCATGAGATGGCAATTATTACTGGTTTGCATTTCTCCGAGAGAGATCAGTTTGGGGCACTCTTCAATTTTCAAGTTTCTTAGTGCTTCAAGTCTTGATATTTCATCAGACAGAGGAAGAGATATAATGTTTGGACATTCAGCGACATATAATGTTTCAAGGGGAATAGGATTTGAATTGCTACGAAAATTCAAAGTTGTCCACCCAATTCTACCTATCATCAAGCTCTTGAGCTTAGAAGGCAAAGAGGGCAACTCTTTCAACTTCGGGCAGTTATACAGCACCAGATCAGTTAAGCAAGGAAACAAGCATCCGTAAATACGTAACACCTCTAGCGAAGGAAAAGCACGGTGTTTATCATTCCCATTAAATTTACTTTCGAGCCATTTTACTTTCGGCATGTCAACAAGTTCTAGAAACTTTAGGGAGGGAAGTTGCCCGAAAGGAGGAAGAGTTTCCCACTCCAAGCAATTTTCCAAGTTGATTGTCTCTAGATTGAAGATCGAATTGACATTGTTCATCCATTTTGCAGACCTTGCACCCGGGTAACACTTCATGCTCAAATACCTTAGACATTTTGGTGGCTGAAGGTTGTCGAGCACGTTCTCATCTAAATCTTTGTTCCTTGAATCAATGGTACTCCAACATAAGGTTAAATCTGTGAGTCTCCTCTTGGCAAATAATTTGACACTACAAGCCTCCTTGGCATCCTTAACATTTTCAAGGCAATTTATTCTTAAATTGCAAAGATCATTCATATTCTCCAGCTCCCCAATTCTATAACCACTCAGATCTCTAAGATCAAACACTTTCAATTCTTGAAGAGACTTTAGCTTTCCAATCCCACATATCGATGAAATAGAATCCGGGGGCAAACCCAGATAGCGCAAGTTAGAAAGGTTATTAATGTCACATGGTAAAAAATCACCATCTTCAGGATTATTTAGCTTAAAAAACTGACCATAGATTATGTATTGTAAGTGATAGAGATTACTTAGAGATCTTGGTAGCCTTTTGAAATGATATGATCTAACTCTTTTCATCGTCAAATATCGAAGATGTTTCAAATATATAATCTCCTCAGGTATCATTTCCAATTCATCAGTACATATGTATAATAAGTGCAGGCTTCTTGATGCTTTGAATATTTTAGTAAGTGCACTGCCAAGATCTTGATTAGAATCTTCATAGAACAAGAAAAGAGAATGCAAATGTTTAAACTTCTCAATCTTTCGTAAGATGTCTAGATTTGTAGTTTGAACAGACAAGTGTCGAATAGTTTCAGAAATCTGATTGAGAGGTGATTCTTCATCAACCACAAGTTTACCGTATTTCTGTGCAAAAAACTTAGATGCTGACTCATGTATTAAATCATGCATCTTGTAGTAATATGTGACCTTGTCAAATAAATTTTTTTTTAATAAAACATCAAAATACCTTTCTCCGATATCCTCCATAATAATTCCTTGAGATGGCTGAATGAAACCCAATGCAATCCACATTCGGACTAAATCATCTTTATCAAACTGATGATCTTCTGGGAACATACAACAAACTGCAAAACAATTTTGTAGATGATTTGGCAGAACTATATAGCTTAGTCTTAGGATGGAATTGATGGAATTCTGATTCAATAAATCGCTTTCTAGAACTTTCCTCCAATGCCTTTCATCCAAGTTGTTCTTCAGAACACCACCAATGACTTTAGCAGCCAATGGAGATCCTAAAAGCTTTTTAACTATCTCTTCAGCAATGGCTCTTAATTTTTTATGATCATCTGGGGGATTCTCTACTCCAGCAAATGCATGAGAGTTGAGGAGCTGCAAACACTCATCTTCGTCTAGGCCCTCTAATTTAACTTTTTCCACCTCCTTTTGAATTAGCCCTGCAAACATCAGTGCAACCGAGTCCGTTCGAGTTGTTACCAGAATCTTACTACCAAAACCCCCAGAAACTAGAGGGGGGAGCACATCTTCCCATTTGCTTTTATCCTTCTCCTCATCCTTCTCCCAGATATCATCCAGCACAAGCAAGAACTTTTTGGACATCAGCTCCTCCTTTAGAACCCCTTGAAGTGTCCCAAGTGTCTTCAAAGGAGGACTCTCCCTCTTAAGACATTCCAACATATTTGCAATGACTTTTTTAGCATCAAAGTTGTTGGAAACACAAACCCACATTTTAAGATCAAATTCCTTTGTAACTTCATCTTCATAAACATGCTGTAAGAGAGTTGTCTTTCCCATACCACCATGTCCCACTATAGATAGAAGAGAAACGTTTCCGTACCAAGTTTTCCGAGGCTCATTTGATGGCTTCCTCAACCACTGCATAACCAACTCCTTATCCTTGAGCCGCCCGATGAGATCATTTTTAGGCAAATATCCTGTTTCACGTGTTCTGTAGAAATCAACCTCCTGCTCCTTCTGTTCCTGCTTCGCGCTGTCTAAAAGATGAAGGAAATTAGTAACATCAGCAGAAACTTCATCAAGTTTCTGCACAGCCTCCTCCAGTCGCTTCAAGTTGGGATCTCTTTTGATAACTCGGTTGCCAATTTTGTCGAGTTTTTTCTTCATGGATTTCATGATGGAACGCACCCTTCTCAGCTTCTTGGTTTTGGTCAGCTGTTTTTCAAGTTCCATGTACTCGAGATCATCAACCACGTCATCTGCATCATCAATGGCATCTTGTAGCTGCCATAGCCATTCGTTAAGAGCCGGATTTTTGTCTTTGATCTGCTCTTGGCTGGAAGCAAAGTGGACGACAGCTTGGATCTTGGGGTACTTCTCTCGCAGCCTTCGCAGCTCCTCCTTCGTGCGTTTCTTCCATCTGACTTGATCTTCTACGTAATGGAAGCAAAAGCTGATGATCTTGTCCATAATTGGATCAAGAGACATTTCCGCCATGGCAACTACGATCGATGCAGGGCAGAACAACTGAACAGTAAGAAACAAAGGAGAGCGGAAGAGATGAAGATTAGATAGTCTACCGGCTCACGAAGATATCCTGGTTAAGATAAGGGGAATCCTTACATCTTTCATCTCAACCGTTCCTTTAAAATCCAACGGTTTACAGGAGACGTCAACAACTCCAAGGAATTCTAGCTGGAAATGGTCAATTGTGGCGTCGCATAAAGCACGTCACATGCACAAAAGGTATCTTGTCTGTCACTTAGTAATGTAGAGCACATGCTATTCTCTTAATTTATTTTATTTTAATATCATCAATGCATTTGACTTTAATGACATTAATTAGGACTCTTCAATTCATTCGTTTGTAGAAGATATCTTGTAAGAGGAAAAAATTTACAATAAGCATAATATCGTAAATGTCTTTTTTATACTATAATGCTCAATTTCATTGATGAACAGCTGTGTCGAAAATTGACACGACTAAAAAATGTGTCGAAAATTGACACGTCTAAAAAATTCTACTCAAATTTAATCCAAATTTTTCAAGTTCACATCTACTCGTTTTAAGAACGGGTCGGATTTAGGTCATGTTTTTCGACCCATTTTGAATTCCTGGTCGGATTGGGGTCAACCCGGAAACCCGTTTTGTCGTCTCCCACACAAATAATTATTTATTTATTTTTCACGTGTTTTCCATTTTCTCATTCCACTAATCTAACCGTCTCCCGCATGACTGCACCACTTGACGCGCAATTGTCGCTTTTTGCTTCTTTAGACCACGCCGCTCATCGCTTCTTTCCTCTCTAACCTGTCAAAACTACCTCACTCTCAGAGCTCTCTCTTTTTAACCAAGCAGCTAGCCATGGTCTTTGTCACGTTACTCGCGTGAATAGGGCATGCGGCGACAAAGTTACGGGTCGGGTTGGGTTGACTCAAACCCGAAACAGGTCTGGTTAGGGTCCAAAGAACTGACCCGTTTTAAAAAATGGGTCGTTTTCGGGTTGGGTCGAAAAGTGCCGGGTCAATTCCGGGTTAGACCTGAACCCGGCCAGTGACCCGATTTTGACAGCCCTATTAGTGAAGATGAAGTAAATTTTATGATGAGACTTTTATGATAAAATTATTTTTTATTAAAAAATAATAATAATTTTGTCTTAATAAAATTTTATCAAGCACCTTATATATTTTATAGATATGCACCTTTTCAATATTTCATAAAAATTTTCCTTGATGATTTTAAATTTTGTGGTTTTTATTAAATAGGCAATAATTCATACTATGAAAAATAATGTCATAATATGATTAAAGTCTTAAAATAATATTTTACATAGTCCATAGTAATTTAATTATATTCTATAAATGTGAATTTTTTATTTTTGTTGACTACAATTGAGATATTTTTATAATTTATGAATTGAGTTTTGATTATATTCTATTTAATGATACATCAAAATATGTGTACAATGATGAACAAAATGCGAATGTGATGAGAGTTATTTTCAAGAGAGTGTGGGCCTGCTCTTTTGGCTGACAAGATTGTAGTTGGGTGACAATGGTTAGAGGGACCCTAGATCTTAATCGATATATAACGGTAATTGGAGTTAGTTTGCGGGTGATAGTGGCTGGACAGACCTTAGTTGGAGGGCGACAGTCATCATACGGACCTTAGTCGGTAAATGATGGTTGTCGGAGGGACTTTGGTTGGTGAGCAATAATGGTCAAATGAACCGTAGTCGAGTAGGTGATGATATTCTGAGGGACCATAGTCAGTAGGCAATGGTGGTTGAAGGGATAGCGGTTGACAAGCACGGATGTCAGAATAGTCAAAGTTGGCAAGCGATGGAAGTCGCAGGGACTGCAATCAGCGGGCAAAGGGGGTCAGAAGGACCGTCATTGAGAGGTGACAGAGGTTGGAGGGGTATATCGATGGTAGCCGAGAAGAGGAGGTCCAACGATGGTATGTCGCGGGCGAAGGTCTGGCAGTGATCGGTGGCCAAGTGGAAGTCTGACAACGGTAAGCTATCAGGTGGTTGTCTGCCGATGGTCAGGCATAAGTCTAGTTGTTATCGGTGGCCAAGTGGATGTCAGGTGATGGTCGAGGGCTGGGTGGGGGTCTGACGATTGTCAAACGAAAGTCTGGCACTGGATGACAGTCGAGTGGATGTCTGGCAATGGGCGACAACCAATTGGATGTCTAGCGACGTCCAGTGGCTGGGTGGTGGTTCGATGATCATCAGGAAGTGTTTTGATGATGACCTGGAGGTGGTATGATGATGGTTGGGTAGTTGTTCAGCGAAGGTTGGCGGTCGAGCGATGGTCTTCCAATGGTCGAAGGAGGTTCCCCGGCGGTGGTTCCTGGGTGGAGCTCTAGATCCATGAAGCCTTAGAGCTCTCTCCAATCTCCAACAAAAGGTCCAGGCTCCAAGCCTCCTTTCATGTGGGATATGGGGGTCTATTTATAGATTTTTAAGAGAGGCATGCCCCATAAATATAAAGATAATCAATGACAAAATCGGAGTGTTCAATCAAATGGCTCATATTGATCTCCTTGATCATAGAACATGTGTTAAACATTTATGTTTCCAAATGATGTCAGAATTAAGTAATCTTAGACTTGTTGGATTCGCCTCGTCAAACTGCTCGATTCAATTATAAGCATTATATATTTGGAAATCATTTGGTCATCCAATTTATACTTTGAAGCTTCCAAATAAATTTTGTCCCTTGAGTTGGACCCATTTGGGCTCAGATTGAACTAATTTTGGTGTTATTGGATTTGTCTCGTTGAGATGTTCAATTTGACTATATGTTTGTTGAAATTTGTGCTTGGATGATCGAAAATTTAATTTTGTTCCTAATCAAGATGATTTTTTGGTGCCACATTAGTTTCCTCGCTATTTTCGGATGTCAAAGCTCAAATCATCCGAAAATATGTCTTTGTCTTGCAATCCAAAAGGTTGGAGTGTGATCTCCAAGACACTTTAGTGTATGTAAGACTCCCATTAGAAGAAACAAGACATGCACCGATAACTTCAGCAATTAGAGATGTCGAATTTGGTGCTCTAACTTCTTCCTGTAATCATGTAAGTTCATAGACTTTTGAACAAACTACTAGACATTTATCAGATAAATGGGAGATAGATCCCACCATATCGATGCTCTGGCTGATTCTAAAGTTTCATTAACCTTTTTTTCATCAATTATATGGAAAATAATCATCAAACAAATATGATTTATCCTCCAAAAATATTGCAACTTTGGTATACAAAATTGTTATCATTTTAAACTTCAAAAGCTCTGAAATGCATAAAAAATGAGATTATGAAGATTATAAATTTGATTTGGAAAAGGAGGCCAACAAAGCAAAGAATTGCCTACTGCTAATATTATGGGACATGATAATGAGTCCTTGTGCTTCAGTAGTGATTTTTTCTTAACATATTCAAATCGATATTTTGGATGAGTTTGATTCCCCTAAGTATAAAACCTCATCAAAATTAAGTTGTTTTTTATTTGGCAACCACAAGATCAAGCCTTCAACGTAACATCAAGCAAGTAAATAATAATAATAATAATAATAATAATAAAATATTTTTATTTTTTTGCTGGCAAGATTCCCTATCTTCTAATGAATTGGTGACATTAAAGTCCAAAGGACGTCACATGCAGAAAGGCATAGTTGTCTGCCACTTAGGCTTCGTTTGGGACGGCTTTTTTATTGCTTTCTAAAACAGAGTTTTAGTACAAAAATAAAAAATTTTGTACTAAAACTCCGTTTTAGAAAGCAGTAAAAAAGTCGTCCCAAACGAAGCCTTAATATTGTTGCTTTTTCACAAAGCACTTCACATGCTCAAAGATATCTTTGTCTGCCACTTAATTAGTAAGGCCAAATTATAAATAGGAGCACTTTTAATATCTAATTATGCATAAAGAGCATAAATTAAAAAAAAATTTAATTGGATGTAAATTTATCAAAATCTATCATTGACATGATATTTAATAAAATAACTAATTAGTATGTTTTTCGTAATGTTTAAACCTATTCCTGAACAACTTAGAAAATCAGATAGATATTATTTCATGTAATTTTCAAAATATTAAATCAAAATATTATTCCCTGTCTTTTTAAACTAATTTTTTGTGGATATATTTTGTATGGATATATTCAGTTACTCCTGAAATTCTATGGAGGTTAATTTCTTAGTTTTAAAGAAATCAAACAAATTTAATAAGAAATATTAAACAAAACTTACATTAATAAAATATATTTTAGATACATTTAACTGTCTGTTATATACACAAAATAGAAATTATTATTACAATATGAACAAAAATAATTATATAATATATAAAATTTCATCAATAAAATATAATTATTTTTAAATAATTTCTTATTAAAATGTACTTATTTTTATAATATGAAAATTTTAATAATAAATTATACTTTTTTTTTACAATATAAATTTCATATTATAAATTATAATAATTTCCAAAAATAATAAAAGAATTTATTATAAATAAAGTACATATATTATAATTAATTGTTTTAATTATGATATTTAATTAATAGTAATCACAACTACTCATCCAAAGTAATATTTTTTTTACTATGCGGGAAGCATAATAGATTAAAATAAATAGACATGCTAGCTGCTAAATAAAAAGAAATAGGGAAAGAAAAATATAAAAGGTGGCCCCGAAAAACATTTAGGTGATATATGCTAAAGTGATTGGAGCTATGTTTGTGTTGGACAATATTTCATCTTGAACTCAAACTCATACTATAGGTCTTGCTAATCCTCAAACATTTTGAGTGACTTAACAAATATACTTCAAATGTTATGTATGCACTCTTTAAATAGCAGAGTGTAAACATATCCAAGCAGCATTTTGCAGCCAAAATATACAAAAACATATTAATGGACCTTACAACTTTACAGTCTATCTGATGAGATTGGATATTGCTAGATATATGATATGTTCAAACACGTTCAACTAGATGACATAACAATCCTATGCTTTCAATGACATCTCTTAACAAAGGAATCCAATGTTCTAAGTAAGGACATATTAATTAATCCAATGTCCACACCAAGTGCACATTTCTATTAAAATTTTAATAATTCATTTTAATATATAATAATTTATATACATAATCAAAATAAATTCATTAATTCATTTATGAGTTTTTTAATTAATAAACAATACCAATTCAACTCATAATTTAACTAATAAGCTAATATAATTTCATCATAATAAAATAAATTAATCATTAAGTAATTATTTTTTTTCTCATTAAATTTTTATCATTATTAATTAATTATTTTATTTACAAATTCGACTCATGCAAAACTAGCATGCTTTTTTTATTTAAAACTTTTTTAGTAAAATTATTTTTATTATTCATTTCATCCATTAAACGTATCATTCATTATTATGATATAAAATATTTTTAAAATATAAAAGATAAATAAAATTTTATACAATTTAATTTTTCCTTTTAAATATAACAATTTTTTTAAAAAAAATTCCTAACCTATTTCCTAAATTAATTTCATAAAAGTTTGCAAATTTATGATTAATATTTTAAAATTATAAATATAATTCATATATAAATAAATAAATAAATTATAAAAAATACATATAATAAGTTTTATTAAAAGTATATGATTTACACATAACTAATTACTATACAATTTAAATTATAGATTTTACATAAACCGAATTTTAATATTTAAATTATAATATTTATATTATTAAAATAAAACAAATTTTTTTTTAAAAAAATATCATTAACCTGATTAATTTTAATTATATTTATAAAAATTAAATATTTTTTAAATAATAAAAAACCGGTTTCTAAAGAAACCGGAAAGCGCTTTATTATTCTCCGGCTTCTCTTGCAACCGGATTATTACTCTCCAGTCTCCAGTTTAAAACCCATTCTCCGCCAGTCCGGTTTTGCTCCTTTTTTAATTTTTTTGTCTTTACTATCCTTATATTTAGGTGTTAAACTTGCTCAAATTTATAATTTGGCCACTTAGTAATGTAGAGTCACATGCTACTGTATCAAATTTATTTTACTTTAATGTCATCAATTCATATTCAATTCATTTGTTTGTACAAGATATCATGTGTAACCTTCTTTTTTAAACTATCATGTTCAAGTTTACTGGTGAAGAGAGGTACCACAAATTGATTGAACTCGAAAACTCGACTCAAATCCAATCCGAATTTTTCGAGTTCATGTCAACCCGTTTAAGAACGGGTTAGATTCGGGTCCTAATTTTAGACCCGTTTTGAATTTCTGTCAGATTCGGGTCAATCCGGAAATCCGGTTTTGACCCGCGTATGAAAGACAAACGATTATTTATTTTTCTTTCACGCGTTTTCTGCTTTCCTGTTCCACTAATCTAACCGCCTCCCGCACGACCGCAACACCTGACGCCCAATCGCCTCTTTTCTTTTCATTAAACCACGTCGCTCACCGCTTCTTTCTTCTCGAACCTGTCAAAACTACCTCACTCTCAGAGCTCTCTCTCTAACCAAACAGCTAGCGATGACTACCCTCATCCTCTTTGCTCCTCTTCATATGTGGCCTTCTCAACTCACTCACCTTTCCCTCGTACAAACTCCTCCCATGCTTCTGCTCCCTTCTCCTCTCTGCTATCTCACCTCCCAAATCCAAGCCCAAACCAGATCTCATGAAAGAACCCACAATTAACATATCAAAATCTTTGGTCGATTCCCTAAACCTCAAAACCCTCTTCGCGACCTTAGATGCGGACTTGGTCTCTATGGCGTCACTTGAGTGGATAAGGCCGGTGGCCGTAGACTGGTTGGGTTGACCCGAACCTGAAGCGGATTGGGGTTTGGGTATGAAGAACCGACCCATCTTCAAAAATAAATTGGGTTCGGGTCAGGTCGAAAAGGGTGAGGCCAGTTTCGAGTTTAATCTGCACCAGACCCTGACCCGATTTGACAACCCTACTGGTGAAGACAGTAAATTTTATAATGGGACTTTTATGATAAAAATAATATTTTTTTTTATTAAAAAATGATAATAATTTTGCCTTGATAAAATTTTTATCATGCACATTTTATATATTATAGATATTAAGATTATGCACATTCTGAATATTTTATAAAAATTTTTCTTAATGATTTTATATTTTGTGGTTTTTATTAAATAAAAATTTTGCCTTGATAAAATTTTTATCATGCACCTTTTCCTACTGAGTCGTGTTAGCTCATTATTGCATTTGTTTTCATGTTCAAGCCACAGAAAAGGTAAAAAGCGAAGTAAATAGTTTTGATAATAAATTGAAGCAAAGTGTAAAAAACTTCCCTTGACTTGAAGCTCCTAAGCGAAACTGTTCAACTGGGCAAATCATCCAATAAGAAGAGATGAAGTTAAAAAGCAAGTAACATGAAATTTGATTGAAGACTTCGGCAAAAAATTTCTCCTGGCACTTTGTACAGATATTTGTACATATTTTTTTTAACGAGAACACTAAACAATTATTCCATAACCACCATCCTTAGCTCACCTTCAAGAAAAGAGAACTTTCCAAATTATAGTTGAAAACAAGCATGAAGAAGCAAGAACTGATTTTGATGATCACACCAAATAATGGATATACATAATATGGAAAAAAAGTAAACAAAGCATGCCAACAACTCAAATTTTCATATGTATAATTATTACCCTTAATATATATATACTGTTGCATATAACGTCTTGCAATGAATAGACTTATAACATCTTGCACACATCAAAAAGCATTCAATGGTTGCATTTTTCCCAACCAAAATGAACAACATCATCACTTGGTAATGGTATGTATGTATTACTGGAGTAGATAGAAGAATTCCAAAATCATCTTACAATAACTAATTTTATTGTCTGTGAATAAAATTTTAAAAATAAAAATTTTAATTATATTTTTTAATAAAAATATAATATTATTAATTTTATCACTATAAGCAATACTAATTCTTAGTTATATTAATGAAAGTTTATATGCTTTTCATAAAATATGCTTCAAACAAAAAACATATATATTTTTTATTTTTTCATTTACCCAAATATTAAATGATACTTGATATCATTATATATAAGCTCTACTACAAAATCTAATATGAGATGTTTTAAGGCTAAACATTTTTTTATGCAGACAAAATATTCAATATAAATTTTGATGCAATGAGAAATGATATATTAATATTAAGATAATTAATTTTCATATAGCAAAATAAAATTCAATGCTAATAAATAATTAATGTCATGCAACTAAGAATTAATGACAAAAAATAGTTTCATGAAAAGCTACACATTTGAGTGAAGCTCAATAACTCTCATAAACAAAAATAAAAATAATTAAAAATAAGAGGGAAAATAGTTAAAAAATATATCAAAAGCTCATACAAAATAACCTATCCAAAAATTTTCAAACATTAAGATTCATCAAAATTCTAAAAAGAAAATGATTTACCCATCCAAAATATTAATTTTTATTACATGTTCAAATATCATGTATAAACAATACATTATCAAAGCCCATCTACAATAAAAACAGCCCCCCAATAGTACACAAATAGCTACATATAAGTTCTCAGGGGTAACATGTATTACAATCATTGGAATTTTAAAATAGAAACCACATAATCACAATATAAAAAATACAAGACTCTAATGCTTAAATTTTAAATATAATTCAATTGAAGAATTCAATTGAAATATCTAACTTTATGCAACAAAATTACTTCCACTACACAAAAAAGTTGAATTGTAGAGAACAATTTTGATACATAGAAAGAGTAATAACAAGAAAAGTATCTTACATGCATTTTATAAATGGAAATGCTAGTTTCACTTTAAACAATTTTTGTCTCCCCTAGATGCTTCTCAATCTTCTTTGGATTGCATAGAGATTGCTTTTATAGTTTTTGCTATCATTGGTATATTGACAATTAATAGATTTGAGTTTGGAGAAAAAGATTGTAGAGAATATTGGAAGAATTTATGAAGAATCTTATATCATTTTATAGCTGAAGATACCAGTTTAACTTTATATGACTACTTTATACTCCATTATGCTCCTCCATTTTCTCCAAATTGCAAATTAATTATGCTTATGACATTAAACATAATAGGTGTATTGTATTTCATCGAGCAATAAATGTCCGTAGGGGTATAAGGTATACAAAGAGTTTGTGAAGCTGAACTGGAATGGTGTGAAAAACTAGAGAATTAAGTATGAGATGCTATAAAAATTAAAAATATGATATTTAACTTAAAAGAGTTATTGTATTATAAGGTTCCTCTACTATTTGGTTTGAAATGGATAGAAACTAAAATTCACTTCATATGAGTTAGGAGTCATATTCTCCCAAAAATATAGATATAATATTTAATTTTCAAAAAGATGAATGCTTCTCACTTTAGGAGTATCAACCATAGGTTTAAAAAAAAAAAATTCCCCATTTTAAAGTCATTTCATATATAGAGAAAATTGAAGAGGTAGAGATTTTTGGGAGAGCTATAGTTCCTCACTTTATCTAGATTACATGGTTTGTGCCTCTTGCTTCAAATAACATGATGTTTAAGATCTTTAAAACCTAATTGATTCATCATTATGATAAACCATATAGCTTGAAATATAATTATTGTTGATATAGAGTTACAAGAATAAATAAAAGATTGTAGAATTGTTTAGTGAGCTGATGCTATATGATTGACTAAACAAAATGAGGCACTAAAGAAGTTAAATTAATCTAAAAAATAGATACTTAGAAGTAGCAGTCAATGACAATGGATTTAAAGATTAAGAAAAAAATGATTATAATTTAGCAATAGAGTTCATAAAAATTGAGAAACAAAATGAATATCTAAACAAACCTCATGGTAAATCTCACAAATTATATCCCATTCTCGTTGCACCATCGCAACACACAATCCCTGTGAGAATACTGCATATGAGAAGCTAAAAAGATGGAAATAAGAACAAAAATTTGCAAAGAAAAATAAAAAAAATTAACATTTGAATTAAATGCAAACATAACAAAGGGTTACAAACTTCAAAACATAGTAATATAAGTGCAAACAATGATTATAATTTAGCAATAGAGTTCATAAAATTTGAGAAACAAAATGAATATCTAAACAAACCTCATAGTAAATCTCATAAATTATATCCCCCTTCTCGTTGCACCAACACACAATCCCTATGAGAATACTACATATGAGAAGCTAAAAAGATGGAAATAAGAAAAAAAATTGCAAAGAAAAATCAAATTAAAGTAACATTTGAATTAAATGCAAACATAACAAAGGGTTACAAACTTCAAAACACAGTAATATAAGAGCAAACAAAAATGGCAAGATTAAGCAAAATCAACATAAAGTGCAAAAGATAAACAAACATTCAATAACACATTTATGATATAATCTCAATTAGACAAATGCTATCTTTTCCATCAAATAACAACATAACTTTGTAATCCTAACTTTGAAGTCAAGATTGAACACCTCAATCAATTATGATTGTTGAATGTTTAACTTAAAATTAATGTCCTTGAAGAATACAATGTGAATCATTTGAGACTGAAATAAAAAAAGAGCACAACAAAATAGATAATCATGTAGAAGAAAAAAGTTTTTATTTTGGAAGGAAGCAACTTGCAAATCTAATGCATGATAGAGAAATCTCAAAGCCACAACAACCACAAGAACTACTATAAAGAAAAATAAAGAGAGAGAGAGAGAGAGAGAGAGAGAGAGAGAGAGAGAGAGAGAGAGAGAGAGAGAGAGAGAGAGAGAAAATAAAGAGAATATGATTCATACCTTTCAAGTGACTTCATGTAACCATAAGACATAGACTTACTACCGCATGTGACTACTCCCATCATCGATTACATCAATTTAATCAACATTCAATAATATATATATATATATATATATATATATATATATATATATATATATATATATATATATATATATATATATATATATATATATATATATATATATATATATATATATATATATATATATATATATATATATATATATATATATATATATATATATATATATATCAATTCGCGAGATATTTTCCGCCTGGTGCCCTAGCCGCTCTGGCGATTTTGTTCTCCCCGCTTCTCTTCGTCTCCGATCCTCTTTCCTTCTCCTTGTGAGCGTCTCTCCCAGCGTTTGTTCTGCTTGGCTCTCCGTGTTTCTTTGTGCCCCTTCCGGGCCCTGTTTTATGGCTGCTGCTGCGCCTTCCTCCTCCTGGGGGAAAGCTTCAGAGCCTGTGCTGCAACAAAATAAAGGTTTCTTCAACCTTGATGATGATATTCCGAAATCTCCTTCTAGATCTAGATCCTTCAAAGAGGTACTGTCCGAAAAAGCTTCTGCAGGTGATGAACTTCCATCTCTTACACAAACTTCTTTTAATGGGGTTCCTGCAGTTTTACTCTCTGATGAAGAAGTTCTAAAATTAGCATCTCCTTTCAAGTTTACACTTGTTGGTAAATTTGGGTTACGCAGACCCAATCTGGATGCGATTCGTCAATTTTTTGCTTCTTTAAAATTGTCTGGCTTTTACTCGGTTGGTCTGCTTGATTCTAGGCATGTCGCAATCCAATTATCGAACGATCTTGATTACAGTCGAATTTTTGCCAGGCGCTCTTATTTCATTTTTAATTGTCAAATGCGTATTTTAAAATGGACACCATTTTTCGATATCAAAGAAGAATCTCCCATTGTGCCTGTGTGGATTTCTTTTCCCAACCTTCGTCTGCATTTTTTCAATCAGCAAGTACTGCATGCATTAGGTTCTATTTTTGGAAGACCGTTGCAAACGGATCAAGCGACTGCTTCCCGCACTAGACCCTCTGTGGCTCGTATTCTCGTTGAGGTTGATATTTCAAAAAAGCATCCGAAAGAAATCTGGGTTGGATCTAAAACTTTAGGTTACTTCCAAAAAGTGGATTTTGAAAATATTCCTGATTTCTGCTCCCATTGCAAAATGCATGGTCACGCTCAAAATGATTGTTTTAATCTACATCCTGAACTTAAAAAATCTAAAATTATGCCTAATGGGAAGCTTGGCTCCGCCGATTCTAAAAAAATTTACGTGCCTGTTAGTGATAAAGCTATCGATAATGTGGAGAATGTGGAGAATTTGGTGGAATCGCAACCTATTATTCATAATTTAGAGGATACGGTTTTAAATTCATCTGAGAACATATTAGTCAATGAAAATTCCGCAGATGAGGCTTTATAGTTAACTACTAAACAGTCTTTAAATGATACTATTATCAATGAACCTCCTCACAATGATGTCAGTAATTTAAATGAGGCTTCATTTTTTGTTTCTATTGCTTCTATGTTTAATGAAGTTGACAATGGCGATTTTAATGAAAATTGCTCTCAACCTGCTTTATTAGATAATCAAGTTTCCTTTGTTAACAATAATGTTAGTGAAGATTGTGAAGATGGAGAATTTATCCCTCCTTCTTCGTGCACTGCCCCCTCAACCTCAAATGCTAATCAAGACACCCATGTTACCAACAAAGTGAAAAGCAAAGGTCCTCAAGAGGACAATTTCCAAATCGTTTCAAGGAAAAAAAGTAAGCAATCTAAACATGTTTTACCGGTTCCTCCTAGATCCTCAAAATCTCAAGCTTCAACAAAAGGTTTGCAATGATCAAAGCTCTCATATGGAATGTTAGAGGTATTGGTGGTAAGGATTCTAAAATTAGAGTACGGAATTTATGCAGAATTCATAATATTCAAATTCTTGTTTTGATTGAACCTTTAATTAATAACTCTAAGATTTCCTCTACTGCTTCATCCTTAGGTTTTTCTAATTTTTATGCCAATTGCTCCAACAAAATTTGGATTTTATGGAATACTGCTTTAGCTGTTGATATTATTGAGGATTTGCCTCAAGTGTGCCATTGCTACATTTCTATTTTCAATATTAACTGTTATGCTTCCTTTATCTATGCTGCTTGTACTAAAACGAATGGTATCCCTTTGTGGAATCAACTTAGACAATTTGCTTCTATTATCAATGGTCCTTGGTGTATTGGGGGTTGTGGACCTCCGAAGGAGCACCGCTCGTGGGGTACGAACGCAGAGGGTACGGCCGCACTATCCCGTAGGACAAAACGATCGTAGGCCTCTACACTCGACACGAATGGGTCGATGGAAGGGCAGATTGGATCGTGTATACGACCAACCATTGGGGATAGAGGCTTTCACCAACACATCCCCGATGGGTAGCAATATACATGACCTAGTCACGGGTTTCCCCCACCCGAAAAAGTTCGAATGGGGTTTAGTAGATTGTGGGAACCAAGTTTCCCACGGGCGCAAGCCCTTGTGGTTAATTACATCTCAGACCGGAGCCCGAGAAAACTCTCGATTAAGGATCATGCATTATCTCTTCCTAAAGTGAGATCGGCACGAAGGGGTAGACTAGGAAATCCTACTCAAAAAGGGAGAAAAGGTCCCAAAGGGCTGAATCAGACATGCGTGGCTCATACCAGCATTCGGAGGCTCTAGGGTACTAAATAGAAACTGGAGAAAATAAATCAAGCACTCGTTCACATGCGTGAGAGAAGGGATGGAGGTGGCGTCATCCTGTGACGTAGATAAGTAGGATTTAGAGTCCCTGAAAAGAAGGAACCTACCTACTATTTTAGGCATACTACGAGACCGAGTGTAGTAGCCTCGAACCCTAAATCTAGATTGGACTTAGTGTTCGACACACACTAAGACCAGTGTCCTAGCTAATGCAATGCAAAGATCTGGACTTATCCCGGCCTGGATGGGGGAGCCAGCTAACCACCTAATCGATTCAAAACCATGTTGTCCAGTCAATTATGAAAGATGGGTGAGAGGTATAGTTTCTGAAAATAGGACCGACATCTAGAGAATTTCCTAATTGGTCCTGGACTTATGTGAGGTAAATGCTCCTAACTAATGCAATTAAATCTTAATTAGTTAGTTACTAATGCAATGCATGCTAATTGAATCGTCAGCTCATAAATGCTATAGAACTTTAAAAACAGGCTTATAGAAAATAATTTTTTGAAAAGACTGGGTCTCCCTAGGTCCGGCACTTCATCCTCATAGGCCAGATTATCCGGACTCAACCCGCAGGCAGGGAGATGTCTTATAGCAAGGAAAGAAGAATGCATAAATATGCATGCGACCCCGGACGATTCCGGCAATTCCCTAAGTTCGTTAAGTTTCTATGTTGTTTAAAACTTAAAATTTTGGGAATTAGTTATGAGTAGAAAAATTTTATAATCCTTAGAGAGCCTAACAAAAATCCAGGCGAAATCAAAGACGGCATGCAAGAAAGAAACCTAGGAAAAGCAGGTAATTCTACTGCACAATCAGGTAAACACATCAATATAAATCTAAAATTAATCAACTAAATGGCCATAGGCAAATTGCCCTTATTACACCCCAGATATGCATAAAGTAAAGTGGCCGGGCACCACTGCCAACAACCCGGATTTCTAAGCCTATGACAGACGCCAACAACTTTGAGTGGGATATTGGGTCTTCAATCTTTAGCTTTCTGGATATCTTCTCCTTGGGTTCCTTGGATCACTTCTCCTTGGACTCCTTGGATCCGTCGTGGCTTGAACATCCAAACGAAGAGACAATTCTCCCTTTTGGGGAGTATTGCCTTTTCTCTTTGGATATCTAAAGCCATCCAGCTCGATCTTCCAAATGGAAGAAGACTCTCTCCTTAGGGATGCCTTCTTCTTTTAGAATCCGAGCTGGATAAGAATATCCCAACTCAAAAGTTGTTTTCACAACTCTTAATAATTATTACATTAATTGAAAGCAGTAAATCTAAGAATCCCTGCAAGGTTATCCTAGTAAAAATCATCCCAAGCAGTTTATATGAAAATAAAAGTGCTAACACCATTGACCCTATGCCAAGCCATGCTCTTAATTATGAGGGCTAAGCAGCTCCATCTGTGCAGTTATAATTATTAATTTAGCCCTCATTTATTCAGGGGGAGCTGAGCAAGCACCTGCATAAAACACTATTATAAATCATGATATTGCTCCCCCCTTTTTATTAGCTTGAGCATGGCCACCTGCACGGAAGAAAAGTATGTATATATGACGCTCCTAACCTAGGGGTAAATCTAGCGTTCACATCCAGAGTGCAGAAAAAGTAAGCAAACACAGCAATCAGCTTTCAAACAGCATGCAGTAAAAACTACGAAAAGCTCCGGCACACAATAGAAAGTAAATCCCAGCGGCCTATCCTAAATCTAGAAGTAGTGCCCTAGCAAATCATTCTATGTGTGTGTAAGGCTTGTGTGGTTTAGATAGATCATAATATGGGTAGTTAGTTAAAATTGTCTAAAGTTCAGGTCTGTTGTAGGCCAGAAAAGGAAATTTTTATTGAAATTCAAATATTAGTGAATTAGGGTGTATTTTAATTATTTCAGTTTGTTGATAAGTTTTAAGAGCTTAGAAAACTGACATTTAAAGTTCAAGTGATATTAGCCAATTTTAGAAAGTTCTAGGTTCTCCTATGAACTGAGCTAAGGGTCCAAAAAGGTCACTATGAGAAATAGGTCAGGTTTGGGTCTCCTAACACCTTAGTAAAATACCAGACCTTAATACGAGTAGTTAGCCAGGTAGTACACTGAAATCGGAGCTTCCTATCCAAAGTTATGAATTTTCTAAGTTTCGGGCTCTAAATGAACTACGGTTGACCAAAAAGTTGACTTTCTAATTTAAGTGAGTTTCTGGACATCTGATATTTATCATAAATACTAGACCCTAATAGGAGTCTAATGCAAGTGAGTTTGCCTAATTTGGAATTTTCTACAATTAGTTATGAATTTTCTAAAATCGGGGTATATAAGGGAATTTCTAAATTAACTAGGGAAGGGCCAATTTTACTGTTTTGATCCAAATGAGCTCCAAACTGATTGGAATCACTCCCAAAAGTCAGGGATGACCTGAGAAAGTGATCCCAAGTGTTTGGGAAAAATTTGGGATTTTTAATAATTTTTAATGATTTATTAGGGGCAAAAAGGTAATTTCCACCTATGGTCAAATTAAGGGTCACCCTAGAGTCAAACTGAGGAGCCCTATTTATCTAAAGGCAAGGGTCAGATTCTAAACAAAACAAGGCATTACGGGTAATTTTCTGACCTAATATGTATTTATTGTATTTTCCAGAAGGTCTCAGGGCTTTATTTAACCAGTTAATTAGGGTTAGTTAATTAAGGGCTCTAAAAGCTCCTAACAATTTCCAGAAAATTATGGAGTGTTTATGATGTCACTAAGTTCAAGTGTTGGAGTTTTGGTGTCAATCCGGGATCTATCCTAGCTCCTGGAAAACTTCTAAGTTCGCTAGACGGGTCCTTAATTATTGTCCTTAGGGTGTCACTACGTTGTAGGAGTTTAAAGTGATGTTTTGAACTAACCCTCAAGGTAATAAATGCAGGGGAATACATAAATGAAATAAACACACCATGTCCTTAAATCTAGGAGAGCCTAAGCTAAGTGCTTGTGGTGCGACCTACACATGCAATCTACGAAAAAATAAAAGGACAGACACCTAATGAAGGGATCAGTGAATGATTGGGATCCAATCATCCACTAACCCACTCCCCCATGACTTGCTCTTCACACATAGAATCCATGTTTAAAATTTCGTCACAATAGTGGATCTCCCAAAATTAGGATTTATAATAGGTAATTTTAAAATATTTTAAAAATACTTATAAATATATAAACTTTTGGAAAATAATGTAATTAAAAATAGATCAATTGATATCTACATAAGTATAGGGGAGAACCACTGGTCACCCAATCGAAGTCTCAAAACGATTTGAAAATAATTTGTATTTCAAAAATAATTATTATAATTAAATATTTAATATAAAAAATGCTCGAATAATCGAATCCAAATAGTGATCTGTCAAAACAGCCAAAATCAGGGGCTGGAAATTGTTTCAAAACATAAAGCTCGTCTTTCTGAGAAGAACGAGGGGTTATACGTCAAAATCCGGTTTAAAATGACGAAGATACGAATTTTAAAAGCTTAAATACAATAAAATAATATTTTTTGTAATATTGCAGTTTACTATTTTTGAAATGATGCAGACAAAATTTTTATCTGAAAATAGTCTTAAAATGTACAGAATTCAGAGTACATCCAAAATAACGTGCCGTGCGTCGACAGTGGACTTAAAACGACAAAGTTATGTAATTTCAAAGTTAAAGGCAATAAATGAATAATTTTAAAATAATGCAGCTGACTGTTTTGAAATCTTTGCACGGTTGCACTTGTAGACTGTCATCGTACGATTCTCCTTTTGAGACCTCGATCAAACGAGCTCTAGATTGGTGGGATCAAGACCCTGACCGTCTAAGCCCTCGGGTCACCGGGATTTCGCCGCCGGCGGGGTCTGCCGTCGGGATTCGACGGGAGAAGATGGGGGAAGGAAGTGGGAGCTCTCCCCGAAAATTTGGAGGCCTCAGGTGGTTTCTCCCAAGAGTAAGAGCAAAAAGATCCTCAAAATCACCTAATTTTCTTCTATTTAAACCCCTTAACCTATCTTGAACGGCCTAGATCTAATCACCAGCTATTTTGGGAGGGAAATAGAGCTAGGAGGCCGTGGATTTAATTTTGAATCGAAGGGAATTAAATTAGGGCCTTTAAATGCATTAATTGGGCTCCTAATGGGTGATTATGACCCATTAATGGCCAAATTTGGCCGAGTCAACATTTGACTTAGTCAAATCAGCCAATTGGGTCAATGGGGTATGAGGTTCGAGCCATGAATGAGTTTAAATTGGATTTGGGCCTCTAATGGGCTTAATGGGTCAATATTGACCCATTAAGACTTGGGTTGACCAAGTCAACAGTTGACCTGGTCAACCTAGTCCCTTGGGTCCAAGGAAGTGAGGTCGAGTCAAAAAAGAGGTCAACAGGGGTGATTTCAATATTATCTCTAATATCTCGGAAAGAATTGGTGGCAATCCACCCAATGTTAATGCTATGGATGATTTCAATTCTATGATTAGTGATTGCAAGTTAAACGATATCAGTTATTTTGGTAGCCCTTTTACTTGGCATAGAGGTAATTTGTGGCAAAGACTGGATAGATGTCTCTTTAATGATGATTGGATTGCTGAATTCCCCTTATCTAACATTGAGCATCTTAGTAGAACTCTTTCTGATCACTCCCCTCTTCTTCTCAATCTTAATAAATCTTTACAGTATAATGCTTGCTCTTTTAGATTTCAAAATATGTGGATGCTTCATGCTGATTTTCAAACTCTTTTATCTTCTAATTGGAATGCCCCTGTTTTTCCTAATAACAATATTACTGGTATGTTAAGATTATGGTCTAAGCTCTCTAGATTTAAATAATGCTTAAATTGGTGGAACAAGAATATTTTCAAGAACTTATTTTCTAATATTAAAGAGGCCGAGTCTAATGTTTCCTGTTTACAAAATATCTACCAGCAAAACTCGAGCTCTGACAATATGTCTTCCCTTAATCTAGCCAAGGAATCTCTTTTTCTTCTTCAATGTCAAGAAGAATGTTATTGGAACCGAAAGTCCAATGCCAAATTCCTTTTAGAAGGTGATAAAAACACTAAATTTTTTCATGCTTTAGCTAACAAGAAGAAAACTAGAAGTCATATTCACAAGATTATTGATATGAATGGCACTGCTCTTACTACTGACGATTCTATTTGTAATTCTGGTGTTAACTATTTTCAGCATATCTTTAACTCCTCTACTGATTGCCTGCCTATCACTAACCCGCATTTAATTCCAAACATTATTACTCAAGTCGACAATGTTATGCTTTGCCAAATTCCTACTGAAGATGAAATTTTCAATGTTATTAAAGATCTTAATAGCAATGCTGTTGCGGATCCTGATGGGTATACTACTAAATTTTTTCAAGATAATTGGGTGATCATTAAGGATGATGTGATTAATGCTGTGGAAGATTTTTTTGCGGGTAACTCTTACCTTAAATTTTTCTCTTCTACTTATATTGTTCTTATTCCGAAAAAAGAGGGCCCCAATCAATGGCAAGACTTTAGACCTATTAGCTTATGCACTTTTCTTAATAAATTGTATTCTAAAATCATTGCTTCGAGATTAATTAACATTATGCCTAATATTATTTCTCTTAATCAGACCGGCTATGTGAAAGGTAGAAGCATTTTTGATAATGTTTTGTTAGCTCAAGAAATTACTCATGATATTAATGTTAAATTTAAAGGTGGTAATGTGATTTTTAAACTTGATGTGTCTAAAGCATATGATAATATCAATTGGAATTTCCTTTACAAAGTTCTTTCTCTTTTTGGCTTTAATAACTCTTTCATTTCTCTTATCAAGAATAGCATTGAAAACTGTTATTTCTCTGTGATCATCAATGGCAAGCACAATGGTTTTTTCAAATCATCCAAAGGTTTAAGACAAGGTGATACGATGTCTCCTGCCCTCTTTATTATTGCCATGGAATACCTTTCAAGAGGTTTAAATGATTTATATTTGAGAAATCCTATGCTTAATTTTCGTACTATTAGAGGATTTCCCATTACGCATCTTAGCTTTGCTGATGATTTCATTTTATTCACTAATGGTTTTATCAACAACGTCTCTTTATTGCTTAATTTCTTAGTTAGCTTTTATAATCAAAGTGGTTTATCGATTAACAAAGAGAAAAATACCTTTATTGTTGGCAAGTCCATTAATCATCATAGAACTAATGCTATTCAGAATATTTGTGGTTTTCAACACAAAGCACTGCCTATTACCTACCTTGGAACTCCCATCTATAAAGGCAAAAAAAGGATTTTCCTTTTTGACAATATCTTCTTGAAAATTGAAAAGAAGCTGAATAATTGGTCGTCTAATTTCTTATCTTATGGTGGTAGGCTCACTTTGATCAAGTCTGTTTTAAACTCTATGCCTATTTATCTATTTCATACTTTACTTCCCTCTAATTCCACTTGTGCTAAACTTGAAAGGATATTGAACAAATTTTTTTGGGGCTCTACTTTTAACAATAAGGGCATCCATTGGTCTACTTGGGACAAGAATTGTGGTACTTTATCTGAGGGAGGACTTGGTTGCAAATCCTTATCTGACTCTGCCAAAGCTTTCTCTTTTAAACTTTGGTTCTCTTTTAGATTTAATTTAAGCTTATGGGCCCGCTACATGAATATTAAATACTGCTCCAACATTCATCCTTCTTTATGCTTTCATAGAAACACTGACTCTTTCGTTTGGAAGAGACTTTGCAATATTAAATGGGAGGCTGAGCAGTATATTCAATGGGGTCTTGGGAAAGGTGACATTTATTTTTGGCAAGATAAGTGGCTTGATTGCACTTCTATTGATATTTTACTCAACACCTATTCTTTAAGTAATATTAAAGTTGCTCATTTTTTTAATAATGATGGTTGGGATATTACTAAACTTTTGGAGATGATTCCTCAGTGCATTGTTGATAAAATCTTAGAGATTCCTCTTCAACATAATGATAAAGATGTGATCTTATTTTCTCTTTCCTCTTCTGGTAAATTTATTTTGAAAAATACTTGGGATGCTTTCAGAACTCACAAGGAAAGCTCTATTTTATATTCGGCCATTTGGAATGCAAATTTTCCTTTATCCTATTCTGTGTTAAGTTGGAGATGCATCAAAGGTTACATTCCTGTTGATGTTAGGCTTCAATCGAAAGGTTTTCAACTCTCTTCTAAATGTTTGTGCTGCTCGAATGTTGAAAGCATTGATCACTTATTTGTCTCTGGTGTTATTGCTGAAAAAATTTGGCGTGTCTTTAACAACATTGCCAATAAACCTTCTATTACTATGTATGATAACCTAGTTTCTGTTTTCAAAATTTGGTTTCATAATTATAAAGGTCATATTTTAAACCTGATTCCAATTCTTATTGTGTGGTATATTTGGCAAGCTCGCAATAAGGCCAAGCACAATGGTATTAATATGGATGCTGATACCATCATTTCTAATGTTAAGCACAAAATCCTTCAAATGCACGTTCATAAACTCCTCTCTAAAAAACATTTTAAAGGTTGCCGTTATTTAGCTGATTACCTCGATCTTGCCTTTTCTGATATTCATGTTAATTCTACTGACAAAATTGTTAGATGGATTAAACCTAAGCCCCCTTACGTTAAACTTAATACTGATGGTTCTTACAGCCTTGTTAATGCTGGTGCTGGTGGTATTATTCGTGATGCTATTGGTAATGTTCTGGCTGCTTTTTCTGAACCTATTTGTTGCAATTCTGCTATTCATGCCGAGCTCTATGCCCTTTTTGTTGGTCTGAAAATTTGCTCTAACATGGGTTTTACCTTCATCTGGATTGAGGTTGATTCTATGCTCTTAATTCAAATTGTTAATAATAAGGTGCCAGGCAATCCGAATTGTTTTTATCTTATTAGGAAAATTAAGATGTTCCTTTCTAATGTCAACTTTTATATCTCTCATATTTTTCGTGAAGCCAATACTTGTACTGATTGGTTAGCTAAGAAAGGCTGCAATATTTCTCATTATGTTGAGTTTAATCCTACTGATTTGAATCCTACTTTACAATCTTTGATCAATTTAGATAACACTGGCTTACCTTATATTAGACATGGTAGTTGAGATCTGGAATCTGTCTTTTACCTGGAATCTGCTGGTCACTTCTTTACTGCCCTGTTTTCTGGGCTCTTTTTCTGATTTGAAATTTATTTCTCTGTTAGCATTTGACAATGTGTTTTGCTGGCTTCGTCTTAATTTATGGACTATAAATTTTCCTTACCATGCAATTCATTTACCTGATCCTGTTTTTCTTGCTGTCCACTTACGGTTGTGCTTAAACCATTTGCATTGTAGCATTATGAATCCCACCTTGAATCCCTTGCACCTTTGCTGTGAAATTTATGGTTTTTGTTTGCTACAGCTGGGCTATATGTGTAATACCCATTTTCGCTGCAGCTGGGCTTTTTGTATTACGCTGGATGTTCTCTCTAACCTGTGCAATTTGACTGTTAATATGGGCAATAGTTTTTACTGTATTAGCTTCAAAGCTGCTGACGTCTATTATCTGAATTTCTTCACTGATGCGTTAAATTGTTTATCTCCTTTTTTGGTTTTTTGGAGGGTTCTTTGCAGATGTTTTTCCAATCTTTCATTTATGATCATCTTAGACCCTCAGGTATGTTCTTTTGGTTCTCTTTTTGTGCTGTATTCCCTTTTGTCTCTCCTTTATTGCAGGAAGCCTTTTCTGAACGAGTATCTATTGAGCTTCAATTTTTGGGTGCTGAGTGATTTCAGCCCTTGTCTTTTTATTTACATTTATTGTAATTTTAGATTGAGGAACGGTCTTTTTTACTTTTTCCTTGTAGCTCATTCGAGCATTAGCGTGCTAGTGGATCCTTTTAAGGACATTGTAACCTCTTTTTTGAAATTAACACGTAGGCCCCTCCGCGGGTTTTAACCAAAAAATATATCAACATATAAAAATTTTATTTCATGCTAAAATAGAAACAAAATAAAAAATAAAAAAATCCAAAATAATCCTTTAATATATAATACATATACCTTAAACATTGTCCTTTGTGTAACCAAATATATTTTTTAAAAATTGTCATATATTCTAATTATTGTATTAAGAAATAAAAAAAAACATGATCGAATAATATTAGAATGCTAATTATTGATTAAGAAGTCATAAAAATTCTCAATGAAGAAATAAAATCAACATTGGATAAACTTTTGAATAAAATTTCATATTATGAGCAAATTTTTCTAAAAAAAAATTAAAAATAAAAATATTAAATCAAGTAACCTTTGATAAAATAACAACTCGAGAATTTCAAAACAAATAGAATAATAAATTTCCTCATATAATTTTTTTGAGCTTTTTAGCCTTATTTTTTTCTATTTGGAAGATGATGAAGGTTTAGCTGACCTTAAAGATGAGTCATTTGTATCTCATTGCTTGTAGACTCATTCATGAAGATGAATACAACGTCTCACTCTATCAATCATAACCTATAAAAATCTTGGTTATAAGTGAAAATCATATATAAATTAACATCGCAAAGTATGTGCCTCATTGCCTGTAGACTCATTCATGAAAGATGGATACAACGTCCCACTCTGTCAGTTAGAACCAATAAAAACCTTGGTTGAAAGTGAAAATCATATATAAATTAACATCAAAGAGTTTAATTTGTATAAAATGTCACAAGAGAGTGAAATAATGCTTAATTTACCAAAGAAATTATGAAAGTTGAACCACTAATAAGAGTAAGTTGAGGCATGGATTTGAATCATAACATGTTCGTCATCATATTGAGTGTAAGAGAAAAAGATCGTTAGCTTCATTGCGAGCTCCCATTGTTACCTTCGTGGTAAGCTCCTCTTGTGACTTCCAATCTAATCAGAAGAACATTGTAGAAGAGGGTGAAGAAGCTTCTTTTCTTCTGATTATAAAATGGCTACAGTTGACTTAATAGTTGTTTTTTCTTGGATCAAACTTAATTCTTAAAATATAGTCACCAAATAATTGTAATTGAATTAGGTGTGTTACGTCCACTCAAATCTCTCTCGACTGTATTCATCTTATAGTTTGATATGTTCAAGATACTAAATCACACTGTATTGTATCTATCGTGTTCAAATCTTATTCAAATAGTGTCTGATCCTGCTTCTAACATATTCACTCATTGTTCTATTCGTGTTTGAACATTTCTGAAGTAATTTTATATTAAATTTGAATAAAACTTGAACATAGTTTGAACAAATTTGAATATATATTTTTTAATATAGCTACACCAGTATTTTGCTCAATGTTTATTCAATTTTTTTTTGAATTATTGGAGGTTGAGATTGATTGAAATACTCAATAAGAAAATAATTTTTTTGGTACATAGGAAATTTTTTGTTATATTTTATCAAGAAATTAAACAATAAGTATATCTTTCTAATTTATATTGTTATGAGGAATACAAATTTAAATTTCCCATAAAAAAATATGAGGAAGACATCAGATATATTATCAAATATCAGGGAATTAGAAAATACTTATCAAAATTTTGGAGGATATATATAAGTAATTATCCACATTATAATTGTATTATTAATATTTTATGTTTAATTAAATAATCCTATTTATTTTGTATTTTAAATATTTAACAATAAAAATAATAATTGCTATTAAAACTGAAATAAAACTCTGAAACAGATCAAACTATAATATACTCAAAACTAAAACCTTTTATAATTTTAGTTTTTAAAGCATCGAAAAATGGCCTTACTTCATCCAGCATCAAGTTCGTACTTGAAGACTTCAGGGAATTTCATAGAACATCACGCCAGTGATTTATAGTTTACTGAGATGCCAGATAGATTCTTTCCCTGTAACTCAGCTGGCGTTTGCTCAATGTCTGAGACAACAACGGTGAAGATTTATTGTAATTTAAAAAAATTAAACGGTTTAAAATTTTATTGGGCATAAATGCTGGGTATAATTAGATGAAACGGACAACATTTAGAAATTTTAAAATTAATTTAGAATGAGGTCTACATAAATAGCATTAAATTATGTAAGTATTATTTTTTGAATTATTTATTATTTATAATATAATGAATGACCAAGATAATTTAAGAAGAAATAAAATGAATGACTCAGATTTGCTAGGGAAGGAAACTCAAGCCCCTTTTATAATAGTAATATAGATGTAATACAAAATATATTGAAGCTAAATGGAAAATCTCTTAACAACATGACCATTACTAATAGTAATCATAAATTAATGCACTAAACAATAAGCTCCAAACCATAACCACATGCTGCAACTGGACATGTGTTGATGACAGTTAACTAACAAAGCAAGAATTATAGAACAAATAACTAAAAAAGCAAGAATCAAAGAACTAACAAAGCAACTGGACATATTCCTAACCCAACAAAGCAAGAATCAAAGATAAATATTGACATATTGATATATGTTGCTAACATTGAAAACGCACAAGCATTAATTAATTACCTACTTTACTCAGCAGCATAAATTTTTTATTATAACAAAAAAAAAAAAACCCTCAACTTTTTTCAACCGAGCTTGGGACTGGCATAAACGGTTTTAAAATTTTTTTGTATAATGTTATCTCAAGCATTATATCATAAAATAAATATATCAATGCAAATTTTGTTGAGCTTCACCTCACAGACCTGCAAGAAGAAATCAAGCCAAGCAAACTAGAAGAAGAAAATAGTTTTAGTGGAGAAAAATGGCCATTGATCTGCTCTCGTTCCAGCGAAAATAAAGGCAAGTATAAATGCCTAATACAACCTGCGAATAACGGCTAAAGCCTGTATTAGGCGCAGGAGCCAGAGAATAAACAGGGAAGTGGAGTATATGCTGACATTGACAAATAGTGGAACAAGATAAGTAGAATGTGCTGAGAGTATACTCTAACAGCCCCCCTCAAACTAAGCATTGGTAGAGCAAATGGTTAGTTTGTCACGTAAGAGATTAAACCGTGTAGGTGATAACGGTTTGGTGAGGATATCAGCCGGTTGATCAAGTGAATGGAGATGATGAACTGCAATAGCGCCTTGTAGTATATGATGACTAATGAAGTGATAGTCAATTTCGATATGCTTTGTACGAGCATGAAAAACTGGATTATGAGCTAAGGCAATTGCTGAAGCACTATCACAGAAGACGGTTGTAGGGCTAGTTGGAGGAATAGCAAAGTCAGCAAGCAACCGTCGAAGCCAAATAATGTCAGAGGTGGCAGATGCTAAGGCGCGGTATTCAGCTTCAGTTGAGGACTTTGCCACCGTGGTTTGCTTTTTAACACTCCAAGAGACCAGTGTGGATCCAAGAAAGGAACAAAAACTAGAGATAGACTTGCGGTCGATTGAATCAGAAGCCCAATCTGCATCAACATATGTTGTTAATTGCATATTACCGGGTATGAGGGGTAATCCAAAATTCAAGGTGCCTTGAATGTAACGAAGTATTCGTTTTAGATCAAGAAAATCAGCTGTGGTTGGATTATGCATATGTTGGCAAGCTGCATTGACGGCATAGTCAATATCGAGCCTAGTTATCGTGAGATAATTAAGGGAGCCAACCAAACGCCGATATAACTGTGGATCGGTGAAAGGAGGCGAAGTAGAACCGGATTTGGAAGATTTGAGAACAGCAGGGGTCGGGACTGGCTTGGAATTGGTGAATCCAGCGGAAGCCAAAATGTCAGATGCATATTTTGTTTGATGCAAAATGACTGCAGTAGATGTGCGATGCACTTGAATGCCCAGAAATGTGCCGATAGAACCCAGCTGTTTTAAGGAAAATTGAGAGCGTAGCAGTTGCAGCAGTGTGTCGATGGTGGGAGTATCGTTACCAGTGAGCAGCAAATCATCAACATAGATCAAAAGATAGAGCTGAATATGAGATTTGGTATAAATAAGCAGTGAAGGATCAGCTTTACTGAATGTGAAACCGAATTGAAGCAAGGATTGAGTCAGTTTATTTAACCACTAACGAGGAGCTTGGCGGAGACCATAGATTGCTTTATTCAACTTGCAGACATAATGCGGGTATTGAGAATCAACAAAACCAGGAGGTTGTTTCATAAACACTTCGTCGTGAAGATCTCCATGAAGAAAGGCATTCGAAATGTCAAATTGAAGTGTTGGCCAATTGCAGTGAGTTGCTAATAACAAAAGAATCCGAATTGTAGGTAACTTGGCCACTGGACTAAAAGTCTCATTGAAATTAATACCAAACTCTTGATTAAAGCCTTGAGCCACCAAACGTGCCTTTTGACGATCAAGTTGACCATCTGAGTTAGTTTTCAATTTGAAAATCCATTTGCTGCCGAGAACAATTTTGTGTGGGGGAGGTGGCACGAGACTCCAGGTCCCTTGTTTTTGAAGAGCCATAAACTCTGCTGACATAGCAGCTCACCACGAAGAATCTTGTAAAGCTTGAGCATAGGTAGTAGGAACCGTAGCTGACTGAGAAACCGTAAGTAAATCAAGAATAACTTTGGGTTTTTGATGACCAGTTTTTAACCTTGTTTGCATTGGGTGAGTGGAAGTTATTTGAGGTGGAGGTAGATCAGATTCCTTGGGAGAAGATAATAAAGAGCTGTGGCTGATTGTCAGGTTGGGTAGAGTTGGGGAAGGTAAAATAGGATCCTCGGCTGTAGTGGGTAGAGTAGGTGACTGGATGGATGGAGTAGTGAACAGAGAATGTGTGCCATTTGAAGTAGGTATAGTTGTAGGAGTGAGTAGAAACGGATTTTGAGGTGGAGTAGGTAATGCTCTAGTGGAAGACGGAAGAGATTGTTTGAAAGGAAATATGTTTTCATAGAATTTGACATGACGAGAAACATAGATCCGATTGGTGAGGGGATTGAAACAACGATAACCTTTATGAGAAGTAGAATAACCTAGGAAAATACACTCTTGAGAGAGAGGAGACAATTTGTTGGAAGTGAGGGGTTGGAGCCAAGGGAAGCACAGGCATCCAAATGTTTTTAAGTGATGATAGGAAGGCAGTTTATCATGAAGAAGTTGATAAGGAATTTGAAGACGACAGGCTGTGGTAGGTAAAATGTTGATGAGATAATTAGCGGTGAGAAGAGCTTCTGCCCAAAATGTATTTGGGAGATGAGCTGTGTGAAGGAGCACGCGAGTAGTTTCTAAAAGATGACGGTGCTTGCGTTCAGCAAGACCGTTCTGCTCAGGTGTGTAAGGACAACTAAGTTGGTGAGTAATGCCATGTTGAGCTAGATAAGTTTTAAAGGCAGTGCTTAAATACTCACCACCACCGTCTGTCCTCAAAATTTGAATGGAAGTATTAAATGAATTTTTAATAAGTTGATGAAAATGTTGAAATGTTGAAAAGGATTCAGCTTTTGAGTGCAATAGATATATCCATGTGTATCTCGTGGAATCATCTATAAAAACAATATAATAACGAAAACCATTGAATGATGAGACAGGAGCGGGTCCCCAAACATTAGAATGTATTAATTGAAAAGGTTTGAGTACATGACTAGCAGAAGAAGTAAAAGACAATTTGTGACTCTTGGCCACATTACAAGAAGTACACATAGAACTAGAAGAGGAAGTACATATAGAGGGAACTAACTTAGAAAGACATTGCAAAATCCTATGATTGGGATGACCAAGCCTTGTATGCCACGGCTGGACAGGGCTGACCGAAGAATGCAAGGCTTGAGAAGTAGCAGTTGAGACATGTGGAATTAGATAAAGGCCATCTCGCGAGCGACCATGGAGAAGAATACTATTGTTCGAGAGATCCTTAATGAGAAAACCATGAGCATCAAACAATATAGAACAATTGTTATTAGAGGTTAGTTTATGAATGGAAAGAAGATTATGAGAAAGAAGTGGAACGTGTAAAAGATTTTTAAGGCGGAGCTTACGGTTCGTGTCAGGCAACGGTAAGATTCCTTGCCCAGTATTCTGAATTGGCATTGTGTTCCCACTGGCAACATAAACAGTGTCCGATCCAAAATAAGGTGTGGGCTGTTGAAGCTGTGTGGCATCTGGCGTCAAATGTGAGGTAGCTCCGGAATCGAGAACCCATTCAGAGATTGGTGAAGACACACTGCTGTTCGAATTGGTAAGATAGGCACGTGGATTTACAGTTGAAATGGTAGGTGCATATTGCATATTGCAACGGTGCCAACAATTCAAAGCAATGTGTCCAGGTTTTCCACAAATTTGACAAGTAGGTCGATTACCAACTGGAATAGGCGGTCGGTTGTTGTTGTAGTTTGTTGGAGCAGAGACATTCGGACTTGATGCATATATTCTGAAGGAAGCTCCGCGGCCGCGTCCCCTAGTAGAAAGTCTTCCACGAGATGTATTAGAACGCGGCGCCCATAATGCTGTATGGTCTGAAGGAGTCGGAAGCTCCTTCTGCTGCTCATTTTGTAAATTTATTTCTTCACTAACCAAGAGTGAATACAGGGCATCGAGTGTAATAGTTTGCTGGATTATTCGAATCCCTGACTTGAATGGATTGTAAATAGACGGCAGACCATTCAATGTATGGAGTATAACGTCTTCAACGTCAATGTGCCCACCGGAAGATGATATGTTGTCCACGAGAGTTTTGACTTGAGCAAGATACTGAGTCATGTTAAGATCCTTCATTTTAATATGATGTAATTCATTTTTAAGCTGAATCACCCGTGAACGATTGGTGGGCTGCAATCGTTTCTCTAAAGTTACCCAAATCTCATGTGCGGTAGACAGTGAGATGATATACGGAAGAACTGATGCAGAAATAGTAGACAATAAGGCGGAAACAAGATTTTGATCAACCTGTTTCCAGAGACGAAGATCATATGTATTTGAATCAGCGGAAGAGATGGCCGGAGCGGTGATGCTTCCCGTAAAAAAATCCTTCAAATCCATTTGCAGAAAAAAGCTTGAATACTTGAAGACGCCAAATGGGATAGTTCTCATTTGTAAGGGAAGTAGAAACAATGTCCTTCAAGTTACTCATAAGAAATTTTAAGGAAGAAGGCACAGTAAACTCAGTCATCGCTGCGGACAAAGATGACGAAGTCGCTGCAGCTGAAGCTGAGGCGGAAGATCCTTGCGAAGCCATTGACGGCGGATACCTAAAGCTCTGATACCATGTTGAGCTTCACCTCACAGACCTGCAAGAAGAAATCAAGCCAAGCAAACTAGAAGAAGAAAATAGTTTTAGTGGAGAAAAATGGCCATTGATCTGCTCTCGTTCCAGCGAAAATAAAGGCAAGTATAAATGCCTAATACAACCTGCGAAAAACGGCTAAAGCCTGTATTAGGCGCAGGAGCCAGAGAATAAACAGGGAAGTGGAGTATATGCTGACATTGACAAATAGTGGAACAAGATAAGTAGAATGTGCTGAGAGTATACTCTAACAAATTTTAGTAAACATAAAGCAAACAAAAAATCCAAAATAAATATATAAAATTTAAAATCTTCAATAAACAAATTTAAAACTTCTTATAAATATTTTTAAGGCAAAATAAACAATGCATATAAAGTATGAGCATAAAGATAAAAGATTTAATAAAATAATTTTATATTATAAAAAAGGTTAAAAGTGAATCTCCTACCACTCTAAATGAAGCATAGAGAAATGCATGTGACAAGAATTAAAAGAAAAAAATTAATCCTCGTATTAAGAATACAATGTATTTTTCTATTATTTTGGGCATCACCTTATACATATAGACATGAACAAATGTCCAATTTAAAAGTATTTCTCCAACCATAACCGAGTCAATAAAAGAAAAATATATTAGGTCACCCCACAATTGAAACTGGTATAGTAAAAATTTTGAAGATAATAAACATATCACTGATGATGAGGATGTAGGTGTGAAAGAAGACCAATGTAAAATTAAACATCTTCGATAAACAAATTAGAACTTTCTCAAAAGTCTATTTAAGAAAAAATAAAAAATTCATATAAAGTATGAGTACAAAGATAAAATATTTGACAAAAAAAATGTTCATAAGTAATTATATTTAATTTTTCTTTAATTTGATTTTTCTTTTTCTTTTTCGATATAGTAGGGTTGATTTCATAAGTCTTTTTTTATTGATTGAGCTATTAGCGAACGAAAAGTGCAGTTGTCATATATTTTGTCCTGAGCCTTAATTATGAAGGTCATCTACTTTTCGTAAATTTTTTTTATATTATTTTATTATATTTTTTATATTTGTCACCTACAAAATAAATCAATAAATAAATTGAATATAAATAAAATTCAAATTCTGTAATTGACACACCAATAATACTTTCAACTTTATTATCAAATAGAGTGAAAATTGCATTAGAAGTATGATCTTCAACATATAATTTGATAAGATATCTATACAAATAATGAACAAATATAATAGTAATTATTTTAATATTTAATTAAATTTGAATCAAAATATAAGAATACATTACCTCAAACTATAATTAACATTTTCTTTCGAGCATTTAGCACATTGTACAGTATCTTTAGTGATAGTAACTTTTGATTTATATGAATTATAAAAGGGATACTATATACTTTCTTATTGTTGCAAACTTTTTATTATAACTTTTGTAGTATAGTATTTCTTATCTAAAAATTCAATTTAAAAAAATAAATAAAAAATAAAAATAAATAAATTAATGTAAGTATTACATCTCCTCATAAAAGTTCTAAAGTATTGATTTTTAATAAATCTGCCATCAAATAAGAATCAAAATTTGATGATGCATGTCGAAAACTAATTTCATTACACATATAGAGTTAATTACTAATTAAGGAAAAAACTTATAAGTAAATAAATATTTTTTTTAAAAGTAAAAATAATTAAAATTATACCCATCTATCATTTCTTTCGTTGTAAGCAAATCTGGATTGATTTCTATAATTATTGATGACAGCGTGAAAACTAATATTTTAATATGCATAAGGAAGACATACCATTAAAATTTTTTCTAGCAAGTCCCTTTGCAAAAATGAAGGGTTTTTCATTCATCATATATTCTAATCATTTTTTCCTTTGTTGTTAGTGATTCCCATAAGTTAAAGTAATTATTTCAGACCTACAGTATAACAAATAATTTAAAATAATATTAATAAATAAGAGTACTAATAAATTTATATATCTCAATCCAATAACTTATAAGTCTCGCTTAAAAACTTTCTTTTTATCCCTTTATCTGTATATCATTCTTGCTTTATGGATTTTTAAAACTAATAAAATTATATATGTACAAAAATAAACAAATATAATTCAATTATGTAAATAAAATAAACATTAATTAATTTTTTTTAAATATAAGAAATATTTGACATACCTGATGGTAGATTTGGATTTAATATGATCTTCTCAATAGTTGATAATTTTTTATTTAATGATTGAATATTATGGTTCACAGCAACATATATTTTTGAAAGATTATTTAATATAATCTCAAAATTTTCATGGACATCATAAAAAGTCTTATTTATATCTTTAATCCATCTATTTGAAACCATATAAGTTTATCTGATCTCTAATATATTATGAAATTTGTCAATTATTTCATTGAACATAATATCATATATTTGTGAGCCCTAAACATAAAATAAGTACAAAAAATTAATATATATTAAAATATAATACAAGAAAAATTATAAACAAAAATCAATTATATTAGTATTTATAATTAGAATTAAATATTAAAAAAAACTCAATATTCATGAAAGTAATTTTCTGAATTTTTTTGTCTAGATTTGAAATTCCTTGTAGTATATGTTTCAATTAAAATAACAATAATAGTCCAGTAATGTTGATGCATAGTTAAATTCTTGATGAGAGTTTATCACTCCATCTAACTTTATTTAACATTAAGAAAAATCAAGTTAAAAAAAATTAATAAAAAATACTATAAATATATTATATAAAAATGTATTAAAGTATAAAAAAATTAAAAATTTGTATGAGAGTACCTGTTGATTATTTTAAAGATATGAAAATCTGTTTATATACAATATTTTTTATATAAGGACCTTGAATTGAAATATATATCTCTCGTATAATAAGGGCTTTTGTTTGTCTCATTGAGATACTTCTTGATAATGTTATATATAATTATCCATGTGAAAAAATATGATATGGAAGATAAATCCCAACATTAGCATTTGTTTGATCTTGTGACTTGTTGATTTTTATTGCAAAATAAAAATGTATAGGAAATTGATTCCTCTTAAATTTGAATGGTAAAGATTCATCACCTCTTGTACACAATAGAATCTAAGGTATCATAACAATTTTCCTAAAAAATTACCTAGTACAAATTTCATTTAATGATAACATTATTTTTAAATAATTTGCAAATCATTTATGTCCCATTACACAAACTATTTGATGGCATGGATCAAAATTTCTTAATAACATGATTGGAAAATTTTTCTTGAGAACAAGACAATGTGGAGGAAGTCTATTCGACATCAATGAGTTGAGAAATTGAATTTAATAAAGATTTAAGGTATCATCAATAACACTATCAAAATTAAAATAAACAAACTCTTCTTCTGAAAAGCATTCAATAAGTTTTTGATTAAGTTTATCAACAAATTCATTTTTAGTTGCTAATATATCTCTTTTCATAATATATTCTAAAAATGCAACATTTTCAATAAGAAAGTATTGTTTGTTAATAAATCTTTAGAATTATCTTCATTTGAATATTCTATTATCATATTATCAAGAATATGTACTAATCCATTTTTAATTTCTTCTTCATCTCCATTTCCAATTTTAAGTATGAATTCATAAAATAAAGGATATGTTCTAGCTCTCACATTATCCTTTAATCTGAAAAATACCTCTTCATTATAATAAGATCTTTATAGGCTCTTCTGAAAGATTAAGATCAAAATCGTGTGCTCCTCTGTTGGGTTTTTTTGTTTCAGTTATTGCTATTTTATATTGTTGCCCCATTCCAGTTTGGGTGGTCTGTGGGGATTTTCCTCTTATGTGGCTTCCCTATTTCTTTGGTTTTACTACAGGTGGTTTGTGGTTCTGCTGTGCATTTTGGCTTGTTTGGTTTATTTGGAGCTTCACGGGATGAATTCTAAATGGCGATATCCTTTTATGAGTTTCTCTATATTATATACTAGGATTATTTTTTGCCTTCAATTCTATTTCGTGACTCTTGTATATTTTTTGTGATTGCACGCTTGGGTGATGAATTGGAACATTCTGGTGGAGTCCTACGGCTGGGAGTTTTTTGGTTGTTTTTGCCTTTCTCCCGTTTTTTGGGTGCTTATTCTTAAGCACCGTAGAATGTTACTAGGTTGCTTTGTATTATTTTTTAGGTGGGAACTCGAACTCTTAGGTTTCTTTTTTATCTTTTTGATTGTAACTCTTTGAGCGGTAGAGAGATTGTGTTTCCCTTAAGAACCATGTAATTTTTCCCGAATGTTAACACATAGGTGTGGGCTCCAAAAATTTGGGCCCGGCCTCTGCCCGCTTTTCTTTTTACTCGACGAGTGAGTTTTAACTGAATAAGTTCCAAGGTAAATTTTGGAAGGCATATGGGTTTGTAGATAAGACACTACCCAGATATTTCGCCCTCATTTTGTGAGAACTTTATGATCTGAGTTATGGTTTCCTATAGGCGCAAGCCCCTATAGTTAATTACCCCTCCCAATAATGAGAGAAAACTTTCGATTAAGGCTAGTCATCAATCAGATACGTAAAGAATACGTATTATCTGCATATAGTAGCATCATAGATTTGGATATTTGAATGAGATTAGGATTTGAGATGTTGGAAATTTGGGAAGTTGGGTTGAAATATTTGAGGATTTGATATTTAAAAAAGAAAATTGCACCATCTTATACTTAAAACGGATGGTGGGAGAATGGATGATAGACCCGATCAAGATCTCATGGTTCTGTCGTCCCGGGCAATCGTGGTCCCTAGTCTACTTAGTCAGAGGAGGTAGTCGACCCAACCTTTCAGAAGGATCCTTATCGGCAGCCATGGGTTGCTTCGTCCAAGGGTACCTTGTAGACATGGGTTGAATGTTTGTCTAAGGGGATAAATTTGAATCCACCTTAGCTTACAGAGGGCTTTATGCCATATCGATCATATGCTATTGATTCATATCTCAAGGATTTGATGCAATTAAGAAGCGTATTGGCGCTGGCCATAACCGGTATTTCGTGGTGCCATTTGGTGATAAAAACACTCGGTTCAGAGGGTCCCGGATCATAACCGTTTATCCTGCGGTGTCATTTGGCATTAAACCGCTGGTTAGATGACACGTACCACATCCTTACTAGCAGGAGATTATTTGAGAATAGATCCTAGTGATATTTTTGACCATGCATTATCTCTTTGTGAGCTGAAATAAATTTTAATTTGTCCACCTTGGCAAACTGTTACGGGGTGGATGAATTTTGTTTTAAGTATTTTAATGAATTTATTTCAATTTTAAATATTTTTTGAGATTTTTGATATTTTTGATATTTTTGGGTTTTTGGATGTTTGGAACGGACTTTTGGGAGGCATTTGAAAGCATTTGTAAACCCCTCCGGTTGAGATCTACATTCAACACGGCCATCATCGGGGTGTTCGGGGTCATTTCTCTTTGTTGGTTGAATCTTGTCAACTCTATCGAATGATCGACAGAGGATTGGATTTCTCGTAAGTTTTATACATTTGTTTATAAATTCATATTGTTATAGGCCTTGAAGGCCTGATATGAATGTATTAAAACAAATATACCGGTCGCGACAACCTTATATTTGCTTAATGGTTCGAACCCTGTCGACTCCTATAGATCCATATAGAAGGATCGGGTTCAAACTTGAATTCACTTATCAACTCGCACAGCATCCCTAAACGTCACGTGTGTACCAATAACACGCTCGTCGGAGCCCCTGCGGGTGTTTGGGGGCATTTTATAATTTAACATTGTCAACTCCTTTTATATACTTAGAAGGATCGGGTTTAAATTTAATAACCCGCACGGCATCCCTAGATGCCATGTGTGTATCAATAACACGTTCGCCAGGGCCTATGCTAGTTATGATTGTATGTATCACTTTAGTGTACCTATGTGTATACAATCTACGGTGCACGTGTATGGGCATTTTAAAAGTATTTGTAGATGCATTCTGTCTGCTAATACGAATGTTGCGGATCCGGTGGCGTGGCATAGCAGCTTCTGAATAGAGTTGTTCGCTGCTTTATACATGTAGACTGTTGTGCACTAACTAATCTCCTGCCTTAGATTGTATGAGCTTGCACTTGTCATATTATTCATGCATTTTGTTGTTATTTTTTATCTTTTCAGTACATCCGCTACTGCTGCATCTAGGTCGGTAGATGTATTCCTTCACAGACTGAAATTAACTTCAGGATACAGCATTTACTGAAGTCTTTCTGCATCTACCCATTAGTGGCAAGTGGCACATACATTTGTCTTCGTAGAGAGATTGTATGTGTTGCAGATCTTTGCTCTTTTCTTGTAGAAGGCTGATGTATTTGATTAATACTGAGTGGCTATCAACTGCATGGATGATTTAGCATCTACCGCACATTAATCGTCATCACCCATAAGTAGACTACTATATGAGTGAGAACTCTTCCATGTTTGCTTGTGGTCGGTATGGTGGACTTGCATTGTTGATCTTTCTTGCAATCAATTATATATACCATTCTAATTTTTATATCTTTGATTTTTGTTTCATTTCATTTCATTTGTTTGCATGTAGATGTTGATTGTGAAGGTGCTACTTTGTCTTTGCATTCATCCTCTGCGAATTTCTTTATCTTGCAAATAACTATAACATTTTTAGTTTGTGCAAGCCATAAAAGTTCAATGCATTGCTCCATATCTTTCATATTCAAGATTCAAATGATACTAGTTTCCCCTTTTCGCTTTGCGGAGAATCGGCTCATTTGATTGGAACTGGATTATCATCAAATCATCATGGTTGTGTTCCTCACAAATGTACCTTCTACCATTACATGTCTCTCATAAGCATACATTCTGCTTTGGTGGACTCCATTCATCTTGTAAGCGTGAATAGTTTAAATCTTGCCCTCATCACTTGTAGGTGAAATAAACCCAACTTTGGTATCTCATTAGCCCCAATGATTCATAAAGGTTTAATATGATATTTACAAAGCACCTTAACTTCGTTGCTCATGAGTGGCAAGTCAAGAATTTCTTATACATGAGTACTTGCTTGCTTTGTATAAGATTTGAATGACTTGAAACTTTCTTAGTTAGGATTTGCATTCAAATTAGAATGATAACTCTTTATCATTCCATTTGGAGATTTGATGTCATATTTTAAATATAGTACCCCATTGATTATGTATTTTATTCAAGTTCAACTTAGACTCATGCTCATTTCTAAATTGGATTTGATTCTAATCAAGTCCAAGCTTAAAAGTCAAAGCTTAGAAATTATTTTGTTTATGTTCAAATCAAGTTCACATAATATATGAATCAAGTTCAAAGCTTATGTCAAATTTATAGTCAAATTTTCATTCAAGTTTTCATTTAGCTCATTTGATGTTCCAACCAAATTTAGCCCCAATTCATGTCCTTATTTGAGTTCAAAGCACAAGTTCAGCTCATGTTCACAAGTCTAGCTTGAGTCCAAGTCTCCTGTTGTCCTTGCAAGTGCAATTTCATGATTCACTTCAATTTCATTTAATTAAACTTGATTTAAATTTTATTTTATGATCAATTTATATTCTCATTTCAATTTTATTTTAATTAAGTTCAAAATTAGTCATTTGTATTTTATCCACAAGTTCAAGTCCAAGCACAAGTTAAAGTACAAGTTTCAATCCGAGTTCAAGTTCAATCTGTCCAAATTCTGTCTAAGTCCTTGAATCTTCAGTCAAAATTCCGGCAGCCTCCCGGCGTCTCCCCCGTTTAGGGGAAAAATCAAGAGGCGACCTTCCCCTCGACACTACGTGAGCGCTTCAGGTAGATGTCAAAATGACACCGCGGTCGCATTTTTTATTTAAAATTCCCGCCCGCTACGTGAGCATTTAAGGGTATGGAGCACAAGTTAGAAAAAACACAGATTTCCCTCCTCTGCACCACGTGGGCAGTCGGGGGTACTTATATATAAAAGAAAGCAAAATAAAAACACATTTTTTTATCCCCTTTGCCGCAAGCGCCGCACCGGTTTCCCACCCTACAACGCTACTTGAGCGCCTTTGGGGTTTGCTGGCTCATTGCTAGCATTGAAGAGGAATCCTTAAATCGTCGCAAGCATTGCATCGGTTTTCCGCCCTACAACCCTACGTGAGCGCCTTGGGGGTTTGCAGATCCGTTGCAAGCATCGAGAAAATAACCATTTTTTTTTTTGAAATCTCCTTTTTTTTTCTCTTTCTTTTTTTTTCCTCTTCTTTTTCTTCTCTTTTTTTTTATTTGAAACTCTCTCTCTCCCCTATGTGTACATGTGTATATGAATTTACATAAGTATACATATGCTAATGACAACAGTAGAGATCTAGCGACAACAATTACCCAACTAACACAAGTATTGGTGTGTTATAAAAAACAAATAATAAAAATAAGAGAAAAATTGGTTTATCCTCTCTTCTGTATGAGATGCCTATTTTTGAGATTTGGAAGGAAGGTATATACTGAATATAATAAGCTGGGCTATTGGTGGGCTGACTTTGCTTGTGAACTAGGCTAATTTATGCAATGGGTCGTTGGAATGTGAGATTACTGTAAGTAGAAGTATAAGCGGCTGTGTTGTGAGAGGAGAAAAGATGGGCTGTTTTGGCCCCATTGAATGAAGGAAGATTTGCTTAAGCAGGCTAATGTGATTGCTTAGAAATGAGGATTTGAGTTTGGGAGATGGGCTTTTGAATTCAGCAAGCTGCTGTTGGACTCTTTGGTGGTGTTTAGACTATAAATGATGCAAAGGAACCAATTAAAATGTCACAACTTGATGTTAGATAGGAATCTATTGATTCCTTCTATGTGGAATAAAGGCTGAAGTTCATGGGTTGTGAAGTAATCGATTACAACAAACAGTTTGCTGCATACTCACGTGACCAAAAGGAAAGGGGAAATGCAAGACCCTTGATAGAACTTGACGTGGAGAGTGGCAGAAAAGTTGCTGAAAGGAATGGAAGAAAAAGTCAAGAGCTGAATGCAGATTTGTTGAGATCGGCAAAGTACCAGAGCTAAAGAAGACTACTGTAGTTTCTACAAACCATTGCAGGCTTTAAAACTCCTGTAGATCTCCCTTTGAAATAAGTGCAATATTACTTCCATTCAGCAGTTGGAGGAGAAAACGACAGGACTTCAGGTGTTCGGCAGGGAAAACGGTTGGAGGTCGGTGGCTGGTTTAACGTGTGGTTGGAGAGGTATTGATATTGCCAAAGAGACTTGAGATTTGATCTCCTGCTATGGAGGAAACTTGTTTGCCGAAGTTGAAGGTAAAGTCACAGGCATATAACCACTCGAATCAGTCCCTTGAGCAATTCCTATAGTATAGTCTTGCACTATATGACCGGATATAGTTCATGATGTGCATTTTCGTTGAATACAGTGCTTCTTTATATTGTATACTTGACATAAATGATATTTTCTTTCTCTTCTTACTGTAGAAAGAAAGATCCAAACTCCATGTGTTGTACAGTAGTGGATTTCTCTTCTGGATGCTGGACACCAATTTCTTTGTTGTCCTCCTATGTTTGATGAAAATCAACACTCTAGAACCCGTTTCAGGTGGAGGTGTGGTTTACTGGGCCAAATCGGGCAGATAGATGATGACTTGGCTGCTTTGTGGTATTTGATACAGGATAAAGAGTAGAGGGATGGGAGGTAGAGAAGTGCTCGACTGTGGGATTGAGAGTGGTGAGTACAGGAAACCGCGGGCTAAAGCAGAGCTTGGTGGAATCCTGATGCTCATTTGATGGATTCCTCAGCCACTCCATAACAAGCTCCTTATCCTTGCCACGCCCAATGAGATCGTTTTTAGACAAGGCTCTCATTTCACGTGCTCCGTGCAGCTCAAGCTGCTGCTTCTGATGCTCCTACTTTGCGTGTTCTGAGAAAAGAATGAGAGGAGTTTAGTCAATAGCAGGAAGCTTTGAATAAACAGGGAGATATGAGATTTGGCTTCAGGAAGCTTAGGGAGCTTATATGACACCGGCCAGGTAGGGCGCTCAACGAATCCACGTCGATGATCCGGTGACGATCGTCGGACACCACTCCTAGAACTTCTTGGAGGAAAGATCCACCACCTAAGAATCACTCTTAGGATACAGGAAACACATGAGACTAAAATCACATCCTATTCATATCTCAAAATCTATCCTTATTACAAGACATTGGCTACCTATTTATAGCCAAAAAGGAAGCATCATACTAGGCTACATACAGAATAAGAAAACATTAAACCTTTATATCCTTATACTACCTAATGACATCAATATAGTCTGAAGTTTAATACAATTGACGTCTCAGCTCCGGCGTCATACTACCAGGGTAGGAGAAACTTCAGGCTCATAGGCAAATATCCGGTTGGCCACCCTAAGGAGGCGGATTTGGTTGGCTAAACCAGTTAGGATAGGTCCATCCGGTATCGATTTGCCTACCAATCTTCAACATCTCAAGAGTAGTATAAGCAGGTAAAATTGGCTTATCATAATCCTTGGGATTCATAAATTCATTTATACCAAACTTTCTTTCTCCCTCAAATCGGTTTAGATTGATGTCAACACCAATAATTTGTGATGTTTCGGCAATTCTTACACCTGTTGTTGTGCCAAGACCAACGGCTCCAAAATAAAAATTGATTACCTTCGATTTTTTTTTTGGCTCTGCAACGTATAGCGTTGCCCTTAAATTTGTGGAAATACCATAACTGACCATACAGGTTTTGTCTAGAGGAGCATATGGAAGAAGCTTGGCAAGATAGCCATCATTAACTGCTGTGTATTCACAGAAGGGTGAAGTTATGGGAAAGTGGAGCATCAGGGTTTCCTTTGTTGTTTTAGGCGACGCCATCTCCATTTTATCGATCACTTTTGGAACATTGTGAGCGAATAGTTCCGATTGGACATTTGGCTCTGGCTGGCCATCCATTTTGCCCTCATTATCGATCATCATATGCGGGCTGATCAATATCAAGAACTCCACCGAGCATGTCGTCATCATACACGTCGTAAATGGGTTCATCAAAGATAGGCAAAGACGACGATTTCAATAGTGGATCTTCAAATTCTTCAAAGTTGAACTCGATCGAGGGTAGGATAGAAGAGATCTGATCATCTACAAGGCCCTCGTCGTTGTCGTCGGTTCGTAAGGATTTATTTGGAATGAAGGATCTTGAATCCGTCATGGAAGCATAATTGTTCCGCGATTGGAAACTATCAAAGTCTTGGGAAAGGGGCTCACGTCCTTCCTTCGTTCAAGCCTTGACAACCATCGTTTGAGTCGAATAATTTCTTGTTGAAGAACTTCTATTTCTATTTCTTGAAGTGGTCCCTGCAACGACCATAGAGGAGGCATCTTTCTTTCCTTCATGCTCTTCTTGTATTTCTTGATCTCCCTCAACGCAATAGTTTATGGACGCCGCCAGTTGTCGTTGCAGACTTGTGGCCACCTTGGCCAATGGCACCGGTTTAGAGGGGTTGGCAAAAACGAAGATGACTTAAGCTTGTGAGCATAGTATTTGATGCCGGATCGCCGGGGATAACAGGATCAAAATAGAGAAGAAGGATCTTCTTCTTGGTTCTGGCTTGGATGCCCTGCTCGCGTATGCCAGTGCGCACCACCGGCCGGTGGTGGGAGAAACGACAATGGCTGGAATTTCCTTCAGAGCGTCTCCTCCAGAATCTTCTGCCTCCTTCGCAGCCTGAAACTTCAATTGCAGCAGCTTTCTTGATGATTTGCCCGAGGGAAATTTCAGCTTTCTTGAAGGAAAAAAATAAACTAATTCACTAACAAAGTTTTATCATTTTTAATATTGATTATATTGGTCTTAAGTCTGAATGATGTAAAAAAAATTGAAGAAAAATAATAATATAATAAAAAAAATTTTAGGCCCTCCCTAGAGATATTTTCTGGCTCCGCTAAAATTTTAGGCCCCGCCCTAAAATTTTTACAGAGATTTTCGACAGTCTGAGGTAATCAAATTAATGTGATTTGAAATATCTTTTGGCTTCCGATATAGTTAGATTTAATAATAATATCAAATAATAAAATATTATTATTAAATTTATTAACAAATCCGAATGGTGAAAGTTTGATCATGGCCCCCAAAATAGTCTCGATTAAGGTGTATTCATCTCGAAATGTGTATAATCGTCTCATAATGTGTGTAATTTCTTTGGAGTTCATGTCGATCTCGTCGAATAAAGAAATTAGATGAATTGATAGTGTATTTAGGGTATTGCTGATGTCCCAATCGCAACGACGCAGTCCGTTTTGCGATCGGACATCGTTTGGGTGGCGACGAGGCTTAATTCCCTCGAAATGCTTGTTGTCTAGATTTGCGCGCAAAACCTTATTCAAACAAATTAGCAGCGCATTCATAGCATTGAAGGTGTTCTAGACCCAATGACGTAGTCCGTTCGTTAATCGGAGGTCATTCGAGCATCGGCAATGTCTCATTTCTCTCGTGATGCGTGTTGTCTCGAAATTTCGTGTCACTCATTAGAATAATCCAAATTGAATAAAAAATACAGTTTTTAAAGGTTGACAACGTTCCAGACGTAATGACGCGGTCCGTTTTGTGATAGACATCGTCCAAACATCGTCGAGGCCTCATATTTATCGAAATGCGTATTGTCGTATTTGAATCATCTCGGAATTTGTGCCACCACCTCGAACTATCTAAATTGATTTAAAAACCATTTTCTTAATGTTGACGACGTTTCGGACACAACGACGCTATCCGTTTTGCAATCGGACATCATTTTGTCACCGACAAGACTAATTTCCCTCGTAATGCGTGCCTTTGCATCATATTTGGATGGCCTTTGAAATTTGCGACATCACATCAAATGATACAATTTGATCAAATAAAATGTTGACTCTTAATGTCGATGACGTTCCAATCGCAATGGCATTGTCCGTTTGTCGATTGGACGTCGTCCGAGCGTCTTCGAAGCCTCATTTCCATTGTAAATCATGCATTTATATCATATTTGCATCGCCTAGAAATTCACCACCATCTCGGATGATCCAAATTTATTAAATATAATGTATATCCTGAATGTCAACGACGTTCCAGACATAATGGCGCTGTCCGTTTGTCAATCGAACGTTGTCTAAGCATCTTCGAGGCCTTGTTTCCGTCGTAACGCAGGCCTTTATATCATATTTGAATTGCTTAGAAATTCGCCACCATCTCAGACGATCCGAATTTATTAAATAAAATATATATTATAAATGTCGACGACGTTCCGAACGCAAAGATGCTATCCGTTAGTCAATTGGATGTCGTCCGAGCGTCTTTGAGACCCCCTTTCCTCGATATGCGCATCTTTGCATTACATTGGGATTTGTGCTACCAATCTAGATACTCCAAATGGAATAAACAAAATGCAATTTTCATAGGTTGGCAACATTCCAGAAGCAACGATGAAGTCTGTTCGTCGATCTGGGATCGTTTGATCAGACTTGCTTTAATTTTGGGTGTCGGTCATCCCTTTTGACTGATCTCGTCCGATTCAATTGCGAGGGGCCTCGACCTAGCAGAGTTCAGTGTCCTGATCACAACGATACCATCCATTCTGCATTCGGAGGTCATTTGAACCCCTAAGTGATGCATTTTGTCATAGCACACATTACTTAAATTATCTTTTTCGCCTATTTTCGCATGGTTTTCTATGTAGGGGTCAACAGTAGGCCTCTTTGGTGGGTTCCCCCCCCCCCCCCTTCCCCTTAAAAAAAAAAAAAGATCTTCAATAACATTCATTCTATTTGTTGCGGATCTATGATTTTGATGATAGCAAACATTCCTTATTTCTCTATGATTGCCTTATGTGCTAACGTTTCAGGTCCACACGATCAGACTGCAATCTGAAACCAGCTCAAGATTGGGTAGACTAGGTCTGTGTCAGTTTGTAATCTTTTTCCTTTCTTGAGTCTGTTGTATTTGGTGTGGTATCTGATGTTTTGTAACTTGAAAGATTTTCTGTTGTGCCCTAAAAGATTTCTATTTTTGGTAACATCGTCCGGGACGATATTTATATCGTCCTGGACGATCTGACAAAAGTAGAAATCCTAATTAGGGCATTCTCATTAAAGCAGCCGTCTTTTTGCAAAACACATCGTCCTGGACGATTTTGTATCGGCCAGGACGATCGGCTCAATTCAGCAAGAATCTGCCGCCATATCTACTTAGGAAAATCTTATTTTTGGATATCGTCCTGGCTATCGGCCTGGACTATAAAATATCGGCCTGGCCGATCCAGGTCAATTTTTCCAAAATTTCTCAGGCAGTTTTGGAAAGCAATTAATGGGGATTTCGTCCAGGCCGATCGCAAGATCGTCCGGGACGATTAGACATCGTCCAGCTTCATTTCAGGGCGATTTTCAGGACGATTTTCCTCAGATTTGTGCTAATCGGCCAGGACGATTTGGCTATCGTCCTGGACGATAATGGCGGCAACTTGCATTAATGAGCTCGTTTTGTAAGCCTCTATTTAAGCTATGGCAAGGCACTTTGTAAGTGTCTTTGGCAGCCATTGTAGCTTCGTTCTTGTGGGGGAAACTTGAAGAGAGAGCTTGAAAGGGTGAGAGGAAAGGGTGGAGTTTGAGAGAGGGAGAAGATCCTGTGAGGGGGGACTCAAGGGAGTGTGGAGGGGGTTCCACACGGTTGCTCCGGCGAACTCGCACCTTAGTACCATCGGATTCAAGGCTTGTCTCGAGGTAAGTTCACCAAAGAAGAAGTCTCTTTGGTGTCAAAGGACCCGGCAACTCCGCCGCACCGGGAGAGGTGGAAGTGATTTTGTAAGGGCTTCTCCGCCTAGCTGTGGGGGCTAAAGGAGAGTCACTTTGTGTTAGTGCAATACTTGGAGGGTGCCTCCAAGGAGTGGACGTAGGTCAAGGTTTGACCGAACCACTATAAATCCGGTGTGTTCTTTTCTTATTATTGCTTCCGCATTTATTTTTCTTCCGCACTTTTTGTGGTGATTTTGATTTAGGTTTTTGTCTTTGTTTAAAAGATTCTTCTTTTCCAAATCACCTCTCTTTTAATTAGCTTTGGGAATAAGTTCATAAGGGCTTAACATCCCCATCGAACTTTCAAGTGGTATCAGAGCGGTTTTCATAAAATAAGTTTTTAAAAACTTTTGAATTTCGATCCATGGCTAATTTTTCTAATCGTACTTTTGCGGAAGGATATTCAATCACTAGACCACCATTGTTTGAAAATATTACATTTGATTTTTGGAAAATTTGCATGTCTACTTTTTTGCAATCGATTGATTTTCGTATGTGGCATATGATTTTAACTGGTTATTCATCACCATCACGTATTGTTAATGGAATTAAAACTGATATTCCTTTTAATCAATGGAATAGGGATGAACGAATGGATGCTCAATTAAATGCAAAATCTTTAAACTGTTTTTTCTGTGCTTTAAGTTCTGATGATTTTATGTTAATATCCACGTGCACTACCGGCAAGGAAGTTTGGGATAAATTGCACACCATATACGAAGGCACTAGTGAAATCAAGCAATCCAAGTTGAATATTTTAATGCATGATTTTGAAATGTTTTCTATGAAACCTTTTGAAACGATTTTAGACATGTATACAAGGTTCATTCAAATTACTACATCATTGCATGCCTTAGGAAAAGATTTTTCAAATTTTGAAAAAGTTAACAAAATTCTTCGATGTCTACTGGATAAATTTGATTCTAAAGTTGTTGCTATTTGTGAGTCTAAAGATTTGAATGATTATTCTATTGATAATTTGATTGGCTCACTCATTGCCTACGAGCAAGGGTTGAGTCAAAGACTTTTGGATGCAGGTAAGACGATCGTTCTAAAAGCCGAAGATACGGAAAAAGGAAGCTTAGTTGGTGACGATAGCAATGAATTGTCAAGCAAATCACAAAGCTCACCAATGCATAAGCAAAAGTGGAAGAAAGGTAAAAGTGGTAAGGATGTCCATATTTCCTCTGACGTTATTTGTTTTAGATGCAGGAAACCTGGACATATGAAAAATGAGTGCCCTAACTTAAGAATTCTCCCTGCAAAAGAAAAGGGTAAGGCGAAGTTAAATTTAAACTGGGGAAATAATGAAAGGCAAAAAATCTCATGGGCAGATCTGGTCTCTGAAGCATCGGACCAGGAGAGAGATAATGGTTAAGTGCCTTTCGTATTTTTTTTTGTGTTGTGTTTTTGTGTTTCTTTTTGTTGTGTTTTTGTTTTTTCTTTTTAATTTTTTTTTTTTTTGCGTTTTTTGTTTTGTTTATTCTTTGAAATTTTTTTTCTCGTAAAAATTTTTCTCTGATCTACACACACATTTACTTTTCTAGAAATGAAAAATTTACTTCCTAATTTTTCTTGAAATCTTTAGTAAATTGTGATTGACTGCTCTAAAAACAATCAAAGGAAGGAAACTCATGTTTTTGACTTTCAATCTCTGTTTCCTAAAAGAGGTTTTTCTACTTTTGATTTAAAATCTTTTTCATCTTTTAAATTGGTTTTTGAAACTAAATTTTTTATCTCCCTATATTTTATTTATCGCATAGAAATCTTTTGCAAGTTGTTGAATCTAATTTAAAATTTTTTTAATCAAGAAATTTGCTTTATCAATAGTATGGGTTTACTTTTGATATTTAAGATTTCAGAAAGGTAGCATAATCAAAAAAAATTGACCAATGATGCAAAAAATAAAAGAAGCGCAAAGCGCCAAAATTGAAAAATATAGAATACACAAAGTGTATCAAAAGATGCGCAGTGCGCCAACCAATTGTCAAGAGGCATAAAATGAGCCCACTAAATTTTAATGCTTACCATTCTTATACTTCTTAAAGCTTAAGAAAACCCTTGATTTTTCGATGCTTGAGTTTGAAAATCTTGACTCATGATTCAACAAATCCTGCATTAATCTTCTATTAGATATATTTTATGAAAGGAGTTTTGAAAAATTACTGTTTCTTTCTCTAATTTATTCCTTGATTTAGATATTGAATTAAAAAGTTTTTGAGCCTTTTTAAAGAACTTGAGTTTGGATTATCAACTCTTGATTTTCTAACCTTTACTGGGCTATGTGTTGTCAATCCAATTCTACTAATTTTTTTGATTAAAACCAGAGGTAACTTTCTCATTTTAAGAATATTTTTTTTTTTCACTTGATCAGGGAATGTTTTTTGTTCGTTTTGTTTTTTGTTTGTGCCTCCTCTCTTTTTGATAATGTCAAAGGGGGAGAACGTTGTATCTTTTTTCTTTTCAAAAATTTTAAAACAACAAAAATATTTTCATCTCCCCTATTTTTTTAAAAAGGATTTATTCTAGTGAGGGGGAGATTAGGAGGATTTACTTTTATGAAAATTTAAATTGAAATGTTTTGCCATCATCAAAAAGGGGGAGATTGTTGCGGATCTATGATTTTGATGATAACAAACATTCCTTATTTCTCTATGATTGCCTTATGTGCTAACGTTTCAGGTCCACACGATCAGACTGCAATCTGAAACCAGCTCAAGATTGGGTAGACTAGGTCTGTGTCAGTTTGTAATCTTTTTCCTTTCTTGAGTCTGTTGTATATGGTGTGGTATCTGATGTTTTGTAACTTGGAAGATTTTCTGTTGTGCCCTAAAAGATTTCTATTTTTGGTAACATCGTCCGGGACGATATTTATATCGTCCTGGACGATCTGACAAAAGTAGAAATCCTAATTAGGGCATTCTCATTAAAGCAGCCGTCTTTTTGCAAAACACATCGTCCTGGACGATTTTGTATCGGCCAGGACGATCGGCTCAATTCAGCAAGAATCTGCCGCCATATCTATTTAGGAAAATCTTATTTTTGGATATCGTCCTGGCTATCGGCCTGGACTATAAAATATCGGCCTGGCCGATCCAGGTCAATTTTTCCAAAATTTCTCAGGCAGTTTTGGAAAGCAATTAATGGGGATTTCGTCCAGGCCGATCGCAAGATCGTCCGGGACGATTAGACATCGTCCAGCTTCATTTCAGGGCGATTTTCAGGACGATTTTCCTCAGATTTGTGCTAATCGGCCAGGACGATTTGGCTATCGTCCTGGACGATAATGGCGGCAACTTGCATTAATGAGCTCGTTTTGTAAGCCTCTATTTAAGCTATGGCAAGGCACTTTGTAAGTGTCTTTGGCAGCCATTGTAGCTTCGTTCTTGTGGGGGAAACTTGAAGAGAGAGCTTGAAAGGGAGAGAGGAAAGGGTGGAGTTTGAGAGAGGGAGAAGATCCTGTGAGGGGGGACTCAAGGGAGTGTGGAGGGGGTTCCACACGGTTGCTCCGGCGAACTCGCACCTTAGTACCATCGGATTCAAGGCTTGTCTCGAGGTAAGTTCACCAAAGAAGAAGTCTCTTTGGTGTCAAAGGACCCGGCAACTCCGCCGCACCGGGAGAGGTGGAAGTGATTTTGTAAGGGCTTCTCCGCCTAGCTGTGGGGGCTAAAGGAGAGTCACTTTGTGTTAGTGCAATACTTGGAGGGTGCCTCCAAGGAGTGGACGTAGGTCAAGGTTTGACCGAACCACTATAAATCCGGTGTGTTCTTTTCTTATTATTGCTTCCGCATTTATTTTTCTTCCGCACTTTTTGTGGTGATTTTGGTTTAGGTTTTTGTCTTTGTTTAAAAGATTCTTCTTTTCCAAATCACCTCTCTTTTAATTAGCTTTGGGAATAAGTTCATAAGGGCTTAACATCCCCATCGAACTTTCACTATTATTTGCTTCAATACTAGTATCATAAATATATAATTGAAAATAATATGGGCCACTTGATCCTTTTGCAATAGGTGATAGAGTATGGTAAATTTGTCCTTGAGCTCTAAATGTGTAAATCACTTGTCTTGAATTTGTTAAATCTTTATCAATATGAGCTCCGAAAGATGTGAATGAGAATATATTATTATATCCTCTAACCTTAGCTCTAAATTCTTTTGATTCAAATGAAGATGACGTCAATAATTCATAAAGTTGTTCAGGGACTTTTTGCCTGAGCAAGCAATAACTCTTCATTATAATAACAAAATGTTGGTGGATTATATTGAAATTTTTGTTGCATTACAATAGCAACATATATGTGGTTCTTGAAGAACATGCATTTCTGACATGCTTGAATCATATTCTATAATCACATCTTTGATATTTGACACTTCATAAGTTGTTATATATATATATATATATATATATATATATATATATATATATATATATATATATATATATATATATATATATATATATATATATATAACAATTGTAAGAAATTTACCTATAGAATGTGAGGATGATGGAAAACAAACAATTTCAAGATTTGAAAATTGCTTTCTTCTTTTTCTAGCAAGAATGATGGCCTGTGTTTTTCTTCACTTCTCTTGAGTAGACATTTTAGTATATTGATGTCTGTCGTATTCTATTTTTCTTTACCTTTAATGTCAAGTATATCTATAAAAATTATTAACAATATAATTAATAGATATGAATGATGTTAAACAAATTAATAATAAATTTTGAATTATATGATCGATGAAAGAAGAAAACAACAATTTGATTTATCTAATCAAAAGATAGATTAGACAAATAATCATTGTGCCTTTTACAACCCCACAATTATTATGTAATTCTCTAAATCTATAGTTAACTTTCGGGCAGCTGATAAGTAATTATACATAATTATTCAATATCAATTATTGGGTTGCATGTTATCTGCTCCACTTACCTCTACCACTGCATGTTCATATGTACTGGAGCTCATCCAACCGTTGGACAACAACAACTCTTATCAAATCGTATATAGATACCTAAGTATTATATATATATATATATATATATATATATATATAAACTATTGTATTACATGAGAGTGGGGGGAAAATGTAAAGGCATGATTTTGCTATGAGAAGGCTAGAATGTTTTTCCTTATACTATTTTCCATTTTTGTAGTTCTCTGTTTTTCTAATTTTCTGTAGGTCAAAAGCAAGGCTTCTTCATCTTCTTGTAATGGCACTATATTTGAATTTTCTTCACTTTGAAGACTGCTTTCTTCATCTTTTGTTTTTCTAATTATTTCACTTTTTTATAAGTATTTTGGCCAAATTTGACACAATTGGGACGTGAATTGCTATAAAAAAATTAATGGCTTGTTGATTTTTTATGAATTGAATTTCTTGATGGTTCCTTTTAATTCTTGATGATTTCTTTGAATTACTCAATTGTTGTATTATCATTTGCTTTAATCTCTTATACTAAATTTTATGTGGGAAATCTCAAACTCTAGAGTTGCCAAAACAAATCTTTTAGCTATAAGGTTTCTATTTCTACAATTACAATATGGACATTTATGTTTTACACTTTCCATTTATTTTCGCTTTCACCTGACATGAACTATTATGTATATTTAAATACGTATGGTTGTGGAAGTAAGCTTATACATACTAAATATATTGCAAAAACATTCTTCATATTTTAGAGTCTTTCTTAATAAGCATTGACATGTAAAGTCATGACATACTTGCAATATAAAAGTTTGAGTATTGGTTGATATTTCATGAGCAAGGGTGAATATGTAAGAAAAATATAATATAAAGAAGAAAATAAAATTTTAATATTGTCAATCTTAGCAAAATTAAATATTCAATTAATTATAAAGTAATTGCAAATAACAAAATAAAGAAAAGTAATGTATAATAATTACAGACAACATAATAAAAATAATGCAATTCAACAACAAAAATTTCAGTACCTAATCTTTTAAGCTGAAAGAATAGAGACTCAGAAACCAAATGCAAACCAAGAGAGAGCTAATTGAGAAAAAAAATAGAATAATTTTAAGACAATGATAAATCAACATAATAGATATATGTTTAAAAATAATATTCATCCATCAAATTATATAAATCTCCACATTCATGAAAAGGAATGCAAGAGTTAAAACATGAGCAAAATTGATGTAAGGGGAAATAAAAAAACTATATAATGCAATAAAGATGACTTAAATTCAGCTCATGTAAGAGTTTTAAAAATAAGTAAATATTCAATCAAAGTTGGAAATATTATATGCATTTGTTAAGACCAAATATATCCATCAGCTCATCAAACGAATTCATAATTTGAGATCGAGCAAGTATAGTACTAAAATATAAAACTATTGAACAAGCATATCATAACACCCTATAATCCATAAATCAACAACTTTCAGTAAGTTCTAATGAAGTATGTATCAAAATTGTCTCTCAATCTAACAATACAACATATAATGATTTCTTTGTTTCTTGACTAATAAAATCATAAAAAGAATTTTCTTAAGAAAATTAGACTGCATAAACATACCATAGATTTATGTATGATAATATCTTTTAAGAAAATGCATTTTAAAACTTCAAATATGCATCATTTCATTTTTGATAACAAGTTTCACGTACACATTTGTTAGCCATTATGCATATGGCTAACAAATAAAAAATTTATAACATATTTCACGTACACATTATGCATATGGCTAACGGAGAAGAGGCTTCTCTATTAATACACATTATATCATGCGAAAAGACAACTGAGTCATAATATAATTTATCAAATTCAAACAGAGAATCCACCCATTAATGGATGAAAAAAATTTATGAGCCATTAGACTGCCATTATAATGACAATGAAATAGTTTCATTTGTTAATTTGTATAATTCAAATATGAATAATTGAAATGCCAAGTAATAAATACTATGAAGATATGTTTAATTTAAACAAGATTGATGCTGTTAACGAATCCTAATAAAACCCAAATATTTTATATGTTTAGTGATTATTTATTTGGTTTTCTTACCTGCTTCACAACAACAGAAAGCTAACGCAAAACAGATATATTTTGTTTGTATTAAAAAATTGTCAGTTGCTTTTCACTAAATTTGCTTTGTAAAATCTCCTTTTTATAATAAATCCTACTTACCAAAAGTTGTGTTTATACAAGCATGGGGAAAAGAAATCATAATAAACCTTCAAGGTATCAGATATAAGTGAATTTCATAATCAGATAAAAAGTTTTGAAAGACTTGTTGGAATAAACTGGCCGAGCAAACTACTGTAGAAATATTCTTTGATTGCAAGATCCTTCAGTTTATTTGAAATCATCTTCCACACATTAACATACATGAACCACAAATATCATAATAGAAATTAGTTGAACCTCATGTGCATTCAACGCAAGGGGAAAAAATAGATTTGATATGTCACTAAAAATCATCTTGATTAAGCAAGAATCTCAAAGCAAAATTGAATTGTAAGCTTTCGAAATTAAAAATGTGATAATAACTCCGATTTTCGCAAACATATAGTCAAAATGTTTGTCTAAAAAATACAAACCCAACGACAAAAAATTCAAGCTCAAATGGGTTCAAATCAATGACTCGAAGCGCTTTTGGAAAGTTCAAACTACAATTTGGATTACCAAACAGTTTTCAAATGTGACATGCGTATAGTCAAATCGAGCGGCTCGACGAGATGAATCCAACGAGCTTAAGATCATCAAAATCTGATATCATTCAGACACTCAAATATCTGATAAAGACTCTATAATCGGGGAATTAATACAGGCCATCTGATGGAGGACTCCAAACCTACCCCGGATCTTCTCTATATTTACGGGGTGTGCCACTCATGAAAATTACCCTCACTCTCTACATGAAAAAGAATCTTTGGCTAGAAATTGGAGAAAGCACTGAAGCTTCAAGAGCTCCAGCACCACCGCTCGGTCATCGATTGCCGCAAACTTCCACCCGATCGACGATCGCCACCGGACTTCAGCCAGACCTTTGTCGGACCACCGCCTGGCCGCCATCCACCGTCAAACCTTCACCGAACGCCGCCGGGATTCAGTCCGACCTTCGTCGGACCATTGTCGGCCTCCGAGCGTCTTTGGACCTTTGCCCGGCTAACGACAGCTGTCGGACTTCAGCCCAGCCTTCATCGAACCACTGCCCGGACGATGACTGCCATCTGACTTCAGCCCTAACTTCATCGGATCACCACTGTCGCCTCCGAACTTCCACCTAGCAGTCGAGCACCATCGGACTTTCACCCGACCTTTGTCGCCCGGACGCTGACGGACTTCCACCTAATAGTCCAGACCTTGGCCTAATTCTCTAAACTACTGTAATTTCATCGCTCTAAGTGCGGGATGGGTCAATATTTGTAATTCACTCAAATTTAGTGGAATCTTTTCACCTGGATGAGGCCTTGTGGTTTTTCCCTCTTTGAGCTTTCCACGTAAAAAAGATTGAGTGTTTTAGTTCTCTTTCTGTTTGTATGCTAGATATCTATGCATTACTAAGACAAGAAATTTATTCACTCCACTACCGTGAATATCCTAGCCTGCAACAAGATTAATAAGCCATAATCCACCCATTAATGATGATCCAAGTGATACGAATAATATTATTAAATTAAAAATAGAGGGCATAATGGTTAATTATCTCAGACTATTTTTTGCCATAATCCAATTCTTTTCTCAAAGGAAAGCAACATGGAAGCGATTGGACCCTATATAATGGCTTTTTGACAAGGAACGCATTTCCAAGATAGCTTTTGATCATGAAAAGAGAAATAGTTGAGTGGAAGTATCAACACACAACTCTCCTTGACCTATTGGTTGAGAGCTAAGGCTTCCAATTAAGAAGTCTAAGGTTCGAGTCTATGTGTATGCGTTGTGTGTGTGAGTTTGCCTTAAATGACCTAAATGTCCCAAAAAAAAAGAAGTATCTACACCGCCATGGGAGCCAACACTATATGATCCGCTTCTTTTACTCGTGCAAATTAGTATCTAATAGTTGGGGAAGTTTTCTTTTGTAGATATATAGAAAATTTGCTACATATATTAAAATTATGATAGTATTTAATAAATTATATAGAAAATTTTCTTGATAAAAATTATAATAAAGCTAATAAATTATGATAGGATTTAATAAATTAAAATTAATTGGCATGCAAACCAGCCTATTAGCTTGCATCTTTGGAGAGATCATGTTATGGAGTAGATTATCAAAGAAACCTTTAGCTGATCCACCTTCTTAATGTTGAAGAGCTTTGAAAGCAAGGTAGATGATTCTTCTTTGTCACAATTTGCTTTAGATCAGTATTGAACAATCTACACAAATGACCTCAATCTGCTTTCTATGGCTTTGTAATTATGATGTGCTGGCCTGCGATTGAGGAAGCTATGATGGATATCACTATTTGTCTCTTTCTTAAAGTATATTTTTTCATTGATCATTTCAGTTATTGTCACTTCATTTAGATTTTATTTGGGATAATTTCATAACTGTTTTCTAAAGCAGTTTTTTAGTACAAAGGTTTATAACTCAAAAAATTTTTATACTAAAAAGTTGTTTTAAAAAAGCAATAAGAAAGCTGTACCAAACGAAATCTTAACCATATTGATTAGCTCTGTATTCTGCTGTCTTTTGATTCTGATTGGACCTTTTTTGTTATAAATGTCTTAAATTTATATCAATATTTTATAGTATAATTTATATTAGAATAGGCTTTCAAAACATTAAATATTTTGATATTTATGCTACACATCAAGACTTTGTATTCCATTAATTTCAAATAAATATAATTATTTTCTACCTCATCTTGATATATTTATCAAGTTTGCTTAATTAATTTTATCTATTTATAAATTTTTGTTATTAATGTGCCAGTTTGTATCCTAATTGTTCATTAATGATTCAATTAAATAGTTAATTAGTCTACTAATTTTTTTAATTAAATAAGTAAACATTGTCTAGTTATATGTTAATTTTTTGCTAATATAAAATGACTTATAAGAATACCTTATTATGCTTATAATTAATTATCCTGATTGATCTCCAAGCAATCTAACCAATTCAATTAGTTTATTATCCTTATTATTACCTGTTGAATTCATCTAATTAGTTTAATTTATCCTTGGCAACAAGTAACTAATTATATTTTCCACGCATAGCCTCTCTTTTATTATTTGTAAATATATAGTAAACATGATTAGAACATGATGATTTCTTTTTTTATTCATTTTCTATGTAAATTGAAATCATTACATGTTAGGGATTTCGAAGGTGTTTGTGTGGTTTAAAATCAATAACGAGTTCTAGCTGCATTCACTAAATTGTGTAACCTATTATATTTGCCAAATTTTAAAGTATGTTTTTTTTTTAAATTACCTTTTAAGTGAAAGGAATGCGATAAGATCAACTCTATGAGAACTATTATATGGAAGAATGCAAAAATAAGTGAGGATAAAATCTCTAGAATTAAGATTGAGTAATTAAAAATAGAGAAGCATCTCAAGAGTGTTACAAAATAAAAGGATATTATGGAGGCTTAAATGATAAATTTAATAAAATAATAATTAGATCGATCGTACTATGCTTTATAGATCTAAGCATTTTGTAATTAAAAAACTATTGATATCTAAGTTGTGCATATAGAAATGAGAATGATAAGTTAGATGTATCATGAAATTAGAAAGAAAAAAATAAATATATTATAGAAATTGTTGAAGTAGCATCTGTTAGAGATTAGGTGATTAAAAATAAGCTTAGGTGGTATAGACATGTACATAAAATGAAAGGTAGAAAATACAACTCATAGATGCATGAATAAAGTTAGTGTTAAAGGTCGAGGAAGAAAAAAAAAATACAACCAAGATAATATCAATACAATTTTTTTAAAAATATATGTAAATAATAAGTTTAAAACTTAAGATAACACTCACTGCAAAAGTGTAAAACAATAATTTATAAACTCGACTCCAAAGATTTGGGATAAAGTAAATAACAACGACAACGATTTCTAACTTCTACCGACCAAATGAGCCCATGGTGAAATGAAAACATATAGCTACATAGCAGAAATTTATTCTCAGATTAATGAAACATTCTCTTCATTTCTTTCCAGGTGGTCAGCTATAGCAACTCATCTTTCCGGCATGACTGATAATGAGATCAAGAATTATTAGAACACGCACATGAAGAAGAAACTAATTCAGATGGGCATTTCCTTCAATACTTCCTCCAATCAGCTCCCTCGAACACAGGATTTGAATCCATAGACAGCTTCTTGAACCCTCAGCCACTCTCTTCTTATCCCATTGAACAAAATATAGGGAATCGACCACCACTGCTGGAATTATCAATGAGCTATGAGTACTAGTCTCTCTTGAGCAATGAAAACTTAAACTATGAGGAAAGCAAGCTCCCATTAATGGAGTTTCCTATATCAACTCTGCCTCCATTAATGTATATGTCAAACCCAGGCGATGCCTGTAGCACTTCAAGCTGTGAGGGCAAAGGGAACAATAGTTCGATGACTTCTGGCCTGAGTTCTTGCTTGATGATTCCTTTATCAACCTCCATCTAATTAATTAAGGAGCTCCACTTTCTCTTATGTCTGCCTGTATATATATTCCACTTCCTCTTTTTTGAAGAACATATCACAAAAGAAAACAAATGAAGTTATTATTTTAAATGAAATATAATGAATAAAAAAATAATTTTCTCTCAAATTAATTATGTTAATTTCTTTTATTATTATTAATATGTAAACTTTTATTAATGCACAATTAAAAAAAGAACTTAATACTTTCAAGGAAATCCAATTGAAAAAATAAATAGTTTGTTTATTAACTAAAAAATAGAATTTAATATCAAAATTATTCATGAATAATAGAAAATTCATGTAATATAAAACTATTAATCTAATCATATAAACTTATCATAATAATTATAATTATTTATAATAATAAAATTGTTTCATCTTAATAATGATAATATAATTAAAATATATAATATGAATTTTTATTTTTAAAATTTTAATCACATGTATTTAATATACGAATATTTTACTAGTATATATAATAGTATATATAAAAGGACCATCAAATGATACATAAATAAAATTGAGTACATCCATCAAGTATTAAAAACTGGTTCATGCGGAAATTTTCATTAAAGTACTTGTACCTATTAATCGGGAAAAATATCGACATAAGGAATGTGAGCAATCTTGTGCCTATCGGAGCCTCCATCCTCTCGATAGCGCTCCTTTAACTCTGGATGACATTCCCCATCTATTTCTAGACGTTGCAAAGAGGGAGGAAGGTTCGGTAATTCCCGAAGCATAGGAGCGCTATCAATAGATATATCTTGTAAATTGGGAGGAAGGTTCGGTAATTCCCGAAGCATAGGAACGTAACAGACACGTAGATTCTGAAGTGACGATAAGCTTTCCAAGGAGGAAGGGAGAGACTCTTAAGGATTTTAGAAGTCTGAAATGCAGCACACAAAGAGATGACCTAACTTTCAGAAACCACTCCTCCGCCTCATTTGGAAATGGACCCAGCTCATCATTATTCTCAATATGCAGGCTTTTTAAGGAGGCGATACTTCTCAATGGCTCCATTAGCAACACCAATGGATCACTTATCCAGAGATTGTTGAGTATGAGATGGCAATTATTACTGGTTTGCATTTCTCCGAGAGAGATCAGATTGGGGCACTTTTCAATTCTCAAGTATCTTAGTGCTGCCAGTCTTGCTATTTCATCAGCCAGAGGAAGAGATATAATGTTTGGACATTCAGCGACATATAATGTTTCAAGGGGAATAGGATTTGAATTGCTACGAAAATTCAAAGTTGTCCACCCAATTCTACCTATCTCCAAGGTCTTGAGCTCAGAAGGCAAAGAGGGCAACTCTTTCAACTTCGGGCTGTCGAACAGCACCAGTTCAGTTAAGCAAGGAAACAAACATCCGTCTTCAGCAGCTACTCCTGCCTCAAACCAATCCTCTAATGCTTCTAATCTGTAAATATATAACTCCTCTAGCAATGGAAAAGCACGGTATTTATCATTCCCATTAAATGTACTTTCGAGCCATTTTACTTTCGGCATGCCAGAAAGTGTCAGTGACTTGAGGAAGGGAAGTTGCCCGAAAGGAGGAAGAGTTTCCCACACCAAGCAATCTTGCAACTGGATTGTCTCTAGATTGAAGATCGAATTGACATTGTTCATCCATTTTGCAGACCTTGCACCCGTGTACCTCTCTATTCTCAAATTCCTCAGACATTTTGGTGGCTGAAGGTTGTCGAGCACGTTCTCATCTAAATCGTTGTTCCTTGAATCAATGGTACTCCAACTCCAACGTAAGGCCAAATTTGTGAGCCTACTCTTTTCACATAATTTGGCACTACAAGCCTCCTCGGCATCCTTAACATTTTCAAGGCAATTTATTCCTAATTTGCAAAGATCATTCATATTCTCAAGCTCCCCAATTCTATAACCACTCGCATCTCTAAGATTAAACGTATTCAATTCTTGAAGAGACTTTAGCTTCCCAATCCCACATATCGATGAAATAGAATCTGAGGGCAAACCCAGATAACGCAAGTTAGAAAGGTTATTAATGTCACATGGTAAAAAATCACCATCTTCAGTGTAATTTAGCATCCGTGAGCAACCATGGATTATGTATAGCAAGTGATAGAGATTACTTAGAGATCTTGGAAGCCTAGTGACATCAAATGATTCAACTCTTGCCTTCAAATATCGAAGATGTTTTAAATATCTAATCTCCTCCGGTATCATTTCCAATGCATGATAAGCACGTATGTATAATAAGCGCAGGGATCTTGATGCTTTGAATATTTTAGTAAGTGTACTGCCAAGATCCTGATTAGAATCTTCATAGAACAAGAAAAGAGAATGCAAATGTTTAAACTTCTCAATCTTTCTTAAGATGTCTAGATTCGTAGTTTGAACAGACAAATGTCGAATAGTCTCAGAAATTTGATTGAGAGATGAATCTTCATCAACCACAAGTTTACCGCATTTCTGTGCAAAAAATTTAGATGCTGACTCATGTATTAAATCATGCATCTTGTAGTCATCTCCGACCTTGTCAAATAAATTTTTTCTGACTAAAACATCAAAATACCTTCCTCCGATATCCTCCATAATCGTTCCTTGAGACGGCTGAATGAAACCCAATGCAATCCACATTCGAACTAAATCATCTTTATCATACTTATGATCTTCTAGGAACATACAACAAAATGCAAAACAATTTTGTAGATGATTTGGCAGAACTATATAGCTCAATCTTAAGATGGAATTGATGGAATTCTGATCCAATAAATCGCTTTCTAGAACTGTCCTCCAATGCCTTTCATCCAAGTTGTTCTTCAAAACACCACCAATGACTTTAGCAGCCAATGGAGATCCTAAAAGCTTTTTAACTATCTCTCCAGCAATGTCTCTTAATTTTTTATGATCATCAGGGGAATTCTCTACGCCAGCAAATGCATGAGAGTTGAGGAGCTGCAAACACCCATCTTCATCTAGGCCCTCTAATTTAACTTTTTCCACCTCCTTTTGAATTACCTCTGCAAACATCAGTGCAACCGAGTCCGTTCGAGTTGATACCAGAATCTTACTACCAAAACCCCCAGAAGCTAGAGGGGCGAGCACATCTTCCCATTTGCTTTTATCCTTCTCCTCATCCTTCACCCAAATATCATCCAGCACAAGTAAGAACTTTTTGGACATCAGCTCCTCCTTGAGACCCCCTTGAAGTGCCCCAAGTGTCTCCAAACGAGGCCTCTCCTTCTTAAGACATTCCAACATATCTGCAATGACTTTTTTAGCATCAAAGTTGTTGGAAACACAAACCCACATTTTAAGATCAAATTCCTTTGTGACTTCATCTTCATAAACATGCTGCAAGAGAGTTGTCTTTCCCATACCACCATGTCCACTATAGATAGAAGAGAAATGTTTCTGTACCAAGTTGTCCGAGACTCATTTGATGATGGCTTCCTCAACCACTGCAAAACAAACTCCTTATGCTTGCGCTGCCCGATGAGATCATTTTTAGGCAAATATCCTGTTTCACGTGTTCTGTAGAAATCAACCTCCTGCTCCTTCTGTTCCTGCTTCGCGCTGTCTAAAAGATGAAGGAAATTAGTAACATCAGCAGAAACTTCATCAAGTTTCTGCACAGCCTCCTCCAGTCGCTTCAAGTTGGGATCTCTTTTGATAACTCGGTTAGCAATTTTGACAAGTTTTTTCTTCATGAATTTCATGATTGAACGCACCCTTCTCAGCTTCTTGTTTTTGGTCAGCTGTTTTTCATGTTCCATGTACTCGATATCATCAACCACGTCATCTGCATCATCAATGGCATCTTGTAGCTGCCATAGCCATTCGTTAAGAGCCGGATTTTTCTCTGTGATCTGCTCTTGGCTGGAAGCATAGTGGACGACAGCTTGGATCTTGGGGTACTTCTCTCGCAGCCTTCGCAGCTCCTCCTTCGTGCGTTTGTTCCATCTGACTTGATCTTCCAAGTAACGGAAGCAAAAGCTGATGATCTTCTCCATAATTGGATCAAGAGACATTTCCGCCATGGCAACGACGATCGATGTAGGGCAGAACAACTGAACAGTAAGAAAAAAAGGAGAGTGGAAGAGATGAAGATTAGATAAGCAAGAGAATGTGCTCTCTTATTGTAATGGCCCTTCTTATTTTCATAGGGTGCTTATTCCATCAGGTTAATGGGAGGACCGAAGGAATTTATTCTTGCAAAGCATATAAACTATTTTTTCATAATGAAAGCATTAGGCTAATTAAGCTGAGTACACACCCATAATGCTGTCCTTATACATCAGAAAGCATAGGCGTAGTAATTAATAAACTGGCCAATCAAACTACTGTAGAAATATTCTTCCATTGCAGTTTATTTGAAATCATCTTCCACACATTAACATACATGAACCACAAATATCATAATAGATATTAGTTGAACTTCATATGCATTCAACGCAAGGGGAAAAAATAGATTAATAAGCCATAATCCAACCATTAATGGTGATCCAAGTGATAAAAAATAATATTATTAAATTAAAAAGAGAAGGCATTAGCATTATGGTTATCTCTGGCTAGCTACTTTTTATCAGAATCCAATTCTTTTCTCAAAGGAAAGCCGCATGGAGGCCATTGGACCCTATATAGTGGCTTTTTGACAAGGAAAGCATTTCCAAGATAGCTTTTGAAAAGAGAAATAGTTGGGAAGCATCTACACCGCCATGGGAGCCAACTCTATGTGATCCGCTTTTTTTCTCCCCCTGCAAATTAGTATCTAATGGTTGGTGAAGTTTTCTTCTGTAGATATATAGAAAATTTTCTTAACAAAATTATATAAAGCTATTAAACTTATGAATTTTCTTCCAAATTTTACATTCACCCATGTGGTGTCTGTTTGTTGCGACGGTTCAGAACTTGCTCATAATTGGCATGTAAACCAGCCTTTTAGCTTGCATCTTTGGGGTAGATTATCAAAGTAACCTGTAGCTGATCAACCTTCTTAATGTTACAGAGCTTTGAAAGCAAGGTATATGATTCTTCTCAGAGCTTTGAAAGCAAGGTATATGATTCTTCTTTATCACAATTTGCTTTAGATTAGTACTATTGAACAATCTACACAAAGGATCCTTTCTGTTTTCTTTGCCTCTGTAATTATGATAAATGTCACTGTTTGTCTTTTTCTTAAAGCATATTTTTTCATTTATCATTTTAGTTCTTGTCACATCATTTAAGTTTGTTTGAGACAATTTCCTTTATGCTTTCTAAAACAGCTTTTAAGTACAGAAATTTATAGCTCAACAAAAAATTTGTACTAAAAAGTTGCTTTGAAAGCAGTAAGAAAGCTGTCCCAAACGAAACCTTAATTAGATTGACTAGCTCTGCATTCCATTGTCTTTTGATTCTAATTGGACATTTTTTTGTTGTAAATGTCTTAAAATTTAAATATTTTCAGAATTATACTGCATTTGAAGATTGTATTCCATTAATTTCAAATGAAATTAATTATTTTCAAGCTCATCTTGATATATTTATCAAATTTCCTTAATTAATTTTATCTATTTATCATATTTTTAATTAATTTGGCAGTATTTATCATAATCATTCATTAATGATTAAATTAAATAGTCATTAGTTTACTAATTTTTTTAATTAAATAAGTAAACATTTTATAGTTATATATTAATTATTTGCTAATATAAAATGACTTAGAATACCTTATTATGCTTATAATTAACTATCCTGATTGTTCTCCATACTATCTGACCTATTCAATTAGTTTATTATCCTTATTATTACCTGTTGAATTCATCTAATTATTTTAATTGACTGACTAATTATCCTAATTAATATACAAATAGAACAATAATTTTTTTAATATAATATCAAATTATTTATAAATGTGAACTAATTAAAATATCTATGACTAAATAACATAATTACAATGCTAATGATCATTTAATCTTCAAATAGTCCAACTTGTCTACTTCTCATTATAATAGAGGCAAATATTACAATTGAAATTTACTATTCATTTTTTTGAGAGTAAATATCAAGCAATATTTGCCTAAAAGCCTTTATCAACACAGACAAAATTGTCTACATATAACATAATATATGAAGAAGTTATTTGTCTAGCCCACAAGCTCTGAAATGCATGCCATATAAACATCAATCATAAATGCTTAAAAAAGATTATAAATTAATTAGTATTGAAATAGCATATTGTATACTTTAATTATGCTCTCTCTATATATTTTTTAAATTATGATGACTTATCCCGTTTAATAAACATGTAGGATTTGGGTCATCCATTCCGATCCGTTTATTAAATGGATTAGGTTCAAGTTGACCCATCAACCTGATTTCGACTCAAAAGTGACTTGTGTAATATTGTTTTCCTTAAATTCTTTTATTTGTTTGTATAATCTTTTTATTTTTGATCAATTAACCTAAAATTTATAGCTAGCAAGTTAATAAAAATAAAGTTTTTAATTAAAATGGGTTATCAGGTTGGGTTCAAATTGCTAATAGGTATGGTTTGGGTCCAATTTTTTGATCTGTTTAATAAAAAATTTGATTTGTTGACCTGTTTTGATACTCATACTCTTCTCCACTTTCCCAAAGATGTAATGCTCCAATATGAACCATAACAACTCTAATTTTTTTCCTTAAAAGAATTTTACCAAGATTAACTAGATCACCAAAAAAAATTTGATTCCCTAAGGGCCTAAACTTTTTAACGCATCAAACATTTTAATATTGAACTTCATTGCCATTGATCTTATCAACTTATTGTAACAAAAGTGACAGGCATAATGTATAATGGTCATGCAAATCAATAATGATCTGATAAAATAATTATAAAAGAAAAAAAAATAAATTATAAATTAAATGATACCAAAATTTAGGGTTTAGCTTCAACGAAGTGTACATCTATGAGAAAGAAGAGACCTAAAGTACTAATAAACATAGAAGACTCAATCATTTTATACAAAATAAAGGTCTTCACCTTTTCAAAATCCAAATAAACCTATGAACAAATAAAGAAGTAGCCTAAATAATCTCTTGCAAAAGATAGTTATATTTCATAAATTATCAAAATTAAGATATTTGTATTACTAAAAACCTTTGCTATGATGATGTCTTGATTCTTCTTCCCACATGAAACCCTATACTAAATAGAATGTTACCAAATGCTCCATTAATAACTTGAGAAATTCCAAAAGATCCTCCCTATCTTATAGTCATTGGCCTTTTTAAATACCTCAAGAGAAAAGTCATATTTGACTTTATGTAATTGAACAATCACCCTAATTTCATGATAGGAAATTGTTCATACTATAAAGTACAAACATATATCATAGTAAAAACACATAAATTATTGTGAAAACCTAATTTATACAAATCAAATAGATCAAAATCGTTCGATCCTTTAATTTTTAAATAGGGCATACTTTAGACATCTCTCATAAAATATTGAGTCATATTTAATATAAAAAAATTAATATGTTAAAAGAGATTAAATATTAATAAACAAAAATTTGTGCAATGATAAATAATATTAGAGTAATACACCAACTAGAAGTGTTATGTTATGTAAAGCAAATTGCTTCACCATAAGGCCAAGCTTTTGAAACTGCTTAAGACTAAGTTCTAAATAGTTAGAGCCACTTCTTAAACCTTTAAAGAAAGTCTCTAAAATCATACATGACATGTTGATACTAATAATATAATTTATTTAATGAGAAGAGAGAAAGTCTCTTAAATATTAAGACATCTTCCAAGTGTACTCATTGAAAAGTTTTGAAGAACTCCAAAATTAAACATTTTTAAATTAAAACACTTCTAAGATTTCGTTTGGGACAATTTTTTTACTGTTTTTTTAAAGTAATTTTTATCAAAAAAAATTTTGAGCTATAACTTTTTGTACTAAAAATTTACTTTAGAAAATAATTTCTCCTTTGACTGGCCTTAGCAAAAATAAATATAAATTATTGTAAAAAAATAACTAATTTAGAATAGCATTACTCTACAAATAAGATAATCTTGAAAAATTAACTTAAATCTAAGCCAATATGTTTTCATATATCAGACTTCCCATTTAAAAGTGCCGGCAAATAAAACTGAGATCTCCATAAAATAAGAGTCTATTTGGGACGGTGGTAACATTTTATAAAATTAGTTGAAAAATTATTATAAAAAAAAAAAACTTCCCTATTATATTTGTAAAAAAATAACTCTCCACAACCAAAATTTTTGAAAAGTAATGAAAAAATAATAAAAAATAATAGTTAAATAAAATTGTAATTGTTATCTGAAAGATAAATCAGCCAAAAAAACAATCTCAAATGGAACCTAAGTAACCCAGATCCATATCAACTATTTACATTAATTAAAATTATGATAAAGTAGAAGAGTAACAGTAACTAATCCAAATAAGATGCTTCACCAATATATGCCTCTCACAACAAGACGGTGATTCACAGATTAACTTTGATTTTCACATAAACATTCATTAAAAAAAAAAAAAAAGATGGTGAAGAAATTAGAAGTGTTTTTTATTTTCCTACTAAATGCCAAATTAATTGTATCCGAACAAATGTAAGGCAAAGTGGACATCATTATTGAGATATTACACCTTATTAGTCAGTGAAAATTGAAAGGCAAATCACAGGGGAAGAGCCAATCAATGAATTGAAACTAATTCTCAAGTTATAAAAAAAAAAGAGTCAAAGCTCTGTCCCGTTTCGCTGACAGTTAACCTCTCTACACCTCCGCAGATCAAAAATTTAACCTGCAAACAATCTTTAGTTAAAAGATATCTGCCATCTACAATCTACGAAGAAGGAATAACTGTGCAAGAATATAATTTGAAACTAAATGGCGTGTTACAGTTCAAAGATTAGAAGATACAAGTTGCATGTAATAATATTCAAGAAAAACAAAGGGGAAATTAAACTACCAGAAAATCAGGCCACTATGCTCACAGAAAATTGGGTTCGTAGTAAACTCTAAATTATATATGACATCTTAGAATGGCTGAGATATTAAAACTAGCATACAAGTTTTATCTTCATATTTAATTAGTGGATATCTAATTTAAATATTGACCATTCTAACATAAGGATGAATGGTTTAGATAAGAGTACCTAAGCAGTGAAGGCAGCAATTTGAAGTGCCTCGGACAACAAATCTGCCTTCCGGAGGAGCTTGGACAACAGTTCATCACCTCCCTTCTCCATTTTCTCGCCTTTTGACAAGGCGAGTGGAGTGTGGTTTGAGCTGTGACAACCCGGCGAGGTAAAACCCTTCAAACTTAGAAAAAATTCCTAGGTCTCCAAGCCATTTGACGTTTGTTTGACGTTCAAAAATGTTACTGACCTAGAAAACCCTAGCATTTAATTTCCAAACCTTCAAGAAACCTATTTGTTCGCTGTGCTCTTAGTCCAATCATGCAAATCTAGTGATTTTTTTGTAATTACTCTCATGTGAGAGTCATAAGAGGGCGGTGATGAGGCGCCGGGCTGTTGGCCTCATGTTCAATGCCCCACCTTGCATGAAATGCATTCATGTTGTTTCCCTAGCCGTCACCCACAAAAAAATCATAGGATTGCATTGTCATTTGCTTCTAAATCAAATGTCAATGTATATATTTCAAGCATGGGAGTTTGCTCCTGATCGGGCTTTGCACTTGAGAGCCTTTGTCTTTTTGAAAATGTTAGAGAGGGATTTAATTAATTTAGAGCATAGACTCTCAAAGGTCTACATTATGGAGCCCATAATTAAATAATTAATTGAGCATCTTTTACACGTACAAAATCTCATTGCATAAAAAAAAAATTTAGGGAATCGCTCTACTATGCCAAAATTCCTAAAGTTTATAAAATATGCTCATTTAATTGCAAGCTCCCATGGAGCAAATTTGGAGTATTTTATGGACCCTCAAAGGCCTATAGTTAATACCCCACCACATTTAGAAATTATCTAAGCCTATTTTATTCAATTTGCAAATGAAAAGTACTCAAGTGCAAGACTTCTTTGTGTTCCTAATATCTCCTAATCATGACAAAATTGATTTAGGAATCCTTCTAAAGCGTTAGGAAACCAATCTTCCCTCTCCAAATGAATCCAAAACATTCATGCAAGAAATAGGGAGTTCTCTTTCTTCTACACATCCTCTTCATGCATGATAATTGGGGTTTCCTCAAGACCCCAAGTGTTAGATTGCATGAATCTTATAACCTTAGGATCAAAATCCCATGTTCATTTCACCTCTTGTTTGTTGATACACAAAATCAACAAACTGATGCGTCCCGCCTCCGATCAGCCGAGGAGGGATCGGCGACCAACGGGCGAGCGGAGGCCGCGGGCGAGCGGAGGCCGCGGGCGAGAGAGTCGCGCGGGTCGACCTGCCGCGAGGAAGCGGGAGGCGAGGCGGAGCGGCTGGGGGGGTTCGGCCTTGGGCTGAACCGGTCCAATCCTAGACCGGTTTGGCTCGGGTCAAGCCTGAGCTGGGCGGTTCATTTTGGGCAGCCCACTAGTGGGTTTTGTTGGTCTTTTGGCTTGCTTTAAGTAAGGAATAGAGGGAGATTTCTAGGGTTATGCAAGATTTGAGTTTTCTCTTAGCCTCCTTAGTTTCTTTCTCTTATTTTTCTAGGGTTTGTAGTGGGAGACCTTGTCCTTCTCAAAGTGGACAAATTGTATCTTGTTTCTCTTGGATTTTGAATGCAAATGTTCTTGTTCTTCCTCTCATCCCTCTTGTGTTGATTTTTTTCTTGGATTTGGAGGAGAAATTTCATCTTGAAGGAAAATTAGGGATAATCCTAATTTGTGAAACCTAAGGCGTATCAAGTTGGTATCAGAGCTCTCGATCCTAGACGGCATGGCATCAAAGAAAGTAGAAGTGTTGGAGGGAGAGATGAGCCAATTGAAGGAGGAAGTGGGAGAGAAGCTTTCGTCGTTGGAAGGAAAATTCTCATCCATAGAGGAGAGATTTGGGGGAATGGAAGAGATGATCCGTAAATTGGTAGACGCCCAAGTTGCTCAATCAAATCCTAAGGAAAAGGAGAAATCGCCGATGTCAAACCCTAACCCTAATTTCTCAATTAGGGAAGATGGAGCAAGCCAACCAGGGGAAGCCATGCAAGCACCACCTCACATCTCGCGCCAAGAGCCTTGGTCAAGGGAAGGGTGGGAGGCATCCGGCGTGGGTGGTGCACCGTGGGAGGGGGCCGTCGGCCAAGGGGGAGGAGCCGTACGTGACCCTCACGGTCCGTATGGAGGGTGGCCGATGAGGCCGGGAGGAGTGCAAGAGATAGGTCGCACCACTTGGGAGCCACAAGGAGGGTGGCCGAGAGGTCCAGGAGGGCCGCCGGAGTTGGGCCGAGCCACAGGAGAGGTTGGGGGTGGTTGGCCGAGACAACCGGGAGGTACACACGAGGGGGGCCGAGCCCCTTGGGAGCCACCAAGAAGGGGGGTGCAGACCCCGTATTCAGGGGAGTGGAGGGGAAGACCTCAGTGGGAGGGATTTCAGCATGGGCCATGGGAGGATGGGAGGAACCCTCCTCGGACAGATACAAGGATGAGGAAGTTGAAGGTCCCCGTATTCGAAGGGGAAGATGCGTACGGATGGGTCTACCGGGTGGAGCGATATTTCGCCGTTAACGGCGTCACGGAGGAGGAAAAGCTGATGGCTGTCCCGATTTGCTTGGAGGGGAAATCATTGGCTTGGTTCCAATGGATTGAGGGGCGACAACCTATACGGAGTTGGGAAGAGTTCAAGGATCTATTACTGCACAGGTTCAGAGTGTCCAGTGAGGGCACCCATTATGAACAGTTCATGTCTCTTGTTCAGGAAGGCACAGTGGCAGAGTACCGGGAGCGCTTTGAGCTTCTATCCAGACGATTGAGGGGAAGGCCCGATGACGCCATGGAGGGGAATTTCATGAAAGGGTTGAAACCCTACATCAGAGCCGCCATCAGGGTGGTCAACCCATGAGGGATAGTGGGAATTATGGAGACAGCTCAGCTTGTTGAGGACAAGCAGAAGGCGGATCAGACACAGAAGTCAGTGGGGTCTCACCCCACATATCGCTCACCACTCATGCTCGAAGGACTTAAGGTGACTGCCACTACTCATCCCGAGGAGGTAAAACAGGAGAAAGCCACCACTGTGGTGAACCAAGGAGGGTTCAAGAGACTGACTAACTCCGAATTGAAGGAGAAGAGGGTCAAGGGCCTCTGCTACCGTTGCGACGAAAAATTTGCACCTGGGCATAGGTGTAAGGAGAAGACTCTGCACGTGATAGTGGTGGGGGATTCAGATGAGGACACAGATGAAGGGGAAACAAGGGAAAGGCTAGGTGAGGTAGAGCATCCTCACCTAGATATGATAGAAGTGAGTCTGAATTCGATGGAAGGTTTACCATTCCATCCCACCATGAAGATGGAGGGTGAAATTGAAGGGTGCAAGGTGAGAGTTTTGTTTGACAGTGGAGCTACTCACAACTCCTTGGCCTATAGAGTGGCGGAACAGTTGAATCTACAGGTGATAGCAAGCAAAGAAATAGAGGTGACCATATGCACAGGATAGAAGGCCCGTATTTATGGGAAATGCAAGGGAGTCACTATTACCTTGCAGGGGGAGGTAATCACTCAAGATTTTTTGCTGATTGATCTGGAAAACGCCGACGTCATCTTGGGTATGCAGTGGCTTCAGTATTTAGGAGACATGGAGGTCAATTGGGAGAAGTTGCTGGTTAAATACAAGAGTAGTGGTCGAAGGGTGTCACTACAGGGTGACCCTAGCCTTTGTGGGTTTCCGACCACCGAGGAATCAACATTCTTTAACCTTGAGGACAAGGTTAATTTTAAAGGAGGGAGTATTGATGCGTCCCGCCTCCGATCAGCCGAGGAGGGATCGGCGACCAACAGGCGAGCGGAGGCCGCGGGCGAGAGAGTCGCGCGGGTCGACCTGCCGCGAGGAAGCGGAGGCGAGGCGGAGCGGCTGGGGGGGTTCGGCCTTGGGCTGAACCGGTCCAATCCTGGACCGGTTTGGCTCGGGTCAAGCCTGAGCTGGGCGGTTCATTTTGGGCAGCCCACTAGTGGGTTTTGTTGGTCTTTTGGCTTGCTTTAAGTAAGGAATAGAGGGAGATTTCTAGGGTTATGCAAGATTTGAGTTTTCTCTTAGCCTCCTTAGTTTCTTTCTCTTGTTTTTCTAGGGTTTGTAGTGGGAGACCTTGTCCTTCTCGAAGTGGACAAATTGAATCTTGTTTCTCTTGGATTTTGAATGCAAATGTTCTTGTTCTTCCTCTCATCCCTCTTGTGTTGATTTTTTCTTGGATATGGAGGAGAAATTTCATCTTGAAGGAAAATTAGGGCAAATCCTAATTTGTGAAACCTAAGGCGTATCACAAACTTTCACTTCTTTTTCTTCCATGCATGACTTTTGGAACCTTCTCAAGGTTCCAAATATTTTAGTGCACTGGTCATTGGGTCTTAGAAACAAAACATAAGCAATCCATCCCTTATTTGTTGACACAAAATCAACCAACATGCACCTCTTCATCCATTCATGCATGACATTTGGAGCCTCTTCAAGGTTCCAAATGTTGTGTTGCATGAGTTCTTGGATCTTAAAAGCAAAGTCCAAGTCATCCTCCATTTGTTTGTTGAAAATACAAAATTAATAACATCCATCTATCTTTCCCTTCCATGCATGATATTTGGAGCCTCCTCAAGGCTCCAAATGTTGCATTGCATGACTCCTAGCATGCCTTAGAAGTTACCACCAATCTTCCTCATGTCTTGTATTATGGATTTCTCCAAAGTCCTAAGCATGTCATGTTGGAAGTTCTTGAAATTAGAACCAAATTCTGAGTCTTTCTATCCTATTCATTGCGATACAAAATCAATGAGTAATCTTCTAGACATAGGATCCAAACCTATGTCTTTCTCATTTGTTAGCCAAAATTAAGCAAGCGCACATCTTTCTTTAAATATCAAACGCTCAAAGAAACTCCTCCATTTACTTAGCCTAAAATAAGTGGTCATCTCTCTTTGAACACCAAGTGTACTTAGTGGTCATCTCTCTTTGAACAACAAGTGTTCAAAGAATATCCCCAATTTGCAATCCTTGAATTGCATTTTTCCCCTCATTTACCTAGACCCAAATTAGGCAAATGCACATCCCTCTTTGAGCACCTAAAGTTCAAAGGATTTCCCTTTAAGTTGCGACCTTTAAGACATCTTTTTTTTTCTTTCTACAAATAAAAAATTGTAAAAAATTCCTCCATTCACTTAGCCTAAATTAACTGAGTGTTTATCTCTTTCTTTGAACACCAAATACTCAAAGAAATTCCTCATAGTTATAACATCTAAGTTGCACATCATTTTCCCTTACTGACCTAATGCAAATTAGGTAAATAATTATGCTTCATTGAAGGCAAAATTCAAAGATTCATCCTCAAATTTGCAACCTCAAACTTGCACATTGCACCTCTCTTTCTACAACTCAAAGGATGTAAAAAATTCTTTCATTTTCCTCACCCAAATTAGGAGAGTGTACATCTTCTCTTTAAATACCAAATGTTCAAAGAGTGTTCATGAATTTGCAACTCATAAGTTGCATTTTTCTTTCTTTTCTACAAACTAAAATTGTAGAGAAATTCCTCTCCCTACAACTCAAGAGTTATAAGAAATTCCTACATTCATTTCACCCATATCAAGTGAATCAAACATACACCCAAACCTATCTATTTGTTGAACCAAAATCATCCCGATCGAATTATTTATTTGTTGGGTCAAAACCAACAAATACTCCTATCTTCCAACCCAAATTTGGAAGAATGAATTCTATTCTTTAGACACCCAAAAGTCCAAAGAATCCCTCATGATGTGTAATCAAGCTCACAAGTCATTTTTCTATGTTTGCTTTACCTACATTTAACAAACTAAACTTTCATCATTGGAACAAAATTCAATGATTCGTCATTTCATTTGTTTAGCCTAAATTAAACAAATAAATCTCTCTTTCAATACAAAAATCCAAAGAGACTCCTTTTGATTTGTAGCCCAAAGCTACAAATCTTCTATCATTTCTATGGACTCCAAAAGTTCTAGAAAAATCCTACAAACTCTTAGCCTCAAAGCTATGAGTTTCATTTCTTTCCTCTTAGCTCCAAAGCTAAAGGGAAGTCTCCAACAATTAGCACAAAAGCTATATGTTGTATTTCTTCTTTTCGTTTCTTTAGCCTCAAAGCTAAAGGAAACACCCATTTCCTTAGTCTCAAAGCTATAGGTTTCCTCTCCATCTTCTCTAACCTCTAAGTGTAGGAAATTTCTCCTCTCTTTAGCTCCAAAAGCTAAGAATTCTCCAATATTTAGCCCAAAAGTTATATGTTGGATCCCTACATTCCCCCTTCTTAACTCCACAAGCTAAGAGGAATCCTACAATATCTAGCCCAAAAGTTACAAGTTGGACATTTTCCTCTGAGACCCAAACTCTAAGTAACATTTCATTTAACAAAACAAATGATCTCTCCTTATGACAACTAAAACTTAACCTTTAGATGTCCTTTAGAAGTTTTCTACCCATCGAAATTCATCTCACACTATTAGATGAATTTCATAAAATCCTAAGTACAACCTTTAGACATATTCACCTTACACTATTAGGTGATCATTCATCTCTTACCCAACACTAAGAGAACCCCAAATTTTTTTTTTTTTTTAAATAACTTAAATTTCCTTTGATACAATGATTAATCATCTACCCAAAAAGCGGGATACCTACATCATTGTGTCTTAGGACTTCATAAGTAGCAGGTTTGCCTCAAAATAAATAGTGGCTGCTTTATAGGTTCTTCATAACCCTCACAAATATGAAATATTTAAAAGCCAAATAAAATCTTTAATTCATAAACAACTTAAAGAGAAATCATCATTGGATTAAAATTAAACACATCTAATCCTCAATAAAATAAAACAACTTTTATAGTGTGACATGCCACACAAGCCTCACACACTTAGGATTAGAATTTTTCTTTTTTTGCGTATGTGTTTGATGATTTGGTGTGATTGTCTTTGGATTATCTACATTGTGGGCACTTACCCTTAAGTGGTTAACATATATATATATATATATATATATATATATATATATATATATATATATATATATATATATATATATATATATATATATATACATGTTTTTCTTGCAAGTGGTCATATCCAAAGGGGATCAATAAATCATAAATAAAAATGCTTGCTAATAGGTGATGCTTAACTCCCTTAAAGATGTGGCCAATAGGGTAGAAGCAAGGGCTTGACATCTCAAGTTCCAGACAATTCTGGATGATTGTACATGCTTTATGTATAAACTGCTCCTAATCTCTACCCTGTTTTGCAAGTTTTGAGTCTTTTATATTTTTATATGTATTTGATAAATTTAAGAGTTGTATTTTAAACTTATGGAATTTAGTTAAAAGAGGGGTGGATTAAGAGGATGTACCTTTTAAAGGTGAAGCCCAAGGTCTACCTGGAAGTCAATGCAAAATTTTGATGTATTTGATAAATTTTGCATTGAGTCAAAGGGGTGGTTAGAGGAGCAGAAAAGTGGAGGGAATCGGATAGGAGCTGCTGTGATCGACGGGAATGGAGGAAGAAGTGGCTCAGGTAAGGAGAAGAAAATCTCTCTCTCTCTCTCTCTCTCTCTCTCTCTCTCTCTCTCTCTCTCTCTCTCTCGACTTGTATGGAGGCAAACAGAGAGATCGGGACAGGGAAGGTCAAGGTCAGTCGGCTTTGGAGAGATCTATGGGTGAGAGTCGGGTGAGATCTGACGAACTAGAAAGGTCGTGGATCAAAGCTTGAAGATGGAGGAGGTTTGGCCGTGGGGAAGAAGCGAATAGGGAGAGAGGGAGAGAAGTGGGGTTCGGGCGTGGAAGCAAGAAGCAGAGCCGGAAGGACCCTGGCACAGTCCCGGCGAGTTCTTCAACTTTATGCATCTCACGCGAAATGATTTCTTTGAAATGTTGCAAGGGAACACGTGTGACTACAAGTACACTATTTGAAATTGATAGGCTGCCTATTCTTCTAGAGAACATATTCTGCACCGTATTCATGTAGATGGAGTCATAGTCATAATCATCATTTGAATATTCGACCTGCCAACTCCATTCGTCCGTGGACTGGCATACTTTTCGAGATTTGGCAGGAGTAACATCATCTTCATCCGTGTCACTCCCAAGATGAGGTATATATTTCTTTTCTCTAGAAATGGTTGGTGTTTTGGGAAGAGTCGACGCTGCCTTCTTTCTCCCCACTTGCTTCTTCTCACCTTTTCGTTCAGGTTGCTTTGCAGCCTTTGAGTTTAATGCTCTAGCCTCGAGAGAACTCGAAGACTTTTGCTTCTTTGGCATGAAGTACCATGCATCTTCACCACTATAGGCTTATGATTGGGCATCAACATCACCTCGGCTCTTTTTCTTCTCAAGTCCTTATCAATGATGATTCCTCAGCTTAGCGCTATAGAAATAATAGAAGTAGTAGGCTTTGATGGTACAACTTCTTGCTTGCCACCATATACGAGCTCACTCAACTCCTCTTGAAACTCAGGTGATGCCTAGCGACAAGCTGAGGGATATGCAACAAAAGAAAAATTTGGTAAACAGAGGGCAAACAAAAGTCGTTAACTTGGCCCTACGACATCGTTTAGGGAATTCGTTGGAGACTTTGCCACTTTAGCCTTTCTCTTTTTTCCCTTCCATTAACTAGGAGAGTCCATGCCAAGGAACTCTAGCATATTGGGGTTGTTGTGGCATGTGCAAGTTAATCCCACCTGAAGATGAGACCATGATCAACATTAAAGAAAGAAAAACAAAAAAGAATATTACAATAGATAGGGTTGCAAATGAACCGAGCATTCGACAAGCTACTCGTGGCTCGGCTCGATAAGGGATCGTTCATGTTCGTTTGATAAGGTAAACAAACGATTTTGAACACTCTTAATAAATACTCGATAGCTAGATGAACGAGCTTGAACAACGTGTCGTTCAGTTCATTTATGTTTATGAACAGTCTCTCTTAGAAGCTCGTGAACAAGCTCGATTAGAGCTCGACTAAGAAGCTCGATTAGAGCTCAATTAGAATTTTAAAAATATATACTATTAAATATACTTATTTAATAATTTATATTTACTAATTTAATTTTTAAATTTGTGATCATTTTCATTAGACATATTTTTAACTTCCATTTTTTACTAATATAACTAATTAGAAATATTTTTATTAAATCATATACTAAAAATTTTATTAAACTCCCACCTAAGTCTCAATTCCTACTCAGAACAAAAAAAATTTGTTTTTAAATTCCCGCCGGACCCGCCCGCCCTTTTTCTCTCCTCCGTGGCATCAACAAACTAAAAAAAAAAATGCTGTGAGCATTTAGTCTCACACCGGCTGGAATGAAATACTTTTGTTGTATAAAAATAAAGACATCTAAAGGCAAAGTGCAGAACTAGAGGAAGCTGGCGGGTTGGGCGGATTTTCCTGGTCTGGACGTTGTGCTGCTTGGTTTGATGTTAATTATTTAAAAATATTTTGTAGATTGTGGTCCGCTCATTTCTCGGTATAAACGAGCCGCTCGATAAGATGCTCGCCGAGCATGAAATTAAACGAGCTCAAATTTGAACACGATCTGAGCTCGAACGTAGTCATTTTAAACGAGCTCAAACACTTGTCCAAGAAGCTCAACGAGCTTCGAGCCGAGCTTGAACACGGTTTTGACAAACGAGCTTGAACTCGAACAGGCTAAAGCTCGGCTCGGCTCGGCTCGGTTCATTTGCAGCACTAACAATAGAGACGAATAACATACTATAAAACGTGTTCTACACAATTTGGGAGTTCACATGCTCCTAAATAAGTCGACAAAATGCTTGGAATTCCTCTTGAGATTACAGATGACAGTCTTATCATTGGCAAAGGGAATGGGAATAGTTAGCACCGCCCATCCTATTCACAACTTCACAAATAAAACTTTGATTTTCACTCCCTCATTGTATTTGTCAAACAACTCGTCCTTATGAGGGTGAAGGAGAACTGAATGTTGCTATTATTAAAGGCCTTAACATTAAAAATATGGAAAAACATGGTGAGACTCCACCTAATCTTCACTCGGCACAAATGAGAGAGGACAATCACCACACTCGTTATCGAGTTCGACATATTCTTCATAGGCACTAACTCATAAAATTTTGGGATCTTGGCAAGTTCTGGGTAAAGAGGAAGCTGTAGGTCGAGCTAGAAATGATCACAAGGGAAGCATAACTCATCCTTATACAACATATTAAGGTGCTTGTCCTTTGTGAGAACTCAAACTATCATGTCAAGAGTCCTCGTAGTAGTATCCAAAAATATCATATAAATGAACATCTCTCTAGCTCAATAGACTTGACAGTACTCAAACTCGATGAAAGTCCTATGGCATCTTCTCAATGCTTCCATCTCATAAGACAACGCACACACCATGAAAGGAAGAGAGAACTAATATAGAGTATCCAATAAGATAAGATGAAACTCGAGCGACTAATTATGGAGATTTCAAGTTCTCATATACAAGCTAGTCGACCACTGAGTTAGGGCCAGCTCCTCATATTCATTTGGTGGTGACTTAAAAACTCGCTTTAAGTAAGGTGAATCCTGTGAACGCTCGAGATCGACAACATGCGACCCGTAGACATAATTTTCACAAAAATAGAAGGAATCTTTTTATCTCCACTGGTTGATTGCGGTCGACCAACTTCCTCAGCATGGGGTTGTGGCTACCTACCGGCTCCCCCTAAGAGCGAGTTGGCGTTGTTGCTCCAACTACATTGGGAGTAGAGATCGCCACCTCAGGAATGCCATTCACCCCGCCGAGGACCTGACAAAATCCCTTGAATGCGGAGACTCGTATAATGTGCCTTTCAGCAAGGCGTACATCATTGACCTTCACCTTACTTGGCTAGCCCTTTCGTTGCCTTTCTGGGCTCAACCACTATGGCTTTCGTTTCCTTCTTCTTCTCAATAACTTGGTAGGACTTTCGCCTTTTGGCCTCCACTGTCTTACATTTGCGAAGAAGAGCCTTTTCAACAAATTTTTCGATTGTCTACATCAACATGCTTTGTTAGGCTCAACTCAATTATCTCTCGTGCAAGCTCAAAGAACTCAATCATGACAAAAGAAAGGAAGGAGTGTGGCCCTATTAATACCCTTTGTCGTTATTTATTACCAAAGATGGTATAGAGGTTAAATCTTCATGAGAATATTGGATGAAGGTGCTCTTCTTGAGGATATAAAAGTTGTCCATTCACTTTCTCTTTGTTGTTTGATAAATATTTTCCTTTTTAATTCCTCTGTCCTTTTTCACAAGTTGCTCTTCAACAGAGCAAGTGAATCGGGAAACTAAATGTATGTCTACACATGCTGATATAGGTAACTTGCAGGTACCCCAAACAAGTTCACACCTAAGGGACACGGCCATGAGGAGCAGTCGCTCAAAACAAGCCTAACCCAAAAGGACAGTCACTAGAACTGAGTCGTGGATAAGCAGTTATTCATCTTAGTGGAGTTTGCAGCATGTTAGCACACCCCTAGAGGATTAGATCAAGGATTCACATATTCCTGGCGAGTTCAACTAAAGGACTTGTCTCAACAAGCCTTCAACCTAAGAGGCACTCACTGAAGGAGGACTGAACTTTCTCAGCAATTTTTCTCATCTAAGGTAGTTTGTCTTCCACAGATATCCTAGTTCAAGCTACAGGAGGCACACACCTACTGAGCTAATGATCATGGCTCCATCGACTATGTAAATATTCGACTCACAACCACACTTGTGTAGGAAACTTGCCACTCATTTAAGGAATTTGCTTGCACAAAGCACTCATTCCTGAAGACTCGCACAATGTGCTCACTCCCGAAGGCTCACCTAAGGTGCTCAGCTTTGATAACTCACCCTTGGAACTCGTCATGGGCATCCCAAGCCAGGTTAGAGGGAGATGACATGTGTTACCTTTCGGCCAAGTTCATGTGTTTGAGTTAGTTTGCACTTGTCAAACATGTATTATTTTTTTTTTTTTTTTTCTAGGATAGCCCTTCCTAAATCCCTCATAACCCCATAAATAAAGAGTTAAGAGACATTTTGGACTTCATAAAATTTTAATTGTTCACAAAGATTACATAGCTTCTCATCTACTCTCCCTGCTCGATGATTTTTATTGCTCAGAGATCACTTGGCTTATCATCTACTCTCCATACTCGATGGTTTCCTCGTCTTGACCTCTTGCTCTGGCTAGCTAAACCTGCTAGTAAGATCAGGCGCCGCACGCGAATAAATTTGGATACAACAAAAATCATGCTAATGAATTATTTAATGAAAAAATAGAAGTCATTCAGATTATTTTGTTGGATGAACAACTTAATTTTTGTTGGTGCTACTATTAGGCATTCAATTGAAAGATTTAGCATGCTCACAAAATGTTTATACTCTCTTACTGAATTGCACCCTTTCACACACACGAGTGACAAAAGATAAAATATCTCAATTAAGATAATCAAACAAAGTTTAATACAACAGGCCATAATGGCTCTTTCCATGAACAATAGATATAGGTTTAATTTTTAAATATTACCGATGAGATTTAATTTCAACCTCCTACTAGATTATTTCAGATTTACCAAAAGAATTGATTAGCATTTTATGTAGTAGTTAAACAGCTGAAAAGAAATCATACCTGATTTAAAATTCAGGTAAGTTGCATCCAAACAAAATACTTTGCAAAGACCAAATTAGTGTAGTACACCTGTATATATGACCAAATACAGGAAATAAGGAAGAATAAAATGCTAGCATGTACGTTTTTTCAATTAAAAAAAAGTGGAGCATTGGACACATAGTTCCATTAAAAAAAGCGAATGTTCCAGGAAATAAATTTCAAACAGAATAAAAATGCAGCTAGAACAAGTAATAAAGAAGTTTAACACATTATGAGTATATAAAGCAGTTCCCTTGTGACGTGGACATGTGTGCAAAGATGCCATATTAAACAGTTGCAGAAATAACTGTATAATGAAAATGATTAATTAAAAGCTTGCAAGACGACCTTTAATGAGGTCTGGGCAATGTACATGCATAGTAAATATATTAATACCCACTTAGGTATTATGCAAATGTGAAATAAAGTATACCCTAAATATCAAACAGACGTTTAAGGATTTGAAGTCACATATCTCAATGCTAATAGTCACATACCTGAACAACAAATTAAGAGAAATGAGTCTCAAATCAACATTCAGGGAAAAAAACGCAGTGGAATATTAACTCTCTATAATTAATAGGGATTTTTACATACCTAACACTTAAAACATCTCTATTTACTTATCTAACACCTAAACTTTAGTATTTACCCTTCTACCACCTAAAAGCCCTATCCCTCATCAAATATACCATTATGTTTCTATCCCGTCAAAACCTAATCCCGAAAGTTGTATTTCGCACAAGAATCATCTTCTCCAGCTTGTGCGAATACATCCAAACAGAGCAGCTCCTTTTCTTGCATTTGAATCCCATCGTCTTTCCCATTTCGTGCAAAGCTCCAGCTCAGTCAATATTTCGTTGGTTCCAACCTTCAAATTGAAATAGAGGCTGAAGTAGCTAAAAGCCAGCTCAGAAGAACGTCAAACATATGAAGTAACCACAAGAAAACAAGAGGATAATCGATTGAGTGATCAAACAAATTGCAAAAAAACTTGCTTGTGCTAGATTTGTTTTCCTTTATACATTTTTCATTTCAAAACTTGAGGAGAAAATGTTTAGAGAAAGAAATGGAGACTTGTTTCGGATGAAGCGTAATTAGATTCAGAATCTAGTATACTAATTTCAGGAAAGCAACTTTTGAGCGGCGTGGAGAAGACGATCGGAGATGGGAGTTGCTCGATCGGTCGTCGAATGGAGAAACGATCGTCGCGGACTGCGTGGAGAAGATGGCCGGCTTCGGCAGTGTGGTGCACATGGCAAAGAAGAGCCGGCCGAGCGAGGATGAGGCAATAACGAAGCAAACGTGTGCGAAATACAGTTTTTGGGTTTGGTTTTGACAGGAGAGAAACGGAGTGGTATATTTGATGATGGATAGGACTTTTAGGTGGTAGAAGGGTAAATACTAAAGTTTAGGTGTTAAATAAGTAAATATATAAGTTTTAAGTGTTAGATATGTAAAAATCCCTAATTAATATTGCCACCAGATGCCACCAATTCCAATCTAACAGAAGTCACTCCACACAACAGGGGGAACAATCACACAAGAAAGTCAAGATAAAGAAGGAAAAAGCATAAACATAAGTAGACATGTGTGATATGAAAGCTAGATAGTTGGTTCTTATGGGTTTTTTTAACATTCTTTCAGGATTTATGCTTGGCTCAATTTGTATATGTATCGACCTTCTTTGAAGATTTTTGTTCCTTTGAAGATTTTTTTTTTTTTTCCTTTGAAGATGTATCGACCTTCTGGTGCATGCATGTATGGCTGCTGTTGCAGGCTTGTCTTTCTAAGTGCCATAAACATGTTTGTTTGGGACATGGGTTCTTTTTTAAAAAAAAATAAAAAATTAGTTGGCCAGGAGGCACATAAAACATCTTGCCAAACTCTAAGAAGAATTTTCTTTGCTACATGATGAAATGGTATGTCTAGAATCTAGTGCATTCTAATGTAACTATATAATATGATAGATGAAATCATGCAAATATAATCAAAATTCACAATTCATAAAACATGAATTTCAAAACAATATTAGTCTCTTTTGAAGAAAATTATAAAACAAATAAATTTATACAAATGATAATTTCATGGTTGCCTAAACAGAGATAAGCATAACAATTCAGAATAAATGAAAATTACACGTCATTTGAAAATCACTCAACAATAAAAAAATCAAATTGTAGGAGTTCTGACAAAATCCAATCATGCGTGCAGAACAATAATTCAAATAAAAAATAGAAAAAATGAATAAAATAAACGACCAAAATTGCAATCCAAGTCTCCACCCAATACAAGATGGCTTCCCTTGGATTTTGGTGGTCATAAATTACACATTGCTAGAAAGATTCACATCAAAGCAACACTAAGCACAAATAGGAAACAAAATATTCAAAGAAAATGACTACTACAACTTGCCCTTTTACATGCCTCTAAGTATCCTTTATTCATAATCATATCCCTTTCGAAATAAAAATAATATCATAAAAATCGGTACAGCAATTCAATCCTAGAACCCCAAAATGCCACTACATGAAAATCCCATATTTGAAGAGAACTAATGGATTACTAATAAATGAAGACGCTAACAACAGGCCCACAAATAATTATGGAATCTAGTCTACTATGTGAATTGTAGAATCAGGGTAAAGTTTCAGCTAGTGTTAACATCGGGTCAAATTCACGGGAGTTAGACTGGATTTAAACTTCAAATTAATAAATTCAGGTCGATAAATCGAATAATGAATTATAATTGAAAACATTCCCTTCTTTAATTCTCTCCCCTCTCACCACCATCTTCCAATTCAGAAACAATAGCATAACAATATATCACAATAGCAACTTATTGCTACAATACCATAAATTTGCAACAACATATGGTACCATTAGGGCATGATTACCAATCTTTATAATAATTTCTCTTCACCTTCCTCACCACAATTGGCGTTATTCTCTAAAATTCAAGAATAAAATTATAACCAAAGTCAAATTCAAGAAAGAAAGGGAAGAAATCAAAGACCATCATCAAACTTGTAATAAATTACTTTTACATTAACGTCACAGGAGGAGCAAGTACATTATTTTTTTTGTAAGGTTAAAAAGTACGGCATGTTATAAGTAAGCTAACGGGACAAGTCAAACTTGATTTGAAGAAAAGATAATATGCATGAGTGAGATAATAATTTAATTTGAAAAAAATAATCACAAACTGACAAAGAGTGAAATATGAAAAATGTCTCATTGGAAATCAACAATGTTGCTGAAAAGAGGAGAGTACTCCAATTGGTGAATTTCTCCATGCAACCAAACATCACATCGAATGATAATTTTGGTTCAAATTCCAATTTTCCATTTAGCTCTCCTAATAACCTAACTTTCAAAAGTAAACACTTCTCACTTTCATTTCACCATCTTATCTCGAGGAAGTTATGTTATTTGATTATTTCATTTGCTCTTTAAGATATATATCCATTATCCATAACTACTACATATTGTATCTCACGCTTTCTCTTAGAACCACCTTATAATTTTAACAAATAAGTTTTGTTTTCCTTTCTTATAAAAGTGGTCTATATTTGGCTTGGTAGCTATACTTTAAAAATTAATCAAGTGCTCCTCTCCTTTCTCAAAGCATGTATTTGCTATTGCAAGATCATGAACCACTGCAAAATCAAATATAACTTTGCCCATCATATTCATATCCAAAACTTTATAGCTACCATGAATTCTCTTATTACCCAATCTAATGGAGAAATATACATCAGGGTCTTCCTTCGATATAAAAAATCATCCAAAAGCATCAGGGCCTTCGATATAAAAAATCATCCAAAAGTCGGTTCCACATGTCAGAATGAAGAAAAGAATTTGCTAAGAAAACTAAAATGATACATAATTATTATGCTTCACCGTGCGCAAAATTATTATGCCACAAAATCTACAAAATTTACATTACTCTTATCTCAAAAACTGGTAAAGTAACAGGATCATTTTTCTTATATAAGAAATACGAAGTCAAATGGTAGAAAAGGTAAGTCATTCATTCAAGGTAGGGCATGTTCCAGCCAGCAATGGAGACTCACCTGTGCTGTTTTCTGCAAGCTCATTCAGATCTCACGTACTAATTTGTAAAAATGTGCTGAGAAGAAAACAGTAATGTAGCTTAAGGAAATTAAAACCAGATGTCAATTGTAAAGTTGTCTAGCTTCCAAATGAGAATAATGGGGCTTTCCACATATCCTTCTTCTGTAGCTGACCACAGTGACATAGCCTGATCATGAGATGCTGGGCATGGGAGCTTCGTTTTGAGATATCTCAGTTGGTCTGGCCACATAACTTCCTCTAACAACTCGGTTATAAATGCACTTAAATGACTGTGAACCATATGGCTTATTGAGCAAACTAATAGGCAATCTTAGAGATTGCTTTCTACGGTTTCTTCCTTTAACGAATATGCTGAAGCTACCATCACGCTCATATTTTTTACTACTCTGCTTCTCACTGATAGAATCAGCATGTTCTTTCAAAGATACCGTAGGCTTTGGCTCTGTTTGAGTGTCAGAAGGCCCATGAGTTTCCACAGATTCTTGTTTCACTGCTTCTAAATCCTGTGGGACCATAATCTCACTACTCTGCGGAACAGATGCTTCACCTAGTTCTTTCTGGGATGTTTCTCCAACATTGCTGTCCCCCTGAGGTGACGATTTAATATTAGCATTATCAGATTGATTAATTATTTCTAATGTGGCATCAGAAATAGGATTGGCAACAGTTGATGTAACAGAGAATTCCACAGGATGACAGCCAGGCAATATAGTTCCTGGCATGAACTCAGATGCACTTGGATTCATATTACAGTGCCAAGAAAAATGGTTTGGATGAAACACATTACTGTTCATACCAAATGTGCTGCTTGGTATAGGTTGAGGTTGACTATATGGTGGACTATATGGAGGATAAATAAATGACAAAGGAGGTATGATACTAGGGGGACGAGGAGCTGGATGATAATAGGGGTGATGAGAACCACAAATAGCAGGCGCTGTAGGCATGATAGAGGGTGGCCCTGGATGAAGGGTGGAATTCAAAGGCCATGGTGCGACAGCTGCAATGGGACTGGAGGGGAGGCTAACATTCATAGGAATAGGACTTAGCACAATTGTGGGAGATGGGTTGAAGGGTGCTGCAGCGGCAGACAAGGCAGAAATTTTCTTGTTAGGCTCTCTTACTTCACCTACATCCAATAACAACCTTCCCTTGTCATCATAACTATCAGCATTGCTTGGAGGATTAGCATTTTGAAGACCCTCGTGAAAATTAGCATTCACATTTGGCTCAATGCTACTAGATAGCACATCCATGAGACATTTTTCTGTTGACTCATCAGAAACTGAGACCTCAGATATTTCACAATTATCAACATCAGAAGATGCGCTATCAACATTGTGATCACTCCTGCAAATCTCCTCATGAATTGCGTCACTGGAAATAATAGAGTCTGGAACAATCTCACTGAGCATACCCCCAGATGAAGCCACTTCTACGTCTGAAGAAAAAAATGCAGAGTTGCTTTCTCTGTCGCCATTGTTCAGGGATTTTTCTTCTTTATACGTAACTTCCATCTCATTCTCTAAGGTAAACAATGGATATGGAGTACTCTCCTCTTTCTCTTCAGTGAGGCTTTCGGAATTAATTGGGGTACTACCAAGTACTGAGTTGTGCGGGTCTTCTTTCTCTTGGCTTATGTTTGTCAAATCAACTGGTGCATGGGACTCTTCTACAGAATTCTCTGTCAATAATAACTCATTGACCTCTGGTTCATCTTCTCTTGTTGGTGACTTCTGATTAAGGTCTTTGGACTTTGGATCCTTCCAGATCTGAATTTTAGATATTGTTCCTGGGGGTGCCAAAGCCACATCCTTATAGGATGGAGAGGTTCCAAGGCTAACAATCACATTATTCTGTGACTCTAAAACCTCACTAATCAGATTCCTCTGACCATTCATATCAACAGATAACAAATTATTATCATTGTCTACCAGTGATTTTGTTTTCTCATTGCGAAATTTAGCAATATTTGCTGTCTCGTTGATGCTAGATGATGCTGACTTTATTCTATATGCCACGGTCTTGTATATCTTACGACCAAATCTAGTACCCGGTGATTGAGTTTTTGAGTGGTAATAATCAGCATAACTACTAGGGACTACAGTTCTCTTCTTTAATACATAATAGCGGCTACTAGAATAAGAATATCTTGGTTTGGTTTGAGCGGGTTCAATTGGAGCATCTCTTTGATAGTTATTTGATATCCCATTAACTGGTGCACGTTGTTTGAGTCTCTGTCTGCCTGATGCTACTGACCTTGGAACAGGTTGCCAACCTTCTTCCACATCCATACTTTCTTCTGTTTGAATTTTATTAGCAGCGTCATGTTGCTCCTCAGAAGCTACTTCAGACTGCCTGACAGCTTTAATGTCCTTTTCCAACACCGAACAATCATGTTCATGCTCAAAACATACAGAATGAGCCTGTTTCTCAGGGTCTCTATCTAGGAGTTCGTTTACTAGCTCTACTTCATCTTTATTTGTTGACTCAGAAGTTACATAAGATCCATCCAAATCTGGTGAATTCAAGTTCTGGGAGGACCGGTTTTTCACCTAAATTAAAAAAAAAAAAGGGCATTAACTTCATATTAATAAAATTGATTGTTGACCACTGATACTTCCAAGCATCCTGAGTTCTTGACTATTTGAGTTAACTTTTCATCGGACTTATAACATCATATCCACTTTATTTACACTACTACTGAAATAAGCTTCTAGAATTATTCAAAGTTTTATTGAATAATTTCTGACAATTCTTTTAACCAAATGAATCAGTTACCTTCCAACTGAGGCTTCTCTTCCTTATGGACTCAGCATCCCTTCCCCTGATTTCTTGACTTGGATTTATATAATCAAGCAGGTCAGATACACTGCCAAAGAGAAAATTGTAAGTCGTAGAATGACGAAGCACAAACAAATAAGTACAGCAGTAAGTCGATCACATCTGTTGGCTCAAACTACATAAAAAATGTTTGCTATGAGAAACTAAGTATGCATCATCTAATCGATAAAGACTGTGAATGTTCTGTATGAACCTTAGGTGGCCTTTACTGGCAATAGATGCATCTGGTTTCTTGGTGCCATTGCGTGCAGCTTCTTGTTGCTCAAATGCCTTGGACTCAAAGTACTCAAGCCAGGCAGCAGTATCCTACAGAAGACAGTGATAGCAATTCCTGAAGAAATTCACCAATGGGAAACAAAATTTATCTATTATCAGCTTTCATAAGTCGATTTAAATGGGAGTTACCTGAGTTCGTAAGTCATCAGGTCCAAGTTTTGCTCGAAGAATTTGCAATGTTGTTTGTTCATGCTGAACACTCAGTTGATATGCTTCCATTAGGGAGAGTGCAATGGCTATAGCATGGTAACTTGCTGCCGTCTGATGAAACAAATGAGAAATTTTAAGAGACTTCAATAAAACAACAACACACAGAAAAGAGAAAAATATCCCAAACAGTTGATAACATAGACTAGCATCAGTACTCCATGTATGATTGAAGCCTGGCTATAGTATTGATTTATGCCTTAAGTTGCTCAAGGAACTTAAAGCTTAAACCAGTAAGAGAATTGTGAATTTGTCCCACCTGTAGGGATTTGAATTCTCCAAAAAAGGATTAGAAAATTAAGGAAAGGGTAAACATAATTACAACAGTGAGCTCAATTGTGAATCTTGTAAAATGAAACATGAAACAGTAGCCAAAAAATTGAGACTAAGAATTGCAGGATACCTGAATATGATCAGGACCAAGTAACCTCTGGTTGCATTTTAAAGCTTTATGGAGATATCTAAGTGCGACATGCACATTTCCTAGGCCTTCTTCCATCATTGCAACATTGATATATGTAGCAGCTGTGTTTGGGTGAGAAGAGCCACAAGTGAGATGAAGAAGATACAACGCACGCTTCACATACCTGGTTATCAAAAATCTAGCTTTTGAGAACTACATAGACTTGTCTGACGGAATCTTGAAGATGGTTACTTAAATGCATAGCTCATAGGATTAACAAATAATATATGAACAAGATGTTAACAACAAAAAAATTAGGAATATTTAATCACAAAAGTCCATCACATATGAAAAACCATCCAAAGCATGCCGACTGCAATGATAGTTGGATGAACAGCACAGTAAATAAAGGCAAATGAATCAAAAGATATCTTAAAAAATAGAAACTTCATCCGATGACTTAACTCTGAAACATATGCATAGAATGCCTTTTTAATCCCAAAAAAAAAAAAAAATTCCTCGGATTGAAATGTAGAGAAAGCCAACAGAATTATCACATAAATGCATGTTTGAAGAATAGAAAGATATCAAGCACAAAATACAAGATTTAAGAGTGACTAACTGAAAGACAATGATTTTTATGATTTTCAACTACTGCTCAAAGATGCATGAAGTTTCCGCTTTGAAAATTCCTGCAAGTTTCTACCTTTAATTCTCACCCCCTTTTTAAATTGAAAGGTCTAATGGAAAATAAATCACCATGTTTTGGCCCCAAAGTAAACAAAAAAAAAATTACTTAAAGAAAGAATAGGCAGTGTGCATGTATGCAACCAGGGAATGAAGGCAACTTGTTTAAAGCAACAAAAAGCAGTTGCACCTCAGGAAAAAGTTCGGCTCATGGGAGGCGGTAAACGTTTTGGATAGCTAAGTTTGATTTTATTATTATTATTTTAAGAAGCCTTTGTAAGCACTGAAGAGGTATGACCAGCAACATGGCTGATCATATAATGCAAGACCTGTTTTCTCAGGGAAGCGTTAATAATAAACAAAGAAATTAAAATATCTACTTATATATCATCCAAAAGCATGGACTGGACTTTCTTAAGAAGATATGCAATTAGCAAAAGTCCAATAGAAAATTGGTTTTTTTTTTTTTTGAGAACTCATTTTGATATAGTTGAAGATAAAGGAAATTAGATAATTGGGAAAAGTTAATTATGTAAAAGACACAAGGAAAGGAACTTACTTCAGAGCCAGTTCTGTATGCTGAAGCCTATAATAGAAAACAGCCAAGTCACCATAACTCTTCATCGTATCAGGGTGATCCAATCCTAGCTCTCTCTCATTAATATCCAATGCCTTTTGTTGATAAATTGTGGCCTAACAGTAAAAGAAACTCTAATAGTAACTCTCATCACAGAAAGTAAGAATCACAAAACTTTAAGTATAAAAAAATGTGGAGAATAGTTAAGAAGATGGAGACATAAAATTAGAAGAAAAATAATTGCGCATGTGATATAAATTACAAGATGATCAATCGAAGATAAAGTCATACGTAAACCCGATTAGATATATTGAATTATATTATACATAAAAATGGAGGTAATAGATGAGGAACAAGCTAATGGGACTCGAATTACTTTTTAAAAATGGACAGAAAACTCAGGGTGCACTGTACTACGAGGTTATCATGGTGACAAGAAGGAAAACTTTACAGTGGACAGTAAAATCAGCATGCTGCATCAATGAAGTTGTCAAAAAGCAATAAGAAGGGTTAAAAATTAAAGAGATACGCAAGTGGAAACAGCAGTTAAGAAGGATAACGCAGTCAGGAATTGAAGAGATGATTTTGACATGCAAGCAGAGGCCCAACTAATGTTATGGACAAATTTTGTGCAGATAGTTTAGAAAGGAAAAGATTTAAACCAAACTTAGTAGGTTTGAAGTTGTTCAAAAAAAAAACCTAATAAGGTTCAACAAAAGTATAAGAAAATCATGAATCTCCTACCATGTTTTAAGTTAATGCCCTTGCCTATACCTTATCACCATCTAAGTTTTTACTGAGACCATTACTACCTATAGTTTCGGGATTGTCAACCTAAAAGCCAATACAAGAATTTGTGCTTCTTCAAAACAATTGATGAAGACACTGGGAGATGGCAGATACATCCTTATCACCTAATAGTAATTTTTTGTTTCTACCTGATTGAAGTCACCAGTATGGTAGAGAACAACAGCAAGAAGACTGTAAGCTCCAGCTGTCATCCGATGGTATGGACCACACACTGCTATCAACTTTGCCAATGCCTGCAATAATGTACACTGTGAATAAGAAAAAAAAATACAAAGTAAAAAAAGAAGTTTGATTATTGAGTTAATAAATGCCTTTGTTCCATAGCTGACAGCATCTTCAAGTTTGCCCTTATCAAGAGCTGTTTTTGATGATTCCAATAGCTGACGCCCATCTGCCGATGAGCATGCAACTTGCTGCAAAGAATAATTAAATGAGAGTTATTTTTCAATGCAAAATTTAAAATCAGAACTCCAAAATAAGTACAAATTCTCATTACCTTATGCACGGGTACCAAGCTAATTATATCTAATTTGTTAAAGGGCAAAGAATAATTGATGTCAAAGTCTCGGGGTGCAACTTCAATGCCCACCTAAACAAAGAGAAGTTACTACAGATTAGGTAGTGATGACAGATGTACCATCCAATCCAAACAAGGCAGCGGAATTCTTTACCTTATGGCATAACCCCCTTAAAATAGCATACTTCCTCACATCATGATAATTTGCTGCAGTAAGTTCCCATCCATATCTTTTCTTCAAGAACACCTCCAACCATTTCCAAACAGTAGGATGAACTTCAGGAGCATGAACCATATTCCCAGTTTCGGGAATGCCAAGAAGCAAGTTAAGAGTTGCAGCTATCAACAAAGCCAAGTCCCCAGTTTCTGAAGCAGCGGCAATTACAGCTCGCAAAATGTGCTTGAAAGCTCTTACAATCATCTCGTGAATACAAAGAGATTGCACATGTGACAGTTTCTCTGACAGCTTTACCTGAAAAAGGCAAAGAAATAAGGAAGTTAAATTTACAGTGTTTACATGAAATATTTTGGGAAGTAAGATTAGCAAAATTATTTATAATGATTTTATCATGCAAAAAATGGGAAAAAGAAAATGCTATACCTATTGAGGTTAAAATTGGGTCTCTATGGTGCCAAGGGTACTATGTAGCAAGAGAATAACTTAGATACTAAGGTGGAAAATGCTTTAAAATAACAATAACTTCATATATAAGATATGGATGGAAGTGTCGAGCAATTAAAAAAAAGTTACTAATAATCACTTCAATATATGAAATATGAGACTTAAGTTGAATGGGTGGAAAATCTAGGAAAGATAGCTGAAATTGATTATATTGGAATGAGCAGGAAGTAGTGCTAGTGAAGACTGAGTTATAGAAAATAGAATTAGGTGGTTTGGGAAAGCATAATGGAAAGCAAAAAAGCACAAACAAGGCCTGGAGAGAAAATTAAGAGAGAAAGGAATTGAAACGAACAAAGGTAGGCCAAATGTAACATGTTACAATAAGAAATTGAAAATAAAGATTTAAAGCTGAAGTTGGGTTAAGAAAAATCGTGGCGATAATGATCAAGGAGGAAACCTTTACATTAGCAAATAGAAAATTCTTGCTCAGGCTCTAAATTTCAGGAAAATAACTAATTGTTTTACTAAAATTAAAAAACTTGCTGAATTAATTCAAAAGTAGACAAAGGAAAAATGTGCAGTACTGCCAACAATAGTTCTCACTTTTCCATCCAGAAATAGTGTAATAACACTATTGCATCTCAACCTTAGAAAAAAAAATTTATAAGACAGTTAACAATCTGATTTCAATCCAATGACCTTGGATCAAGATCTACTCAAAATTATTTGATCTGATCTTCAGCAAACTAAGTTTGGTTCTAGCCCGGCTGGATCCAGTGTAGATATGACCATAAAACTAATTTAATTTGATCAATTTTCAATATCCAAGACAAATTCTCAGTTCAGCATGTATAAAATCATAGACATAAAAGCATAGATGCATAGATACATTAACTCAAATATAAATACTATAAAAAAATGTGCATGTTAATTCATACATGCACGTATATAACTTTTTATCCAATCTCAAGCTAGCTCAATCCGATCCAGGCTTCAATCAATTCAAGTTCAATTTAAGATGGGCATAACTTATTAATCATCTCATTAATTTTAATCCAAGCTAAAAGTTTTTTTTTTTTTTTTAGAGTGATCTTCAAAAACATTGCCGTTGTCAGGTCCCAAGTCTTGAATGAGAAAAGTGGAGGGTTGCCTTAGGTAGTCGACAGCCAGCGTAAAACTTGTCGAATAATCATGACATGAATCCTTTAAAAAATTATGTTAATGCTAGGGCGTCCCCTCGAAGCGACGCGCTGTATAGCCTGAATACAGTGACAAGTATGCAAAGGCCGCTGCATCGGCGCCCGGGTGCAGTGTTAAATAGGCAAGGGTTCCCACATCAAGGACGGATGTGGGCAAAGAAGCTAGTCCATGAAACTAAAATTAGGATAAAAACTTGGAATATAGGATCCCTTACAGGAAAATTAATGGAATTAATAGATATTATGATTCATAGGAAGATAAATATTCTGTGCATTCAGGAAACTAAATGAGTTGGAGAGAAAGCTAAGGAGATTAATAGTTTAGGATATAAATTATGGTATTCGGGTAGGAGTCGTACTAAAAATGGCGTAGGTGTGATTATAGATAAGAGTTTGAAGGATAATGTTATAAAAATTAACAGAATTGGAGATAGAATTATAGCTCTAAAGATTGTTGTTGATGCTAAGATTGTTAATATTATAAGTGCTTATGCTCCTCAAGTAGGTTTGGATATGAGTTCAAAATTAAAATTTTGGAATGACTTAGAAGAAATTAATACAAAATATACCTCTTGAAGAAAAAGTTTTTATTGGAGGAGATTTAAATGGACATGTTGGTAGAGAGGTAGATGATTTTAAAAACATCCATGGTGGTCATGGGTTTGGAACGATAAATGAAGGTGGTAAGACTATATTAGATTTTTCTTTAGCTTATAATTTCTTAATAGCTAATACCTTATTTAAGAAAAGAGATGAACATCTTATCACTTATAAAAATGGATATAGTAAAACGCAGATTGATTATTTTCTTATAAGAAAATTAGATCGTTTAGATTGCAAAGATTGTAAAGTTATTCCGAGTGAAAATTTATATACCCAACATAGATTATTAGTTTTAGACTTTAAGATAAAGGAGCAAAAAATAAAAAATAAAGTAAAACGATTTTCTAGAATTAGATGGGGGCATTTAAAGAATATTAATAAAAGTATTTTTGAGAGTAAGATTTTAGATCTTAAGATTCTGTTTGTGCATGAAGATGTCAATATTATGTGGGAAAAAATGGCTTGTGATATTAAGAATATTGCAAAAGATGTGTTTGGGGTTTCAAAGAGAAAAGCTCCTAATAATAAAAATAGTTGGTGGTGGAATCCAAATGTGCAAGAAAAGATAAAAAATAAGAAGATTTGTTATAAAAATTAGTTTAGTTGTAAAAACTCTGATAATTGGAAAAACTATAAAGAAGCTTGTAAGGAATCTAAGAAAGCTATTTGCGATGCAAAGAGTTTAGCTTTTAATGATTTATATAATAGATTAGATACTAATGAGGGAGAAAGATATATGTATAAGTTGGCCAAACAAAAAGATAATAATAAGGATTTAGTTCAAGTGAAGTGTATCAAGGATGAAGATCAAAAAGTACTTTTCTTAGAAGATGATATTCAACAAAGGTGGATGAGGTATTTTGCTAAACTTTTTAATGAAGAATGTGAAAATATGATTGACTTTAGTGACTTTATCACCCTAAATGAAAATAAAGATTTTTGTTTTTATCGGCGTATAAGTAAAACCGAAGTTAGAGAGGCTTTAAAGAAAATGAAGTGTGGAAAAGCTGTTGGACCTGATGATATTCCAATAGAGATTTGGAAATGCTTAGGAGATGAAGGAATTTCTTGGCTTACTAAACTTTTTAATACTATTTTGAAGACTAAAAAGATGCCAGATCAGTGGAGAATGAGTGTGTTAATTCCTATTTTTAAGAATAAAGGTGATGCACAGGAGTGTGCAAATTATAGAGGAATTAAGTTAATGTGTCATACTTTAAAACTATGGGAGTGAGTTATGGAGCATAGGTTGAGGCGTGATACTAATGTTTCTCAAAATCAATTTGGATTCATGCCGGGTAGGTCTACTATGGAAGCCATACATTTATTGAGAGGTTTGATGGAGAAATATAGAGAGAATAAGGAGGATCTACATATGATATTTATTGATTTAGAGAAAGCATATAATAAAGTTCCAAGAGAAGTGCTATGGAGAATTCTTGAAAAGAAAGGAGTTAATAATGCTTACATTCAAATCATTAAAGATATGTATGCAAGAGCTATTACTTGTGTTCAAAATCAAGGAGGTTTGACCAAATATTTTCCTATTAACTCAAGGATCAGCCTTAAGTCCATACCTTTTTGCTTTAGTCTTGGATGTTCTCACTAGACATTTGCAAGAGGATGTACCTTGGTGCATGCTTATTGCTGATGATATTCTTCTTGTTGATAAGACTAGAGAGGGAGTTGAAGGTAAACTTGAATTATGGAGGTCAACTTTAGAGTCTAAAGGTTTTCGCTTGAGTAGATCTAAAACTGAATATATGTAGTGTAATTTTAGTGGAAATAGACATAGTGAGGGATTGTGACTTTGGGCGATCAAACAATTAATAAGAGTACACGTTTTAGATATCTTGGATCTATTGTGCAGAGTGATGGTGAAATTGATGGGGATGTTGTCAACAGAATTCAAGTTGGATGGTTGAAGTGGAGGAATGCATCGGGCTTATTGTGCGATAGAAAAGTCCCCCTTAAACTTAAGGGAAAATTCTATAAGATGGTGGTGAGACCTGCAATGCTTTATGGTGCCGAATATTGGCCATTAAAAGAGAAGCATAATAGTAAGTTAAGTGTTGCAGAGATGAGGATGCTTAGGTGGATGAGTGGCTTGACCCTTAGAGATAGGATACGAAATGAGCATATACGTGAAAAGGTTGGAGTAGCTCCAGTGGAAGATAAGATTAGAGAGAGTCGCCTTAGATGGTTTGGTTACATTAAACGGAGGCCTCCCAATGATCCGGTTAGGAAAGTTGAGGTGTTAGATTTGGCTTATGTTAAGAAAGGTAGAGGTAGACCTAAAAAGACTTGGGTAGAAAATATTAGAAATGATCTTTCTTTATTAGATTTATATGAGAATTTGACTTTTAACCGGACACAATGGCGAAAAAGGATTCATGTAGCCGACCCCACGTAGTGGGACAAAGGCTTGATGTTGTTGTTGTTGTTGTTGTGATCTTCGATACAAACTCATAGTTCTAAGAACAGTACATATAGGTCAACCTTTGTCACTTTCCACCATCCTGTCACTAATAGATGATGATTTTGCTAATTTATCCATTTATATCACAAATTAATTAGCAAAAGAGTATTTTTTGTTGGCGTGTAATGACCCAAATTATTTTTATTTAAATAGAATTATTAATATTAATAATTTTAATTAAATAAATATTATGGATAATTTAAGATTTAATGGTGTCATTGAGATCAAGTTTATTTAAAATAGATTAATTGCTAAAAAAAAAGATATTATTTTTGTTTAGGTAAATAAAATAATTTTTCTAGAAAATTCTTTGTTTAGAAAGTTTCATCGAAATGAGATAGTATAATTAATAATCAAATTATAAATAAATTGTAGAAAAGAATAACTGGCTAGAAAAACTCAGGTTATTTGGTCCTCGAATAGATCTGAGATACACATCTTTCCTGGCAAATCTTTGATATTGTCTAATGTTATCATATAACCTTCTTCATTTGCATCAAATTTTTAGCATGGTTCGATTGGAGTTTATAAGGCTTGCACTTATCATTTTTATCTCTTAAAAGAACTGTACCTTTTTTTTAGATAAAGATTTCTTGTTCCGACTGAGCATCCTCTATATTCAGGAATTATGTGAGCCATGGTTTAAAATTGCGCAATATGAGGCTCGCCTTGAGGCCCGCATTTGCGCAATTCCAATAAAAATCGCCTCGATGCTTACACCTAGAGTTTTTTTTATGAGGCTTGCACCTCAACTTGATTGAGGCCCGCCTCGCCTCACTGGCATGAGGCTTTCGCCTCACGCTATATATATTAAAACTTATATAAATCTTGAAGTAAATGCCCGACATTAGACTCTATATGATAGCAGTTCATCATAATGGTGATTCAAATGAAGAACCCCTTAGTGATGACAGTGCTGATGACTTATGAGTTCTTATGTGATATGTCATTGCTATTTATTTTTGGAAATTTGAATTATATGTTAATGAAAAGAATACTGGGATTTGGGAAAGATAGAATTTTGAGTTGAACTATATTTCATGTTGTCTTATTATTGGGATATTTTGATTTCACTTCATATCTTATGATTTTTTATGTTTTATATTATTCACTCATTAGTATATAAAAAAATTTATCATTTTATGTTTACGCAATCTTTTGATTTTGAGGCTTACGCCTCAAAACGCCTTGAGGCTTATGCCTCGCCTCACGAATGAAAAACGCCTCAATACTCGAATACGCAATTTTAAACATTGATTTAAGCTAGTTCAATTCTTTGATTTCAAATAGTTCAACAAGTTTTTTTCTTCCAAAGTAACTCGTTTTCTTCATTCTCATCAACAGTAACAATTATATCTTCAAAATATATAATAAGAATTGAAATGTTTTCATAAGCGATGTGTTTTATGAAAAATGTTATCTCATTTGCTTTGTTTATATCCTACTTCATACATGGTTTTTATAAATCTACCAAACTATTCTCTTAGAGTTAGGGATTATTCAAGACGATATAGAGCTTTTTTGAATCTCACACTATATATCCTGTGAAAGGCAAGCAAAATCTAAGTGGAGGATTTATATAAAAACTTCTTCAACAATATCATATAAGAAAGTATTCTCATCATATTGTTCCATGGATCAGCTAGAGAGATTAGGATGCAAATTGTGTTCAATTTTGCAAAATGAGTAAATGTTTGTTAATAGTCAATTTCATATGATTGAATATATCATTTGGGTACTAACCTCATTTTGTATCATTTTAGGCTTCTATCTATCTTACATTTTAATGAAAAGATGCACTTGTGATGCAAGCAAGAATTTAGAAAAACCCCTATTTTTTTGCAAGCAAATGACACGCTTCCTAGGATAAAGAAAATACACCAAATTCTCAAAAAGACAACAAACTACAATTTATACGATAAACAACAAACTTTTTAAATAAAACATGACACTTACAACAAATGACGCTTACAAACCTTCAAATAAAAGCTCCTAAAGTTACATTTCTTGAATGAGAAGAAATGTACTGATGGGGTGGATACTTGTGGGAAGAAGGATGAGATTAGAAGCCGAGACGAAGAGCAGAGAAGCTCGCAAGCCTTCCCAAGAAGTAGAAGAAGAAGAAGTGGAACAAGCTCTCAAGCTTTTCCAAAAACCCTCAAGTTTCATGTCCAAAAATCACATTATATCCACCTTAAAAAACTCTCAAAACATCTACTATATATAGGAGAAAAGGTAGTCAAACAGTCCCCTAAAAACTCCCATAAAACCAATAAAAAAGGCTTGAAGTAATCCCAAAACAGCACCCAAAAAGACAGCACAGGAACCGGGTAGAGGTAGCCACGGGAAAGCAGTCAGGGAGCAATCCAAAAAGGCAGCATAGGAACCGGGAAGAGGCAACCACGGGAAAGCAACCAGGGAGTAATCCGAAAAGGCAGCATAGGAACCGGGTAGAGGCAGCCATGGGAAAGCAGTCAGGGAGCAATCCGAAAAGGCAGCACATGAAGAATCGAGGAGACAAAGAAGGGGAAGAGGCAAGGTTCCAAACTCCACATAATGAGCTACCAAGTGCAATAACTCCACAAAATAATGAGCTACAACATCAGTTCAAGCATTAATGAGCTAAAACCAAGTAGTTCCCAAGATTTTAGCTCAAAACCAAAGCAGTCAAAGCTCAACCCGAGAGCAACCAACAGCCCAACGTCCAAAAGAACCCAAGTTGTTTAGCTTGCATCATACAAGTTATTTTCTTTTGGTAGCTCAACAATCTCTCAAGTGAAATTTCTTCAAAGGAATTCATCTCCTCATCTCCTCTCTCATGGCATCATTCAAATTCATATTTTCTAATGCTTCAAATAAGGTTTGTAGAATTTTAATACAGTGATGTTTACAAGGAAGACTTTATGCATAAAAGAAAACTTTTGAAAGGATATACATTGGGTTATAGGGTAACAATGAGATGTGTTGTAATGAGTTGGTCATTGTTATTTGATGGTGGTTTCGAGTTTTGAACTTGTTGAAGATTTTGGCTGGGCTTTGACCTCCTTGTATAGGCCTAGTGATGAGAATTTGCATAGCTGGAATATCAAGATGGAAGATGATAGTTTCATCAATCTTATCTTCTAATTGGTTGATTTCCCCCCAAAGATAAAATTTGAGTAAATGAACTTTGCTTTTCATTAAAGTGACATATTTCAAGAGAAGAATTTATTGGTAGTCAAATGCTAATATTTATAACCTTTTTTGGGATAAGAAATACCCTAGAAAGAGACATAATTGAATGCTCTAGGATAAAGCTAACACTAGTGAAATTTGTGGATGTGAACATAAGCAACATAGCTGAAGATTATTTGAAGAAGCTTAGAGAATAAATGTTTGTAAGAAAGAATTCAGTAAGATTGTTTAGGTGACTTTTGAAAACATTCACTCTTGAGGGTATTCTATATATTAGATATGTGAAAATTAGGATAACTTTTCACATTATTTTTTGAGAATTTGATTTTAGAATAGAAGAGTACTGATGACTTTCAGAATGTGAAAATTTTTTATTTCTACCATCTCATTTTATTAGGCGTGTCAGAACATAAAAATTGATAAATAAGGCTTAATAATTGAGAAAACATAACAAAATATGATTAAAACAATCACATGCATTATCAATTTGAAATTTTTTGATATTAGCATCAAATTGATTTTTTTTATCATAGAAACAAAAAAAGTAAGAATAATGATGACATTAAATTTTTGTTTAATAAGATATACCAAATCATTCGAATGCAATCTCCAATAAGAGTGGTAAATTCTATATCTTTAGAAATATTAGGGGCTTTGAAGGGTCCCCAAATATCATAATAAATTACTACAAGTAGTACAAGATCAAGATTTACTTTCACAACAAATAACTATAAGATGTTTTGCAATTTCACAAGTCTCACTATGAAAGTTTTCAATGCCAATATTTATAAAAAGAGAAGGAAATATATATTGTATAGTTTTGAAAGAGGTACATCTTAGTCTATAATAAAGTTACTAAATGAAATTAGTATTTAGAGTGCATATGATGAATTATGAAAGATGATTTTTGTCATCAAGAAGGTATAGCCCATTATTTTCGCTAATTCACATTGAGGTTCTAAAATATACATAGAAGTGATCTTTGATAATTTTATATTATAGTGGTGGTCTCTGATGATTTGAAGAATAAATAAAAAATTAACTACAATGGGAGGAATGTGTAGTACATTGTTGAGGATAAAAATGGGATGAATAACAATATTCCCCTGATATGTAACAATTGTTACTGAGACATCAACTACTTTTATTTTCTCTTGTTGGGGCAAAGTTTGCAAGCTTGAGAAATATTGGCAAGGCTTGTGATATGCTCGTTGGATCCTAAATCTAGGATTTAGGTTAGAGAAGGATTATTTGATGCATTAAAAGTGCAACAATTAAAATTCATATCAATTTGAGCTAGAGAGCATGACTCAAATGACTATTTGAGGGAGTTAAGGAACTTCCTGATCTTGTCGATATCTTCTAAGTTGAGCGATTCTTGTTCCACAAGACAAACCTGCCCTTTTGAGCAGCCTTCGTCATGTCCACCATAGTTTTGGGCATTCTGTGGAGTTCTTAATATTTTCTTTGACGTACCCATTTTTCTTACAGTAGTTGTACCATAAGTTGCTTTTTGGATAAAGTTTTTTTTTATTGGGGAAGAGTCAGTAGCAATAAGTTCTTTACATAAGAGTTCTAAGATTGTCATAGTAGATGTTTAGAGATGGGGTTGTCAAGCATAACCATCACTCTTCCTTCTTTAGTTCATATGAATGAAAATACCTCATTTAGAAATGGTAGGCTCTCTCTACTTATGATTTGAATATTAATTTGGTCAAATTCATTATTGAGTCTTGTAAGAAACTCAATCACCATTTTTGTTTCTATAAATTGCTTGAGAATTATCGTATCATCGCTACACTTCATTTTGAGAATTAAACTAAAATACATTTAAAATATATTAGAATTGAAGAGTTTAAATATAAAGCTATTAATAATATTTAAAAATTATATCTCACTTTCCTATATCAGGTGATTCTTTATTATTTCTTTTCTAATTTTCATTCTTTTTATAATTTTATTATAATATCTGCTTGAATCATAATCTTTCTCTCCTTCATAAATAAACAAGCAAGATCGTGAGCTAACTCTATCTCATAGAATTAAGCTCAAAATCGAGCTCAAATTCGATTATTTAATCAAGCTCAAGCTCAAGCTCAAGCAATAGGCAACTCGAGCTCAACTCAACTTATTTACAACCTTAGTTCCTAGGGCTCCTATAATATCAACCTTGTGGTAAAGTGAGGCTCCTTAGAGTTATTATGCTACCTTGCTATTGTTGCACTATATGATTCCTATCATAACTACAACTTATTTGGGACTATTACTCCTCTTTGATTCCTATTTTATATGTAACTTACACATGTCTATAACTCACTATAAATTAGGTACTATTCTAACTCTTATCTACAATTGATGCCTATTAGGATTGTAGGTTGGCAACAGGTGGTCTATTAGAACAGAGCTATTGTATATCTAATTTTACTTGTTACAAGAAGCATTCTAAGGCATGTAAAAAGAACTTTAGCTTAAATAAAATTCATTTTTGTGGATGTGAGATATCATTATTTTTCAGGAATTCAATCATCGATCACACGTGAGACTTGAAACATTTCAGGAGAGACAATCACTTTGCTTAAGTGAAAAGCTTATTGTTTAGTTCATTATGTTCCTTCATGTTCGCTTTTTACCATAAATTAGTGATTAATTGATACAGTGATTGGTGTATTTTTCATATTTCTAGCATATAATTTCATTTCTATGCATAATACATTAATAAATGTGATTTTCCTTCTTTTTTTTTTGGTTAATTTTGTGTGGCCAAGATTTATTCTTGATCAATTTTTTACAATATTTGAACGAGATCTCTTATTTATTATAAATATTGGATTGAGATTTTAATATATATGGTTAAATATTTAATATGGGCTATGAAATCTTTTGTTGACTTGAAGCGATCTTGTAAAATTTAATAATAAATTATGACTCCATATCACTATAAATAGAGCCTTAGAAGAAAGGATTTGGCATCCCACAATCATAAGCAAGTAAAGAGAAATGGGAGAGTGAGGGGAGATGGTTTTTCCAGACAAGGAAGGAGTTTTTCAGATGGTTGCAGTAGGAATGGCTTTTATTTCTTCAAGAAGAATAAGTCAAATCCAGCTTCAATTCCTTAAAAAATATAAGCTTTCGTCCATAGCATCAAGAAGCTCTAGTTTGAACTCTTGCAATAGATAATTGAAGATAATAACATGATCAACAACATATTCTTCTCCACGTCCAACCATCATTTTTATAGCAAGTGGTTGTGTTCGTTCAGTCACTGACATAGTGAAAGTGATATGAAAAGAAATCCTTGATGTGCCCATTTTCTAAGCTTACTAGAATATTGGATTCTTGTAAGATCGTGCCATATGTGAATTTTGCTGAACTACATAAAATTGTATGTCTTGTATTTGTCAATTGTGTTCGTTTTCTCATATTCATTTGATTTTTATTCAAAGTTTTATCACTATCCCAACATTTTATCTATTATAATTGATTTTATTAGGAGTCGCATGAAATTTAAATTTGTGTCATTTTATTCATCATATTTAGTAGTAATTAATTGTTTAGATTAGATAGTTTCCTTCACCCATGAGATTTGCATGTTTATTCTTGTATTTGTTGCATTAAATAGTTTGCATCTCATGAACAAAATCTACAAAAATAAAGATCACATAGCTTTTTATTTAATCAAGGGTTACTTTACCTAATAGATTTGCATTAGAAACCCTAGACCCTAGGTCGACTCACATCAAAAGGCATAAATGAGCATAATAAATAAACTTTTTGGAATAAATCTACACAACATATGATACATGTTACCTAGTTCATCCAAGCCTCCATCTATCCTGTCCCTCAAGCACAGGGAGTACAACTAACAGATTCTATATAACGTGAAATAATATCAATTGATGCTTCTACAACCAAAAATAACGATTGAACAGAATGCTCGCTTGTTCAGAAAATACAATGCTGTGAACATTCATAACTCCAAAAGTTGAGGTAGAAGATTTTTAGCCAAGGACAAATGTAAAAAGATATTAAATATCCACCAATCTCACCAATAAAACTAAAAAAAATTGCACTTTCATCAAAAGTCCATGAACAATTTGACATCAGAGGGAGAAAAATGCCAATGAGTAAATATGAAAGCACAAGAAGGAAGCACTCATCTGCAATAAATTAGTAATTACTAAATAGAGTCAATAAAATATCCTTGCATGAAAGTGATATTTTTGACTTTTCAATGAAAGATCAACACTGTAGACAGAACACAACGAGCAGCCTAGAATATCATGATCTTTGCACATGTAATCTGATCAACGGAAACAGCTGCATTTGGAAGGAAGAAAAGCTAGTAGAAAACTTCATTATTTAACCGGGGACTACTGAAATTCCTTTCTGTGATTAAAATTTTTACTAACTTTTGGAATTGTAATTAAAAAATATTCATTTCAAAAAATCCAGGCATTTTTAGAATGCACGGCCTATTTGGTTTGACCTATTACAAAGAATGATGAAATTTATTAGAATATAAATTTTAGAGTTAGAAAAACAAAATTATAAACTTGCAATTCAACCTATCATTTTGTGTGGAAATAAGAGTTGGAGCTACATGAAAAGCCACACAAAAGAATCTTACTAACACCAAGTGCAATATATCGTCAAGGAAGACCAAGTCACAATGCCATCTCACTTTGGAATCCCAATGGCAAGGCGAACAGCCAATGAACCTCATCCAAGGAGGTGGCGACCAGCTAAAACCTCCTTTTTCCTTACTTTTGTTGGGCTTAATCAACTGGATGAATTATCTAATCAGGTGTCGCACACCTCTTTTATAGAGTTGAATTAGTTAAATTAATTATTGTAAATAACATCTATTTCTTAAATAGGGGCTCATGTAATCCAAATTGAAAATCTAATTCCTAACTAATTCTATTCCATTGAAATAGATTCATTGTTTCCTCTCCTCTTTCTTTAGATTGGCCACCAATCTTTCTATAGGATTGGTCACCTCACTCTCTCATTCAAAATATTCTTTCTGTACCAGGGGGTAGTACACAAGAGCAAGGTGCAAGTACGGTGAATTTAAAAAAAATTCCATTCCATTTGCAATGTTTTATGCACTACTTAACAAGGGAAGGTAAAAACAATTTGTGACATAAACTTTAAATCATACTCTCCTATTCAACCTAGTCTGTGAAGGTCAAACCAAAAATACACCCTTTCTAGATCTATTTTGGCAAATCCAATTAAAATATTCTTATAAATGACTACAATCCCTTGATCTAAAATTAGAAAAGGGTTATTGTATCATATCTTGAAGTTTAATTCACCAGCATATGGACTGAGAGACTGGGCTAATTAAAATTCTTCATCCCAATCTGGGATCAAGATCAAATCTCATTATTTAGGCTCCTTTACCCAAGCAAAGGTTCAGACTCCTTAGGCAACCATCAGGAGTATAACAAAAACTTTGTTCTAAGGGGCTTATGAAATTTCAAGCAGATAATTGGAAGGGTATGTCCTTCCCTCTCTTTATCTCTTTCTTGAATAGTCCCATAATCAAAGGAGAAGGTGAACTTTGTTGTTCTAGGCATTGAAATACCATAATGCACCAAATCATGGACAGCGAGCTTTTAATGGATGATTTTGATAGATAATTTCAAAATGTCCAGAGGCATTGCATGAACTATAAACTTGTATGCAAATGTTGCATTAGATATCTTCATGTATGATAATATTATCAGAAAAAACTACCAGATTAATAATTTTGGTGATGAAATGGTAAGAATAGCATGGTAACAAATTTGCAAAAGATTTGTGATATTAAAACTCCATGCACACTCAACTAGAATGGATGGGAAATGGTATTTATAAAAATCAATAACAAATGGTTGGGCAAAAGCAAATGGTAATGATGATTACGATGATGGCGGTAAAAAGCTAAAGGGAAACATACATGCAGAAAGATCCAGTGACTGGATGCTAAACAACAAAGAAGAAATGCATCAAGAAAGACAGGTTATCTTTCAGACCACAGTGCCCCACCGATCAAATTTAGCAGGCTGAAGTGTTGGAAGATCAACTTACAATTTGGCCTAAAGATCGCATTCTCAGGCCTCTGGTGTGCATGAAATCAGTAAGTGTCCGACCATCAACTGGTGAGAGTTCCAATGAACCGAAATCTGCGACCTGAGACATAATCCATATTGACATTAATGGAAATATTAGGCAAATTGGTTGCCTTTGTGAAACAAGAATATTGATAATTAAGAAAGGAACTTTAACTTACCAGCTTGGAGAGAGCAACTTCATCGTAAAATTTGAGAGCCATATCAGTTAATTCCTGTGAAGACTATACAAGAGGTTAGTCTGAACAGATGTTACATGCAACAAAAACTGATTGAAACTTCATGGAATAGACAATAACTATGATTGTTATCCAGAAAATATTACTAGCTAAATATCCATGTATTAACATTTGCACATTATGCCGAGAATCAGGAATATATTTTTGTCTATTATGCTTCTAAAAAGATGATTAAAGAGGAACAACAACATCAAGCCTTTATCTCACAACGTGGGGTCGGCTACATGAATCCTTTTTCTCCATTGTGTCATATTAAAAGTCAAATTCTCATTTAAATCTAATAAAGACATATCATTTCTAATATTTTCAAGCCAAGTCTTTTTAGGTCTGCCTCTACCTTTCTTAACATAAGTCAAATCTAATACATCTACTTTCCTAACCGGGTCATCGGAAGGCCGTTGTTTTATGTGACCAAACCATCTAAGGCGACTCTCTCTAATCTTATCATCTACTGGAGCTACTCCAACCTTTTCACGTATATGCTCATTTCGTATCCTATCTCTAAGGGTAAAGCCACTCATCCACCTGAGCTTCCTCATCTCTGCCACACTTAACTTAGTATTATGCTTCTTTTTTAATGGCCAACATTCAGCACATTTTGGCCATTAAAAAGGAACAATTTAAAAAATTGATTATTAAATTAACAATACCTCTAGAAATAGGGTGAGATAATAAAAGCAGGAATATCAAGTGAAGCCCTCCCTAAACAAACAAAAAGACAACTTACACAAAAGCCAAGGGTCCAATCTATCTCATAAACTAGATTGAAGTTCAAGAAATACAAAAGCCAAGTGTGACGTATAACAAAGTGAGATGGATTTTTTTTTCTTTTTAATTTATTTTTGTGTCTACGCCTTATATAAATCTTACATCATGATTTCCAACTATGGTATAAAAATTACAGGGTCAAATTTTAAAATAATCCCCCAACCATTCGTATATGACCATTTTAGTCCCAGAATATAATGATTCTTTAATTTGATACCCATACTATACAAAATTGATCGAAAATGATCGCTTTGGGACTAAATTGAGATCAATTTGTATAGTTAATGGACTAAATTATAATTAATTTTATATCACGATTGCAATATGGACTATTTTGGATCAATTTTGTATAGTTCAGGGACTAAATTAGGGCAAGGTGATACTTTAGGACTGACCATACACGAAGAGTCGGGTACTACTTTAGGATTTTTCTAAAATTTACATATGGATTGAGTTTCAACATTTTTCAATATAATTTAACATTCATCAAGCAAGTGAAAAAAGGAGTATCAAAATATAAATAGAAGCCCGCTATATCTATATATAGAAGCCCACTCAAAGATATAGCATCAAAAATCATATAATATCATGTAAAAATCATCAATCATACATGTATCTAAGTTTAGGCCATTTGAAAAACTCACATAAAATATGTAAGAATCCTCTTTTGCATATTACTTATACATTGATTTTCAACATTTTTCAATATAATTTAATCATTCGACAGGCAAATAAGAGAACAAGGATATTCAAATGATATACAAAATGTATATATAGTTTAGCATAGGATCAAATACCATAAAAATTGGTTTAACATACATTCAAAATAAAAATGTATGCATCAAAAGTATTTTGAAATTAGTCAAAATATATACATATGATGGAACATTGACTAAAAGTAGTTATAGCATGACTAACGAATTCCCAATTATCATAAAATTACATTATGATAACTAATAAGTATGCATCTTTATATATTGATTATGGAGACACTTACAAATGATATTCAAAATAAAATAACATTTTTTTTCCATTTGCAAATGAAATAATTTCAAATAGGTGAGGCCTTTCCTAAAATAATTGGCAAGTTATAAACAACAACATCATCAAGCCTTTATCTTACTACGTGGGGTCAAAAACATGAATCCTTTTTCTCCATTATGTCATGTTAAAATGTCAAATTCTCATTTAAATCTAATAAAAAAAGGTCAGGTCATTTCTAATATTTTCTAACCAAGTCTTTTTAGGTCTACCTTTACTTTTCTTAATATAAGCCAAATCTAATACATCTACTTTCTTAACTGGGTCATCAAAAGGCCGTCGTTTTATGTGACCAAAACATCTAAGGCAGTACTCTCTAATCTTAACTTCCGCTGGAGCTACTCCAACCTTTTCATGTATATGCTCATTTCGTATCCTGTCTCTAAGAGTAAAGCCACTCATCCACCTGAGCATCCTCATCTCTGCAATAGTTAACTTAATATTATGCTTCTCTTTTAATCACCAACATTTTGCACCATAAAATTTATAGGATAAAGAATTCATGTCATGATTATTCGACAAATTTTACACTGATTATCTACCATTTAATGCAACCATCCACTTTTCTCATCCAGGACTTGGAATCTAGCAACGACAAGTTATAAATAATGGAAGAATAATAGACAAAAGTCATAGATCAAGACATGTATATGATATGCAATTTTAGGAGTGAAACTCATAACGGTCAATCGGTATATTTAAAGATCAAGTGATATCTACTTCGATAGTTTTGAATATCTTCAATATATCAAATTAAAAAAATGATGAAATAAATAAAGATGTAACTTCCAAAGCTATCACTTGTTAGTTGAATGGAAAAGTACTTCAATAGTACCATACAAGAAAATATATATATACTATGATTAAAACTTACAAAGATCATATGAATGTTGGTGACAAACTATCACAAATAATTAAGTATGATAAAACTAAAAGAGATGGATTGAGAAATATTTTTATTATAAAGATCGAGCAAATTAATACCTCATGTACAACCACACAAGGATGAAGAATAAATGCAAACTGAATAGAGTCATCATATATTGAATATAACATCAACATTATAGATGTTGACAAATAATATCATAAAAAAATAATAATATTAAATTGATCACTTTATATGATAAATAAAAATTTTAACATAATAATTGAGCGTATAGAACACCCTTTACAAAAATTGGACCTTAACCGAATTTTTAGATAAAAGCTATTAAAATTGGCTTCGTGTTAGAAGATACAAACTCATAAAGTTTCTTTTGATTTGAATGTTTCTGCAATATAAATTCATAAATTATTTATCTCATATATGTATAACTTGGCAACTATCTTCAAATGCTTGATACATTACTAAATAATTGTGATAGTTTTAAAATTTTAACATCATGCTTTTAGATGTGTATATTATTGTGGCTGAATATGATTTATTGATTGATCATTTATAAAACTAAAACCTTTGAATCAACTATGCTAAAAAATTAATAGTAAATAACCTAGATGCTACAATGTAATATTTATTTGTACAGTACAATTTATGACACTCAAATAGAGAAGCACATTTTGTGCATATTTGGAATATATTTAATATTTAGATTTTAAAAAAATGATTCATCAACAAGTTCTTTTGGCATTATTTTTGTAGATCCAAATGCTTGATGCCTATCCTATTTATTAAGAGATTTCATAAGTTCCGCTTTCTACCTAGCTCTCCCTTGCGAAAGTTTAACAGAGCATAAATTACCTCTATTTTTGTAAGCTGGAGCCTATGTATATTTATACATATGTCTATATATATGCGATTACTAGCTACATGCTATGAAACAATTTTATTAAGCTAAACTTAAGAGGAACATCTTATAAGTTTAATCAATATATAAATATATAGATCATTAAAAAGAAAACAATGAGAGAAAAAAATGTTGATACAGTATCGAATGTGATCACATAGTGGACCCCTATCCTATAGAATTGGCCGTTAAAAATCATAGTTTTTCCTGTAGAGTGAAATCACTGTAAAAGCAACAACAAATACTCCCTCACTCTAAAATAGCTGTTGATTAGCATCTAAGCTAAAATTAATAAAAAGTCTTTTTAATGCAGCTAAGTATTGAAATGTAATATGGTAGAAACATCAAGTGACACATTATACCTGTAAGATACATTTTCATCTATACAAACAATGATATAGAGAAAGGAGAAGTACCATGCTAAATGAGTACCTTAAGATGAAGTCCTGTTTCAGAATCTTTCAATCTCATAAATGCTGAATCAGGTAACAGGTCTTTGAGTGTGCATTGACTCTCAGTTGATTTTGATTCTTTTAGAGTATCAATGCTCTTGAAATTTTGGACCTCACCCGCAACTTCTATGTCTGAAGATTTTCTATCAGTGGCTTTACCGTTTTCCTCATTCACATCTTGTTTCTTCTTGGAATTCCTAAGAATCTTAAGAGGTTTTCCGAGGCCTTCAACCTTGGTTTCATTTCTTCCTTTTTCAACAGCATGTTTCCTGTCCTTATCACCAGCTTGTTTCTTATCTTTCTCAGCATTTTTTTGGTCCTGCAAATGCTGTACCCAACAGGCCCCAAGTTCCCATCTAAAGAAGATACTTTTATCAATTTCCTCTTCTTCAAGCTTTGCTAGACTCTGAATGAGCACTTTCTCTATGAAATCTTGAGCAGCAGATTGTTCTTCAGGTCTGGAAGTCTTTGAAGGATTTGATGTTCGCTTGTATTCAGATGCAGGGCCTTTGTGAAGAAGCATCCTCAAACTTTAGAGAACATCAAAGACATTAGAAGCATTGAACTCAACTGAAATGACTAAGAATAAAGTTAAATGGCTACTTAACAATCAAAGTAACCTGTTAATGTTCAAAGCATTTGATCCTTCAGGCTGGTCCTCTATATCAAGAGTTTCTAATGGGCGATCTGCTTCCAATCTTTCTTCGTAGTTAACTTTAACAACTGCAACATAACCACAGTATCTTATGTTGACAACACCTAAAGTGCAAACATCCTGCAAAATCACAGATTGTTCTTTGAAAAAATGAATTGTAGCAATAACCATTATGGCTTTAAAGCTTCAGAATTAAATAATAAACTAGAACATAGCTAATTATTGTCCTTACATGGGCTGCTGTATTTTCATCTGCAGTGATTCCTTTTAATAAGTTTCTCTCTGCCAGATGTTTACAGTCCATTCCTGTTGTTCTGGTCCCATCAATCTTTGTATCTACCTTTTGGCTTGCATCTGAAGCATCCTTGAAAACAGTGACGCTAAAATCTCCAACTATCTCAAGGTGTAGAATTTCTTTTTCCTCAAGTGATGGTATCACACGGTTCACTTCAATAACATGCTTGATTGCTGCAATTGCTCTAAAGATGGCAACATCTACAAACACACTATGAAGCAGGAAAGCATTCCTATCCCTGATCTGTCTTTCCTCTGTAGTTTTGCAAGGCATAGCTGTAATAAACCGAAACTTACTAGCCCAAGGAATTAAATCACTTTTGCCATCTCTTGCCCATCCGCCACCATTACCTCCCCATGTTTCATCCTCTGTGGGGAGGGGAGGAAATGTTGTGGGTGATTGTGCAGAAAATGGTGGAACGAGCCATGTATTAGCACGATATCCATAAGGAAGATTACCAAACTGCATCATGAAGAAACAATTTATAATTTAAGAAGGAAGAGGGCTAGGCTAACTGAAGAAATCTAAATCATAATGAAAACAGCACGACGATCTTTCATGAACCAAAACCACAGCATATGATGTGGTTATAACTGAAGCGTTCTCATTATTGACGATATATTGTATTTTTTGTGGACATTTTGGTAGAACCCAACCTTGGAAATACTAAAAAGCTAACTGGCACATGAGAACTTCCTTGTGTATAGAACACAATCATTCGTAAATTGCTCTCTTCCTATCTTAGCTAATACTGCTTTATTTCTGGGTTTTAGCTACTTTCTTAAATTATAAAATACATGTATTTTAAAAACATCAACAAACAACACCTAATTAAAAAGAGAACTATGTTCTATTTGGTTCCTGCACTTTTAAAAGTAATTAAGTACTCGTTTAGTTCTAAAATTATATGTTTGTCAATATAATATAATATGCTAACATGAATAATGTATAACTTATTCCATCACATTTTTATCTCTTATTTCATATCCATGAATAGCCTATCCTAATAGAAAGTTACCTCTAATAATAATCCTCCCTGAGGCTAGGTTGTCATAGTTTATCCATCTCTTCTCAAAATTGATTTTTTAAACAATGCACTAATCCAATTTGGAGAGCATATGCAACAACAACATTAAAAAAGCCAGCATCAATAAATAACTTAAAACCAATAACCCTTTCATTAATAGCACATCCATCAATAATTTTATCTTTGAACTTTGTATTTTTTATTGTCTCTACCCATTCTTATAGTTGACTCTACAACATAAATTAATTAATAATGTTTTCTGATATCCCTATATTTCACCCCGTTCTATTTAGTTTATAGCAAACAAGCAATGTTTAATTCTTATTCCAATCATTATATCAACTAATTCTTATGTCATCTCATTTTTAGTATGAAACTTTCATATGGTAAATCCAAACTCAAATTTAGACTTAGGAGACTATAGCCTTCTTTCATGACAATTGGGATCAATTAAGACTAGGACCTTGTTCTGCTACTCTCTCTCTCTCTCTCAAGACCAATGTTGTAATCTTGCTTGTGTCTTAATTATAGCCACATTATGACTTGCGCTATAACCTCATATGCTCTCAACTTTCTTCCTCAAGACTTTGCATCACAATGGTCTCACCTTATGGCACTACAGGAAAATCACCCAAAACCGGCGGTTTTTTCCGGCAGTTTGGGTGAAAAAACCGGCGGTATTTGAAGATTCCGGCGGCTTTGCGGCGGGTATAAAACCGCCGGAAAAAATGGCGTACGAAACTATTTGCCGGCGGTTTTTACCGACGGCTTAATTAGCCGACGGATTTCCGTCGGCCTATACCGTCGGTTATTCCACGGCTTTGGACCGGCGGTGTTCCAGCACAATAACCATCTCCAACGAGACCTATGCTATAATACCTAGTTAGACTTACATCATAGTCAACATTAGCCAGAATTGCACTATGGCTATCTCTAGTTATGATGTAGCCCTTGCGGTTGCAAACATTTGTAATATTATAATTGGCATGCAGGAGGACCTACCTTAGTGCCCTTCGTATCACCTTTAATTATTGCCTTATCTGAAGTCCCTCCCATTACTTCGAGGTAGACCACATACGTACTAATGTCCTAAAAATAATCGATGCTGATCAACTGAGATTGTCCCATTGATTTTTATCAACCCAAAATTATTTACGTCAAAAAAAAAAAAAAAATACGTCCCACCCTATTCTCTTGTATGTGTGATATCAAAAAGGGCTAAAGAGACTGAGATTGATCGTTACTCCACCAGCATGAGCATGACTTTTGACGCATAATAATGATAAACAAATGCAACATCCTCTACAGCCATGCTTGAAGTGAAAGATAATTACTAATGAGATACCCAAGAAAGGTTATCTTAATAATCCTAACGTTCAGGATTCATAAATGAAATTGATATGGATCCTGACTTGTGTTTCTAAGTACTGAAATAAGCAATAAAGGTTTTGTTGGAAATTTTCATGCAATTCCATCATACAGCCATACAGGAAGCTTCCAGTATTTCGTTCCAAAATGCAAGAAAAAAATAATAATAATAAAAGAATTCCTACAATTCAATGAGCAATGATACAACTACAAAAAAAAAAAATCTAACCTTATTTCTCTCCAAGAATGCGTTCATGAGATCTTCATAAGCCTGCAAGCATCAAGAAATAAAGCGAATTTAAATACTGCAAGTAATCGCAGCCACGTTCAAATATATTAATAAGGCATGACATATAAGTGAATTCCAAGCACCCATAGCTTAATAGATATCAACACCATGGTTATCTGAAAGCAATAGGCGTAAATATTACAGGGAACAATAGAGTCGTCACCTTGTCGAAAGGCCTACTAAGCTGTCTTAGAAGATCAACAAGGTCATGGCAAAGAATTCGCAGTTTCCCAACGCTGTAGAAACCCCTCGCACATGCTTCCACCAAAACCAGCTTACCGTTGCAAAGCTTTACCTTCAATCCATCACATTTTAAAGAAATTAATTCAAACTGAAACCCAAATCAAAGGAAAACGAAGCTTATAAAAACAAAAATCTCACTTCGAGGAAAAACAGGTGATCCTTCTCAGGCTGCTGATCATCCTGCCGTATTCTCGTCGTCCTCCTTACAACTACGAGAGAAATAAAACAATCAAGAGCTAAACAACCAATCTTGCAGTTGAGAAGATGATCGAAATCGGGAGAGCAGAAAAATGAAAAGCCACGCTTACATTGGAGAGGCGGTGCGAGATGCGCGAGGGAGAAGAACTCGTAGAATGCACCGAGCCTCGGGCACGCTCCGCTAATCTCCGCCTCCACCTCAACCGTCGCGTCCTTCCTTGGAGGATTCTGCTTACTCCCGCCAGATTCTCCACCTCCTCCGTCGCCGCCTCCGGCGCTATCCTTCTTCCCTTCTTTGGGCGCCACGACGGCGATCGCCGGCGCCGTACCATCCTTCTGCGAAGATGCGGCACCGAAGTAGGAGACGCAAGCAACAACGTCCAGCAGACGCCTCACGTGCGCGATGGCCCCGTCCTCGTCGTAGTCCTCTGTTCCACATTTAACAAAGCGTCACTTTCCTTTTAGTCCGACCGATGCCAAAGAGAAACAAGAACCCGAGAGAAAATTAGCTTTTCCTCCAGGGCCCCGGGTACATTTTATTCCCTGGGCCCATTTGTTTGAGAAATTTACACGAAACCCATACTTTCGTCCCGTACACAAATATACAAAAAGTATAATCATAAATTCGAAAAGACGAGGGGGTTAAATACATAAATTAATTACCTACCTTCGACGAGTGTGAGCACGCAGGGCTTCAACCCGGCCACGTCAACCGAATCCTTCAATCTCGGCCCTCGAACCTGAAATGGACGTCAATGATGCTCTCATTATTAAACAAATTATAAAAAAAAAACACAATACCGAGCCAATATTTTCTTTTGAAATTCCCTATTTCTTCTAGCTGCCATTGCCAAATTTCAAAGTTGAGCTCACATTTTCTATATTAGACAAAATCGAAAATTAAAGGTCAAGTAAATCACTTTCTTATTATTTTCTTTTCACACTATAATTATAAATCTATTTGACTATTACCCTCTCATAGTATTCAAATTTTATACTACAAATTTAATTTTGTACTAGTAAGCTGTTTTAAGAAGCAGATAAGGCTTCATTTGGGACAGCTTTGTTCTTGCTTTCTAGAATGACTTTCTAGTACAAAAATTTCAAAAATTAGAAAGTCGTTTTAAAAAGCAATATGAAAGATATCCCAAACATTTCAAACGATTTTTTTTCTGCTTCTTAATGCAGCTTTCAATTAAAAAATTAAAAGCTTTATTTGGGACAGCTTTCTTGCTGCTTCTTAAAGTATTTTTCTAATTAAAAATTTGAAAAAATTGCTTTAAGAAGCAGAAATAAAGCCATCCTAGACTTCGTTTGGAATGACTTTCTTATTAAAGTAAATTTTCATTATAAAAAATTTCTAATTTAAAATATATATATATTAAAAAATTATATTTAAAAATAATAAGAAAACTATTTTAAAAGAAGTCGAAGACGTTAACCAAAATGTCAATCTTAATTATATATATAGGTAGAACAAATGATTTATACAAGTAATACAGGCTAGACCGTCTACCACCACAACTGTCGCGGTGCAACTCTGTTGGAGGAAAGAAAAAAAAAAAAGGGACCAGCCACATGCCACGTACCTCATGCGATACAGAGTAGCTCGTGAGGCAGCAGGTGACGGTGTTCACGCATAGAAGACGCCGTACGTCCACAATCCTGTCCGTCGAAATACCCTGCACGAATCAAGAAGACGAGTAATCTCAAAATTACACGATTGTGCCGTGTTAGGCGAAGCGAAGCTTAAAGACACCGTAACGGTGAGGCGGTGAGCGAACTCCATCCACCTCGCGGGGAAAACATGCCCGCCGAGCTTTGGCTCCACCCTTGCCTTGTGGAATCACCGCTCCACATGAAACTCGAGCACATATTTTATGTTTCTTTTATAAATTCCATAATTATTTAACTATATTCTTTAATTCTATTAAAATATTCCAATAACTCCTCTAAATTTTGAGTAATTTTAATTCCCATATTTTTACTCTACCTATTATACATTATTATAATTAAATTCTTAAATAATTATTTTAATAATTATCTTATATAATAAAGTAAGATTTTCTCTGAAGTTTATGGAATTATCTTATTCAGAAATATATTTAAAAATACTTTTTTATTCATAAAATTTTAAAATTAAGTTCATCAATTTAAAATTTTATTTAGAACAATTTTTTTATTATTTTATTAAACTAAATTGCACTTCAAAGAGGATTCAAAACAAAAGAAAGGCTAAAAACAGAGAGCTTATCTCTTAATCAGTACCTTGAGAATAACGTGAGAGTCGTCAGGGAGCTTAACTGTGATGTCCAAAGCTAGAGGAAGAACTAATGACAGAGAAAAACCAAACACAAGCAGAGTTATTGCTTATTGCATTATCATCTCGCAATTAAGACGAAGCTCTGATAAAAATGTTACCTTTCTCTTCTTTCTTCTTCTTCTCGGCCTTCGATTTGCCACGACCGCCCTTGGGCGCCATTGATTACGTCGAAGCGTCTCAGCCTGCTTAGCGTATGTATCAGTAGGACGAAAGAGTTAATAAGAAGAAGAAGAAGCTCGGTGGGATTAATAAGGCTGAAAGGATTAGGTAAGAGCACCAGCCATTAGTTCTTAACCTTTTATTCAAAAGAGGGACGGTGGGTTAAATTATTGCTACTGGAAGAAACCTGAAGCAGAGCAAGCAAAGTCAAGCTAAAGGAGAGACAAACCAATCGAAAGGATGATATATGGGCGGTCTAATTTGGGTTTCAAAATTGGGTTTTTTGGAGAGGGGAAAGAGTAGAGAGAGAGAGAAAGAGAGAGAAAGGGAGAGGACTTACACTGGAGATGCAGATAAGCGAGGTTGCAGAGCAGAGAGAAAGAGAGGAGAAGACAGAAAATGAGGAATGGAAAGGCAGGAGAATGGAGCGGTGGAGGAGGACGAGAGATAGAGCTGCGGGGGATAGAAGAGAAGTGAGATATTGGGTGTGATAAGGGAGGAAGGGCGGAGATTTAACGGCTGGATATGATATTGGCAGCTTATGACTACGCCTGAGCCCTTCAAATCTGAGCTCATAATGTTTTTTTAATGGTAATAATATTCATAAAGCTTTAGTTTTTTTCCTTAAGAGCTCATTTGTTTATTTAAAAAGAATATTTTAGACAATAATTTTATTTTGATTTACTTTTAAGTCTGAAAATAAATTATTGTTTTGAAGAAATTTAGAGAATAGTTATGTGACATTTGAAAACAATATTGATGTTTTTTTATCTTAAACTGAATGATAAATGGGATAAGGTTTATCATTTTTTGAAATATTAATATATAGGGGTTGAAGACAAAATTTTAATAGCAATGAAAGAATTTTTTTTTCCTTGCAATAAAATGAAAATAGTTCAAAGTTCAATAATGGTTGTGGGTGGTGGCTGACAGAGAGTTGTTGGTGGTGCAATAGTTAGCGACGGTGGCAGCAGTAAGTTGCAGTGGCGGTCGCTGAGAAATGTGCTAGTGGCAGAAGCTGTCAAATGAGCTAGTGATGGGGCAACGGTGGGAAGCAACCTACCACAAGTGGTTGCGACCAACAGCGGGCGGCTACTGCGGCACTGGGAGCGACCAAGATGTTAAGCAGAAGTAGCAATGATAAATAAATTACAGTGTTGTTGGAACCCAATCCAATCTAACAATTTTCAAATAAACTAAAATTTTATAAATGATGAATTAAAAATTATCCAGAATTTTATTAATCATTTATTTACTCAAATCAAACAATATTCAAAATTCCTATATTTAAAATACTTTATCCCTATTTTAGGTCAAACCATATAAATCTCATAAAGTTTACAATCCTAACTATACAATGTCGCATAGGAGCTAGTAGGCTCCTTAGTCATTATTGCATGTGATGCACCTTTTTGGAATGTATATAAATTTATTTTCCCGAAAAAGAATATAGAAAATTAGAAATCTTTTTTTTTTTTTTGGCAAATTTGGAGTGTTAGCTCATTTTATAAACTATGAAAGAAAGAACCAAAATACATGTATAAAGCAAAAGAGACCTGCAACCAACCAAAAATAAAGAGGTAGTTGCAAGTACAGAGAACCTGAGCAAACAACAAGATAAAAAAGGAAAGTAAAAGAAGCTCCAAGAGCATTGAGGACTCAGAATGCTTCTACAAAATCGGGACCTCCAGCAAGCGAAGAAGCATCAAAATCTCCTGGTTGCCAAGTATGACCGTCTAAGAAGAGGCTGGATGGAACCAGCACTCATCATTGTCCATCCAAAAAACCTTTCAGCAAACCATAGTGAGGAGTCATAGAACCTTGAATGCCTAAGAGACTGGTTCTGGAGAGAAAGCAGCCGAAACCAAAACAAGTAGAAAGAAACAGCCATAATGATGATGCCACAAATAGCCATCCCACTCATCAGATAAGAATATTTATGAAAAGATGTGAGTTCTTCCATTTCGCAGTTTTGAGGAGAGCAGCCTTTTTTATTTTACAAATGATCGTAGATGAACTTTCAAATTAGTTGCCAAAAATTCTATCATTCCGAGCCCTCCAAATAAAGTAAATAGCAGCACAGCAGAGAAGCAAGTGCAAATGTTTTATTTGCTTGTTTAGGTCCAAGTCGTTGATATAGGAGAACACTTGATAGAGGTTGGAATGGAGAAGCAGATTTTCAAAGTGTGGAAATAATTTTTTTCACAATGCCAAATATGAAGTCACATTGAAAATATAGGTGCGATTGTGTTTCCATAGAGTCAGAACAGAAAGTGCAATTTAGATGGATAGGGATCCCTCTAATGTTTAATGCATCTGCAACTTTTATACCGTTCCTAAAAGCCAATCAAACAAAAGCAGAGAAACGAAGAGCATAATGTTGATGCAAAATAAAATCCCAATTAGCTCTATCACAGTTGGAGCCAGTTACAAACCCAGTCATCCGCATAAATAGGAATAAAAACGATTTCTGTGGCAATAGACTGAGGGATATTAGAAGGGAGAAACCAGCTACCGTTAGAGGTTAAGCATTTCCCCAGAGAAACCATTAAATCCTGATTTAAGAGCTCGAAAGAGAGCTCAGGCCTCATATCAATAAGAGATTTGTTATTGCACCATGGATCCCAGAAAAGAGATAGGGAAGAATTTTGTAAAACATAGAAGTTAAAGCAAGGCCGCATTAGGGTAGCAACATCACAAAGGAATTTCCAATACAGCGAAGCACGGGTATTGGGGTACCAAAATGATGTGTACTTTGCTCTCCACCAGCTGAATAAGGGGCTATCAGTGTTACAAAATCTCCAGATTAACGACCGACTAAAGCATAATAAAGACTAGCAATAGCTGGGATCCCAATCCCACCAAATTTCTTTGGCCTACAAGTATCTTTCCATGCAACCATGTGAAGTTTCCTTTTAGAAATATCACCATAATAAAGAAATCTAGAACATATCTTGTTGATAGTCTTATAGCAAGCATTTCAGATAATTGCTCCTTTAATCCAATACGCAAGAGTATTGGAGATAGAGAAATTCAAGAATTGAATTCTCCCAGCAAAAGAAAGGGTCTTAGCCTTCCAACCATCTAAAAGCCGATACAATTTCTCTAGCAAATTAAAGGTTGGAAATTAGAAATTCAAAGCTTCCTAGTGAAAATTGGAAGCCCAAGGTACTTAATCGAAGTATGGGATATTGGAATATTTAGGATGTTGGCAATATCCAAATCCATAGCAGTATTCTTAGAGAAAATAATAATGCTTTTACCATAATTAACTCGCAGGCCGGAGGCATCCTCAAAAAGATGTAACAAATTTTTAAGAGCATGAGCATTAGCCATGGTAGCATTCCCAAAAACTAGAAGATCGTCTGCATAGAGAAGGTGAGAGACTGAAAATTTTTTTAGATCAAGCCCTTCAAAGTGATTAGTAGCAGTTGCTTCCTCAAAAAGAGAAGAAAGGCCATCAATTGCAATGCTAAAACGATAAGGGGGGAATGGGCACCCTTGTCTAAGTCCGGATGTTGAATTGAAAAAACCTTCCAAGGCCCCATTAATGGAGATGGAAAAATGGACATCAGTAATACAACCTTTGACCCAAGCGATGAAGGTATCAGGAAAACCCTTTTGTAATAGCCGATTAAGAATGAATTCTCTAGAATCCGAGTCAAAGGCTTTGTAAATATCTAACTTAGCAGAAAAGAATTTGTTCTTATGTTTATGGTTGAAATCTCCAAGAAGCTCAGTGGCTAAGATGATATTGTCTGAGATGGATCTGTTTTTAATGAAACCTTCTTGGCAAGGGTGGATGATGAAAGACATAATCTCTTTCATCCTATTAGCAATGATCTTAGCCATAATTTTATAGAATGTGTTACATAGAAAGATAGGTTTATAATCATATATGGAAGCAGCATGAGGATTTTTAGGAATTAGAGCGATAGCAGTGGCTTTTGCTTGCTTAGGCATAGAGGCTGAGGAAAATAAGTAAAGCACATCATCACAAAGTTTTTTACCTATGATATTTCAAGACGATTTGTAAAAACCAAATGTAAACCCATCAGGACAAGGAGCAGAGGAGGAAGGGGAAGAGAAACAACATTTTTTTTTATTTCTTCAACAGAAACAGGAGCAGTCAAGGCAGAAATAAGGTTATTGGGAATTTTGTTACGAGTGGGGATATGCCTAAAAACGTTGGGAGTAAAGGTGCAGGTGTTGAACAACTTACAAAAGTGTTGAATAGAAGCATCACAAATATCTTTAGGATCAGTCAAAACACCAGCATCAGTGGAAATAAATTTTATTTGGTGGATATTATGTCTGGTGTTAATTCTAGAGTGGAGAAATTTTAAATCATCCTCCCCGCAAGAGAGCCAATCGGCTTTAGCTCTCTGAGCAATCCATTTCGACCAAGCTTTGTTACAATTCATAAGCTTGAGATTAACATCTTTAAGATTGGTATTGAGATCAGCATCAGTGGGGTTGCTTTGCAAATGGGTGAGGTAGTAATTTTAGGTAGAGGTAAGCTTCTCAATGAGGAGTTTCATATGGTTGGAGGATGCCCAGGAATTGGACTTGATGTATTACTTTAGAGTCTTGAGCTTGTGGTAAAATGAGAAAATGGGGCTTTTATGAGTGTGAGAGGAAAAAAGCATTGAAAAGGCAATTCCAAAATTTAGGCAGCTTTTCCCAATAATTGTTGTAGAGAAATCTATGCTTGTAATGGGAAGAAGTTTGGGATAGCACCACAATGGGGGAGTGGTCAGAAATAAGATGGCCCCAACATTGTATAAGGAATTAGGGTAGTTAAGTAACCAGGCATCATTGACCAGAATCCTATCCAAATGAATATGAATCGGGTTATCCAGCCTCTGATTAAACCAGATATAATAATGCCCCACAGAAGACAGTTCATGCACACCAGTACTAAAATTCATGTTGTTAAAATCAGATAGCTTGCCATAGGAAAGAGCAAAATCACCAGCTTTTTCGTTAGGAAATCTGCAGCAATTAAAATCCCCCAAGATTATCCAGGGAGTGGTGATGCTAGAAGCCAAATCCATACTTTTGTCCCAAACGACTTTCCTATCATCCGCAGAATTAGAGTCATAGACCACATAAATATAACAAGAATGGGTAGAACCCGAGAAGAGCATGCCATATATCAATTAGCAAGAAGAGAAGATGGGTTTAAAATCAACTTTGAGGGAATTCCATTTGGTACAGATTCTTCTAGGGCTAGAAAAATCGAAATTGTTGTAAGAGGCCTCTGAGTTAAAAATAGAGTGAGAGGAAATAAACCAAGGGTTAGAAACCAAAGCCATAAAAACTTTTGCTTCCAGGATAAACATAATATCCAACCTATGTTTATCACAAAATTTCTTGCAACACAAGACCTTGTCCGGGCTATTAAACCCACACATGTTCCAAGCGCCAATAATGGGAAGGGTCATTGGGAGTTGGAGGGGGTGTTGGTAGCCTTTTTGGCTTGTTTTCCTCTTATAGTTTTGTTGCCTTGACCCTGAGATTTTGGCGGATTATTGTGTTTGTTGGCTGGAGAGTGAACAATTTGGTCTTTAGGGTTAAAAAGGTGTTCAATAGCATCCGAGATGCCAAGGGAATATAGTGAGGAGGTTAGAATTTCTTGATTATTAGAAAGGGCAGAGAACTTATTGTTGGCAAGAGGTGGAGGGTTATGTGAGGGAGATGGAGGTTTTGAAGATGTTTTTGGTGGGGAACATGTGGTGATAGAGGCTACATCTCCAGAGGGGGAGTTTAAAATTGGGATCAAGGATGTGGAAGGGTTGGAGGAGGAGGTCATTGGATCAAGGATGGTAGATTGCTGCTGGATAGTGGGTTGTAGTAGGGCGGGGTTGGGAGAGGGGTTAGGCTGTGTGGCTGGAGATAAAAGAGGTTGGGAACATTAATCCGAGGGGGGGGGGGGGGGGGGGGGGGTGAAACGGGGTTTACGGCTAGAACTTCTGTGTCATGACCCAACCCGACCAGGATGGATCCCGCTTGCATCGGGTCGTGGCCAAACTCAACTGACTGAACTGATTCCAAGATCTGGCTTTGGAATTTGTTTCAGAACTCTCTTCCAAACATTTACACACAGAAACAGACACATAGAGCTACTATAAACATCAAATGCAGCGGAACAGATCATCTATCTTTTTCTTAAGCAGAATCATATACAAATACAGCTCCTGGCTTTCAGACAGAAAGAAAGACAGAACAGAAAAGCTATGAATGTACAAAAATCAAAAGTACAAAATACCTATAACTGATCAGACTCTGAACTTTTACTCCAAGACTTCCTTCCCTCTCCCAGAACCTGAAAACCACGCAGAAAACAAGGATGAGCTACAACAGCTCAGCAAGACATCAAACCCCAATCCAAATTCTCAGAATCCGCATCAAACACCTCAGACAAAATCCGTACAGAAATCAGATCAACAGAATCGTATATCGAATCAGAACAGAAATCACAGAAATCATAATTCCAGAAATTGAATCAGAGTAGAATCATACATATCAGATCAAATCAGAGCAGAACAGAATCGTATCAGAATCATGAATCATATCAAAATCGTACATAAATCATATCAATTCAGAACATATTAAAAGTCAAAACAAATTCCCTGACACAGACAGAATCTCAACGGATTCTGACCCCTTATACCTCCCTTCCCAGATACTGACATAATCTCTCGAATTCTGGCCCCTTATGCCTCCCTTTGTGCTCATGGCACCAAAACAGATATGCTTATAGCACCAGAAATCATCGGATCCAGAACAGAACTTATTTTCAGATTTCAGAGCTCATTTCAGATTTCCCTGACACAGATAGGATCTCACCGGATCCTGACGCCTTATAACTCCCTTTTTATAGCACACAATCATATCATGTCATTTCAGAACAAATCCGGACAATTTTAGAAATCGTACAAAAATCCGGCAGCATAACGGCAGTATACGGAATTTACACAAAAATTCCTAATTTCACAAATTACCAAATTAACACAGAATATTCACAACAATATTGCAAGACTTTTATTCTACTGCCCAGACAATTTCAAACTTCATCAGAAATTACAGTCAAAATAAAACACCGTCGAATCAAAACTATCAAGTTAAAATTCTCCATAAAATAATCAAAACGTGCACACTCGGCACCTCAGAAACATACCAAAAGTTACGCGGTAAAAACTGAACCAATCGGAAAATACGGATGAAATTCGCTAACGAAAACGAAATTCGAACAGAATAAGCGTTCAAACTTCACCGTTCTGAAAATTGAGAAAGGCGGAATGTGCCTTACCTTGAGTAAACCACTTTCTTGAACTGTCTCGACGGACGAAAACGGATTGGCCTTGCCCAAAAATCCTCTTTTTCACTTTTCCTCTTTTCCTTTCTCTCTCCTCAGAATTTCAGATATTTTTATTTGATTTTTTTCTCTCTCTTCAAAATGACTGATTTTCATTAAATAAGCTTGAGATCGGCCCGGCCGATCGCACGATCGTCCTCGACGATCTGAACAAATTTTTTCGTCCTGGGACGATTTCTCAGGACGATAATTAATTTCCTTGGACGATAAAAACCCCTATTCTCTGACTTGTGCACTGCTCTGATCGTCCCGGGACGATCCCTAATCGGCCCGGACGATCCCTACAGGAAAATCATCCTGTAGCTTCTGAACACATTTTGGAGCAAAATTACACCTGATCGTCTCGAGACGATCCACGATCGGCCCGGACGATCCTGGAGCAAACTTGATATTACATTCTGCCTCTTGGTCGGTTATCATGTTGGGCAGTAGTGCTTGTGGTATTTGTATTTTTGGGGCAAGAGGAGGGAGAATGGTTAATATAGCCACAATGAATGCAAGGATTAGGTTTCCAATCATATAGAGTGGTGAGAGGAGTGATTTTCCCGTCAACAGAGATAAAAATTTCATCTGGGAGGGGTGAGGAACTGTTCACCTGAACGTAAACCCTGACGAAGATAAGTCTGGTTTTTGCCGCCGTGAGCTCATCCACAACTAGTGAAACTCCAACACAGCTAGCACTTTTGGAGATTCCTTCAGGCATCCAGCAAGAAAGGGGCAGATTTTTAATTTTGATTCACGGTGGAATGCTCATGAACTCTTGGCACGTAGGGACGAAGTCCAGAGACCATTTATGTAGGATGAATGTCTTGCCGAAGAAGAACCAAGGTCCTCCTGATTATGCCATGTCGTAGTCCTTTGGCGAGGTGAATTTTAGGAGGAAGAAGCCATCGTCTATGGTAAGCAAGGAAAGTGATCCCTTAAGGGTCCAGGTTCGTTTAATGGTAGCTAACAGAGATTTATATAATGGTCGGTGGCCAATAGAGTATCAGACTAGGGATAGCGACCATTCTGGAGCACCGGCTTTGAACTGAGCTTTGGTGAAGAGAGCAGTGATGTTGGTAGTGGGAACATGCAAGAGGGTAGAGGAAAACTCAGTAGAGACTTGTTTATGGAAGGCAAAGAGTAGTTTCCAATCCAGGGGAGCAGATGCTAGTGGATTAGAAGTTAAAGAGGAGGAGAGGGGAGGAAAATGCGAGGAGGACATCCTAAACGGAGTCCTCCTCAGAGCGAAGCTGGTGGCGGCACAAAGAGAGGGAAGCTAGGAACCCTATCCGAGCTCTGTAGCATGAGCTTATTACTCATGTGGGGGCTTTGAGGTTGTTGGGAAAGTTGATTTGCAAGATCGTAATATCGCAAAAGGCTAAACGCTTGTTGACCTCATATTTGTATGAGGTCACTAGGGATCCATCTAGACTCCAGATCAATCCTGACCCTACATCAATCTAGATTCTAGACCCTAGGATCTACTCTAGACCCTAGGATTCTTCCAGACCAATCCAGATGTTAGGATCTATTCTAGACCCTAGGAGATGCCCAGACCTTAGTTCAATTCAAATTCCAATCAAATCCAGATCAAATTCAAAAAATCCAGACCCAATCCAATGCTAAAAGGCCAAGTCCTAAAAGCCTTTTCAGCAAATTTTCAAACACTTCAAAATCAATCATTTGACCTCCGATTCAGAGTCTGTCAGTTGCATACTGATGGGACATGTCTCTGGAGGCATCCCTCCAAATTTGAGCCCATTCTGAGGTCTCTAACCCCAGAAACTTAATCAAAATCCATAGGCTGCAAAACCTTCAAATATTTACGGCCTATGCCACTGGATCTGCCACCCAGTGGATTTTGACCTTGGAGCCCTCTCCAAAGCCTCTAATTACTTCCAGACCCTTAATTATGACTCACTGAACAGTAAACTGCATTTTGGTTGACCCACTTTGACCCCTAGTCGACCAGGGGTCAAAATGACCAAAATACCCTTATGGGGCTCAAATGGTGATTTCAAACCAAATGAACTCCGAATTGAACGCAACCACCTCCAGCAAGTTTTAAATATCAAACCAAACCTGTTGGACCCATTTCCAAGCCCTGGGTCAACCTGGTTGACCAAGTCAACTTAGTTGACCCAAGTGACCCCTTAAGGGCCCAAATGGGTGTTTTGACCCAAATGACCTCCCCAGGCCATGGAACCACTTCCATTAGTCTTGGAATGTCATTTGAAACCTGTTGAGCCCAAGTCCAGACCCTGGGTCAACCTGGTTGACCAAACAAGCCCTTAGGGGTTCAAATAGTGATTTTGACCAAATTGACCACTCCAAACCCTGGGACCACATCCAGTAGACTCAGGATGACATTTTGAATTTGTTGAACCCATTTCCAGACCCCGAACCCAGTCGGTTGACCAGGTCAACCAATTTTGGCTTAAGGGCCCATTAGGGGCCCATTAAGCCCTTTTGACTCAAATAACCAATTCAATCCTCGAAAACACCGTTACCAGACTTCAAATATCATTTTAAATTTGCCCAGCTTGGACCCACCCCTTGAGTCAACCCAGTTGACCCAGTCAACCTAGGTTGACCCAAAATTCCCTTAAGGCCTTAATGGGCTATTTTAGCTCATTGAACCCTTTGAATCCATTTCAAAACTCTAAAATTAACTTCAAACATAGCCTAATCATGTTTTTGGGTGTTGGCCAATCAAACCTATTTAAAGTTGACCAAGTCAACTTTGAGCTTGGGTCAAATCCATTCCGAACCTCATTTTAAGTTCAAATCTCAAACCCTTCATTTAACCTTTGCTCTAAATCAAACCAATTAGCTCTTAAGGTCATTTGGCTGCCACCTCAACAGTCAACTTGGTCAATTGACCAGTCAACACATGGTCAACAAGCATTTGAGTAGTCAAATCCCTTGGCTCAACCCATTTCAACTCACTTGAACCCCCATTGACCCACCAATCAGCCCTTGAACTCCTCCTCATGCCAAGTCAGCTGCCACCTCAGCCCCCTTTGACTGGTTGACTGGTCAACTTTGTCAAACCCCCATTTAAAACTCTTCAAAGGGGCATCATCATGGGCTAAACCCCTTTTCCCTGATTTGAGCTGCTCTAGCCAACCCTCTTATCACCTAAAGCTCTCTAATAGGCTCCCTAACCAAGCCCAGCCCAAGGTTTAGCCTTAAGAGGCAATGGTCCCCCCCACTCACCCAAAAGCCACCCAATAGAATCAAGGCTTGTCCAGCCTTTGGGTCAGCTTTCTGGTTGTCCCAGAGACACTTGGCATCATCTGGATGCAGGGTGAGTCAATCCCAGCCATCCATTTGGCTGGGAGAGGTTTGAATAGGGAGATATGCCCTAATGAAGATTCATTCTAACCCTAACCCTCTCTCTCCACTTAAGCTCTTTCAAGCCCAGCCCCCTGTTCCAGTGAGCTCCCCAGACATTTCCCAACTCATCCTCACTCAAATCCGGCCGGTCAAAGCGGTGGTCGGCGATCTTCCGGCGAACTCAAGCTCAAACCGGTCTAGGCCTTTACCAGCCCGATCCGTAGCCTCTCAAGCCTCGAGTTCAACAGGACAAATAAACGTGGACAGTCTACAAATTCAGAGAATCCAAAAACGGTCCAAACCGTCCATTAAATCGAGGTGAAACTCTAAACCTAGATTAGGGCACTTAGGTTAATTTAGCATTTTATTTAGTGCGTTATTTCCCGCAAAATCAAGCCCCCATGATTTCTGTTCATCTATGCTATCCATGTTTAAAATTTTAATCGATTTAATGAATCGGATCGAGAGAACGAGCGAAAAAACGGGTTCTAGGGCGCTCTCGCGGCTCAGTCCAGGCCTGCCGTTTCGGGACCGTTGATCGCTCGATCAACGGTCCTGATCGAGCCGTTCCGCGGTTAAATCCAACCGTGTATCCTTTTCGTTGCCCCGTTCTTCGGTTCGACGGCATCTCGACCCTTGATTCAGGACAGCGGGATCAAATCCCGCCGTCTGATCCTTTGCCGAGAGATCAGATCGCGGGATCTGATCCAGGCCCTTGATTTCGAGCGGCGGGTGATCCAACGGCTGGAAGAGGCCGCTGACGTGGTTAAGTGAATGCCGCGTGGGTCCCGCCAGCCGCCGCGTTTTCGTTCTGGCAAATCCCGTCGCACCGCGTGGCAGCCCCAGCCGCCGCCGCGCATCTGATCGGGTGACCCTCGTGCTGCCACGTGCCCCCACGGCCTCTGCTCCTGATCGAACGACCCAGGAGCGGCCACGTGGCCGTCAGCTGCTGCCGCCGCGCGTTCCGTCCGGCCACTATGGGCTCGCCACGTGGAGCCGCCGCAGCCCATCAGTTGATTAGGATTAATTTTGATTTAATTAATCTTAATTAACAGAAAATTTTAAAACAATTATATATATTTTTTTAAAAAAAAAAACTTTGTATTATATATATTAAAATTTTCAGTAAATCAAGTATTTTAATTAGAAATAAATTTGGATTTAAAATATTAATGAACCTATTTTAAATCATTTTAAATATTAAATATTAAATATTAAATACATTTTCCTTATTAATATTTAATCAAGTTATTAATTAAAATATTTTCAGAAATTAAGATTTTTGACTTAAACTTATTTTCAAAATTTAAAATCTAATTTATTACAATTAATTTGAATTACTTGAATAATATAATATTTAATCAATATTATATTAAGTATTATATTAATTTTTCTCAAAATTAAGGTTTATTTTCAAAATGATTTGAAAATCAATGAATCTCTCAATCCTTTGTAATTTCACTTTAGAAATAGTTTGAATTACCTTAATTTAAATCATATATTTATATATATAGGTTTATATATATACCTTTTTTTAAGTATATTTTAAAGTATATGTATATATATTCAAATCTTTAAATGTTTGAGAGATCCCTTGGTATTTTAAGCATTGATTGAATGTGTGAATAGAAGTCATTGGGGGAATGATTAGTGGGTGATTAGGTCTTAATCATTCACTAATCAAAATTTTGTTCTTTTAATTATCATCAACATTTGAATGCTTAGGTTGTGCACACACATGCACTTAGCCTAGGCTCTCCTAGTTTTAGGATTTGATTGTTTATATGTGCTTATGTTATGTTGAGTTAAGGGTTAGAGAAACTTTGATTCAAACCTATCAAACTTAGGGACATTAAGGACAATAATTAAGGACATGTTTAGAAAACTTAGAATATTTTCAATAATTAGGATCCACTTCCATTTGAGTTGAAACTCCAAACATTTAAACTTAGTGACATGTACAGCCATTAGGAAAAGTTTCACTGAATTTAGAAGTCATTAAGGTCCCTAATTAATTTTCCCAAGTTTAAGCCCCAATTAAGCCTCTAAACCTTCTAAAAAATGTAATAAATTCATTTTAAACCCAAAAATTATGTTTAACCCCTCTAACTGACCAGAATTAAACCCTTAACCCATGAAAATTAAAACCAAAATTGTTTGACAGCAATTGAAACCTTAATCTAATTTTAAGTGAAAATCAATATTTAATTAATTTAATTAATTAAAAAATGTTAAAAATTCCAAAAATTTCCAAAACACTTGGAAATCTCTCCTTAGGTCATTTCTGACCTTTGGAGTTGATTTCAAGGAGTTTGGGACTCATTTGGAGAAAAATCACAAAAAGACCCCTCTAATTAAGTAATTTTCAAAAATTCAATAATTACCCAAACTTTAAACCTTCATAACTAATTCCAGAAAAATCGAAATCACCCAAACTCACTTGCATTCAATTCCTAATAAGCTCTAGTATTTATTAAAAATATCAAATTCCAGAAATCTGCAACATTTCAAAAAGTCAACAAACCGGTCAAATCTAGTTCAAATCTAGTTCAAAACTTCAAACCTTCGTAATAAAATGTAGAAAAATCCGATTTCAACGTACTTACCTTCTAACTGATCGTAGTAAGGTCTAGTATTTTAATAAAATACAAACATTCCAGAATTTGAACTTAATCAAAAGTCAATTTTCAACCCTTTAATTAAATCATTAAAATATTCAAAAATTTCATAAAATCCCAAATTATTCTAAAATTCCAGAAAATGTTAACTTAATCTTTAAAGCATTCAACAAACCTTTCAAAACACAACAAGCATCTTAAAGATGAAGTTTATTGGCTGGACTACTCCGGGCTGCGGGACTAAGTGTCCTAAGGAGGCTGGTTCCTCGAGCCTGGTGGCACAACGCCACGAATGGATTCCAAGGGGTGTTAAACCCTAGAAATAGATTAATTATTAATTATCTATCCTTTTAAAACTTTTAATTTAACTACATTAATTTGGTTTATCGGCTGGACTACTCCGGGCTGCGGGGCTACGTGTCCTAAGGAGGCTGGTTCCTCGAGCCTGGTGGCACAACGCCACGAATCAATTAATGGCAAATTTAAATAAGTCAATCTTAAAAATCAGCGAACAAACATTTCTAATAAAATTTCATTAATTCTTAAGCCTTAATTAATCTAAAATACTTAATTATATCGGGTGCCACTGGGTAACCCAGGCCTACGAGGCTATTGACTTAGCCCCAAGGAAGGTGAAATAAACTTCACGGCCTCGGTGTGAAACAAAGGTGATATCCAACAAATAATTAAATGAATCTTAAAATTAACCTCAAGCCATTAATACTTAAACTCAAACTTAAATCCCTTAAGCCTTCCAACCAATCGAACTTTAGACAACTTTAACTAATAATCCTAATTAGGATATATCAAAACCACACAACCTACCTCACACACTTTAGATGATTTGCTAGGATCACCGACTCTAGTTCTAGGATAGGCCGGTGTTTTACTTTCTGCAGTTGTGTGCCGAGTTTTCGAGTTTTTATTGCATGCTGTTTGCTAGTGTAGAATTGATGTGTTTATTTACTTACTTCCTGCATTCTGTGATTGATTGTGCGTTAGATTTACCCCTAGGTTAGGAGCGAACTATACTTGTGCAATCTTATGCAGGTGGCCATGCTCATACAAGGAGCTAAAAATTAAAGGGGGCAGTTAAAAAAAAATATATACTCTTTGCACAGGTACCTGCCGCACTTAAGACCCCCTTTAAATAAAAAGAGCATGGCCAAGTGTGGCTAAAAAAAAAATGCATTTTAAATTTTCATATTATAACTGCTTGGGATTGAATATTCAACTGTTGATTATTAGGATAACCTTGCAGGATCGAGTCTAGATTTTCCCTATTTCTATCAATGTAAATTTGATTCATTTAAGGTTGTATTTCTTTAAAATGTTTTGAGATTGGGATATGAATATCTAATTTGAATTCCAAAGAGGTGAAGACATCCCTAAAGGGGAGAGTCTTCTTCCATTTGGAATTCAAATTAGGATACTTTGCAAGTATCCAAAGAGGAAAGATAACACCCCGATCAAGGGGGAGTTTCTTTCCATTTGGATATCCTGAACCGACGAATCGAGATGTTCGTGAGAAGATGAAGGATTGGACAACGAGAAGAATCCCAAGTCTCAAAATCATTTGATTTAGGATTAGAAATCCGGGTTGTAGTCAGTGGTGCCCGGCCACTTTAATTTCTTGTAATTTTTGAGATGTAATAATGAGTGGCACTTGCCATATGGACATTCAAATTAATATATTTAATTGATTTTATTTAATTGATTGCGCATTAGAACTCCTGTTTTTCTAGTCTTTTTAATTTGCATGCCGTGTTTGATTTAGCCTGGAACCCGAATTTAGGCTCTTAGGGGTCTGTCAAAAATTCTTCTATTTTAATTAAATAAAAATTTTAAGATAAGATAGTAACTCTAAACGGTCCTAAGAAGTAAGCTCGGACTCGCCGAGGGTTTTTTCATGCATACATATTATACTTTCTCAACCTTGTTAGGCATCTCCCCGCCTGCGGGTTCTGGCAGGCCACCTGACCTATGAGGGTGCCGATCTGTCAAGGGGATGTTATGCAATCTCTAGGGAAAAATCTATTTTCTAAGCCAAAAATTTTTAAACTGCTACATACAGATTTTGCATTCAATCAAGTCAATTAGCATGCATCGCATTAGCAACAAATTTAAAAGAGTCTAATATTTAATTGCATTACTTAGACATCAAATATCCAACATGAGTCTAAGGGGCCAATTAGGATCCGCTCTAGATGTCGGCCCCGTTCTCAAAAACCTTTCTTAAATAACGTCCCGATCACTCTACATAAAAAGACTGGACTCATATTTTAAAATCGTTTAGGTGGTTTAGCTGGCTCCCCAATCCAGGCCGGGGTAAGACCAGACTCGCATTGCACTAGCTAGGTTCGGGGTGCTAATTTTTTAGTGCCCAATTTAGACTTAGGTTCTGAGGCAAGCTCGGGCTATAAGACCTCACCTTTCGGGAATTGAATCCCAAATTTCTAATAAAACGAATCACTTAAACTAAAAATCTTCTTTCAATCAAATACAAGCCTAACAATTAGACTTAGTTGGAGTGTTTTCTGAAGTAATTCAGAATCCCAAAATATTCCCTACTACTCTTCCTTTGACTCCAGAAATAACTGTTCAACATTGATCCAATCCCATTTGAACTTCCAACCCTTTGCTTCCTTTGATGTCAAACTTTGAAAATCTTAAATAAAATTTATATCGCTATTTTAATCGAGAGTTTTTGTAGGAAATTTCGATTTCCTACGATGTAATTAACTACGAGGGCTTGCGCTCGTAGGAGATTTAGAAACCCAGATCTAATTTTTAAAAGCAAAAATCTTTCAAAAATCTCTAATTAATTATTTTTGGGAAATTTAAAATACAACGATCATTATCGTCATTTTCAAACGATCGAGAATGATTGATATTTCCTTTCTTCGGAAAGGTATATCAATTATTATCGTAGATTTGATTGTGAAATTAATGATTTTTTGATTTGATTCCAAATTTTGATTTTGAAATTTGAACCAATTAGTGAATGATATTCTCCCATTTGGGATGATATATCGTTCCTAATGTTGTGTTAGATTTCAAAATTAAAATTTAAGATTTAATCTTCCCAAAGATAATTAAATATTTTTCAAAATCTATACATACTTATATATAAATAAATTTTTTTTTTTATCAAAACAACGCTTAAAATGGTTGTTAAGCAAACTAATTAAAAATTAGAAATCTTCATCTAAGTATTCTCGGCATGGCCTTTTCCTTCTGCCCTTTCATTTACTGTAACCTTCGGATATCACAGGCCATGGGGGGTTAAAGCTCTGGTGAGCAGCAAAGATCCTTATTGAAAATCTCTCTATGAAACCCAATTCGTCTTGGATTGAAACTTAGATGAATTATTGACAAACCTTCAGCTCGATCTTCATTACTTAGATGAGATGGCAGCTTCGCAACTTCAGGAACAGCAGCAGAATCGCTCCGACAACCATATCAACAAATCCAACAATCCTTAGAGGATTTAGAGAAGCTGCTAGGGCGAATCGATCTGAAAGGCATCCCTTGCAGATCGATTCTCCAACTGATCTAGACCTGTATAAGTCCGACGATGATCAGGTAGGTATTCCTGACTGATTTTGATTTAGATGTTGAACCCATCGTTCTTGATCATCAATCGCATCAACTTCTGTATATAAATCAGTATCTCACTCTCAAGGCAGAGTGACGTTTGAGAAAGATTATCTGTGTAGAAATGTGATGTATTTTTAAATCAAATTTGGTGAAAGTAGAACATTTATTTATGGTGAAAGAAGATAAATTTTTTTGGTAGATTTGTAGTGACTTTTGCAAGCAAAAAATAGTTTTCTGGAATCTTTTAGAAATGTTAATTCGAGCAGAATGAAGTTCTAGGTTTGTGGATGAAAGTCAAAATCATGTTACATATAGTTTCGTATGTTTAATTAATTTCTTTAGAATGTTATTGTGTTATCTTTTATCCTCAAATATCTTAAAATTAATAAATAGAGAACTAAAATTAGTTTAAATTTGTTTATATTTTTTCAGGATTAATTTCTATTTTCACTTATTAATAATTAATTGATAAATTTTTCATAAATTTATTGCTATTTTTTTAAAATAGAATTTGGTTTATGTTTCATAATTATATGCTTGAACTATTTTTTATATGCTAATTATGGTTAATTAAGTTAATTAATGAAAAAAGTTAATCTTCATAATTTTGAATATGTTTTAACTTTTAAATTAGCTAAAACATTTTTATTATGCTAGTATCATATTTATCTTACTAAGAAAATTTTTTAGATATCCGTGGATATCTGAAAGGGAATGCTCGTGTAGGTTATATGCAAAGAATATGATTGCACTATCTAGTGGGACTAAGAAAAATAATGGCTTTAGCCTACACGCTTCAATGGATAATGATGTATATGACCAAAGAGTCACGAGATTTCTCCTATTCAATACATTAACTTGAATGAAACATAAACGTTAATCAAAAAGTAGTTCAAACTTATGATTTTGAAATAATGCTCTGATACCACTTGTTGAGTCAAACTTTGAAAATCTTAAATGGATAATGAAATAATGCTCTGATACCTTTGCTTCCTTTGATGTCAAACTTTGAAAATCTTAAATAAAATTTATATCGCTATTTTAATCGAGAGTTTTTGTAGGAAATTTCGATTTTCTACGATGTAATTAACTACGAGGGCTTGCGCTCGTAGGAGATTTAGAAACCCAGATCTAATTTTTAAAAGCAAAAATCTTTCAAAAATCTCTAATTAATTATTTTTGGGAAATTTAAAATACAACGATCATTATCGTCATTTTCAAACGATCGAGAATGATTGATATTTCCTTTCTTCGGAAAGGTATATCAATTATTATCGTAGATTTGATTGTGAAATTAATGATTTTTGGATTTGATTCCAAATTTTGATTTTGAAATTTGAACCAATTAGTGAATGATATTCTCCCATTTGGGATGATATATCGTTCCTAATGTTGTGTTAGATTTCAAAATTAAAATTTAAGATTTAATCTTCCCAAAGATAATTAAATATTTTTCAAAATCTATACATACTTATATATAAATAAATTTTTTTTTTATCAAAACAAAAAATGGCGACTCCGCTGGGGACTATCTCTCTCCATCTTTAATAGCGGTATGAATTTTATTGCATCGGTAGTTTTGACTACCTTTCTCTCCGTTGGTCCCTCTACCCATTTCTCCCTTGGGTGAGTGTGGCCAACTCAATTAAGACATGTTAAAAGAGAGATGAGAGTAGGAAGCCTCCCTCTAAATTTAGGCTTGGACATTTTGCCTCCAACTTGGTTGGTAGAGCGAAAGAGTCAAGCCTACCCATTTCTATAAATGTTAGAAACTAGCGTGCTCGGGCTACCAGTGGCATGCTAAGTTATATAACTTATAGAAAATCTTCTCAATTTTCAAAATCTAAATTCTAGTCTTTTAATAGAGTTTTAATCCTCCCAACGTCTAGATAATCGTTATGATTGTATCGTCGTATATTAAATTGTAACAATTTCAATTCGACATATACGATCAACCATAACACCCACTTTTAGGGTTCGTTTTGAAAAATTCAATTATATCGGTAGAGTTAAAGCTATGACATTTCATTCTTAGTGCACTAACTAGAATGAAAGAGTCAAATAAATTCCAAATAAATCTCCCAATTAATGTGGACCTTTTGTTGGATGAATATCCAACACCTCGAGTCCCAAAATAAGGGGAGATGCTGCCGAAATTTTGAGTTTTCAAAACTCTTTCTAAAATCATTTCAAATCAATTGCTGTTGTTGTATGTTCTTCTACGATGATCGTCATAGTTAACATATACAACAAACCTTCAAACTCTATCCGGTATAAGTTCGCCATTAACATTTCATCCTTTAAAGACTGAAAGAGTTAGGCTTTCTTAGTATTTTTCCCGACGTTTATTTGTGAACCTTTTGTTGAATGAAAATTCAACACATTGAGTTCCAAAAATAAGGGGAAATGCTGCCGGATTTTTGAATTTCCAAAACTCAATCTTCTCCAAATTCAAACATCTTCTTCAAATCTATCCAAATCAAATTCAGATTTTTGTTGTTATATATTTTCCTACAAAATCCTTCTGTAGTTGAATATATATAACGACAATTCAAACTCTACCTCAATCAAAATCAAACTCTATATTCTATCGTTGTACACCGGGTTATAGCTCTTATAACCCGATGTATACGATAAAATATAAATTTATTTTCAAAATTTAAATTCAAGTTTCTAATTCAAATCTTCTCCTTCTCAATTCTCAGACAATCAACTTAACTGCAATGGCTGGCAAACTGTTGTTTTCAATGGACCGTGATTTGCTGATTGAAGAGTTAGTCTACGAGAACTCAATTCAGTTTGGAATAGGGTTTAAGTCCCTTAGACTGGTGATGAACGGAAACACGTTGGTTGACCTTGCTGTCGAGGGCGAGAAAGATGCCCCTGTAGTTCAACTAGCCATAGGAGCCGGGAATGATGCCCCTCCTAGTCTGTGGTCAGCGCTAGATATTGCCAATGCGCCAAAAGAGTTCCTGGAAGATGCAAAGAAACTGGAAGCTGCCGCTGCAGCTAAGATAGTTGAGAAGGGATCTTCTAGCGCTGAGACCCTGTATGGTACTAAAAATTCCAAGAAGAACTACCTCAGGAGGTTAAGGAAGAAAATTACCAAGACTAAGAAGGTGGCCGAGCTGAAGGCCTTAAGTAAAGTCGACCTTGAGGCTGCCGAGGAGCTGCCAATCCCTGCCTCTTCTCCACTCCTTAAAGGGAGTCGTTTCCACCCCCTCGCAGCTGCTGCAGGGGAGGAGAGAGTTGCTCGGATAGCTAGCACTCCGCCTAGCCCGGTAGACTATTCTGTTAAGAGAACCCCAAAGGAGAAGCAAATCCTGAAGACTAGGATGCTTAGAAATATCATCCATACTTGTGCTGCTCAAGTGGGGCAAACTAAGGAACAGTATGTGAAACACTTGAAGGGAGTGATTTCACATAAGCTTGAGAAAGAAGTTCTGAAGGAAGAAAAGTCTGAAGCCAAGAACTTGACTCCTCAACCAGTGAGGAGAAACAAAAAATTTGTCAAACAACCTGTGTCTTCAGTCTTGGTGGATGGATACCACTGGGTGCCTCGCCTCCCGTCTACAAAGACGGAAGAGATAGTATTAATCGGGTCTGGCCAGAGTCGCTCTCTCAGTGGCAGACCTCCGACCCCACCTTCAAAACTGTCAAAGCTGGCCCCAGTGATTGCAAGGTCTAAAGAAGTCTTGAAAGAGCTGAAACCAGTTGATGTTAAGGGCAAGAGGCCCATGTCGCCAGACGAATCATTTGCAAGAAAGAGGTTCACTAGATCCATTGGGATTCAATTCAGAGAACCTCAAGTTCAGATACCAGTTAAATTCCCTAGACTCCCAGTTCAGGGAAGTGAGGACTCTACTCATGTTGATGTTGGAGCCCCAGCTGTTCAAGCCCCTCCATCACCAATTAAGGTGGATGTCCCTCACCCTACTGAGGATGTCACCCTTGCGACTACCGACCCCGGGACAGTCGGAGGGGAGGAGATGACCCGAGATCCTGATCAAGAGATGTTAGAGCAGTTGGTTAGTGAAGAAATCACTGAAGAGGATGCTAAGATCAGTAATATCTTTGATAAACTAGATGTGAAAGAGTATGATCAAGTGATGGACTACGATGGATACCTGCCAATTTATGCTGAGGCAATAGATGGGAGGCCGGTTGAGGAAGTAGTTCAAGAAATCAGAGATATTCTTAAGAAAAAAGCTGTTGAGGAATTCAATCCGGATGAAGATGATCTGTTAGTTGAGGAAGAGCCAATAGCGGATGTCCACATGGTTGAGACTCGAGCATCAACTAAAGATGCTGAGCCTTCTAAACACCGCTCCGATAAAGAAGAAGAGTCAGCAGCAGTTGATTCAGATTCCGACACCTCTGTTAAGCTGAAAGATAAAGATGATTATATCAAGAGCCTGGAGAGGAAGGTCGAAGAGATGATGCTAAAAGTAGAACAAATGCAGAATCAGATGTTCCAGGCACAGCAGTCTAAACCCGAGCAGTTGCAGCCCACGGTACTCACAATGGGCGAGCACAGCAGGAAGGCTGATTCTAGTTTCAAGATTCCAGAAGTCGCCCCTACACCAGAAAAAGATATCCGCCAGATGATCGAAACCCAGGTAAGGGAGGCCTTAGCCCATTCACAAGGAACTGTATCTGTTCCAAAGGGTAGACCCTACCCCGAGGAATATGATTTGGTTCCTTATCCTAAGGGTTTTGTGCCACCTTCTTTCAAAATTTTTAGCGGCTTAGAAAACCCAAGACAGCATCTGGCCCACTTCCGAGCAAGCTGTTGCAATGCAGGAGGGTCGGATGCTCTACTCTTTCGTCAGTTTGTGAGTAGTTTGTCCGGTATTGCTTTTGAGTGGTACGCAGATCTACCGAACGGTTCTGTAAAAACTTTCACAGAGCTCGAGGGTCTCTTTTTAAAGAGATTCTCAGGAGCTCAACAACGTGTAACCGTTGGTGATCTCGTCATCGAAAAGCAAAAACCGGGCGAGTCTTTAGTCGACTACATCTTGAGGTGGCGAAACCTCTCGATGAAGTGTGAACCCCAACTGCAAGAGCAACATGCAGTGGAAATTCTTCTAAAGAACATCCACGTGCCTATTGCTTTTCTGTTGAAGGGGTTCACAATTAAAACCTTTGAAAAGCTTCTTAACAAAGCTAGTAATCTACAAGAAGAGGCTCCCAAAATGCCATTCTTGAAGGATTCTACTGAAGATAAAAAGGTTAGTAAACCGTTGAAGTCCTTTGAGAAAAAGACAGCAACGGTTTCGGCAGTCGATAAGGGAAAGAAGCCTGTTAATGTTCAATCAAGTAACTCTGCTGTTCAACAAACTCAGAAACCTCAACCGTTTCAGGTAACTTCTCAACCTACCAGAGAGTACTACCGACCCACTTTTGAAGAGAGATTGGCTCGTTCGTATCCATTCAAAAGGGAGTCGGTTAAGAAAATTTTTAGGAGCCTTCTAAAGAAACCAGATTTTCGATTGCCGGAGGCCAGAAAGCCGGAAGAGGCAAATAAAAAGGATGATCCGACCTTTTGCCCCTACCATCGCATGCTGGGCCACACAATCGAAGATTGTATAGTCTTTAAGGACTGGCTCGAGAAAAACTTCCGTCAAGGTAACATCATAATTCCAAATGAGTATTTGGTTAATCCGGACCAGGGATCTGTCAAATCAATTTCAGGTAAAATTTCTAATCTTTCTTTGTCCATTGAAGATGGTTGGGATATAGCACTATCCCGGGCATTTAAAAAGTCGATTAACCAATCTTTTCGTCTTTCTCAACAGTTACCGACGAGAGCCCAGGGCCCGATCTGGGAGGTTGAGCTGGAGGCATCGCAGGAGGATGTTGGGACGATTTCCTCTCCAGTAGTTGTAGGAGCTACTGTATTAAATAAAAAGAGTGAACATTTTGTAGAGAGGAAATTTGTTGATGAGAGATCTGTACAAGTGGTGGATGGTGGTTCAAAGCCACTAGCCCCACTTAAGTTATCTGACTTTTACTTTGCCCCATCAAAGGCAAAGGGTCAAAAATTGAATAAAAAGAAAGATCCTTCTGCGAATATTTTGATGATAAGTGTTGAGAATGAAATTTTAAATGATTCTTCTGTTGAAAATAACCCGGAGTCAGCTGGGGATAATCAAGAAGTTCAAAAACCCAGCTCTCCAGATTTGACCCTTCAAGTGGAAGATGAATCTAATGTCGTATCCGATGGTGATACCCCTGAAATTAATTTCCAAGGGAGTCCCGTTGTGATAGACTTTTCCGATTCTGATTCCCATTCAGAAAATGACAATCAACCGCCTAAGGAGAGTGTAGACCTCCCCGTAGACTGTCCTTCCGATGAAGTCGTGCAAGTACAACTACGTGGTGGCAAGGTTTTACCCCCTAGGCTGCCCCCACAGGAAAAGGGAAAACAAGTTGTTTCCACTGATCCGATTCAAGTCTCTACTCAACAATCAAACTCTCTTTCAAATCCACCGGGTCCTGATGTTAATGTTCCAAGTGTTGATTACAACGTCTTAGCTCACCTTAGAAAGTTGCCTGCTAAGTTGAGCATCTACGATGCCCTCATCCTTTCAAAAGAGATGAGGGAGACTTTAATTAAAGCACTTCTCGACCCTGAGATTTGCTTAGCTCAACTCGCTTCGACTTCTGAGGATGAAGCTCTGTACTTCAAAGAAATTCCAGGAGTTACCTTCTCCGATGAAGATCTACTCCTTGGAACTGCCGACCACAATCGCCCACTTTACATCACTGTAAATGTGGGAAAGTTCAAATTATCAAGAGTTCTTGTTGATCCGGGTGCATCGGTCAACGTGATGAACATAAAGACTCTCGCATACCTTAGAATTGATACTAGCAAGCTCTCAACCGACAAGTTAGTGCTTCGTGGGTTCAATGAAAAAGGCGAGAAGGCTTTAGGTTCGATCACACTTCTTCTAGAGATAGGAGAGTTGAAAACTGAAGCGAAATTTCATATAATTGATTCGGCTACATCCTTTAACGCGCTCCTAGGTAGGCCTTGGATCCATGAGTATAGGATGGTTCCTTCCACCCTGCATCAGTGCATCAAGTACCAACGAGATGGCATTGAGTTTGAAATCAAGGGTGATTTGCAACCATTCTCTATTCACGAGATCGGGATCTATGAGGATGCTGCGTACTATGTTCCCAAAGGGTCCACTACCAAATCTAAGGTAGAGATCAACATTAAGGAGGAAAAGGCAGAAAATCAGAGTTCGAAAGCAATTCAAAAATTGAGAAAAGAAAAAGTCAAGAATCAAAAAGAAGACGATTCTAATAGTGAAGACGACGTCGAGCGCGTGGTTTTTAGGCCTCCAATCAATCTACCTCAAAGAGGTGGGAGGATGGCTCAAAGGGCACGCGGTCGAGGCCGCCCTTCCGTTGAAAAGAGAAATCCCCCAATGTACATCGAACTTGAAACAAGTTCAGATGAAGAACCGAGAAGGAGGGGTGCTAGAATTGCTTTCGACTACAGAAAAATCAATCCTCTTCCAAAGTTTGATCTCACTTTAGATTCGGATAGCGACCAAGAGGGTAACAAATCTAAATCTCAAAGTGACGAGCCTGAATTGACTATTTATGAAAAGCTTAACAAGGCAGTTAAATCCTTAGCCTTAACCCCACTGTCCGCTGACAGAGTCTCAGGGTTAGTAACTAAGGATGCCCCTAACTTAGATGGAAAAGTAAAGAAAGTCCAGAGGTTCTTCCCTGGCACTTCCTCTTCAAGGAATGAAGGTGATGTAATCCTTGAAGAGGCGGATTTCAATGAATTAATGGAATTACCTTTTGGCTACTTTCCTCTTGGTGTTAAGGCTCTTATCTCTAAAAGTTTTGCTCCGAGTCAATGGACTAAGGGTCAAGCTAGATACCACCAAGGTATTTGGAATTCCAAATTCAATAAAAATTGGACGAGTGGTATCGGCTTTGGTTCCGTTAGTTCATTCGACGACGATGAATATTGCTTGATGATAACTATCCATCTTGAATCTGAAAGTGTCCCCACTGAAGTCGTCGATTCGCTCGATAGACTTTGTTTGGAGACCTTAGATGATTCAGATGAAGATCAAATTCGGGATGCACCCCCTGAATTTGAAGAAGAGATTAAGTCGACAGTTGATGAACTGAAAGAAATTAACCTTGGAACAGAGGATGACCCTCGCCCCACATTCATAAGTTCTTTGTTGGGTGACGACGAGTCTAAGGATCTAATTCAACTTCTATCCGAGTTTAAGGACTGTTTCGCTTGGACATACGACGAAATGCCGGGTTTGTCCGCCGATATAGTAGTTCATAAACTCGGAATCCGGTGTGATGCCGTTCCTGTCAAACAAGCTCCACGACGCATGCGTCTGGAGGTTGAACAACAAGTCATTTCTGAAGTTAAGAAATTGGCCGAAGCCGGATTTATCCGGGAGGAGCAATATCCTTCTTGGGTAGCCAGCGTTGTGCCAGTTCGAAAGAAAAATGGTCAAATCCGGGTCTGTGTTGACTATAGAGACCTGAATAAGGCGTGTCCTAAGGATGAATTTCCTTTGCCAATTCCCGAACTAATGGTGGACATTGCCTCTGCGCATGTTGTTTTCTCCTTTATGGACGGCTCGTCTGGTTATAATCAAATCAAGATGGCCCCACAAGATGAGAGAAACACTGCATTCAGAAGTCCTATAGGGATCTTTTGTTATAAAGTGATGCCATTTGGCCTTAAAAATGCCGGTGCAACCTACCAGCGGGCTATGACTCAAATTTTTGACGACTTAATCCACAATCAAGTCGAATGCTACATCGACGATTTAGTCATCAAAAGTAAAGTTAAAGAGGCTCATCTTTATGACTTAAGAATCGTCTTCGAGCGGTTGCGTCGCTACAACCTTAAGATGAATCCTTTGAAGTGCGCCTTCGGTGTCGCGTCAGGGAAATTTCTAGGTTTCGTAGTAAGACACCGTGGAATTGAAATTGATCCTGCTAAAATCGAAGCTATCTTAAATATGCCGCCTCCTAGGAGTCTTACTCAACTAAGATCCCTTCAAGGTAGACTGGCGTATATAAGAAGATTCATCTCTAATCTTTCCGGAAGATGTCAACCATTCTCGGTCCTCGCTAAAAAGGACGCCAAATTCATTTGGGACGAGAAATGTTAATCTGCTTTTGAAAATATCAAACAATACCTGACAAATCCACCAGTCTTGGCAGCCCCTACTCCGGGGAGACCTTTAATACTCTACACTGCGGCCCTTGACGAATCTCTCGGGGCCCTCCTTGCTCAAGTCAATGACGAAGGGAAAGAGAATGCTCTCTATTACCTAAGTCGGAGGCTTTTACCAACGGAAATTCGATATCCAGCGATTGAGAAACACTGTCTCGCCTTAGTTTTTGCAGCCCAAAAACTAAGACATTACATGCTTTCTCATCATATCAACCTAATTTCCAGTTTTAACCCCTTGCAATATCTTATGACCAGGCCTACGTTGTCAGGACGTTTGGCTCGTTGGTCTATGATATTGCTCCAATTTGAAATCACTTTCATTCCCCTGCGTGCTGTGAAAGGGCAGGCCGTCGCCGACTTCCTTGCGGCACACCCGTTGCCGGCAGAATCTCCTCTAAACGATGATTTGCCTGACGAGCAAATCATGAGTTTTGGGGAAGCCACTACTCAAACCTGGGAAATGTATTTTGATGGTGCTGCGTCCTCTCAACGGGGCAAAACACCTGAATCTACTATTCCCGGGAAAGCCGGAGTTGGCCTGGTATTCATAACACCGGATAAGGGAATGATGTACTTTTCCTACCACTTATCAGAACCTTGTACGAATAACGAAGCTGAGTACGAAGCTCTGATAACTGGCCTGGAACTTACAATTCTGATGGAGATTAAAGAGATTAAAATTTTTGGTGATTCCCAACTGGTGATCAACCAGATTGCAGGAACCTATAAAGTTTTGAATCCTAAACTCCTGAAGTACCATCAATACACCTGTCACTTGCTCGAGCAAATTCCGATTGTAACTATGTATAGGATTCCCCGTGGAAGCAATTCTTCGGCGGATGCCCTCGCAAAGCTTGCAAAGGAATTTTCCTGTCCAGAAGAAGACTCCATCCCTATAGAGGTGCAGGGCCGCCAAATCCTGTCTCCTATAGATTTGGAGCACGTCGACAAACAAATTTTCCAAGTCCTTTCTACCTCTTCGGCAGTAGATGAAGAAACAGATTGGAGACAACCGATAATTGAATATCTTCAAGAAGGCAAGCTCCCTCACGAGAGATCACTTGCCCATCAAGTTAAGAAACGTGCCCTATCCTACGCACTAGTCAACAATACGTTGTACCGACGATCGTTCGGTCAGATGTGGCTCCGTTGTTTAGACAAATGTGAGGCCCTGAAGATCGTTAACGAAGTCCATGCTGGACTGTGCGGTGCTCATCAATCGGGTCCAAAGATGAAAATGAAGATCAAAAGACTTGGATACTACTGGCCTACGATGATTGACGATTGCATGAAAATTGCAAAGTGTTGTCATCAATGCCAAGTACATGGTGTGGTTTTACATCAGCCGCCTAACGTGTTGCATCCCACGATAGCCTCGTGGCCCTTCGAAAGTTGGGGCACGGATATCATCGGGCCAATTGACCCTCCCTCCTCGAAGGGTCATCGCTTCATTTTAGCAGCGACTGACTACTTTTCAAAGTGGGCAGAAGCAGTCCCACTAAGAAATGTAACATCACACCATGTAATGAAATTCTTTCGTGACAATATCGTATATAGATTCGGCGTTCCGCGCAGAATCATATCCGATAATGGGTCCGCTTTCAAGTCTACGAAGATCAACAATTTTGCAAATCGCCATGGTATTGATTGGAGATATTCGACAATCTATTACCCCCGGGCTAATGGATTGGCTGAAGCCTTCAATAAAACTTTGGTTCAAATCATCAAAAAGACCCTCGATGATAATAAACGACAGTGGGATGAGAGGTTGGTGGAAGCTTTGTGGGCCTACAGGACCACTTATCGAACCCCGACCCAATCCACACCGTTTGCACTAGTGTATGGATCCGAGGCCGTACTCCCTCTGGAAGTTCAAATTCCTTCGCTCAGAATTGCAATTTAGAACCAGATTACAACTCAACAGAATGCACAACTCCGTCTAGAAGAACTTGAAAGCCTTGAAGGATGTCGCCTTCAAGCTCAGCAAAACTTAGAATTGTATAAAGCCCGAATGATTCAAGCTCACGATAAGTTAGTGCGACCTAGAACCTTCCAAGTAGGCGACTTGGTCTTGGTTCTTCGGAGGCCTATCTTAGCGCACCGAAAACTCGGTGGAAAGTTTGAACCAACTTGGGAAGGACCCTTCGTAGTGGAAACAACCTACGAAGGAGGCTCGTATCAGCTAGTGGATTGTAAAGGAAATCACCCAATGCTTCCTGTAAACGGGCGTTTCCTTAAGAAATACTATGCTTGATGTAGCTCGAATTTTCAATCAATAAAATCTTCAAGTTTCAATCGGTTTTGTTCAATTGTCTACAAATCTTTTATAATTTAATACCTTTTTTTTTAGGCTAAGAAATATCTCTTCAGGTCTTCTTGTCTTAACTTCAAGCCTTTTAGTGGTGGAGTACGCCCTTTCGTGGCACCACCCTAAAATTCCAATTTTAATTTTGATCTTATATAGAGCAAGTTTCCTCTATATTCGATCTCTCAAACCCGATCACTTATGTAAAGCAAGTTTCCTTTACATATGATCAATCCAGACCCGATCATCCGTAGAGCAAGTTTCCTCTACTCATGATCACCTTAATCTTGATCTTATATAGAGCAAGTTTCCTCTATATTTGATTTTTCAAACCCGATCACTTATGCAAAGCAAGTTTCCTTTGCACATGATCAATCCAGACCCGATCATCCGTAGAGCAAGTTTCCTCTACGCATGATCGTCTTAATCTTGGTCTTATATAGAGCAAGTTTCCTCTATATACGATCTTTCAAATCTGATCTCTTATGTAAAGCAAGTTTCCTTTACATATGATCAATCCTGACCCGATCACCCGTAGAGCAAGTTTCCTCTACCATGATCATTCCAGATCCCGATCTTATATGGAGCAAGTTTCCTCTATGTACGATCTTTCAAACCTGATCCCCTGTGTAAAGCAAGTTTCCTTTACATATGATCAATCCAGATCTGATCTATCATGGGAAGCAATGCCTCCTTCCCATTAGATCTTTAATTTTCTCCCCTTAAGATTCGACTCGCTAGTGATAGAGTACGCCTCCCATGGCACTACCCTAGATCCAGATCAAACTCCGATTCTTCAGGGATCGATTTTCCTTCCCTTAGAATCAAAAATTCCGGACTTGACCTTTTTCGGTCAACGCCAATATGTGCAATAGAACTTCGTTCTATTACACATATTGGGGGTCCATTTGTTGACCTCATATTTGTATGAGGTCACTAGGGATCCATCTAGACTCCAGATCAATCCTGACCCTACATCAATCTAGATTCTAGACCCTAGGATCTACTCTAGACCCTAGGATTCTTCCAGACCAATCCAGATGTTAGGATCTATTCTAGACCCTAGGAGATGCCCAGACCTTAGTTCAATTCAAATTCCAATCAAATCCAAGTCAAATTCAAAAAATCCAGACCCAATCCAATGCTAAAAGGCCAAGTCCTAAAAGCCTTTTCAGCAAATTTTCAAACACTTCAAACTCAATCATTTGACCTCCGATTCAGAGTCTGTCAGTTGCATACTGATGGGACATGTCTCTGGAGGCATCCCTCCAAATTTGAGCCCATTCTGAGGTCTCTAACCCAGAAACTTAATCAAAATCCATAGGCTGCAAAACCTTCAAATATTTACGGCCTATGCCACTGGATCTGCCACCCAGTGGATTTTGACCTTGGAGCCCTCTCCAAAGCCTCTAATTACTTCCAGACCCTTAATTATGACTCACTGAACAGTAAACTGTATTTTGGTTGACCCACTTTGACCCCTAGTCGACCAGGGGTCAAAATGACCAAAATACCCTTATGGGGCTCAAATGGTGATTTCAAACCAAATGAACTCCGAATTGAACGCAACCACCTCCAGCAAGTTTTAAATATCAAACCAAACCTGTTGGACCCATTTCCAAGCCCTGGGTCAACCTGGTTGACCAAGTCAACTTAGTTGACCCAAGTGACCCCTTAAGGGCCCAAATGGGTGTTTTGACCCAAATGACCTCCCCAGGCCATGGAACCACTTCCATTAGTCTTGGAATGTCATTTGAAACCTGTTGAGCCCAAGTCCAGACCCTGGGTCAACCTGGTTGACCAAGTCAACCTAGGTTGACCAAACAAGCCCTTAGGGGTTCAAATAGTGATTTTGACCAAATTGACCACTCCAAACCCTGGGACCACATCCAGTAGACTCAGGATGACATTTTGAATTTGTTGAACCCATTTCCAGACCCCGAACCCAGTCGGTTGACCAGGTCAACCAATTTTGGCTTAAGGGCCCATTAGGGGCCCATTAAGCCCTTTTGACTCAAATAACCAATTCAATCCTCGAAAACACCGTTACCAGACTTCAAATATCATTTTAAATTTGCCCAGCTTGGACCCACCCCTTGAGTCAACCCAGTTGACCCAGTCAACCTAGGTTGACCCAAAATTCCCTTAAGGCCTTAATGGGCTATTTTAGCTCATTGAACCCTTTGAATCCATTTCAAAACTCTAAAATTAACTTCAAACATAGCCTAATCATGTTTTTGGGTGTTGGCCAATCAAACCTATTTAAAGTTGACCAAGTCAACTTTGAGCTTGGGTCAAATCCATTCCGAACCTCATTTTAAGTTCAAATCTCAAACCCTTCATTTAACCTTTGCTCTAAATCAAACCAATTAGCTCTTAAGGTCATTTGGCTGCCACCTCAACAGTCAACTTGGTCAATTGACCAGTCAACACATGGTCAACAAGCATTTGAGTAGTCAAATCCCTTGGCTCAACCCATTTCAACTCACTTGAACCCCCATTGACCCACCAATCAGCCCTTGAACTCCTCCTCATGCCAAGTCAGCTGCCACCTCAGCCCCCTTTGACTGGTTGACTGGTCAACTTTGTCAAACCCCCATTTAAAACTCTTCAAAGGGGCATCATCATGGGCTAAACCCCTTTTCCCTGATTTGAGCTGCTCTAGCCAACCCTCTTATCACCTAAAGCTCTCTAATAGGCTCCCTAACCAAGCCCAGCCCAAGGTTTAGCCTTAAGAGGCAATGGTCCCCCCCACTCACCCAAAAGCCACCCAATAGAATCAAGGCTTGTCCAGCCTTTGGGTCAGCTTTCTGGTTGTCCCAGAGACACTTGGCATCATCTGGATGCAGGGTGAGTCAATCCCAGCCATCCATTTGGCTGGGAGAGGTTTGAATAGGGAGATATGCCCTAATGAAGATTCATTCTAACCCTAACCCTCTCTCTCCACTTAAGCTCTTTCAAGCCCAGCCCCCTGTTCCAGTGAGCTCCCCAGACATTTCCCAACTCATCCTCACTCAAATCCGGCCGGTCAAAGCGGTGGTCGGCGATCTTCCGGCGAACTCAAGCTCAAACCGGTCTAGGCCTTTACCAGCCCGATCCGTAGCCTCTCAAGCCTCGAGTTCAACAGGACAAATAAACGTGGACAGTCTACAAATTCAGAGAATCCAAAAACGGTCCAAACCGTCCATTAAATCGAGGTGAAACTCTAAACCTAGATTAGGGCACTTAGGTTAATTTAGCATTTTATTTAGTGCGTTATTTCCCGCAAAATCAAGCCCCCATGATTTCTGTTCATCTATGCTATCCATGTTTAAAATTTTAATCGATTTAATGAATCGGATCGAGAGAACGAGCGAAAAAATGGGTTCTAGGGCGCTCTCGCGGCTCAGTCCAGGCCTGCCGTTTCGGGACCGTTGATCCTTTGCCGAGAGATCAGATCACGGGATCTGATCCAGGCCCTTGATTTCGAGCGGCGGGTGATCCAACGGCTGGAAGAGGCCGCTGACGTGGTTAAGTGAATGCCGCGTGGGTCCCGCCAGCCGCCGCGTTTTCGTTCTGGCAAATCCCGTCGCACCGCGTGGCAGCCCCAGCCACCGCCGCGCATCTGATCGGGTGACCCTCGTGCTGCCACGTGCCCCCACGGCCTCTGCTCCTGATCGAACGACCCAGGAGCGGCCACGTGGCCGTCAGCTGCTGCCGCCGCGCGTTCTGTCCGGCCACTATGGGCTCGCCACGTGGAGCCGCCGCAGCCCATCAGTTGATTAGGATTAATTTTGATTTAATTAATCTTAATTAACAGAAAATTTTAAAACAATTATATATATTTTTTTTTAAAAAAAAAACTTTGTATTATATATATTAAAATTTTCAGTAAATCAAGTATTTTAATTAGAAATAAATTTGGATTTAAAATATTAATGAACCTATTTTAAATCATTTTAAATATTAAATATTAAATATTAAATACATTTTCCTTATTAATATTTAATCAAGTTATTAATTAAAATATTTTCAGAAATTAAGATTTTTGACTTAAACTTATTTTCAAAATTTAAAATCTAATTTATTACAATTAATTTGAATTACTTGAATAATATAATATTTAATCAATATTATATTAAGTATTATATTAATTTTTCTCAAAATTAAGGTTTATTTTCAAAATGATTTGAAAATCAATGAATCTCTCAATCCTTTGTAATTTCACTTTAGAAATAGTTTGAATTACCTTAATTTAAATCATATATTTATATATATAGGTTTATATATATACCTTTTTTTAAGTATATTTTAAAGTATATGTATATATATTCAAATCTTTAAATGTTTGAGAGATCCCTTGGTATTTTAAGCATTGATTGAATGTGTGAATAGAAGTCATTGGGGGAATGATTAGTGGGTGATTAGGTCTTAATCATTCACTAATCAAAATTTTGTTCTTTTAATTATCATCAACATTTGAATGCTTAGGTTGTGCACACACATGCACTTAGCCTAGGCTCTCCTAGTTTTAGGATTTGATTGTTTATATGTGCTTATGTTATGTTGAGTTAAGGGTTAGAGAAACTTTGATTCAAACCTATCAAACTTAGGGACATTAAGGACAATAATTAAGGACATGTTTAGAAAACTTAGAATATTTTCAATAATTAGGATCCACTTCCATTTGAGTTGAAACTCCAAACATTTAAACTTAGTGACATGTACAGCCATTAGGAAAAGTTTCACTGAATTTAGAAGTCATTAAGGTCCCTAATTAATTTTCCCAAGTTTAAGCCCCAATTAAGCCTCTAAACCTTCTAAAAAATGTAATAAATTCATTTTAAACCCAAAAATTATGTTTAACCCCTCTAACTGACCAGAATTAAACCCTTAACCCATGAAAATTAAAACCAAAAGTGTTTGACAGCAATTGGAACCTTAATCTAATTTTAAGTGAAAATCAATATTTAATTAATTTAATTAATTAAAAAATGTTAAAAATTCCAAAAATTTCCAAAACACTTGGAAATCTCTCCTTAGGTCATTTCTGACCTTTGGAGTTGATTTCAAGGAGTTTGGGACTCATTTGGAGAAAAATCACAAAAAGACCCCTCTAATTAAGTAATTTTCAAAAATTCAATAATTACCCAAACTTTAAACCTTCATAACTAATTCCAGAAAAATCGAAATCACCCAAACTCACTTGCATTCAATTCCTAATAAGCTCTAGTATTTATTAAAAATATCAAATTCCAGAAATCTGCAACATTTCAAAAAGTCAACAAACCGGTCAAATCTAGTTCAAATCTAGTTCAAAACTTCAAACCTTCGTAATAAAATGTAGAAAAATCCGATTTCAACGTACTTACCTTCTAACTGATCGTAGTAAGGTCTAGTATTTTAATAAAATACAAACATTCCAGAATTTGAACTTAATCAAAAGTCAATTTTCAACCCTTTAATTAAATCATTAAAATATTCAAAAATTTCATAAAATCCCAAATTATTCTAAAATTCCAGAAAATGTTAACTTAATCTTTAAAGCATTCAACAAACCTTTCAAAACACAACAAGCATCCTAAAGATGAAGTTTATTGGCTGGACTACTCCGGGCTGCGGGGCTAAGTGTCCTAAGGAGGCTGGTTCCTCGAGCCTGGTGGCACAACGCCACGAATGGATTCCAAGGGGTGTTAAACCCTAGAAATAGATTAATTATTAATTATATATCCTTTTAAAACTTTTAATTTAACTACATTAATTTGGTTTATCGGCTGGACTACTCCGGGCTGCGGGGCTACGTGTCCTAAGGAGGCTGGTTCCTCGAGCCTGGTGGCACAACGCCACGAATCAATTAATGGCAAATTTAAATAAGTCAATCTTAAAAATCAGCGAACAAACATTTCTAATAAAATTTCATTAATTCTTAAGCCTTAATTAATCTAAAATACTTAATTATATCGGGTGCCACTGGGTAACCCAGGCCTACGAGGCTATTGACTTAGCCCCAAGGAAGGTGAAATAAACTTCACGGCCTCGGTGTGAAACAAAGGTGATATCCAACAAATAATTAAATGAATCTTAAAATTAACCTCAAGCCATTAATACTTAAACTCAAACTTAAATCCCTTAAGCCTTCCAACCAATCGAACTTTAGACAACTTTAACTAATAATCCTAATTAGGATATATCAAAACCACACAACCTACCTCACACACTTTAGATGATTTGCTAGGATCACCGACTCTAGTTCTAGGATAGGCCGGTGTTTTACTTTCTGCAGTTGTGTGCCGAGTTTTCGAGTTTTTACTGCATGCTGTTTGCTAGTGTAGAATTGATGTGTTTATTTACTTACTTCCTGCATTCTGTGATTGATTGTGCGTTAGATTTACCCCTAGGTTAGGAGCGAACTATACTTGTGCAATCTTATGCAGGTGGCCATGCTCATACAAGGAGCTAAAAATTAAAGGGGGCAGTTAAAAAAATATATATACTCTTTGCACAGGTACCTGCCGCACTTAAGACCCCCTTTAAATAAAAAGAGCATGGCCAAGTGTGGCTAAAAAAAAATGCATTTTAAATTTTCATATTATAACTGCTTGGGATTGAATATTCAACTGTTGATTATTAGGATAACCTTGCAGGATCGAGTCTAGATTTTCCCTATTTCTATCAATGTAAATTTGATTCATTTAAGGTTGTATTTCTTTAAAATGTTTTGAGATTGGGATATGAATATCTAATTTGAATTCCAAAGAGGTGAAGACATCCCTAAAGGGGAGAGTCTTCTTCCATTTGGAATTCAAATTAGGATACTTTGCAAGTATCCAAAGAGGAAAGATAACACCCCGATCAAGGGGGAGTTTCTTTCCATTTGGATATCCTGAACCGACGAATCGAGATGTTCGTGAGAAGATGAAGGATTGGACAACGAGAAGAATCCCAAGTCTCAAAATCATTTGATTTAGGATTAGAAATCCGGGTTGTAGTCAGTGGTGCCCGGCCACTTTAATTTCTTGTAATTTTTGAGATGTAATAATGAGTGGCACTTGCCATATGGACATTCAAATTGATATATTTAATTGATTTTATTTAATTGATTGCGCATTAGAACTCCTGTTTTTCTAGTCTTTTTAATTTGCATGCCGTGTTTGATTTAGCCTGGAACCCGAATTTAGGCTCTTAGGGGTCTGTCAAAAATTCTTCTATTTTAATTAAATAAAAATTTTAAGATAAGATAGTAACTCTAAACGGTCCTAAGAAGTAAGCTCGGACTCGCCGAGGGTTTTTTCATGCATACATATTATACTTTCTCAACCTTGTTAGGCATCTCCCCGCCTGCGGGTTCTGGCAGGCCACCTGACCTATGAGGGTGCCGATCTGTCAAGGGGATGTTATGCAATCTCTAGGGAAAAATCTATTTTCTAAGCCAAAAATTTTTAAACTGCTACATACAGATTTTGCATTCAATCGAGTCAATTAGCATGCATCGCATTAGCAACAAATTTAAAAGAGTCTAATATTTAATTGCATTACTTAGACATCAAATATCCAACATGAGTCTAAGGGGCCAATTAGGATCCGCTCTAGATGTCGGCCCCGTTCTCAAAAACCTTTCTTAAATAACGTCCCGATCACTCTACATAAAAAGACTGGACTCATATTTTAAAATCGTTTAGGTGGTTTAGCTGGCTCCCCAATCCAGGCCGGGGTAAGACCAGACTCGCATTGCACTAGCTAGGTTCGGGGTGCTAATTTTTTAGTGCCCAATTTAGACTTAGGTTCTGAGGCAAGCTCGGGCTATAAGACCTCACCTTTCGGGAATTGAATCCCAAATTTCTAATAAAACGAATCACTTAAACTAAAAATCTTCTTTCAATCAAATACAAGCCTAACAATTAGACTTAGTTGGAGTGTTTTCTGAAGTAATTCAGAATCCCAAAATATTCCCTACTACTCTTCCTTTGACTCCAGAAATAACTGTTCAACATTGATCCAATCCCATTTGAACTTCCAACCCTTTGCTTCCTTTGATGTCAAACTTTGAAAATCTTAAATAAAATTTATATCGCTATTTTAATCGAGAGTTTTTGTAGGAAATTTCGATTTCCTACGATGTAATTAACTACGAGGGCTTGCGCTCGTAGGAGATTTAGAAACCCAGATCTAATTTTTAAAAGCAAAAATCTTTCAAAAATCTCTAATTAATTATTTTTGGGAAATTTAAAATACAACGATCATTATCGTCATTTTCAAACGATCGAGAATGATTGATATTTCCTTTCTTCGGAAAGGTATATCAATTATTATCGTAGATTTGATTGTGAAATTAATGATTTTTTGATTTGATTCCAAATTTTGATTTTGAAATTTGAACCAATTAGTGAATGATATTCTCCCATTTGGGATGATATATCGTTCCTAATGTTGTGTTAGATTTCAAAATTAAAATTTAAGATTTAATCTTCCCAAAGATAATTAAATATTTTTCAAAATCTATACATACTTATATATAAATAAATTTTTTTTTTTATCAAAACAACGCTTAAAATGGTTGTTAAGCAAACTAATTAAAAATTAGAAATCTTCATCTAAGTATTCTCGGCATGGCCTTTTCCTTCTGCCCTTTCATTTACTGTAACCTTCGGATATCACAGGCCATGGGGGGTTAAAGCTCTGGTGAGCAGCAAAGATCCTTATTGAAAATCTCTCTATGAAACCCAATTCGTCTTGGATTGAAACTTAGATGAATTATTGACAAACCTTCAGCTCGATCTTCATTACTTAGATGAGATGGCAGCTTCGCAACTTCAGGAACAGCAGCAGAATCGCTCCGACAACCATATCAACAAATCCAACAATCCTTAGAGGATTTAGAGAAGCTGCTAGGGCAAATCGATCTGAAAGGCATCCCTTGCAGATCGATTCTCCAACTGATCTAGACCTGTATAAGTCCGACGATGATCAGGTAGGTATTCCTGACTGATTTTGATTTAGATGTTGAACCCATCGTTGTTGATCATCAATCGCATCAACTTCTGTATATAAATCAGTATCTCACTCTCAAGGCAGAGTGACGTTTGAGAAAGATTATCTGTGTAGAAATGTGATGTATTTTTAAATCAAATTTGGTGAAAGTAGAACATTTATTTATGGTGAAAGAAGATAAATTTTTTTGGTAGATTTGTAGTGACTTTTGCAAGCAAAAAATAGTTTTCTGGAATCTTTTAGAAATGTTAATTCGAGCAGAATGAAGTTCTAGGTTTGTGGATGAAAGTCAAAATCATGCTACATATAGTTTCGTATGTTTAATTAATTTCTTTAGAATGTTATTGTGTTATCTTTTATCCTCAAATATCTTAAAATTAATAAATAGAGAACTAAAATTAGTTTAAATTTGTTTATATTTTTTCAGGATTAATTTCTATTTTCACTTATTAATAATTAATTGATAAATTTTTCATAAATTTATTGTTATTTTTTTAAAATAGAATTTGGTTTATGTTTCATAATTATATGCTTGAACTATTTTTTATATGCTAATTATGATTAATTAAGTTAATTAATGAAAAAAGTTAATCTTCATAATTTTGAATATGTTTTAACTTTTAAATTAGCTAAAACATTTTTATTATGCTAGTATCATATTTATCTTACTAAGAAAATTTTTTAGATATCCGTGGATATCTGAAAGGGAATGCTCGTGTAGGTTATATGCAAAGAATATGATTGCACTATCTAGTGGGACTAAGAAAAATAATGGCTTTAGCCTACACGCTTCAATGGATAATGATGTATATGACCAAAGAGTCACGAGATTTCTCCCATTCAATACATTAACTTGAATGAAACATAAACGTTAATCAAAAAGTAGTTCAAACTTATGATTTTGAAATAATGCTCTGATACCACTTGTTGAGTCCAGTAATTAGGTTGTTAAGCCTAAGTAAATGTCCCACGGCTACCAAGAGGGGGGTGAATTGGTAGTTTTAAAAATTTTAAACCCTCTTAATGATAAAGTTGAACCGAAATAAAATTTTCTTTTAAAGTTTGTAGAAAAATATTTTTCAACCACAGAGTTGTTAAAACTAAAATTTAAAGTGCGGAAATGTAAAAGCAATAAAGTAAATGACACCAGATTTATAGTGGTTCAGTCTATAACCAGACCTACATCCACTCCTCAGAGGCACCCTCTGAGTATTGCACTAATACCACAAAGTGACTCTCCTTTAGCACCCACAGTAAGGCGGAGAAGCCTGTACAAAACACTCTTTTCACCACTACCTGGTGCGGCAGAGAACCGTCGTCCTTTTACACAATTCACAGTGCTGGCAGAGAACCGTCGTCCTTTTACACTCTCCTAGTGTGGGCAGAGAACCTTACGGCTGTTCACACTCTCCAAGTGTAGGCAGAGAACCTTCGTCCTTTTACACTCTCCTAGTGTGGGCAGAGAACCCTTCGTCTGTTCACACTCTCCAAGTGTCGGCAGAGAACCGGATCTCCTTGACTGATCTTCTCACAAGAATCTAGAAGGAAGAAGGAAAAGAATGAAGAAATCCAATTTCACAAGTAGAGACTCTTACCTTAGTAATCCAAGTGAAGCCTTCTCGCTCCAGTGGTAGGAATCCTCCTTTGAATGCTCTCTTCCACTCTCTCCTTGGCTATTCTCTCAAGAGGCACGAAGATCAAATGACAAAAAGATTGGGTGGCAGTCTAATTTGGACTATTTATATAAAAGACAAGAGAAACCGCCAAAAAACTGCAAATTTCCAATTCTGTACGCAGTGGATCGTCCTGTACGATCCTGGATCGTCCTGGACGATATTACTTAAACGATCTAAAACGACCCAATTTGTATATGTGTACGAAATGACTTCGTACAGCTGATCATCCTGTACGAACTAGGTTCGTCCAGTACGAACGGTTATTACAAGGTCGGTTCTAGAAACTGCTGAAAACTGTTCTAAGTCGGTTTATCGTTTGGACGAAAATATGTTCGTCTGGACGAAAATTTTCCAGAGAGCCGATCGTCCTGGACGATTATTTATTTCGTCTGGACAAAAATTTTCCAGAGAACCAATCACCGCGGACGATAATTTGTTTTCGTCTGGATGAAAATTTTCCAGAGAGCTGATCGTCCTGTACTATATTTATTTTCGTCTGGTCGAAAATTTTCCAGAGGACTGGTCGCCTCGTACGATGATAAAATTCGTCTGGACAAAAATTTAACAGAGAACCCATCGTCCGGGACAATAATAAAATTCGTCCTGGACGAATAGGACTTAGAAAAATTTTTCCAAGCAAGTTCTTATTCGTTCCAAGTGCTCTATAGGAGATAACTGACAGATCGTCCAGTACGATAAATATCGTCCTGTACGATCAGTATAGAATTTCAAGATCTCCTTATTTGTGTGTGTGAGATTTTATTCACTCAATTATAATCACTCCCTTTCAAAATTAATTCAAATAAAAGACAAACTTCAAATAAACGAAATATCTCATGTTGAATTTAATTTGAAGTTTTCGTAGTCTGGAGTCTGATTTTCCTGAAATGTTAGTACACACAAGAGCAAGTGCAAATCTTCTGAAATTGTTAGGAGATAACTATACATTTGAACAATAATGTTTGGAATCATCAAAACTACATAAGTTGCACAAATATAAATCATTCAAATAGCAACTATTCAAACAATCTCTCACTTTTTGATGATGGCAAAACAATTATTATTTGTAAGGTTTCAAGTTAAACAATTTTCCTATCTCCTAAACTCCCCCTGAATTGATGAGACATTAAAATAAGGAGGCATTAAAGAACAATATTTTTTGTTTTTTCAAAAAAAAACTTGCAAACAGAAATCAAAAATAGAAAACAAAAATAGAAAACACAAACACAATAATTTCTCCCCCTTTTTGACAGCAACAAAAAGTGAAGAAGAAATAGACAAGAAATGTAAGTAATTATATGAAATTCATTTTTAAAAATTAATCTAAATGGTGATTGACATAGGGTATGCAATTTTAAACTAAAGATATTAGGTCAATCATAGAAATTCATAAAATTTAAGAAATGATATAACATTGTAAGTAAGAAGAATTTATCAAAGACATGATTCAATTTAGACATTTTGACTATTGAAAATCATTACAAGAGAGATGTAAAAGAAAATTCTATATTTCAAAGTTCAATAGAATATAAATGAACATAAGATTAATTTGAATTAAGAGATTTAACGAATTTGGAAAGAAGAGAATTACCTCATGTGGCGCTTTGCGCATCTTTTCAAAGTTTTGGAGCACATTTTTGTGCATTTTTCTTTGGTTGGACTTATTTTGTGTCTCTTTTTCATTTTGCAAATTTTTGCGAATTCCTTTTGATTTTTGTACATTTGTACAATGTTCAAGAGTAATTTGACCAATTCTTTCCAAAGTCTATAATCTAAAATTTCAAATATTTCTAGGTGCATAAATATCATTTGAGCATAGAAATACAAAATAAGAAAACATCAAAATTGCAATAATAATTTTAACTTTTATGTAGTCTAAATGAATAGACATGAATTTAAAAGTTCTAATTACAACAAGTTACAAACAAATTATAAATTTAGAAAGTCTAGATTTTCTAATATAGATAATCTCAAATTACAATCGAATTTAAGCACTATGTAGATTAAATAATACTAATGAAATTCACCAACATTAACCACATTTCAAAATAAATCTAATAGAAACAAACTTTCATTGATATTAAAGAAACAGATTACAGAAAAAAAATATATTGAACTTAAAAACATAAAAACAAACACATTACAATAAAACAGATAAGATAAAAACAAAACAAACAAAAATAAACAACAAAAAAAAATACAACAGACACAGACATAAAAACAATTTCTACTGTTCTGGAGGAGGAGGAGGAATGCCGCCAAAGAGGTTGACGTAGGAGGCCATCAACATTACATTGGTATTTATTTTATGAACTTCATCTTTAATATTACCAATGTCATGTTGCTGCTGCGTAAGTTGAGCATCAAATTGATCAAACCTTTGATCAATGTGAGTCTCTAGTCTATCAAATCTCTCAATCAGATTCTAGTAATCTGATTGAGAAGCAGAAGCTTGCACTCCTTCTTCTTCTTCTTCTTCTGAAGCACTAGCATGTGCTTTTTCTTTTTCCTTCTTGAAGAACAATCTGAATGATGCATCGTTATAGTAAACTGGCTCTTCATATTCTTCATCAGGATGCACTATATTGTACTTCTTCTCCAAAATATAAGTAATTAAGTGCCCTAATGAAATGTTCTTCTTCCTCTTCTGATCAGCATGTCCTATTTCTGAAAGCCCATAGATATGATCTATGATGAGTTGGGCTTCATCAATAGGATGTCTTTGCATGATTAAAAAAGTTAGACAAGAAAGGAGAGGAGTAATGTTAATCCTATCACCAGCTTTAGGAATAATTGAGGATCTAAGGATATGCTGGATGATTCGGGCATCTTGGGTCATACCGGAGACTTTAGCAACATGATTGTCAATCGCATTCTCTCTAATTACCCTATTGATTTGAAACCATTTGAAGGAGGTTTCTAACATTAGGGTGTGGGCTCTATATCCCTCAGTTCTTAAGTTTAAAAATGCACCAAGGTCGTGCTTGGTGATCTCAACTTTTTTCTTAAAAACAAAAGAACTAATGGTGGAATGGTCAGAATTGAAACTCATGTTTGCTAGAAAGTAATGGTAGGTTTGCTTATTGTAGAAGTGGGCGAGAGAAAGAATGAACTGAAATTGGGTTGAGGCGAAGAGGTGCAATACCCGAAATTTCAACTCTGTTTGGATAAGAATGCGAGACGGAGTGATTTTTGCGGATGCAAAACGAGGAAAAGATTCCTCATTTGCCTTGGAAAGAAAGTTGTCTGGGGCATTCCTGTTTGGTTTCTTCACCAAAACTTTTTGTCTTTTGCTAGAGGAGGCCATAGTTGATTTGATGTAGAAAGGGATTGAAAAAGAAGTTTGAAAGTGTAATTGTCAAGTTTGAAAGCCTTCATATTTAAAGAAAAACGATACGTTCATCCTGGACGAAAATATTCGTCCTGGACGAAACATCATCGTTCGTCTGGACGATATCATTTCGTACAGATGATCCGATTTGTCCAAAATGTAACGGCTTTTCGTAATCAACACAACTTACGATGCGTCCCTTCGTACAGGCTTTTTGACTTGACCGATTGTACAGACAAAAAAATTTCGTACAGACGATCGAAAGTTGTTTCGTTTTAATGACTCTTGAAAACTGTCCCCTACAATGAACCGACACATGTTCGTCTGGACGAACGAAAATTTCGTACAGACGAAGTTCGTATTAAAAACTGTCTTATCCACTCAACCGCAGCATTCAATCGTCCCGACGTTTGAGAAAAAAAATTCATCCTGGACGATCACATATTGTACAGACGATCCAATTAAAAACTGCTCTCAAAACGGTTTAAATTCGCGCAAACTGTTCCTTTACACATCGTCCCGTACGAAACCAATTTCGTCCTGGACGATTTCTTCGAAAAAAAATTTTAATTTTGAATTTTTTTTTAAATTAAGAAAATCAACAAAAACAATCAAAACACAGAAAACATAAAACAAAATCATAAATCCAAAAAATAATTCATTCAAAAATACACAAAATTCACAAACTCACAAAAACAAAACACAACAAGTATCAATGTTGCAAAGACATTTTGGTTAAGCATTCAAATCAATAACACCAAGCCTTGTTATTAAAGTACTGAAGGTATCAAAGGCTAAAGGTTTTGTAAAAATGTCTGCAAGTTGATTTTCAGTTGAAACATGTATGAGTTCAATTTCTCCTTTGGATACATGATCCCTTATGAAATGATGCCTTATATCAATGTGTTTGGTTCTAGAATGTTGAATAGGATTTTTGGAAATGCAAATAGCACTAGTATTGTCACAATAAATTGGAATAGTGCCTATAGTTAATCCTAAGTCAATCAACTGTTGTTTTAACCAAAGTACTTGTGCCACACAACTTCCTAATGCAATGTATTCTGCTTCTGCAGTAGATAGTGCCACTGAATTTTGTTTTCTACTAGACCATGAAACTAATGAATTTCCAATGAATTGACATGTTCCAGAAGTGCTTTTCCTATCCACTCTACAGCCTGCAAAGTCAGAATCTGAGTAACCAATAATTTCAAATGAAGAGCTAAACTTAGGATACCAAATTCCTAAGTTTTGAGTTTCTAGTAGATATCTTAAAATCCTTTTTACTGCTGTCAAATGTGATTCTTTTGGATCTGATTGAAATCTAGCACATAAGCAAACACTAAACATAATATCTGGTCGGCTAGCAGTCAAGTAAAGTAAAGATCCAATTATCCCTATAAATTTCTTTTGATCAACATATTTTCCCTTAAGGTCTTTATCCAACTGAACTGAAGAACTCATTGGTGTACTAACAGGTTTAGCATTGTCCATTTCATATTTTTTGAGGATGTCCTTAATATATTTGATTTGACTAAGAAAAGTACCTTCCTCAAGTTGCTTAATGCTAAATCCTAGAAAGTAATTTAAATCTCCCATTAGACTCATTTCAAATTCACTACTCATTGTTTTAGAAAAATCATCACAAAGATGTTTATTTGAAGATCCAAAGATGATGTCATCCACATAAATTTGAACAATAAGTATATCCTTTCCAATTTTCCTTATAAAGAGAGTTGTATCCACACTTCCTTTTTCAAAAGATCTTTCAAGTAGGAAGGTGCTTAACCTCTCATTTCAAGCCCTAGGTGCCTGTTTCAATCCATATAATGCCTTTTTTAATTTGAAAACATGATTTGGAAATTTAGAATTTTCAAAACCTGGAGGTTGTTCTACAAAAAAAAATATCTTCCTCAATTACCCCATTTAAAAAGGCACTTTTGACATCCATTTGAAACAATTTAAAACCTTTAAAACAGGCAAAGGCTAGTAAAACCTTAATTGCTTCAAGTCTAGCTATAGGGGCAAAAGTTTCCTCAAAATCAATTCCTTCAATTTGGTTATACCCCTTAGCTACTAATCTAGCCTTATTTCTAATGACTACTCCTGAGTCATTCATTTTATTTTTGAACACCCACTTGGTTCCAACAACACTTTGATCTTTTGGCCTTGTAGTTAGTTCCCAAACTTTATTTCTTACAAATTGATTTAACTCTTCTTGCATGGCCAATATCCAAAATTTATCTGAAAGTGCTTGATCAATGTTAGTGGGTTCAATAGTTGAAATAAAGGCTGAATGATTGACTTCCTTGTTTAATCCACGCCTAGTTCTAACACCCTCACTTGGTTCACCTATAATCAATTCCTTTGGATGTTTTTTAGAAAATCTCAAATCTCTAGGCAAAGGGTCTTCTCTTTCTAAATTTTCTTCCACATTTTCTTCCAAATTTAATCTATCAATCTTTTGGGAGTTTTTTTCAATTTCTTCTTCAACAACTTTTGGCTCTTCCATGTTTCCATTTTCATCAAAAACAACATGTGTGGTTTCTTCAATGACTAAAGTTCTTTTGTTGAATACTCTATAAGATTTTCCAACACTTGAATATCCAACAAAAATTTCTTCATCTGATTTTGGATCAAATTTTCCTAAGGCAGATTTTTCATTATTATGTATGAACACCTTGCAACCAAATACATGCAAATGAGACAAATTTGGTGTTCTACCTTTTAGCAACTCATAGGGTGTTTTATTCAAATTTGATCTCACATTCACCCTATTCAGAACATAGCATGCAGTGCTAACCGCCTCAGCCCAAAAATATCTAGGAAGCGAGTATTCTGCTAACATTGCTCGGGCGGCTTCTATTAATGTTCTGTTCTTTCTTTCAACTACTCCATTTTGTTGAGGAGTTCTAGGTGCAGAAAAATTGTGATCAATCCCCTTTTCTTTACAGAAATCTTCAAATCTTTCATTTTCAAATTCTCCTCCATGATCACTTTGTATAGAAATTATTTCACATCCTAGTTTTCTTTGTATCCAAGTTGAAAATTTTCTGAATTCCTCAAATGATTCACTCTTATGAAAAAGAAATTTAACCCAGGTTAATCTTGAAAAATCATCTACTATAACAAATCCATATACCTTTCCTCCTAGACTTATCGTGCTTACAGGTCCAAAAAGATCCATGTGAAGAATTTCTAATGGTTTACTGGTCCTAAGATCTTTATTGGACTTAAAAGAGGACTTCACTTGTTTTCCTAGTTGACATGCATCACATAGATGGTCCTTAGTAAAGTCTAGTTTAGGTATTCCTCTCACCAAATTCTTTTGGGTAATTTTTCTAAGATTTTTCATACTAGAATGACAAAGTCTCCTATGCCAAAGCCATGATTCATCAGAAACAGTTTTCAAACAAAAAGCAGTAGGAGATTGAATACAATTTAAATCTAGCATGTAGACATTGTTCACCCTTTTTCCATTTAAAACAATTTTCCCATTTAGGCTAATTATGCAGCTAGTAGGTAAAAATTTTACATTATAGCCCTTATCACATAGCTGACTTATGCTAAGCAAATTATGTTTTAAACCTTCAACTAATAAAATATTGTCTATGAAAAAGTTTTTCAAATTTCCAATCATACCTGATCCAACCACTTTCTTTGTGGTATTATCTCCAAGTGTAACCTTGCCTCCACTCCTGGCTTCCAGCGTTATGAATTGAGCAGTATCTCCAGTCATGTGCTTAGAACATCCGCTGTCCAGGTACCATATACTCTCACGAGGTCTTGTGTGAGAGTATTCCTGCAAAATTCTCAAATGTTAGACCTGGGAACCCAAACTAGTTTGGGTTCACCTTTATGAAATTTATAATCAGATGCATGTGTGATATGTCTAGGTTTATGCATCTTAATTCTCCACACCAAATTAGGTTTCATCTTTAAAGTGCAGGTGTGAGATATATGTCCCAAAAATCCACAATTGTTATATTTAACATTAGGAAAAATATTCCTATGTTTTCTTTCATATGATTGTCTTCTAAGGGATTTCATGAATTTAGGATAATATTTAGGATTTGTAAAATCTTCAAGTTTAGGGGGGTTCCTATTATCCTCGAGAGCTCTTATAGTAAGTTTGTAAAATGAATTCATATCCTCCAAGATTCGATTTGTATAATTGATTCTATATGTCTTGCTCTCAGATTCATCCTTAAATTTCTTAAATTCTTTTTCAAGTTCAGCATAGGATGATTTTAAATTCTCAAAATTTTTATTCAAGTCATCATATTCATCAAGTAGTTTCATGTGGTTGCTATCAATTAAAGCATGATCTTTCCTAAGGATTTCGTGTTCCTTATTAAGCTCTTCCAATTCTAAAACTAAACTAGCATGCATCTTTTTCGTTTTCCTATATGCATCATGCATGTGTTCAGAAACTTCAAACAATTCATTATAAGTTAAATCACATACCTCTTCTTGATCTGATTGTTCAGATTTATCTGTCATCAAGCAAAGGTTGGTGACTTCTTCTTCTTTTTCAGTCTCAGATGAGTATGAAGCTGAGTCCGCCCAAAAAGCCTTTTGAAACTTCTTCTTGCCCTTCTTTACCATTGGTTTCTCCTCTACCTTCTCCTTGCTAGGAGTGGCTTTGAGTTTTGGACAATCAGTCTTTATATGACCTGGTTTCCTGCATTCATAACAAATCACTTCATTAGAAACCTTGCCATTTCTGTTATACTTACCTCTATTCCATTGCTGGCGTCTCTTCTGCTTCCTCTTTAAAAAGCTTCTGAATTGTCTAGTCATCAGTGCAATATCGTCTTCATCCTCAGGTTGTGAGTGTTCACTTTCTGACTCTTCCACATTTAGTGCAATATTCTTTTCCTTTCTTGGTTCACCTGCATCAATCTTTCTTTGACTTACTCCTTGCTCGTAAGCAATGAGTGAACCAAGAAGATTGTCAATTGAATAAATGTTCAGATCTTTAGACTCTGTAATTGCAGTAATTTTAGCATCATATGCAGTAGGTAAACAACGAAGAATCTTATTAACCATTTCAGCATTTGTTAATTCCCTACCAAGTGCATGCAAAGAGGTGACAATTTGAGTGAATCTTGTGTATATGTCAGATATAGATTCATTAGGTTTCATGCGAAATAATTCGTAATCATGTAACAAGATATTGAGTCTTGATTGCTTAACCTCATTTGTCCCTTCATAAGTAATACAAAGTCTATCCCATATGTCTTTTCTGCTTTTACAAGTGGAAACTCGCATGTAGTCTTCAGATTTTAAAGCACAAAAGAAACTATTTAAATATTTCGCATTTAATTGTGCTAAGTCACGTTCTTCTATAGTCCAATCTGCATAAGGTGTTTCTACCCTAATTCCATCAACTAATCTAGTTGATTTTGTGTAACCTTCCTGGACTAGCATCCACATGCGATAATCAAGTGACTGTAAGAAAGTAGACATGCGTGTTTTCCAAAAATCAAAAGGAATATTATCAAACAGTGGAGGTCTAGTGATAGAGTAACCCTCAGGTGTGTTTCGGTTTCTAAATGTAGCCATCTACGTTAATCAAAAAGTAGTTCAAACTTATGATTTTGAAACAATGCTCTGATACCACTTGTTGAGTCCAGTAATTAGGTTGTTAAGCCTAAGTAAATGTCCCACGGCTACCAAGAGGGGGGTGAATTGGTAGTTTTAAAAATTTTAAATCCTCTTAATAATAAAGTTGAACCGAAATAAAATTTTCTTTTAAAGTTTGTAGAAAAATATTTTTCAACCACAGAGTTGTTAAAACTGAAATTTAAAGTGCGGAAATGTAAAAGCAATAAAGTAAATGACATCAGATTTATAGTGGTTCGGTCTATAACCAGACCTACATCCACTCCTCAGAGGCACCCTCTGAGTATTGCACTAATACCACAAAGTGACTCTCCTTTAGCACCCACAGCAAGGCGGAGAAGCCTGTACAAAACACTCTTTTCACCACTACCCGGTGCGGCAGAGAACCGTCATCCTTTTACACAATCCACAGTGCTGGCAGAGAACCGTCGTCCTTTTACACTCTCCTAGTGTGGGCAGAGAACCCTACGGCTGTTCACACTCTCCAAGTGTAGGCAGAGAACCTTCGTCCTTTTACACTCTCCTAGTGTGGGCAGAGAACCCTTCGTCTGTTCACACTCTCCAAGTGTCGGCAGAGAACCGGATCTCCTTGACTGATCTTCTCACAAGAATCTAGAAGGAAGAAGGAAAAGAATGAAGAAATCCAATTTCACAAGTAGAGACTCTTACCTTAGTAATCCAAGTGAAGCCTTCTCGCTCCAGTGGTAGGAATCCTCCTTTGAATGCTCTCTTCCACTCTCTCCTTGGCTATTCTCTCAAGAGGCACGAAGATCAAATGACAAAAAGATTGGGTGGCAGTCTAATTTGGACTATTTATATAAAAGACAAGAGAAACCGCCCAAAAACTGAAAATTTCCAATTCTGTACGCAGTGGATCGTCCTGTACGATCCTGGATCGTCCTGGACGATATTACTTAAACGATCTAAAATGACCCAATTTGTATATGTGTACGAAATGACTTCGTACAGCTGATCGTCCTGTACGAACTAGGTTCGTCCAGTACGAACGGTTATTACAAGGTCGGTTCTAGAAACTGCTGAAAACTGTTCTAAGTCGGTTTATCGTTTGGACGAAAATATGTTCGTCTGGACAAAAATTTTCCAGAGAGCCGATCGTCCTGGACGATTATTTATTTCGTCTGGACGAAAATTTTCCAGAGAACCAATCGCCGCGGACGATAATTTGTTTTCGTCTGGACGAAAATTTTCCAGAGAGCTGATCGTTCTGTACGATATTTATTTTCGTCTGGACGAAAATTTTCCAGAGGACTGGTCGCCTCGTACGATGATAAAATTCATCTGGACGAAAATTTTACAGAGAACCCATCGTCCGGGACGATAATAAAATTCGTCCTGGACGAATAGGACTTAGAAATATTTTTCCAAGCAAGTTCCTATTCGTTCCAAGTGCTCTATAGGAGATAACTAACAGATCGTCCAGTACGATAAATATCGTCCTGTACGATCAGTATAGAATTTCAAGATCTCCTTATTTGTGTGTGTGAGATTTTATTCACTCAATTACAATCACTCCCTTTCAAAATTAATTCAAATAAAAGTCAAACTTCAAATAAACGAAATATCTCATGTTGAATTTGATTTGAAGTTTTCGTAGTCTGGAGTCTGATTTTCCTGAAATATTAGTACACACAAGAGCAAGTGCAAATCTTCTAAAATTGTTAGGAGATAACTATACATTTGAACAATAATGTTTGGAATCATCAAAACTACATAAGTTGCACAAATATAAATCATTCAAATAGCAACTATTCAAACAGATAAATCGTACATAAGGCATGCAAGAGAGAAAGATGAAAGAGACATCATCATTGTGACATATATAAGAGGGATTTATAGCCTTCCAAGAATGGAGATCTCATCCAACAAAAAGGCATGCAACGATATACTCATAATGATTGTTATTGATCAAAAATATATATGGGACGCATTGTATTCTCAATATTAAAGCCATCGACCTGGCTAATACAAGACAATGAGGGGACTTATAACTCAAATTTCATCAGTGATCTAAGAAACCTAGACATGAATTTATCACCCTACTCAAAAATGGGTACCAGCTAAAACTACACCGAGCATGTTTTTTAAATTTATGCAATGCAATCTTATGTAAATGAAAGAGTGGTAGGGAGTTATTGAAGAGGAATGGGTCATAGACCCGACCATGAATAATGTTATGTTAATGAAATTGTGAACTATCCCTCTATGTGATAAAATAAAATCTACATGTTTAACTTTGACTATACATGAGGGTAAGGCAAATCAAAACTAATTGGGAGCCACCATGAAGTGGGCTTAGTTTTTAATACAATTTATACTTTGAAAAAAGCAACTTAAGAGGGGTCGTGCATTAAGTTTTGAAAGCATGTTGGTTGATTTTAAACCCTATGTTTCTTTCATCTTGATTAAACAAAATTTATCTTAGAAAACTTAACATCTTAAGAGTCTAACGTGAAGACTTTGTTTGAGCCACCCGAAAGCAAAATAATTAAAAAATCTAATAAAATCATGCGGTTCTAGTGCACAATCAAAGTAAACACACCAATCATCAAAGAATAAATAATAAATAAGAGGTCAAAAGTATAGTTGGGTACTATAATACACCTTAGAAAAAGAAAAAAAAGGTAATTGAGCTTTACCATAATTATAACTTAGTCCTAAAACTATATATATGTGAATGACATGTTGATCTTGATCAATCTTCACATGTTTGACCTCCTATCTTCTAAAATACCCACATGTCTACATGACTGTCATAACTAAAATTTTATATAGAAAGAAAATTACATATGTTCCGTACAAAATAGAGATTAGCATAGTTATAATAAAGCAATCATATTCACATCCAGATTAAGTTCTTAGGGCAACATCTTAAAAGGCTTAGCAATCCATGTAGTATATATTAGAGAGCATATTTATAATTATTATAACATTTCATTAGCCCTTTGGAATGTAGTCACCTACAAAAGATATCTCTAGAAAATGTCTAACCACTTAAGGGCAAGTGCCCACTCATCAATCCATAAAATAAAAAAACAAAGCAAACATAAATAGTGCAAAATACAATTAATAAAAGACCACATCATAGCATCAAAAATTTTAAGTGAAAAATAAAGAAATTGAAAATATTATCCTAGCTACACCCTACCTTAAGATGTCTATTAAAAAGTGTTATATACAACACCTACGTGTGTGCAAAGTTAGTGTTAGCTGATTCTCCTAATTTAAGTGAAGGTTTAAAGTTGTAAGGTTGAGTTCATACTTTTTAATTTATTAATCCAGATATTTCTATTTAAGTGAATAGTCATTTAGGATGAATTAATTATAATTTAATTTTAAAATTATAGTTTTGGTCATTATATATATATATATATATATATATATATATATATATATATATATATATATATATATATATATATATATAGGTCATATCATATGATAGAGTTATAAAGAATTAAGGGGCAAGAAGCCCATCCTAAATCCTAAACCAAACTATGGTTAGAGTGGTTATACGACTATAAGAGTGGCTAATCCCTCCTTGAGTTCCTAGGGCTTGAGGTAAGGCTAATAGGTGACACACTATAGTGGGCTTATTACTTATCATAAAAATCCTAAGCTTCCTCTATTTAAGATTGACCAATTTTAAAAAGACAATATGAGAATGAAAAACTAAAAAAGTGTAATTTGTGTAAATCTTTGGACCTTTTTTCCCTTACTTATGAGGTATGTGGCATTGTAATAAAGGGCACGAGGATCAAAGCCTCCTTATAACACGTAGCACTACAACCCAAGGATTACAGCCTATAAACCTCACATCAAAAATAAACACACATCTAACATAGGCTAAGGCACTAGGCCTTAACTTAAAGTTTATTTGCTTATCCAACATCACATGTTATATTTGAAAATACTTTTAAAATATTTTTTTATAAGATTTATAATTTAATGTCTACATTTCATCAATTTGTTCATAGCATCATAACAAAGGGTACGAAGACTAGCCTCCTTAGGACACACAACCTTGTAGCCTAAGGATTCTAGGCTATAAACCTTATTGATGGAATAGGTAATATAAAAGATTTCAAATAGTTTTATTTTATTTCATATATGCACATTAGAATTCGATTGTGAAATTTTTGAAATGGAAAGTGAAACTCCAACTTGGGATCCTAGACTCGATAGAAGCAATGGAGCATAATTTATTGCCTATAAAAATATACACTACACAAATCTAGTATAAAGATCAACCTAAATATTAGAGCCCATATTTGACTTTATTAATTTTTTTTTTTTTTTTACATTTTTTTATGTTCAAAGAAACCAAATTTGGAAACTAAAAAATATTGAGGTGATTTTTATAGTTGTTTAAGTATTTTATTAGCAAAACTAAATAAAATATCCTAGCGAGGTGATCTGCTTCGTGCAAAAAAATATTGATGCACATAGTACAAAAAGGTGACATACACTATAGGCCTACTTCACCACATAAAGGTCACTAAGGTTCACAAAGGGGGGCAAGCTTTGGCCAATGCCTAACACATCATACCATACATATTTGGATGAAAGTAAAAGTAGCAATCAAAAGTGTGTGTGAGTGTTATCAAATCATTCAAAACTATAAGATTGTCTTTAACAAAATTGTAAAAATTTTACCTAACCAAGAAGTAAGCCAGATCATATGCATATGCCCCGATAGAACAAAGGAGCCTCTTTATAGGCTCAAGGAGCTACAACCCGCCTACCAAGACATAAAAATGATGTCCCTCGCAAATGACATAAAAAGAACACACATGTAAATAAATAATATGCATATGGTGAATGAATATGTGAAATGATGCATGCAACAAGATGACCTAGACCTACATGCATTAAGGGATATGATTTCCCAAAGTCTTGGGTCAAATGATGACCCATAACTTTAAAAATACTAATTTCAAAACTTAGGGGTCTCACTAAGCACAGAGAAAATTAAGGGATGTATGGAACATCCCCTAGTTTTTCCTATAAAAATTTAAGCCCAAGACGATGCCTGGTTGGGGATTAATTTGAGAAATACTCTAGAGGTTCAACTGTAAATTATTCTCCTTTTGTCAAAACACTTTAATTTTTTAAATATAGGGCTCATCATCCCAGTTTCATAGAGCCCGATATTATTATATTTAGCCTATAAATAATTTTTTTTATATAAATTTTTGGAGTTTTAGTCAATTTTTATATTTAATTATCCATCTTGCCAATCATTGATGTGGTGGCATAATCATTGGATGGTGATAGTCAGACACGTGACACTGTGGACCTCCGAAAGGACACCACCGACAACAGAGTGTAGAGGGTACTTGATCGCACCACCCCGAAGGATAGAGATGATCACATGCCTCAACGCTCCTCACAAACGGGCCAATAGAAGGGCAGATTAGATCGTACATATGACTAACCATTGGAGATAGAGGCTCTCACCAACACACCCCAATGGATAGTAATATATACAACCTGATCAAAATAATAGGTTTTCCCTACCCGATACATCAGCTCGAGTAGGGTTTATTTGATGTGGGATTCAGTTTTCCACGGGAGCAAGCCCCTGTGGTTAATTATATCTCGGGCTAGAGCTTGAGAATACTCTCGATTAAGGGTTCGACATTATCTTTTCCAAAATGGGATTGGCGCATAGTGTCTAGACTAATAAGTCCTACTCAAAGGGAAAGAAAGATTCAAATGGCTTAGTCAACATACACGGTTCATACTGACATCCGGAGGGACTAAGGTAGTAAGAAGAAACTGGAGAAAAAAATTAAGTACTCCAAGCAGTCCAGAGAGAAAGATGAAGGTGGTGTCATCTTGTGATGCGAATAAGTAGGGTTTATAGCTCCATAAGGGAAGGAGACTTACCTACCATTTAAGCATACTATGAGACTGAATGTAGTAGCCTCAAATCCTAAATCTAAGTTGGGTTTAGTATTCTACGCAACACTAGCACCCATGTCCTAACTAATAAAGTGCAAAATTTGGACTTACCCCAGTTTGGATTGGGAAGCCAGCTAACCACCTAAACGCTTTAAAATCATGTTGTTTAGTCATTTATAAAAGATGGTGGGTGATTTAGTCTTTAGAAATAGGGCTGACATCTAGAGAATTTTCTAATTGGTGCTAGACTTATGTTGGGTAAAGCTCCTAGAATTAATGTAATTAAATTTTAATTTAATTAGTTACTAATGCAATGTATGATGGTTAAAGTCTCCAAATTAGATATGCATAAGATTTTAAAAACAGGCTTATAGAAAATAATTAAAAAAAAAATTTGGCCTCCCCAGATCTAGCACTTCATCCTCATAGGCAAAATTATTCGGACTCTACCAGCAGGCGGGGAGGTGTATTATAACAAGGAGAAAGAAATATGCAATAATATGCATGCGACCCTGAATAATTCCAATAGTTCCTTAATTTTTTAAGTATCTATGTTATTTAATTCTTAAAATTTTAAAAATTAGTTACACGTAGAAAATATTTTTTTTAGTCTTTAAATAGCCTAACAAAATCCATGCTAAAAAAAAAAGAAACGACATGCAAATCATCAATAAACTAGAAAAAGAAGGCAACACTAAAGATAATCATTACAAATAAAACACATTAGAATAATAAAATAAATTAATAAATATCTTTAGGCCAACTACCCTTAATTACAAACCAGGGTCTGCAGAAAGTTAATTGGTCGGGCACCACTGCATACAATCCAGATTTCTAAACCTAGGAATGACGTAAATGACTTTGAGTGGAATATTGGTTCTTTATCTCTTCAACCTTCTAGGACTTCTCCTCCTTGGACTCTTTGGATCTCTCTTCTTCGGTCTCCCTGGATCTTTCTTCTCCAGTCTCCTTGGATTTGTTGTGACTTAAATATCCAAATGAAGAGACAATTCTACCTTAAAGGGGTATTGCCTTTTCTCTTTTGATATCTAAAAGCCATCCGAACTCGATCTCCAAATGGAAGAAGACTCTCCCCTTTGAGGATGTCTTCTTCTTTTGGAATTCGAGTTAGATAAGAATATCCCAGCTCAAAGACACTTTCATAACTCTCATCAATACTACAAACAATTATATTAATAGAAAGCAATAAATTCTAGACTCTCCTACAAGGTTATCCTAATAAAATTTTCCAAGTAGTTTATATAGAAAGTAAAAGTACTCATCACAGCCACACACTTGGTCATGCTCTTAATCAGTTTTTAGGGCTAAGCAATTCTCTGGAGCACTTGTAGCAGTTATTATTATGATTCTTAGCCCTCATTTATTTAGGGGTGGGGTGAGTAAATTCTGAATCGCTTGTACAAGACATTATTAGTAATTTTAAATCATGACAATTGCCCCCCTTTAATTTAACACAGCATGAGCATGGCCACCTGCCAAAGACATCATTAATATAAAAATATTGATCCTAATCTAGGGGTATATCTAACACATAATCACATCAATTCCCATAGTTTAATTAAAGTGAACAAACACATCAACAATGTCATACACAACATGCAGTAAAATCTTGGAAAGTCTGGCACACAGAAGAAGAGAAAATACCGGCCTAGCTTAAGTCTAGAAGTGGTGCCTTAGCAAATAATTCTATGTGTGTGTAAAGTCCTGTATGGCTAGGATAGATCTTAAGCTGTGTAGTTAGTTAAAGTTATCAAAATTTTAGGTTTGTTGGAGGTCTGAAAAGGAAACTTTATTTAAAATTTAAATATTAGTGAATTAGGATTCATTTTAGTTAATTGAGTTAGTTGATTCATTTTAATGCTCAGGGTAGGAATAATTGAAGTTTAAATTGTATTAGTGAATTTTAGGAGGTTCGGGATCCACCTATACACTAAGCTATAAGGGGGTCCAAACGGTCATTATGGGAAATAGACTAGCTTTGATATTTCTAACATTTTAATTCAATATTAGACCTTAATAAGAGTAATTAAATAGATAGTTTGCTAGATGCAGAATTTTCTAGACATGTTATGATTTTTAGAAGTTTCTGATCCTAGATTATATGCTACAGTTGATAGAAAAGTTGACATTAAATTTAAGATCTAGAATTCTAATATTTTTAATAAATACAAGGCTTTAATATGAGTTAAATGCTTTTTAGTTTGCCCAATTGGATTTTCTATAATTAGTTATGAATTTGCAAAGTTTGGTATTTATTGGAATTATTTAAATTATTTAGTTAAAGGGCTCTTTTGGCAATTTTGATCCATATCAGCTCCAAACTGATTGGAATCACCCCCAAATGTCAGGAATGACTTAAGAAGGTGTTCACAAGTACTTTGAAAAAATTTGGGATTTTAAATTATTTATTAGGGGTAAGATAGTAATTTTTATTTAAAATTATAATAAAACTTAAATTGAAGTCTAGTCAAGGGCACCTATTATTTAAGTTTGGGAACTAAATTCTAGAGAGTTTTGTATATTATGGGTATTTTTCTAAGCTAAAATGGATTTATTAAAATTTTTTGAAGTTATGAGGTCCTAATTATTGGGTTAATTAGAGTTTGCTAATTAAGGGGTCTAAAGAGTCCTAAAAATTCTTAAAATTTTTTGAAAGGTTTAAGATTTCATTAGGTTTAAATGTTGAGGTTTTCATGCTAATCAGTGATCTATCCTAACTCTTAGAAATTTTGTAAGTTCGCCAGAAATGTTGACTAACCCTTGAGGTAATGATGCAGGGATAATACAACAAAATATAAGCAATCTATGTTCTTAGATCTAGGAGAGCCTAAGATAGGTGCTCGTGCATCTTACACATGTAAAGTATGATAAAATAAAATTAAGTATGCTTAGCAATATGATTAGGACTCAATCACTCACTAATCAACTCCCCGTGATTGCTATTTATGCACATAATATATGTTTAAAATTTCAATTAGTGGATCTCACGGAATTATGGATTTAAAATATATGTAATTTTAAAATAGTTTAAAATACTTATAAATATATAAATTACAAAAAATAATGTAATTAAAATAAATCATTTAATAGTAAATAAGTATATATAAGAGATCCACTGGTCACCCGAACGAGATTTTTAAATGGTTTAAAAAATAATTTTTAGTTTCAAAAATAATTATTATTTTAATTATTTAAATAATAATTAAATAATTAATATATTAAATAATACAAAAAAATTGATAGCAAAATAAGTTTTAGTTTCTAAAAATATTTTTAAGTGAAAATACTCATTTTTTTTAAAAGCATGAGGTATCGCACGCTGAAATCTGATTTAAAATGAATTAGTTATAAACATTTGAAATTTAAAACAATTAAGGGTAATTTAAAAATAATTTAAAAATAATTAGTATTTAAAAAAATTAGTAAAAGAAATTAAAATAAAATTTAAAGTTCTAAAAATTTTAAAGTAATTTAAAATAATTTTAAAAAAAAATTACTTAAATTTAATTTAATTAGAAAATAATTAAATATTTAAATATGAATAATTAGGAAAATACTTTAATTATTAATAAGTATTTATCATTTAATAAATAAGATAAATAATTAAAATATAAGAAATAAGTTTCTAAATTTTAATATTATTTATTTAAAAATAATAATATAATAATAAACAATTATTAAGAAAGACTTAAAATAATAATAATAATAATAATAATAATAATAACATAATGATAATATAATAATAAATAAAATAATCAAAATGATTATGATGATAATAATAATAAATAATAATGATAATAACAAAAGAGAGAAATAATAATAATAATAATAATAAATAATTAAAATAATTATATTTTTATTACTTTTTAAATAATTAAATAAATAAATATTATTTTTAAATAGAATTAATTTCAAATTAAAGGAAATAAAAATATGATCAATTTGATATATTATACGTATTTTTAGGATTAAAAAAGAATTTTCTATGATTTATATAAGTTAAAATAGCTTTACAACTATTTGAAATAAAAAAATAAATAAAATTGACGGGATGACACTTGGCAGCGCGGTATTAAGCCCGTGGTCCGTGGTGGCGGCACGCCAATCATGGGCAATGATTGACACCGTCGCCAATCATTGACCGATGAATACGTCAGCGGCGAGACCCACACGCTTTCGAATTAACACAGTCAGCAAGCGCGTGGATCATCTGATCCTTCGTTGTATCAAACGGTCGACTCTGATTGAACTGGACAGTGATCGCTACAGCGGATGAAGTCGCACAGTCATACGGGCTCACTGAACGACCCAATCCGGAGCGTTGATTGCGAGATCAACGATCCGAAACACAGACGAATCATGCCTCTATAGCACCAAAACCCTAAATGATAATTCTAAATTTTCTCTCGATCGGCTGGATGAATTTAAACAAAATTTTAAACGGAGGCTCTATATATAAAGAGCATTCATGGGGAACAAAAATTGCGTTCTAAAATGCGTCATACATGAAGTTATTTAAACTAAGTGTTGTGAACTAGGGTTTGAGATATACCTTAATCCACATGGTGGATTTAGTAGATCTTGAGTTCTCTGAATTTGTATATTGTCCATGAATAAGTTTGGAGAAGAAACCTCGAGCTCCCAATGCCTTGATCGATCACAAATGGCTTTGGAAGCTTCTTGGCCTTGGCTCACCGGAGATCTCACCGCCAGCTAGGTATTTCTGTCGGGTTTGAGTTGGGGAAGATGTGAGACGGTCCAGAGAGCTTTCAAACGAAAGTTCTTGGGTCAAGGAGGCTTTGGGCTAGAGAAATTGCAAAAAAAGCTCCTTCCAAAGAAACCTAAATCATGTATTTAAAGCCCTAGACCTAATACCAATGGCTAGGATTTAATAGGGAGTCAAATAGGAGGGAAATAAGAGAGATTAGCCTTGGTTTGAATTTGAGATCTTTAAGAGGGCTTTTAAATGCATTTAATGGCTCTTGATTTGATTTAAATAGGTTAATTTGACCTATTTAAGACTTGGGTTAACTAAGTCAATGGTTGACCTGATCAACCCAGTCAAATGGGTCAAAGGGGTTAGTTGAGTCCAAGGATAGGGTTTGATTTGGGTTTGAAATGAAATTAGACCCATTAAGGCCAATTGGGTCAACCAGGTTGACCCATGGTATGGGTCTAGGCCTAGTAGATTGGGTTTGAGCCACTGAGTCCAAAGGAAGTTGGAATTGAGGTCAAGGGAGCTTAAATTGGATTTAAAATAAAAAAGAAGGCTCTTGGGTCAATTTGGGTTAACCCTGGTTGACCTGGTCAACCAGGTTGACCCAGGGCCTGGGTGTGGGCTCAGCAGACTTGGCTTGGCTCTCTGAACCCATTGGGAAGGGTCCTAGGATCTAGCCTGGTCAATTTGACCCGGTCAACTCTTTGACCTAGGTCTAGGGAAAAAACAGGTCAACAGACACCACATGATTGATAACTTATCCACATCAGCAGTGATCACGGCCATCCATTCTGCGTAGTTTTGATGGAAGGTCATGATCTAGTCGGATGAGAAACTTAGCATCCTACGACATAGATTGGTCGAATTGGACGATCCATTCAACCAAATTTGAGCTATACAAATGAAAAGGATGGCCATATTTCATCTTCTTCCATGGAATATATTTTAAAAGAATTTTTGTTTTGATTGTTAAGGATTATCTACTGAATTAATAACTTTAGGAAGATTCCATAGTGAGTTTAGATCAGCTCAAAGGGTTGGCATGAGTTTGAGACATGATATTTGAAGCATTTGATCAAATTTGATATTATGGATATTTTAGAAAATTTTAATTAGTTTGGCCACTTTGACTACTCAAACTTGGTCAAGATAACTAGATAAACTATAGGGAGTCATTTGGATTGAATGCATGCAATTTAATATGTTTGATGGACTTTAACTTTTTGAGTATTTTAGAAAGTTCTAATAAATTTGATCACTTTGACTAAGTTGACCAAGTCAATATGATCCAAGTGATCCACCCTTGCTTTGGATTCATCAAAGGCATTAAGGGGCATGAGTTTAAAAGTTTTGAGGAATGGAGTTCGGAATTCAAATAAACCCAACAAAAAGAGAGGTCAACAATATCTTGAATATTATTTGATAGATATTAAATTTATATAATTGAATAATAATTTCTATTAAACCAAAAAATAATTTTATGATTGAGGAATCCTTGGTTTATTCATATTTTGTTTATTTATTTATTTTTTAGAAGCAATTTGTATGTTACATGCTCCAATGTAAACTACAAAAAAATTATTATCATTTATCTTAGAATCAAATTATTTTAAAAATTAGATGTTGCAAATCCATTAGAAAATTCATTGTATCATATATATATTCTTTCTTTTGGAACAAGATTATCACTCTCCATCTATTTAGTATTTTTTATTATTTTAAATATTTGATTAAATTTATTAATATTTCAATATAATTAAAACTAATTACAAGCGTTATATATATATATATATATATATATATATATATATATATATATATATATATATATATATATATATATATATATATATATATATATATATATATATATATATATATATATATATATATATATATATATGTGTGTGTGTGTGTGTGTGTGGGTGGGTGTGTGAGTGAGTGATTAAAAAGCAAATCTTTTAAGATGAAAAGTTATCTAGATTGAATTAATTTCAAGGGAAAATGATTAATGATTTGGGTGTGTTTTTGCTTCTTTTTCAACCACTAGCATATGAGGGTTATTGATGTATCCATATCTCTTTACTTTTCCCTTTTTTTTCAACCAGTAGTATGAAGTTTTGTGTATGACATATAAATATATTATATAATGGTGTCAGTCATATACTAAGAGCAATGAGTAGATGCTTGGCATCCCATATACTAAGTTATGTTAAGCATCTACTTATTGCTCGTGCATAATGGGCTGCTACATGTGAACAGTCAGTTCTCACCTACATATACTGGAGGTCAAACCTATCCATTATAAGTCCCGATTAATACTAATCTAGAACAGCTTAAACTAGGAGTCCTTAGAGCACTTAAATATGATCTATCAATAAACACATTCAATTTGTATGTCGTATGCTCGTTAGAAATTATTTTGTTGCAACCAATATTGATGATGATGAAATGTTTGAAGTTATCTTGGATCATGCTTCTAGAGAAATGTTTATTTTTTAAGTTGAAGTTGAGACGATGGATATTGAAATAAGTAATATTGAAATAAGTAATATTGAAAACCTAAACATCCATATAATGGATTCATGTAACTTAGATCATATGCCTAAAGGATGCCCAACCAATCATACTCATATGAGAGATGTCACTCAAGATATACAATAAGTGTATGAATAACTTAATTTCCAATTATTCATATTATATGTCATAATTATGATGCTGAGTTATTATCTGTGTAATAGGTACATGAGATATAAAGTTGATCTAAACATGGTAGCACCCTCAACATAGTCATCTCAACATAACATGAATGATGAGGATGGTGTAAGGAGTCCTATGTCAGTAGTTACTAAAGGCTATGAGATAATGAGTAATGGTTTTAGTGACGAGTCTGATGATAATGTAGATGTATCTTTATCTGATTTAGGTGAGCCTAATATAGCATATCATAGTGACATGTAGAATCTTATTAGAGAAAACTATGTAAGCTATATAAATGTAGAAGAATGGATGGGTTGCATTAATCACTTTACTAGCATATATTGCACTACTTAGGAGTGGGATGAGAAGATTAGCTTTGGCGATGCTAGTAGGAGTAATAATGTAAGAGAAGAATTATATATTCCACAAGAGTTAGTTGAAGGGATGTGCTTCGTAGGTAAGATAGACCTAAAGTTTGTATTATGTGGTTAGTCAATATTGAACAATGTGAAATTTATATTGTTATCATCAAATAAGCATAAGTTGATGGTAGCATGTGTACATCATCAGGCTGCTTATAGACATTGTTTATGGCATTTGCATGTCTGTTCATGCAAGTGTCTATAAAGGCTGTGAAATATTTTTAAAACGAGAAATGACTCCACGTACACAACTCCAATTCTATTCATTTGTCATAGACAATGCACTTCTATATTTATCAACTCCTTCATTGTACTAGCAATTAGAAATACTTTTGCCTATTGAAATATCTTATTTTTTTGATTGAATCCATTGGGATTCTTTTCTAATGTTCTTATGAATCTAGTTTGTGTTTCTTTTTTACACATATATAAGTGATATGACCATTGAATATAATTTTCTTAATGTTGCTCACTTGAAAATATTTTAGCTTGATGGGCAATGACAGAGGATGCACCAAAGAGAAGAAGACACCGAGTTAGGAGGCAATCTGATGAGGAAGACACCTATGGGTCACCATTAGTAGATCTACTCCCTAGAATTTCTTATCTTCGGGACCAACATAAAGCTGCATACCTTGACCATGTACGACACATTATAAATATTTTTTTGGTTATACCAATTCATATGCATTTAAGTGTTTTGTGTTAAAATATTTCAATTTACAAAGCATTATTCTTGAAAGAGCTTTGCACATACTCATGATTCATGAATGGCCTGTTGACTGTCCAAGATTCGTGGTCACCATTAGGACAGTTGGGTTGCACTATGCTAGTCAGTTAATGTATATTAAGCTCGATCACAACCTTTTGACAACATTAGTTGAGAGTCAGTCTCCTCTAACCAATACATTTTATTTCGTAGTTGGGAAGATGTGTTGCAAATCTATTTTTCATGGCATATGTTTTGATGATTGACAAACACTATTTCTCTTGGACTACTTGTTGCTTCTAACTTTTTAGGAATCGAAGATCGGACGATCAAGAAGGAGCCAAGTTCAGGATTGCGTAGGTTTAGGGTTGAGTCAGTCTGTACTTTTGATTTTCACCTTTTGAGTCTACTTATAATGATCAAAGAGACTGATGCTATGTAACCCTTCACACACACACTTGAGAGACTTAGAATTTCTATTTTTACTCATATCGGCCAGGACGATTTTTTGGATCGGCCTGGACGATCAGCTTAAAACAGAAAGTCTAATTAAGGATTCTTAATTAAGACAGCCGATATTAACAGATCGTCCTGGATGATACGTGTATCGGCCAGGATGATAAGTTCAAAATAGAAAGAAGTTGCCGCCATAGACAATTAAGGTATACTGTATTTTTTAATTATCGGCCAGGACGATCCTTGGATCGGCCTGGACGATATTCACAAATTATGCCATAATTGTTCAGAAAATTAAGGGAGTAATTAAGGATGATTGATACGATCATATCGTCCTGGACGATCGCAGGATCGGTCAGGACGATCCAGTCAAAAACCTTAAGTTACTTCAGGACGATCAATATCGGCCAGCTCGTATCCAGGGCTATTGTCAGGATGATTTTCCTCTGATTTGAACTGATCGGCCAGGACGATCATGAGATCGGCCTGGACGATCAAGCCAATTTTCAATCGTCCAGCTATGCATCCAGGGCTATGCTCTGACCGATCTTCATTGATTTGTACTAATCGGCCAGGTCGATGTTTATATCGGCCTGGACGATATTGTCGGCAACTTGCAATTAATGAGTTCCTTTGAAGCTCTTCTATTTAAGAGCTCTTGTTCAACGTTTTTCAAGACCTTTGGCTGCTGCCTTGACCTGAGAAGACCTTGAGGAGAGAAAGAGAGAGAGGAGAGAGAGAGAGGATCTTGTGAGGGGGAGCTTGTGAGGGAATTCACAAGGGTTGCTTCAAGGATCGCTCTGCTTCATCTTCGTCTAGAGTTTCTCGTCCGTGGAAGGGTCGGTAGAGGTAAGGAGTTTGATTTTGGTTTTGGTTCTCTGCCAGCTTCAGGAGGAAGGTTCTCTGCCTTGCCGGGATGGCAAAAAGGAGGTTCTTGTGAGGGCTTCTCCGTCTAGCCGTGGGGGCTAAAGGAGAGTCATGTTTTGTAGTGCAATACTTGGAGGGTGCCTCCAAGGAGTGGACGTAGGTCGAGTCGACCGAACCACTATAAATTTCTGTGTTCCTGTTCTTGCTTCCGCACTTTTAAAATTCGTATTTATTTTTTGTGGTGATTTTGGTTTGTGATTTTTATTCTTTGTGAAAAGAGTTTTTAAAATACCAATTCCCCCCCCCCCCCCCCCTCTTGGTTAGCTTGGGACTAAGTTCATAGGGCTTAACAGCCCTAACGAACTTTCAAGATGAGTATTACATTATAGGATGTTGGTATGATTATGGGACTACAAATATATTGACCTCCATTAGTTGGACCATCGATGATTAGATTTGGCAAACGTTGGAATTCTTTGCAAAATTGCTATGTAGATTTTTTAGTTGGTCATCCAAATCTATAAGCTATATATTGTGACATGCTGAATGCTCAAGTTACTTCAAGATTTCGTATGGGTCAGATGCATGCACAAACTTGAATGCCACTGAGGAGGTTGTGATGGACCTGTAGGCGGGACTCCTATCTTGAGTTGAACGATATGGAGTTCTGGTTACATGTTTGGGCATATGTGTTGTTCATTATTGGATGCTTGTTACTCCCAAATACATCTGGGTCACAGATTCATTTTCAATATCTCCCACTGCTTAAGGATATTCATTTATTCAACACTTACTCGATTGTTGGGGAAGTCTTAACACACTTATACTCATAACATGTTACTATACAATAAATCCTTATAAACTAAAAAAAAAAAGAAGAACTTCTAAACATTTTTTTTTATTAAAAAATTAATTAACTTCTAAACAATTTAAGTTTGCTATATGTACTTCGTGTTCTAATCATACAAATCTTCTAATATTTTTTTAATATTAATTGCTATTATCAAATAAATGTTTATTACTTAACTAACTATTTCATAATTTAATGATTTTTTAACTATGTTTGTTTGTTAATTTTTTTAATTCAATTTTGTTATTAAATGAAGGCATAATTTTTTTACTAATTATTTCATAATTTCTTAAATTATATAAGTTTCATATTTCATTTATTTCATGTACAACAATCTAAACTAATATAATACAACATCTTTACTTAAGAAACTATTTAACTAATAATAATAATACTAATTAATAGAATTTCAATTAAAAATAAAAAAACAATGCAATAGCCAGTTGCCTATTGAATTGGCGACTAATTTGCTAAGCAAGTCGCTCAGTAACTAGGAGACTTGCTGCCACATCATCATCCTAGTCATAAGCAACTTACCTCATCAACAAATGATTATATAAAGATTTATTTTTTATTTTATTAAATTAATATTACATCATGTATGTTTTAAAAATTTGTCCTTTGTGATGACTCTCCACAAAGATAAGTAGCCTTAGACAAATCCAAGTGGCCTAATAAACACATTTAAGAACTTGATCCTTGAAGAAATGAACTAACTCGTGAAGAGACAATAGCATGTGCTAATGACTATATCGAAAGAATTGGAGAACCACACAACATCTCGATATGAAGAGCACTTCACATCTATCACTTGGCAATTTGTAGCCACCTACTAACTTGGCAAACGTCCTCCTCTGGATGTTTCAACCACACTCTACTCCGCACATCTCCTAATTTAAAAAGACTTTCATGAAGAACACCTCATGACCTAAAATCAAGAGTAGGCTGTCAAATTCGGGTCATGGATCTGGTTCGGGTCGAATCCGAAACTGACCCGACACTAATTGACCAAATACGAACCGATCTATTTTTGAAAATGGGTCAGGCATTTCAAACCTGACCCGACCCGTGCAGGTTACCGAGTTGACCCGACTCGACTCGCGGAGATGTTGCGGGCATTGGAACCGAACGACTAGCTCTGCGCTGAGCAGCGCTAGCAACGGCACTTTCACGGCTGCGGCGACAGCAACAGCAGCATCATTGTCAACGGGACATGACTCACGCGAAGAGACATGTGAAGCGGGTAGATGCGGTCAATCCGGTCACATGCAACGATAGCAGCGAGCAGACACAACATGGTAAAGTGGGCAGACACGATCAAACTCGATGAAATCGTTGTCATTCCCGGGTTTCCGGGTGAACCCGAACCCAACCCGATTTTTGAAACGGGTTGATTACCCGATATGTTTCTCAAACGAGTTGACCCTGACCCGAAATTTCCAGGCCGAATCTGGGTCAGATTTTCGGGTCATGTCAATTATAGACACCCCTAATCAAGAGGCCCTTCTCCCTTTCTTCAATATTAAGGGTCTATTGCTTCTCAATTTTCTTGACTTCCAACATTAAAAGTACTTTAGATGAGAGTTTTATAAGAGATACATGGGTATCTCTGTCACAACTTTGATCGCTCGTATAACTATTCCATTTTGTTCTTTGTTGAGACCTATTTTAACACTACATTCAAACGACCAGAAGTCTATTAAGGGTACCATCGTCAATGGGCAGAAATATCCTCTCAAATCAGTTCAAATTTATGCTGAATTTTAAACAAACATTCATAAAAAATAAAAATAAATATCAAGATTTAAATTTTCTTTCAAATTTAGGCTTCGTTTGGGACGGCTTTTTTATTGCTTTCTGAAACGGAGTTTTAGTACAAAAATAAAAAATTTTGTACTAAAACTCCGTTTTAGAAAGCAGTAAAAAAGCCATCCCAAACGAAGCCTTAGTGTACAATTAACTATTTTTATATTATATTTATCTTAAATTATTTTTGAAAATTTTCTAATTTTTTAGAATTATACAATCTAACTTATATACATACATATATATATATATATATATATATATATATATATATATATATATATATATATATATATATATATATATATATATATATATATATATATATATATATATATATATATATCCAAATTTAAGGACTTTTTTTTTTTAAATTAGAATAAGAATAAATCACAAATTTTATAAATATATATTATGATAAATATAATATATAAATCATTATTTGAACTATTTAAAAAAAATAAAAAATTAGACATTTATTTTTATCTTTTTATGAGTATTTACTATATTAATTTTTTTTTTACATTTTTTTTGGAACATTTAGGCCATTTAAGACAAACTCACACACACACAACACATACACATAGACTCGAATCCTGGACCCTCTTAGTTGGAAGCCTAAGCTCTCAACCATTAGGCCAAGGAGAGTTGTGTTTTTAGGAGACTATATCCATTTTTAAATATTATTTTTAATTAATTAAATTATTTATCATATAAGTATTTAAAATTTTTCCAACAATTTCTTTTACTTTCTTCAAACTTCTAAATATATTACACTTTCTTTAATACACTACTTCCATGAATCCAAACAGCTTCAGGCCATCTTCAACCGAAAAATCTATTTCCACTTCAAAATACACTAAAAGTCATATCAAACTAATATTCATCTCCAAAAGAGCTCCATTTCTAACCAAAAAAAAAAATTCTTTGTATATTTTTTCTCATCTCTATTTCTATATTTATGATTAAAAGTGTAGGAACGACGTTTTATTACCGTTTGGATGAATATGCGACGTCAATATTGACATCACACTGTTAACAATCGAGATAAAACATAAAAATGTGTTTCTATTTGCCGTGCAGGTGAACATTTGCCAGAGCTACAAACGGGCAAATAGCTTCAGTTGGAGGAGAAATTATTCTATGCGGAGACCTGACGCAAAACGCCATCCGGAGGCCAACCATATCGAATGCGCCACGTCAATGGTACCGAGCTGCGATACCGGGCACATGAGTGATGTGGCGCATTCTGATTGGTCTCAAAATGATGTTCAGTGTCCGCACAGAATAATCCCTATGAGACGAGAAAAAAAAATAAGAAAGAAAAAATAGCGTTGCTATCACACTTCAGCGTAGAGAGAGACGCTGCCTGTAACGGATATGTGTTGGTCTTTTGGAATAATGATATATTACTTTATGTGGATGAGCATTTCCTCATTATTCTCTCAGCATTTCTGTTGCAGGTGAGAAAGTGGCAGATCACATGTTGCAGAGCTAAGCTGAATGATTTCTAAATTGAAATCTAGGGTTAGAATATAATCACCGGCCCAATATACAAAGGAAGCAAAAGCTCATTTGCCAAAGGTCCAATTAGCTCTTAATGGACTTCTAAATTTAGATAATTTCCTTAGTTGAGAGGAACTGTAAGAGTTAAGCTTAAGATAATATAGTAATAATTTACGGCTTTATTTGGAATAATTTTTTTACTGTTTTAGTAACTTTAGAACTAAATTTACAAAAAGTAGAAGTCATCCCAAACAGACTTAAATGATTTACATAAACTTAATAATTTGGGGAGTCCAAATGAAAAATAGAATCGAGGAATGTTCAGCTAGAATAAGGTCGATTAAAGGGGCTCATCCTAGTTAAATTTGATCTAGTTTAGCATGGTTGTTTACTTGAGATTTTGAGATGGGTTGGCTCGATTCAATTTGATTTGGTGCTGGAATGATTTTGAATTTGAGTCAATTCTACTTTGTATTATCGTTTTGGAATTATTTTATATTTAGAAATACTTATCCAATCATATGCTACATTTAATGCAACTAAGGCTTCCTTTGAGACGGCTTTCTTACTATTTTTTAAAGCAATTTTTTAGTACCAAAATTTGTTGAATGTGAAATTTTTGTAATAAAAAGCTGTTTTAGAAAACAGTAAAAAAACAATCACAAATGAAGCATAAGGGGATTTAAATCAACTTAAGAGGGGGGCAAAACTCACTTCAATGCTTCAATTCAAAATTTATTTTGAGGATCATGTGGACTCCAAATAATATAAGTTTATTGACAAAATAGATCACTAAAACATACAAATTTTAGCTTGAAAAGGACCCAAACTAGCCAAATTTATGTAGACTAATCATTCCAAGATCCATTTGTTCTCGTCCAAAACATGGGAGGAGATTAGATACAATTAGGGCTGTGGTGGCTCCCTTGGAGTCACCATTGTTGGTCTCTATGGGCCATCAAGCTCTCCTGTCATGAAGTTCTTGTCATAAGAGCATGTGTGATGCAATACAGGAAAAGTTGCTATCTTCGATAGAATTTTTCACTGCAAAACTGTCAAATTTTATCGGATGATTATCTATCGTTAAAATACTAGTGGAAAAGTTTTTGCTGATTAATTCATTAAGAGATGGACTTTGTGGAGTTCTTATAACCACAACAAATATCTATTTCATGAGCTATTTATGGCCATTAATTGTTCTTAGTAAAAAAAATATTGCAATTCAAAAAGTTGGTATATCATCTCAATTGGTTGTGACCTCAAATTTAGGCTTCGTTTGAGATGGACTTCTTACTGCTTCTTAAAATAGCTTTTAGTAAAAAATTAAATTTTTTGTACTAGAAAGCTACTGAAAGCCGTCCCAAATGAAACCTTAATCCATAAACATTTTCATAATTGGCCTCATCAATTTGACCGTCAAGCTTAGAATTTGACAATTACATTGAACTCATAGTTTTAAGCTTATATATATATATAAATATGATATGTTGTGTTCGTTTATTAAAGGTTTCACTAGAAGCAAATGCTATCATATCATCATCGTTGGATGGTTGTCCAATCCAATTTCGACTCAGGCAAGTTAATTAAACTTGCCTATAGAGGCAAGCTCATTATGCCACCCTTTAAATTTATTTGGGAGTATTTAAAGGGTGACATAGAGTAAGTATACTATTAATAAGGACCAAGGAATATTATGGAATAATATCAATGAAGACAAAAACACACCAACCACTCAAAATACATCAATAGAAGTCAATTCTCTGCATTTTGAATAATTTGAACTCTACGGGGTAGTTCGGTTTATTGAAAAAGAAATGCGAAGTTAAATGAAATATAGTGTAAAAGAAATGCAATAATTTAAAATATTTGAAGTTATTTGAATGAGTGTAAAATGAATATTGTTTGTGGTAATTTATTTTTTTGGCTTGAAGTAAAATAAATTCAATGTAACGTTAAAGATTGTGGTGGATTGATGGGGACGGTGGGGTAACCTAGAGAATTGTGAAATTTATTTAGGCTTCTTTCAATCCCTAAATAATGGTTAGGTTTTCTTTGATATAAACATTATAAAAGTCTCACTTAATATATACAAGTATACATGTTGAATTAAGTAATATAATGATAGAGTAGAGTATTGATCCCATGATGAAGAATATTTACTTGTAAATACTAGTGATGTCTCCTTCAAATACAATAATTATTCTACTCAATTAAAATAAATTTTGGTGGAAATTCAATCACTTAATTTAAAATAAAAAATAATTAAATGAAATACTATTTGCATAAATTGTTTTAGATTTATGGAATGTAAATACAATATGTTTCCTAACTATACTCATTTATATTGATGCTATTAAGAGCATATGTATCACTGACCGCTCAGCCAAGCGTGAAGAGATAAATGATAGATTAAAATTCTTCCAATCTCAATACCATTCTAAACTCCCATAGTCTGTCACCCTATGAAAATCTTAAAAGAGTAAGTAAAGCATGTACTGTTAAAACCCCCTCATGACAATTCATCTCTATAAATTTGATACATAACAAGCACTATGCCTATGTTTGCTTCATATCAATCCAACATACATGGTTGTACATGCTTTCCAACTCTTAGGCTCCACATCACATCTGATATTAATTGCACATATGACCACTATGCGTATTAAATGACGACATTGTACATTAAAAGCATCATGAAATTATTGATGAAGAGAATTCATTAGTAATCCATATGTTATTTATACCATCAATCTAAAACTAGAGAATTTAGTCAAACATGAAGAACAAGTGAAGCATATTTTTAGAGCTGCGGTGGAGTAGCAACCAACTACTAGTGGTTGTAGTGTCTGACCGCTATTACTTTTATCCATGTTGTGTATAAAATACACTGAAAATGTACAAGATGAAAATTTTCAAGTGCACTACTCAAATTAATTGCACTTAAAATACATTTGCTGAAATCCCAACTTTTCAAAATCATTATGCTTGCTTTACACTTAAAATGCACCCAACCAAACAACCTCTAAATAAAATAAAATAATAATTTCAGAGAGCGCCCCATTTTCAGTTGAAAATTTAGAAGAAACTCTCTCTCAATATGGCCTTAATAATATTATATAAATATGCAACATTAATTTTTTATATTTTATATTTCTAATTTATTTGAACTTATAAATTTAAATAGTTTATTTCTTTTTAATATTTGAAAGTAATTTACTATTATTTTTTAAATATTTTAATGTTTCCCTCAAGAAATCTACAAGCTTCGATTGTGAGATCTATACCTTTCTTATCCTTTTTTTTAAAGATGATAACGTGCACCTTACAATTTGTGGATTCTTTTATTTTGGACTCATTGGAGAATTATTTGTGGTGGATAGAGAGTTTCACAATGGCTTGAAGACTTGGAAGATTAGTTTTGTGAAGGTTGGAGTATAGTCTAGATGTACTTCAAAAATAAACATGCGGTGGGCGGAATGGTTTGAAGGCTTGAGGATTAGGTTTTTTGACAAATTGGGGCATAGGTTAGTTGCGCTTCAAACCTAAACATGTCGGCAAATCTGTATATATCAAGCAGCTATCAAGCGAACTTGAATTAAGTTTTGAGCAATTAATTATTAGCTTGGAATCGGCTCAGTTGCACGTTTGGTCAGCTCGAAATTGAATTTGTGCTACTTTAATTCTAGTTATAAAGGATCTAAAAATCGAGAATATTTGGTGCTTGAATATTGTTTAGGGTTTAGGTTTGTGAAGCGCTGTAATATTTCCGGCCCTTAGATCAAACCTATTGAAGATTGAAATTGATATTGCTCATAAAATCAACTTATTAAATACAAATTTTCTCATAATTTTATGGATCTAAAAATCAATCAGAATTGAATTTGCAAATTTTGAAATTTATGTTTAAAGCCATCTCGACTATGATTCTAATAAATTTATAGTTGAAATGATATGTTCTAACCCTAAATCAACTAGAATTAAAATTATGTGAATTTGAGCACATTTGAACAATGAAATATTGAAACCATATTTGGTCCAAAAGAGAATATTACACCATAAAATAGAAGTTGTGTCACCATTTTCAGTAACATTAAACTTGATTTAGACTTTTTTTTTCAAACGTTTTGTGGCATGTAAATGCATTTGATTGATGAACCATCAATGATGTTGGTTTGTTAAGATGAACAAATGAATACTATGCTTGTGTTTATTTGTTGTAATCTTTCAATGATGATGGTAAAAGAAGGCCTAAGCTCTAAGTCCTTTCTAGAGTAATCATAACATCCAATTTCAATCTATCAACTTTGTTGCCCTCCTAGTGTCAAAAGATTTGAGATGGAACTATATGTTCTACAATCATAGGATTTATTATTGATATTCATCATCACATCATCATTAGACTACCATCTTTGGTGGGGCATTTGGATTGGCTTTGGTTAATGAAACTCAATCAAGCAAGCCTAAAAGAAGGATCATTTTAATTTGTCACTGTTTGAATACCTTAGGACATAATATAACACACTTATTATTGATAAGAATGAGGATTATTTCAAAAAAGAAATCAAAATAAGGACAAGATTATCCCCTAAAATTTTATTAATAGGTACAATTCACTTTATTTTTTCGCATTATGTAATGGTAGCTATGCACATCATATAGAATTATAGATTTTTTTACTCCAAGAACCATCAATTAACCACCTTGGTGTTCTAGTTCCAACAAAGGTCTAAAAACCATTTTCCTCATAAATCTACAATCAACCAATGTTAGTCACCAACAACCTACTCCTGATGCTAGCAATAACATTTCATCAACTATCATCTGTCAAAGTCCAACTAATGTAGGGCATCATATTGATGAAGAAAATTAAGCTAGAAGTTCTATTACAATAGCTAAGATTAAGGCCCAATACAAAGATTTTTAAAAAGAAACCCAATTATAAGATCCCAATGGAGAGCTATAGTTTTGAATATTTTAAATATAATTTATATTTTATTTTTCACCTATAAAATTATATGATCAACCATGATGTGGTTTGTTATGGATGAGGTATTAAAAATATAGGCGGTTGGAACTCCTCTTTAATGTCCACCAACCCTTTCTTTACCTCTATCTTTTCCCTCAAAAAATTAGTCTTATAATAATACTTATAAATATGAGTTGATATACATTTTAATTTTCAATATTTGAAAAGAAATAATTTTATGAAGAATTTCTCTTCATTTTTTGGGTGCTCAGTTCCTTCAAGTGTGTGCCTTTTCTATGATGAGATTAAGTAATTTTATTTATTTATTTATCTTTTATATTATTCATAATTTATCTTAAATACTTGCTCTAAACTCTCTATAACTCTTCCTCCACTTCTAACATCAATATTCAATAAACCAATGAATAAAATATTAAAACCATTTCTAACACTTCCCCATAACCATGAATCTAACTAAGGAACACTTCGACCTAGTCTTGTTCTATATACTTCAACATCTTCTTAAACTCCACCATACTCTACCATCAACTCTAGATCAACATTTCACATTAAAAATTCAATCCATTCATGCCAAGCCATTTTTATTATCATGTAGAAGTTCTTTAGAAATACATTTGTTAAAGCCTTTAGAAACTTGCCCTCAAGTTTTTACTTGAGATTACAGATCATTTCAAGCCATTCTTACGCTTTATAAATCCTCTAAAAAGAATTATGAATGTTATTTTTATAAATATAATAGCTAGGATACAATTAAATAATATGAAACTTGGCAATTTTGAAAATAGCATACACTCTTCACTTATTTGTAATCACAATCTCTCTAAAGTCAATTGTATTCTTACTTGTTAGAAGCTTAATGCACTTTATATATAATTTTTCTAGAATCATTTATCAATTTTTAGAAGTTTCTAGGCATGAATTACAGTTTCATTTTTAACCTACCAAATGGATTCAAATTCTAATGAAATTTAAGCCATACATCATTATGGATATCAAAACCATTCCTTGATAACTCTTAAATCATATTGTTTTATCCTAAACATGACTTAAGGTTATTTTTATTGGATTTTATGACTAATTAAGTTTTTATTACAAGTGATTTCTTCTTTTTTTTTTTTTTTTGAACTATTTATGAGTAATGCAAAATTCTTATGTCTATAGGTTCACTCTCTTAGACTAGGATTAGGGTTTTATAATGTTTTAAGCAAATGATCTCAAATTCTCATGAATAAAAAAAAAAGTTTGCTATGAACTCTAAAAATTTGTGGTCATTTGGATTTGAAATGAAATTTTTAGAATTTTTCTATGTTTCTAGAATATATACCTTCAAAACATTCTTAAGGGTAAAAATGATGGTCCTAAGGATTTATAATTTTTTCCATTTGAATAACATAGAAAAATGATGGTCCTAAGGATTAGATGGTTTTAATTTTTTTATTTTTACAAACAAGGGTGATGTTTTATGCTTCTTTTATTTTTTAGTCATTTTAATGTCTTAGACTTTGAAAATTCAATTAGGGTTTGAATTTACCTCAAATTGCCATGAGAAATGCCAAGGATACATGTAACACATCAGATAATCATTCATACATTTGAGGTCAAATAGAAGTGATTAAGTGCATTAAGTTCTTCAGTTACCATCTAGATTCATTAAATTGAATCATATATAGGATGCAATTAAACCCTTTTAAACTTTTTTTTTATTTATAATTTTCTTCAATTTTTTCAATCCATAGAAGGCTTAATCACCCAATAGAAATGAATCTTCTATGAATTTTCGAAATTATAGGCATTTATTATATTAATTAAATTCTTTACATCACTTTAATTAAATTGACTCGCATGGCAATGTGGAAAGTTATGTTTGGAATTTTTACTAAATTTGTGGATCCCGCATTCCACATGTGATTAATCATAACCATCCAATCTTAGATCAAACAACTCTTATTTAATCTCGTGTTAATGAGGGGAGGTAAGATAGGGGTTGGTTCAACTCAATAATGGTTCTCCATTCTATATAAATAGAATGGACAATTATTGAGACTGTTTCTACCTTTAACTTTTAAGAGAAGCCATCCATAGAAATTCTTTTGATATGAGGTGATCAAGGAAGATTTCCTTGATCCATTAGATTAAGGAGGATTAAGAAACTTATACCTTAGAATCTAATGATAAGATATATTTTTTTAATGATAAGATCTTTCTAATATATTCCTTACAATGTGTGCAACTCACATTTCAAATTTGGGGGGAATTATGTGCACCATGACCCAATTGATGCTTTTTAATTTATGATTGCAATAGCTTTCTGTGGTCATGAAGTCAATATTTATTGAAGAATTCTCTTACTAAGGAGGTTTGCATCTCCAAATGCACCAACGCAATAAAAGAGGCTATCAAAGGTTGGATAATCATAGGGTTAAAGGCTAAATTTAGGCTAAGGAAGGCTTGGGAATTAGTGTTGGAGCTCTACTAAATGAAGGAGAATTGGATTGCACAACTGGTGTCACTTGAGTGGGGAGATATTTATTGGCCAATCTCAATAGCTTCTGGCCTTTACCAATTTCAGATAAGGTAACTTATGGTAGGGACAATCCATCAGGGTATGGATAAGTGTACAAGAGTATTCTAAGGGAATTGACTAGTTGTGCATTTAATTTGATCTTAACCAATTTTTAACTTGGAATTTCATGGTTTTTTTAATCAAATTACCAATTATTAATCATCCTAAGGTCCACAAAATGATGGAGATCACCTCAAGGTAGTTGGGGATAGTTGGACAAGCTTTGGGATAGAATGCACTTAGCTTGATTTTGAGCTGAGGCATATAACTTAGATCACATTAACTTGTGTTCACACATTAGACTAGCCAATTGGGGTGGGTTGACCTAGTTAGCAAGGCCAAGGACTTTAGAAGGGCTAAACAATGTTTGATTGGGTTTGGACTTAGTTTGCTTGTGTTTAACCTAAGGTCACCAATGGTGGATACCTTAGGGGTATTTTAATAATTAGACCACACCCATTATCAAATCAGCTTGACCATGATTTAGGTATATCCTCAAGTGACTCTAAGATTAGTTAGAATCATTAAACGGATTTAAAATTTTGAAAATAAGATTTATAATTTTAGGTTTTAAGTCAAAATGAGTTGACCATAGTTAAAAGAGCTTTTGATCACAGATCAACCATGAACCCAAGTGATACTAAATTGAGTTAGGTTACATGAACTCAAAGGCAAGGCTATTTAATTTAGATTTGACTCCTAAGTTTAATTTGGGGTCTAATTAAAGCTTATGTCCAACTTGGGTTGATCATGATTAAAAGGGTTTGACCATGATTCGACCATGAATCAATCATGAACCAAAGTGACCCTAAATTCCCAAGTGATCGTAAAATAATTTAGGGTCATGTTCACTCAAAATTAGGGGTAATTTGTATAAGTTTTGATTATTTGTGTTTGATTTCAGGTTTAAGTTAAACTAGGGCTAACCATGATAAAAGATGTTTATTCAAAAGTTAATGTTGAGTCAAATCATCCTGAACATTGGTTAAGGTCATTTAAAATCAAGTCCCAAGTCAAATGACTTGGATTACATATTAAAATATAATTTGGATTTAGGGTTAACCTTGGTCAAACCCCCTTTGACTAGGGGTAAAATGAGTTGATCAAGACTTCTTGAAACATGGAGTAAGTTCAAGAGTGAACCTAAGGCTCTAAGATGAATCATAGGCTCATAGGCAGGGGCAGAACCATTAAGCTCTTAGAAGGGGTAATTCCACTCCTAAAAGTTTTAAATTACTATGGTATTTAGGAAATTGCCCCCAGCATAATTAAACACATTGTGTAGAGGTGTTATTTTTAGGGAACGATGAACAAATACAAAGAGAAATAGTAAAGTGAATCCAAAAATATACTTACAACCAAAATTTGGTCCTGGGGCGCTGCCCCTGAAAACCCCCGCAGGGGCATTAGCCCTTGACCTCGCGACCTGACCGGGCAGGTCGAACCCCGTTAGGGGGGCGCTGACCCCTTAGACCCCTGACACATTGTGTAGAGGTGTAACCTATTTTTTTTTTAAGAATAATTATCATTATACAATATGTTGATGATATTTTTAAAATGTATTATGTATTCAAGTACAAATAATCATTAGTCACAAATAATATATATATATGGAAAAAAATATCTACATTTTCCCCCCCCTGAACATTAAGGCTGGTTCCGCCCATGCTCATAGGCCACCTTAGGTAGATCTTAGGTTTAAGGGTATTTGGGTAATTTTGAATATTTTAGGATTTAAATTAAGGTTAACATAAGATTGACCTATTGGGGTCCATTACATATCCAAGATGACTATGGAGTATTCTAAAGTCTCTAAGAGTTTTCTAGATTATGCAATGTTTAAATAGATCATGAATGTACTAATCAATTTCGTTGGCCCACCTAGGCTTCTAATGGGCTTCAAACCTTATATTTACTTCAACATTTCACAAATATAATTTTCAATTGTCAAATCATATCCAAATGGGCTTAGAAAACCTATGGTAATCTTCCTAAGGGTCTTGGACACTATAAGGAAAACTAGGGTTAACTTAGTATAAGGGTGTCAAAGGAAAGATACCTTAAAAGTTTAGATTTTTTTAGGCTATCCAAAGCTAAGTCTTGGGAATCCACCTATGAAATTTTTAAGGGGAAAACTTCATACTATAGAAGAAGATAAAATTGATGTTAATATAGGTAAATTCTATTGTGCTGAGTTTAATCTTAATTTCAAAGAAGACATGAAATAACACCCAGTTATTTATCTAAACAAAATTTTAAATTGAACCTAGCTAAATTATTATATAATGGATAAACCTACTTCAACTCTCATATTAACATCTAAAAGAATTATGACAAATAATCTTCTTTAATAAGATTGTTGATCTCAATTTTTTCAAACCCTTGGGTTCCATGGGTCAGACCATGGTCATTGAGCTCAGACCTATGTCTTGGGTCAACTGGGTTGACTGAGTCAACCCGAGTTGACCCATTGAGCCTTAATGGGTCTAAATCATTTTTTAATCCAAATCAAGCCTCATTCTTGGACTCAACCCACTCCCTTGGACCCAATGGGCTAGGTTGACCAAGTCAACCTTTGACTTGGTCAGTCATGGTCTTAATGGGTCAATTTTGACCCATTAAGCCCATTTAAACCTATTTAATGCATTAAATTCCTCCCCAATGAATTTCAAATCAAAACCACGACCTAAATATCATGGTTTCCCCCCTATTTAGTTGGAGATCTAATCCCAACCATCCATGATAGGGTTGGGAGTATAAATAGGAAGAATTAGGTCTTAGAAAGGGACTTTTTGCAATTTCTTTCTCTAGAGACCTTCTTAGGCTCTAATATTTTGTGGGAGCACCTCTAGTTCCTCCCTCGACCTTTTCCAATCAAATCCCGGCATCCAAAGCTCGCCGGCGGTGAGAACTACGGTGAACTGAAGCTTGAAACGTTCCAAAGAATATTCCCGTCGATCTAGAGCTTTTTAGAACGCGGTTGCTTCTACAAATAGGAGTGTGGATAATCTACAAGTGCAACAAGCCTAAGAACGCAAAAATCCAACGGTTAGATCTCTCAATAACCCTTAGAATAGGTCACTACACATATGGTAATATAGCTTTCTAAAAAGCTGCTTTTAAACCAAACAAACACTACCCCATGAATGATCTTCATGTATAGAGCTTATGTTTCAATTTTCATTAAATTTAGTTGAGTAGATCGAGAGAAATCATCAAATAATATTTAGGGTTTCAGTTTACCTTAGATTTATTATGTGGACATTCTGGACCGTTAATCTTATGATCAACGGTCTGGATCGTGTTGTTCCGCAAGTTCGTTCGACTACAGGGGCTCTTATCTGGGCTGAGATATCGTTCAGCTTGATCTCGACCGTTGATTCAATCCGATGCAAGATCGAACGGCCAGCGGCTTTGCTAACTCATTCAAGTCAAAATCGCGTGGGTCCCGCACTGCCGCAATCATTGGCAATGATTGCGTGCCGCCGCAATCATTAGCAATGATTGCGCGGCGATGCAATCATTGCCAATTAGTGGCCACTATTTGAAATGACCAATCCGAGGCCGCCACGTCATCTAACAGCCGCCGATTTGATTTTAATTAAAAATGTATTTTAAATTAGAAAACTTTGAATAATCATTAAAAATTCATTTTTATCCAAAAATTACGTATAATATATCAAATTCCTCGTATTCTCGTCCTCTTTAATTAAAAATTAATTTTAATTAAAAATGTTAAGTATATTTTAAAATATTTTAAAAATAGTAAACAAATCTTTTTTTAAATTATATTATTACTATATTTTTAATAGTAATTATTATTATGTTATTATTATCATTATTTTAAATATAATTATTCATAATAATAGTTATTTTAAATCATTTTGTTTCTTTTTTTATTATTGTTATTATTATTATTATTATTATTATTATTATTATTATTATTATTATTATTATTATTATTATTATTATTATTATTATTATTGTTATTATTAATCATTACTTAAAAAAATTATTTTATTATTATAATAATAATTATTATTGTTATAATAATAGTTATTATTAATAAATAAATAATATTAAATTTCAGAAACTTATTCCTTCTATTTTAGATATTTATATTATTTAATATTAAATATTTATTAATAATTAAAGTATTTTCCTATCTATTCATATTGGAATATTTAACTATTTTCTAAGTAAATTATATTTATGTAATTTATTCTAAAAATTATTTTAAATTTCTTAAAAATTTTTAGAAGCTTTAAGTTTTATTTTCATTTAATTTAATGATTATTTTTAAATATTTACTATTTTAAATTATTTTAAAATTACTTTAATGACTTTAAATTTTAAAAAATCATATCTTTTTCATTTAAAATCGGATTTTTGTGTATAATACCTCGTTGTCTTCATAAAATTATGAATTTAATTTTAAAATTATTTTAAAAGGTAATTTTTACTATTCTCTCATATTTCTATATTATATTATAATAATTATTTTGAAATTAAAAATTATTTTCAAATCTTTTTGAAACCTCGTTAGGGTGGCCAGTGGATCTCTCTTATATCTATGAATTTATTATGAATTGATCTATTTTTAATTAGGTTATTTTCCAAAAAATTATATAGTTTTGGGTATTTTAGGTATTTTTAAAAATACTTATATACGTTAAATTTTAATTTTGGGAGATCCACTATCTGAAATTTTGAACATATGTTCTACAAGTGAAGAGCAATCATGAGGAAGTGGATTAGTGAATGGTTGGGTCCCAATCATTCACTAATCACTTCGTTGAGCTCATTTATTTTCCTTTTATTGTAGTGTGCATGCGTAGAATGCACAAGCACTTAGTTTAGACTCTCCTAGATCTAAGGACATTGTGTTTTTACTATTTTGTATACTCCTTACATTGTTACCTCGAGGGTTAGTATAAAACTTCATTTTCAATCCCTACAACGTAGTGACACCCTAAGGACAACAATTAAGGACCCGTCTAGCAAACTTAGAAAATTTTTAGGGGCTAAGATAGATCACTGATTGACATGAAAACTTTAACACTTAAACTTAGTGGCATCATAAATCTCCCAGAATTTTCAAGGAACTTCTAAGAGCTTTTAGACCCCTTAATCAACCAACCCTAATTTACCCATTAAATAGGGCCTAATAACTTCTAAAAATTATAATAAATTTATTTTAGGTTTGAAAATTACCCACTATAGCTTGAATTGCTACAAATTTAGTTCTTGACCTAAGATAAATAGGGCACCTTAGTTTGACCTTAATCTGACCCTTAATTCCAACTTTAATGAAAATTCTCTCTTTGCACCTAATAAATCTTTAAAAATTATTAAAAATCCCAAAAAATTTTGAAACACTTGGGAACGCCTTCTTAGGTCATTTCTAACCTTTGGGGGTGATTCCAATCAGTTTGGATCTAATTTGGATCAAAACCATAAAATCCCCCCCTTAATTAGATAATTAAGATAATTCAATAAATACCCAAACTTTAAAAATTCATAACTAATTGTAAAAAATTTCAAATTAGGAAAACTTAATTGAATTCAACTCCATTTAGGGTCTAGTATTTATTAAAAATATTAGAATTTCGGAAACTAACTTAAATTTAAAAGTCAACTTTTCGGTCAACCCCAGTCTATAATCTAAGGCTCGAAACTTCCTAAAATCATATCTTTGCTTAGAAAGATCCAAATCCAGCAAACTACCTGTCTAAATACTCACCTTAAATTCTAATATTTACCTAAAGTGTTAAGAACTATAAACCTAGCCTATTTCCTATAGTGACCTTTTGGACCCCCTTAGACTAACCTAGAAAAACCCGAGACTTTCCAAAATTGGCTAATGAAACTTAAACTTCAAATATAACTACCCTAAGTATTTAAAACTAATCAACAAACTAAATTGACTTAAGTGGATCTTAATACATTAATATTTGAAGTTAACTAAAATTTTCTTTTCTGTCCTTTAACAAATTCTAATCTTAGGCAATTTGAACTAATCACCATACATAGAACCTATCCAAAGCCACACAAACCTTACACACACATAGAATTGTTTGTTATGGCACCACTTCTAGATCTAGGCTAGGTTTGTGTTTACTTTTCTATTGTGTGTCAGGTTTTCCGAGTTTTCATTGCATGTTGTGATGAAATTGATGTGTTTGCTTACTTTACTGCACTCTATGGAAATGATGCGATGTGTCTTAGATCTACCCCTAGGTTAGGGATGCAATATACAATACTTTTCTTGCAGTTGGTCATGCTCATGCAATGTTAAAGGGGGGCAAATATAATGATTTCTGATATTATCTTGTGCAGGTGCTTGCTCAGCCCCCCCTAAATAAATGAGGGCTAATATCATTAAATAATAATCGCTACAGGTGCTCCAGAAAACTGCTTAGCCCTCAATAATTAAGAGCATGGCCAAGCATGGCTATGATGTGTACTTTTATTTCCATATAAACTGCTTGGGACTATAACGACTTGAATTTTTATATTAAGATAACCATGTAGGAGAGCCTAGATATACTGCTTTTCATTTATGTAAAATTTGTAATAATTTGCAAAGAGTTGTGAAAATGAGATTTGAGTGTGGATATTCTTATCCAACTCGAACTCCAAAAGAAGAGTGCATCCTCAAAGGGGAGAGCTTTCTTCCATTTGGAAGATCGAGTTTGAATGGCTTTAGATATCCAAAGAGAAAAGGAAACACCCCCCTACCGGGGGGGATTGTCTCTTCATTTGGATATTTAAGCAACGATGAATCCAAGGAGTCCATGGAGGAGAGATTCAAGGAGTCAAAGGAGGAGAATTCCAAGGAGTCCAAGGAGGAGAGATCCAAGGAGTCCAAGAAGACTGAAGAGTTGAAGAATTGAAGACCCAATATCCCACTCAAAGTCATTTGCGTCAATCATAGGCTTAGAAATATGGGTTGTTGGCAGTGGTGCACGACCACTTTACTTTTCTATATACCCTAGTTTGTAATTAAAGGGCAGTTGGCCTATGAACATTTAGTTGATTGATTTATTTATATTGATGTGTTTTATTTATATTGTGTGCCTTTAGGGTTGCATGTTTTCCTTAGTTTATTGGCGATTTGTATGTCGATTTTTGTTTTAGCATATATCTCGTTAGGCTCTTTAAGGACTAAAATATTTTCTACTCATAATCAATCTTCAAAATTTTAAGTTTAAATAACATATAAATCTAACGATCTTGGGAACTACTGGAATCATCCGGAGTCGCATGCATATTAATACAGTTCTCTCTCCTTCTTATAAGACACCTCCCCGCTTGCGGGTAGAGTCCGGATAATTTGGCCTATGAGGATGAAGTGCTGGACCTGGGGAGGCCCAGTCTTTTCTAAAAAAATATTTTCTATAAGCCTGTTTTTAAAATCTTATGCATACATGATTTGGTTACTTTAAAACTAGCATGCATTGCATTAAAAATAAATCTAATTAAAATTTAATTACATTATCTAGTAGCATTTACCCCACATAAGTACAAGGCCAATTAAGATACTCTCTAGATGTTGGTCTTAACTTCCAAAACATTGTAATACCCACTCATCTTTCATAAAGTGACTAGACTACATGGTTTTGAATTGATTAGGTGGTTAGCTGGCTCCCCAATCCAGGCCGGGGTAAGTCCAGGTTTTGCACTGCATCAATTAGGACACAGGTCTTAGTGTTGTTCGTAGAACACTAAGCCCAATCTAGATTTAAGATTCAAGGCTACTACATTTGGTCTTGTAGTATGCCTAAAATAGTAGGTAGGTCCCTTCTCTTCAAGGGCTATAAATCTTGCTTATCTGCGTCATATGAATGATATCACTTCCATCTTTCTCTCACACATGTGTTGGATGATTGATCTTCTTTTTTTCAGTTTCTCCTTAGTACCCTAAACCCTCTGAATGTTGGTGTGAACTATGCATGTTGACTGAGCCATTTGAGCAATTTCTTCTCTTTTGAGCAGTACTTCTTAATCTATACCCTTATGTCAATCCCACTTTAGAAGGGATAATGTATGATCCTTAATTGAGAGTTTTCTCAGGCTCCAACCTGGGATGTAATTATACACGAGGGCTTGCGCCCGTGGGAAACTTGACCCCACATCTAATAAACCCCGCTCGAGCTGTTGTATCAGATAGGGGAAACCCATTTTGATCATGTTGTGTATATTACTATCCATCTGGGTGCGCTGGCGAGAGCCGCTATCCTCAATGGTCAGTAATATGCACGATCTAATCTGCCATCCCATTGGCCTACTTATGTCGAGTGTAAAGGCTTACGATCATTATGTCGAGTATAAACCCTTTGCATCCGAACCCCATGAGCGGTGTTCCTTTCAGAGATCCACAAAGTTCTTTAAAAGCATAATGTAATAACCCATAAGTAACCCTTTTTCAAATCAGCTTAATTTAAAAAAAAAAATGTTGCCTAAAAATTATTGATTCCTCACTACCTCACATCCATTTTATGTCTAGACCTTATGGTACAAGCAGAGCTTGAGGAGAAATGATGTTTCTTACTTGAGTAGAGATAACCTTGCAAGAGGGGTAAGGTAGCAAGAGAAGTTATGGAGCATGGGAGGGTGCCCAAGTGACTATTCATGAAGACATGATCTCGAGCATGAAGGGGTTATCAAATAGTTTATTTCGAGCATGTGTAGTAATAAAGGGGCATGCCTCTTACTTCAAAATTTTATTCTCTTTCTTTGTAAAATGTAAACCTCTAATGTTGTATTTTTCTTAATAGTCATGGAAATTCATTGGTTTTTATAGAAACTTATGGTTGAGATTAAATTATGTCATATAAGATAGTGTAAGTAATATTTTAGATTGTATATTTTGAAAATTAATTAGATTGAATTAATAGAAGTTATTCCATTCATTGAATTAAATTAGTAAAAATATATGATATGTTGTAATTAATATTTAAAATAATTATATAAAAAATGAATTTTAAAGGGGTATTGAAATTTCTAAAGCCTATGGTGAAACTTTTTTATAAAAAAAAATATTAAATAATTCATAATCAATTAGGATCATGTATGAAGTATAAAATAGGCGAAATTCTTAAAATCATTTATTATAAGAATATCCTTAAATTGATTTTTTAATTATTTAATATTTGATATTTATTATATTAAATATTTAATCAATTTATGTTTTTCTAAACACCTAGTATTAGAGTGCAAAGCTTAGCACCATAATCCATATGCTAGGCTTCAAGTAGACATCCTTATTAGGGTATATTTCTCTTGACATTTGTTGTATCATTTATTTATTTATTGTATATATTATAAAATATGTTTTGTTTACTTTCATTAGTTCAGTTAGTCTTATTAATATGATGTGATAGTTAAATTTATCATATTATTTGATGAATAAATTTTTTAAGAAGTTTATATACATTAATTTTTCATAGCTAAGAAATAAGTATTATCCATACAAGTCATGAACTATATTGATATATAACAATTTTTTATTGTAATGATTAAATAATCTTCATCATTGATATTTTTAAAATATATTAATTATTTAATTTGATGTTTTGTATATCATTTAAATACAATGTTCATCATTTTGTATATAAATTTGTATCATCATCTTGTATATCATTATTTAGACACATGCCTTTAATTCAGGAACATTCTTTGATTTTGGATTGCCATCAAGGTGACAAATATTTTAATATTAAAAATATGATATATATTTGTCACTTCTCATTGTTCATTAACTTAATATATAAACCTTTTCAAAATTATTTTCATCAATTTGATTGCAAATATTATGATTTTTTTATTCATTTTGGTTTATGGAATCGAGAGCATAAAAAAAGTATATTATGTAGTAATCAAAGACTTTTTTTTTTTTTTTACAAAAATATCATTAGAATAAAAAGAGAAAGGGATACAAACTAAAGTGAGCATCAGGCGAAAGAGGCCCAAAAAAAGAAAGCAAAAAATACAAGGAGAACACCCAACGAGGGCTTAGAAAATGCCGAGGCTCCCAGCCCCCCCAAGCGAAATGACCAAAAAAGGAACATAGCGGATAAACAATATAACAAAAATTGCCAAATCATGAAAACCACAAAAGCTTTCTTCCTCTCCTGCCCCGGCCACGAAATCTTCCACGAGAGGCAACAACAGGACGGTCTCGAACCAAACGAAAATCCTAACCCGGATCAGAACCACCACGATGATCTGAGCGGGAGTCAGAATCAGATTCCACATCAGACGAGCGCAACCAATCAATATGTGTCCTAACATTCATCCCTGCATTATCACGAACATGATACACCAAATCTTTGGTCTCAACCAAGTTAACGGGCACATTAATAAAAGAGTTAGCATTAACCCGCAGCTCATTCCCAACAATACCATCATTACCAACAGAAGAAACAACATTAACCACACCACGACCGTCCACAGAAGAGTCCATATTCAAACCAGAAATACCAACACCTAAGACAGGTGGAGTCGAGGAGTCGAAATGGGCCATAGACCCCAACAAATTTTCACCCGCCACACAATCACCATCAAAATTGTCCGACCCAACCAAAACCTCACCAGCTTCAGCATTACCACCCTCTCCTAATAAATTAATTGTCTCCGACGACACCACCAACAAACCATTCTCCTCCAAAAAACCATCCATGCCCGAAGACTTACCCACATAGTCAGCCATCACTTGTGAATCAACCTCTTTTACTAGAATCTCAACAAAACTGTTGAAAATCGGAATACCATCCTCTCTACCCAGAGACGGACACACATCCTCAATCCCACCCAGATCCACAGCAACAGACACATAACCATCAGCACCACCTTCCGCATTCTCTAGCACCTTTACAATCCCATTAGTATTCACAACACCCTGAACAGGCAAACCAGCAGAAATCTCAACATTCACAGCAACAGAATCTACCTCCAGCACCAGAGCAATTATCGAAGAATCCAAAATCACATCCTGCGAACGCACCCATCCAGCAAAACCTCGGGTACAAAAGGTATGGCATTAGGTGATAATAAAAATTCATCCACAACAAGAATCACACTGTTACAATTACTCACACCCACTGGATCAACCAAAATACCAGGGACAATTCCAATAGCAGGAGAACATCCCAAAGGTTCAATAGAGGGCAAAATCACCCCAACAACCTCAGAATCCTCTTCAGAAGCATTAACCAAAATTTCCTTAACACCCTTATCGCCAATTACAACACCTAAAGGAGAAGCATTTTCTTCTGAACATCCGCAACAATAGGAAAACCAGACACAGAAATAGAATTACACTTACCAGAAAAATGCCCTAAACTTTTACAAACACCACAAAATTGAGGAAAATCATCTAATACCACCTCTTGAACATACCCTAACGAATCAAAGCCTAACCAAACTTGCTTAGGGTAAGTTTTAGTAATATCTAGTTCAACTAAAACACGAGCATTCGAAGGACGAGAGCCAACCAACGTAGCTTCGTCGATTTTCAGGGGTTTGCTAAATAACTCACCCAGCCCAAACAGGATCCTCGGAGCAAAGAAATGAGGGCGAAGGTGAGGAAAGGAGATCCAGATCAGGATGATCGGCGACTCAACACCGATATCCAACGTCGGAGACCATTTCGTAAGTTTCATAAAGCAATTAAAAATAAGATAAGAACGGTGATAAAAAACCCTACAATAATCTAAATCATTCGCCAATTTTATCAAAATGTGGGTAGAATCAAGAACAGTAACAGACACATCGCCATTCAGCTTCAAATTAAAAAAAAAAATTGCAGATCGCGTCGAGAGGGGGACGTTTCGACGGGAAGAAACCAACTAACGAAAACCGAAACGGTTCCGCTAAAACCCTAATTTCTTCATCGGAAACCCACAGAGCAGGAAGACCACGGAAGGTAGACGACTTCAAATCCAAAAAAGATGAAGTAGATCCAGTAAGAGCTTGAAGAAAGGACTTAGAGTGAGAGATCCCCCCAAAAAAATCATGATCTTTCAATTTAGTCGGCGCCATGCCGACAAGGCCGGAAAAAACGAACACTCAAAAAACCTAAAGATTCAAAGAAAAAGAAGTAGAAAAACTATCCTGAGCCAGAGGAATGGATACCCCCCCCCCGGCGGGGGGAAGAAAGCTTCTCGGGAAAAATCGCCACCCAAAACCCTAGCGCAATTGATAATGGCTACATAGCTAGTAATCAAAGACTTAACTAGAAGATTCCTCTACCAAAACATGGCTTTCTATTGGCCAGGGTCATGAATAATTGAAGCTTCATGATGTGATTAATTTGGAGAATTTTTATATTTTTCATCATTGTGAGGAAAATAAAAATGATCTCATTTATGCTAAAAACTTCCTTATAGATCTTCAAATTAAAGAAGAGGAATTTTGACGTCAAAAGGATAACTCTAAACATATTTTTGAAGGTGATAGAAATATAAAATATTTTCATGCTTTAGCTTCTAAAAACCAGGCAAAATCTTTCATTAAAAAAAATTAAGTTAGAGTGTCATTTATGCTAAAAACTTTCTTATAAGGAATACACTGATTTAGAGTCATAAGTGTATGAGTAAGATAACCTCAGATACCCTCACATGAATATATAATAGAACACTTATTCATTGATATAACTGATTGAATGTGATACCTACAACTCAAGATACCCCTATCTTAATGTCAGTGAGGCTCTAGATAGTATGCATAATTCTTTCTGATGCTCACAAGAAATTGGTAAGCTTTAATTAAATGTAAAAATGAAAGACAGATGTAACTCTTCCAATATAGATACCAAGGCAAGACAACAAGTGTGAAAATCCTAAAAATTGGAATGATTTTAGTCCTATCAGCATATGCAACACTTTTAATAAAATTATTTATAAAATTCTAGCTTCCAAAATAGCTATAATCCTTCTTAAGATTATTTTTATTAATCAGACGCATTCTGTTAAAGGGAGATGCATTTTTGATAATGTCTTGCTTACTTAGGAGCTCATCCATGATATTAACATTAAAGTTTTAGGTCATAATTTAATTATGAAATTAAACATATCTAAAGCATATGATAATATTAATTGATCTTTTTTTCAACATTATGTTCATCCATGATCTTTTTTCAACACTTTGAGTTGATTGATTTATTGATAAAAAAATTTTGGGGCTCTTACCTGGATAAGAAGAAGATTCATTGGTGTGCTTGAGACTCTTGTTGAGGTCCTTACAATGAGTGTGGTTTGGGGTGCACATCGATTATGGATATAGTTAAAGGTTTCTCTATTAAACTTTGGTGAAAGTTTAGGCTTAATAATTCATTATGAACCAACTTTAAGAATCATAAATTTTGTAAGTATATTCACCCTGCTCAATAATTCTACAAGAAGGGTCAATCTCCTAGCTAGTCTAGGCTTTGCAAAATCAAATGGCTAGGTGAATTGAATCTTTTGTGGGGTATTGGTCATGGGTCATCCTTCTTTTGGTAGAATGCTTGGATGGGGAAGTGATCTATTGATTCCCTTTTTAATATGCATTTTTTTATCTAATATGAATTTTTTTAACATTTTTATGGATGGAAGGTGGTTTAGAATTCATCTTGCTGAGCATATTCCTAATCCTCTTGTTGATTTTATTTGTGATATTCCAATTAACATACAATTAAAAGACCAAAGAATCTTTAAACATTTTATTAATGGAAATTTCAATCTTAAAGAGATTTGGAATTTTTAGGAACAAAAATGATTCTAATAGAATTTTTGAGAAAATCTGAAATTCTAATACTCCTACTAATATATCCTTATTCACTTCGAGGTTTATTAAAAGTTTTATACATGTTGATGAGAGATTAAAAGGTAAAGGATTTTACATTACATCTAATTGTGTTAATGTTGTTTTCATTTGGAAACTATCAATCATATTATTTAAAGGGCCTATTGCTTCTAAAGTTTGGTTTCTTTTGGAGAATGCATTGGATGTAAGAATAAGGTATAATAATAATTGTTGTTTTAACTTGTTACATGATTGGTTTAGAGGGCATATTCTAACTATCATTCCTATTATTACTTTTTGGCTTTTATGGAAAGAAAGAAATAATTCCAAGCATCAAGGGATCCAAATGAATTGTGATATGATCATGATTCTTCTTAAGAACAAAAACCCACCAATTATTTACTACAAAACTTCTACAACCTAAGCATTTCTTGGGCAAGACTTCTTGGGATTCTTATTTTCATCTTCAAATTTATTTTAACAACTGTGGAGTCTTTCTCAAAATTTTATATTGGAAAAAGCCTTATATGAATCAATTTAAATTGAATATTGATGGTTTTGTTACCAGAGCTGGTGCAGGTTTCTAGCATTTGCTTCTAATATCTTAAAATGTAAAGTTATCTTGGCAAAAATGTCTGCTTTATATCAAGGGCTTAAAATTTGCTTATCTAATCATATCTTATATATTTGGATTGAATCAGATTCCAAATTACTAGTTAATTTAACTTCTTCTAAATCTTATCACACTGCACCTATATTACTTATTCAGAAAGATTATGATTATTCTTGAGCATTTTGATTATAAAATTTCTCATATTTGAAGGGAATGTAATATTGTTGCTGATTGGCTTGCTAAAAAAGGCACCACCATTACAAACTCTGAAATATTTGATAATCCTAATTATTCTCATGAGCTGAAAGGCATGATGCAATTTGAAGTGTTGGGTTTACCTTACATCAGAAAGGGCAGTTAATTTATCTTGTTTTAATATCTCTTCTTGGTTTTGTTTACTTTTTTTATGGTCCTTTTTTTTGGTGCTAGAGGTTATCCTTAACTTTTAGTTTAGGGTGGTTTTATCCATGTCTGGAATTTCCACCACTTGTTATACCATTGTTGATGGATGGCCAGATTATTGTGTTAAAGTGCTACTTTCCTTATGCATAGGCTATCTTGATTAATATTTGATTTGTTGGTTTTTTTATGGATTGGGCTATTTTGTGATTGTAGTGAACTTTCTTGGGTTTTGGTTCCTTCATAATTTGAGGTTATCCATCCTATTATGCTGAATGTTTTGTTTATGGATTTTGATGGCTGGTGCTGGAGGCAAATGCATCCTCTAAATTTTTTGGGCTTTGGCTTCTTGACTGTCATTTTACTTACGGCATTAATTTATAATTTAGATTGGAATCATGTGCTCTATAGATTTTTTTTCGCCTCTTTTTATTGTAGCTTATTAAGCATTAGTGTATTGTGGTTTTCTTTTAAGGACTTTGTAATCGCCTTTTTGATGAAATATAATTATCCTTAAAAAAAAAAGGTATTTCACGCTTAAGCATGTGGTCCTCCACAGTGACGAGGCTCGAGATACAATAATCTCATTATGCGGTGAGCGCTAACCTTCTAAGAAACACATTGCTCCACATGCTATATATGTATGATAGCCACATCAACTTTTTAATCTTTGATCTTCACATGTGTGTTTGCTCTATAATATCAACTAAACTTAATTTTTCATATGTCAAAATCATAAAAATTCCCCTTCAAAAACAAAAATCATAAAGTGTACTTCCAACATTCCATAATAATTGAACATATCTTTGTACTTCCTCACAAAGTATCCATCAACATGGAGGAAAATTAGATGCACGATTTTTACAGCACAAGTTACAAAGAATTTTAAAATGGTTTATTGAGCTTAATAAATATTGGTGCTCCAAAGATTTATTGCACTCTCATAAATAACATAGGTTTATTATGTTCACTGCATAATATTCTTTAATTTAGACACATACTTTTAATTCATGAGCAGCCTATGATTTTGGATTGTCATTAAGAAGATCAATATTTTGATATATATAAAGATATATGATCTATTTTTGCCACTTTTCATTGACCATAAACATGATAAATAAATCTTATCAAAATTATTGTCATCAATCTGCCTGCTTGAATTATGATTTGTTGATTCAATTGGGTTTATGGTAAGGGTGTCAAAATGGGTGAGTGAGTTGGGTTCGAGTTTAACCTCAAATTGGCCCGACCCAAATCCGATCAATCTGAATCTGAAACACTTAATAAATGCAGAATAAAGGTGGACCTGAACCCAATCCGCTAGCAACCCAAACATAATCCAATAACCCATTTTAATTAAAAAATAATAATTTTATAATCTTGGTAACTATAAATTTTAGATTCATTGATAAAAAATAAGATAATTATACCAACCAAAAAAATCAAGGAAAAAAGTTAAAGAATAATTTTAAAGTCAAAATAGGGTTGGCGTGTCAACCTAAACCCAATTCATTTATTAAACGGGTAAATCCAAACCCAACCCGTTTATTAAACGGGCCAACCCAAACTCAAATTTTTTAGCTGTGTTGGTTGGTGGGATCATATTTGGACACCCCGAATTTATGGCATCAAGAGCATAAAAAATGATATATTATGTCCACTAATCAAAGACTTCAACACTGCTTTCAATTGAGCTAATTATCAATTACACTATCATCAATTCATTTTTTTATGGAATAGGGCTCAATCAAGAGCATCTATTATTCATAAAAATATAGAATATTTCAATATCTTATCAACTAAAGACCAAATATAAATTTAGCCAAAAATAATAGCTTTTTAAAATAGATAAATTACATATGTTAGGATTATTAGAGTTGTTATTTTATCACTTTAATATTATCACATATTATTAATAATTATAATCAATAATATTTATCAGTATAGTATATCCTTATTATTAAGAATATTCTTCATTATTTTATTTTATTTTATACTTTTTTTTTAATAATTGGGCCTCTTTATAATGATATTTTTTTATATTGGATTAATGAATGAAATCAAATTATTTTGATGTTGTTAGAACTATCCATCAACATATCTTTGCTGCTAAAGAATGGGGAATATTATAAATTTAAATTTGTTTAATTTATATCTCGAACAATAGATCACATTAATTTATTTTATATCTCAAACTATATGTAGTTATTTATTTACATTTACCTTAAAATGATTTATTTTAAATATAACAGTGAATCATAGCTGTTCAAAAGATAGAATATCAAAAATGAATATATCTAAGCACAAATGGTGCTCATAGACTGGTAATTTGAAATTGATAGGATTATGAGCTTCATTTTGGGACAACTTTCTTACTGCTTTCTAAAATATATATTTTCTTAGTACAAAAATTTCAAATTCAAAAAAATTTTATACTAAAAAGCTACTCTATGAAACAGTTAAAAAGCTGTCACAAACAAAGTTTAAATATGATATTTGATGTAAATTACGGATCTAAAAGCACTTAAAAGAGTTGAAGTGTCATTCAATTATGCTTAAACATCAAATAAAGCTAAATGATTTAGATATATAGTAACAAAATTTTCATAATAGGCCTAAAGTTTTAAATACATTTACTTTAATTGAATTTATGTAAATTATAAATGTATTTTATATTTCGAGCTTAATTTATTTTTTAAGGTACATAAATAATTTTGTGTTAAAAAAATCAATAATAACAAGTCTTTCTTATAAGCGGCTACTTCAATAGCATACTTAGCCCATTTAACAAAAGAGTAGGCTTCATTTAAAATTTATTTGGAAAACAATTTTGTCATCTTTTTTTGACACTTTTGACTTTAAAAAGTTATTTTTGGAAAGTATTGTTGAAACTGTGATAAAAAAGAGCTTTAAAATACAAAAATAGAAAAACTTAGGCTTCGTTTAGGACATCTTGTTTGGGACATCTTTTTTATTACTTCTTAAAGTAAGAAGCAGTGAGAAAGCCGTGCCAAACAAAACCTTAAACTGTCTCAAAAAAAAGTTAAGATTTCATTTGGGACAGCTTTTTTATTGTTTTATAAAGAAGCTTTTAGTTAAAAAATTTCTTGAAAGAAGCAAAAATTAGTATTAAAAAATTATCCCAAACAAAGCCTAATTGTCTATTTGGGATAGTTTTTTGGTTGGGATAGTTTGTTGGCTGCTTTATTTTTCATCCATCAACCACAATTTTATTTTGTTGTTATTTAATTTCTTGTTGCTTTCTCACTAATTTTTCAAAAAATTATGTAGTAGATATTTGCTTTCTGCAACTATAATGACAAAGTTGCTTTCTCCAAAACAACTTAACAACCAACTTTATAAAACACTACAACCCGTCTCAAACAAACCCTAAATTCAAAGACTTCTTTGTTTACATATTTTCACAAAATCACAGAAGAAAGCAATCAACTCTGCTAGGTTTTTCGCCCTAACTGCCTGCCCCTGCCAGGTGTTTGATTTCTTGCTCGTCGTCCTCCTCACCCGCTCAGGGAAGTTTCTCTAATTCCTTTATGATTATTTTTTTCTTCTCTCCTAGTGGTTTTGGTTTTTCTTAGCATTATTGGTATTATTTTCTTGATCGTTCCACTTTTTCCTCAACAAATGGCGGTTAATCAAGTAAGGTTACATGAGTCCAATTTTGAATGGCAAAACCAACTCTCGATCTTTTCTTGATGCCCTGTCTGGGGCTTCGTCGTCGGTTCCATTTACGGACCTTAAAACCTCTACTTTTTGAGTGTTACCTTCTCTTTGAATTTAGAGGAAGAAGTGTTAACTCTTGCTGGCCCTTTTGCCTTTTCTCTTATCCATTATTTCCCTAATCGTAGGTCTTCTTTGGATGCAATTAGGAAGTTCTTTTTTAACTTGAAATTGTCCGATGAGTTCTCGGTCACCTTATTGGAGTCCCGACTTGTTTTGATAAAATTGTGTAGTTATATGGATTATTACAGAGTTTTTTCTCACCCCTCATACTTTGTTAGTAAATGCTTCATGAAATTGACTAAGTGACCACCATTTGTGGATATTTCTAAAGAATCCCCATTGTTCCAGTTTTGGTTTCATTCCCGAACCTCCGTCCACATTATTTTGCACCTCGTATCCTACACGATCTTGGTTCCATTTTTTGTCCATCCCTTTCATACTGATGCTACCACCACGGTGAGCTCTCATCCATTGGCTGCTAGAGTGTTGGTGGAGCTCGACATCATAAAACAATATTTGGATAGTGTTCGAATAGGCCCTAAAATTTTTGGTTATATTCGATGTGTTTTGATGGAAGAGTTTCCATCCTTTTTGTGACCATTACAAATTTTTAGGTCTTTTTAAAAAAGAATGTGTTCACCTTCATCCTCATTTAGTTAAGGACCTTACTATACCTAGGGATAATAAGAACAATGCTGGTAGTATGTTGGATTCTCACTTACTTAACCCTCTTGTTAATGTGGGTGACATGCTTTCTAATGATGCACGTGATAATGTCCAAGACAATGTTTTTGTTGACTTATCATTGCATGATGATGTGGATGATGGTGTTCTGAGTCATTTGGAAAATGAGATTATGCTTCATCCTTTGATTGTTGATGATGCGGGGCATTCGTCTGAGCCCGTCAATTTGGGCTCTTAGGACCCTATTATTCTTCCTGTTATTGATTTTGCGTCAGAGAAGGATCCTAGTATTAATATTAATATGGTGGGTATAAATTTAATTAATCATGTTGTGCTAACTTATGGTAATTAGTGTGCTTCTCCTTTAGTGGATTTGGTTTGTTCAGTTCGAAAGGATGGAATAGGTGATGGAATTATTAATGAGGTGGCTAATAAATTGGCTTTAATTCCTACTGATGAATATCAACAAGTTGCTTCACTTGGTGTTGTTGAGAAGGATTTTTGACATGTTAATATGGTGGTTTTGAATGAATCTTCTAGTAGAGCTAGCTAATGATGATTCACTCTTATGTTCATCATAAATGGCTTTGTCACCAAATATTGTGAAACCAAATGAACAAGTGCCTTTTATAGATGTTCCAACTTCTCTTATTTCAAATAATGCTTTGAAAGCTCAATTATATTTGAACATGAAGGATACTTGTTTGGATCACTCTGATTGGCTGGATGGGTCTGTTTCCTCGCCCTGTGGGGGTATTGGGGAACAATTGGATGACCCGATGGATGAGTTTCATGTAATGTATATTCTGAATGTTCGTCAAGTCGTTGAAAAAGCTTTTTTTGGTGGAGGTGGCAAATGGGGTAGATGAAAATCTAAAAGGAAGTAATTTGTTATGTTTGTTATTTTTGTCTGTAGCGGTTGGCCTCCTCTGTCGATTCTAGTTTTGTGTTGGTGTTGCATCAGTTGGTGGTTGGGTCATGTGTTGTGGTTGAGGTCTGTTGGGTGTCTAGGTTTTGGCAGAGGTGTTTTGGGTTGAAAAATCCAAAAAGAAATAATTTTCTTTTTGGTTTTTCCTTTTTTGATTTATTGTCGGACCCCTTTTCTTTGGATTGGTTTTGGCTGGTCGGATTTTTATAATTGGACTGTTGGCTTGTTGGTTCTTGGCCTTTTGGGGGTTTGGATGACCGGTGTCAGATGGATCATTTCCTGGTTGTTGCGGCATTTTTGCCTGGGGTGTTGGCTGTAAGATATTGTTGTGATTTCCCTTTCACTACTGCTGTCTTTTTCTTCCTATCTTCCTCTTGTGCAGGTTGATATTGACAGGTTGTTATGGCTTTATGTTATCTTCGCTGGCAAGAGCAGATTGCTACTATTTTGTTGCTCTTGCATTCCTTTGTGGTCAAACTCTATGGTGGCATAGGTCTCATTTATTCCTTCTGGATTGCTTGTTTTGTTGATTTTATTGTTTTTTTTATCTTGTAATAGATTGAATCATTAGCTCATAAATTTTGCTTTAAATATTATATTTTTATAGAGCTGATGAATCATTAAGGACTTGTAATACTTTTTTTTTTTAATCAATAAAACATATTTTCACAATAAAATTATTCTCTCGTTCTTTTCATTCAGGCTTCATCAATAATGTACACTGAAACATTCAAATCTTAAGTTTGAATCGTGAATCATTAATGGCTGAACCATACATTTATTTCAAATTCTTTGATTATTTTTGAACATTAATTTCAAAAAAGTATTATACCCTTTAACTGTGAGGTATCTCCTCTTTGTAAAATTACCCTAATAATCCACTAAACTCTAAAGCCACAATCTTCTTGGGATAGCTTTTTTACTGTTTCTTAAAACAATTTTTTCATAAATTTTTTTACTAAAAATCTGTTTTAGAAAACAATAAAAAGTTGTTCCAACTGTTTTCTTACTACTTCTTAAAGCTATTTCTAGTACAACAATTATAAAATTTTAATTTTTTACTAAAAAGTAGCTTTAGGGCATCTCCAACCGAACGCCAAACGAGCGTTTGGCGTCATTTCTTCGCTCCAGCCGAACGCCAAAAAATCCTCCATTTGCTTGCGGGTGAACAGTGCAACGCCAATATTGGCGTTGCACTGTTCACCCACGCCATTTTTCTCTGTCAACCGGAAAAATGCGGGAAAGGAGAAGGGTCGTTACCTTGACGCAGAAGCAAAAAAATGGCGTTGGATTGGAGCAGCACCACGCCATTTTTGCTTTTTGCGCTATTTTGGCGTGAAAAATAGAGTTCTCGGTTGGAGATGGCCTTAAGAAGCAGCAAGAAAGTCGTCTAAAATGAAACCTTAGGCTGTGTTTGGGATGACTTTCTTATTGCTTCTTAAAGCAGCTTTCAAGTATGAAAATTAATTTTTTTTTTTTTAACTAGAAAGCTGCTTCAAGAAGCAATAAGAAAGCCCTCCCAAATGAAACATTAATCTCCTCCACTCTTGGACTTTCATTTCATCTCATTTCAAATAACTGTTTAACTTAAAGGAAGCAGAAAAAACTAGCAGATGTGTGATATTCTGAAATAAATTAATAAGATGTTACTATGTTGCAATAGATGAAAATATTCAAGCAGCAACTAGAAGGCATATGAGCCATTATCACCAGTCGTTTATAAACTGCTACCAAGAACTTCCTGTAGCAATGATTTAAGCTGTACGTAGCTCAACTTGGTCTTTTGTTAGTTGGGAGCTTTGACTATCAATCCTATATGACTTGTGAGCTGAGCTCAATGAACTAACGAGCCAAATTTGAGCTAGCCCCGACTCAACTCGTAACCTCATGGTTCAGCTCGTTCAAAAAGTATTACTATAAAATATACTTAAAATATATTAGAATTTATGATTTTAAATGCAAAGTTGTTAAAAATATTTATAAATTATATTCTAATTTCATATATTAAGTAATTGACCGTTATTATTATTCTTATAATTTCTCATTTTTTATCATTTTATTATAATAGTTGCTTAAACCATAATAATTTTCTTTCTTTTATAATAAACGAGTCGGCTCATAAGCAGGCTTGAACTCGTAGAATAAAGCTCTAGCTTGAGCTCGAACTCGATTAATTAATCATGCTTAAGCTAGGATGCCTCGATCTCAAATCAACTCGTTTACACCGCAACTTACCGTCATCAGTTTTGCAATGATTTTCCGACTGCAAACATGTTAAAATTGAAGTGGTTTTACTGTTTTTATTACTCACTGTGTTTAAAACCACAACAAAATACTCTAAAATAAGAAATCTTCTCCGATGATATTATAACCGCTACAAAATATCTTTGCAGTGAAAACGCAGCAGCCATTGCAAGTTTTTTCCGCAGCGCTTAAACCCGTTGTCAAAGCTCAAAATAGGTGCCGCAAAAGGCCCACTTCATAGTAGTGAGTGATTAATTTTGTTTTGGATTGGGCTCTTTTGTCCAATTTAAACTTCGTTTGGGACGGTTTTGTTGCTGCTTCTTAAAACAGTTTTCTAGTACAAAAATTTTAATTATTGAACTAGAAAATTACTTTAAGAAGCAGCAAGAAAGCCGTTCCAAACGAAGCCTTAGTACAATGTGTGCTTTGAACCCATAGTAAATGGAACATTAAAGTTCAATTAATTTGGCCATCTAAGAATGAAGAGAAAGGATTTATGAAAATTGATAAACTGTATCTCAAAAATATGAAGAACAGAAGAAAACTATTTTTATTTGAAGATTTCTCATATGCACAGTCTTCTGAATTATTTAATCTTAACTAAGAGAGAACTATCGATTAAGATTATTTATGAGACTCTTGATAGACTTCTTATATAAATTATAGTGACTTTACTTTTGATGATGAATTTTAAAGATCTTGGATATGTTTTAAGATGAGTGTAATGTAAATTATTTGTGTATTGCACTCATCTTATTTTACAATCAAGAGTTTTAAAGCTCATCATAAATTTTTTCCATTTTTTTGGCTCAGAGTAAATTAAGCTTCGTTTGGAAAAGTTTTTTTTACAGCTTTCTGAATCAATTTTTTAGTACAAAAATTTGTAGCGTAAAATAACTTTATACTAAAAAGTTTCTTTAAAAATAGTAAAAAAGTCATTGTAAACGAAACATTGGGACGCCTTTCTTACTGCTTCTTAAAGCAGCTTTCTATGCTTTAAGACGCAATAAAAAAGTCGTCCCAATGGGGATATCAATGGCCACCAAACACTTTGACATTGCTATTCTTATCCTATGTAGATAGGTATTTTGTGGCCTCTTTTTTTAAGCACAAAAAAAAAAAATAACTCGCCAAAAAAAAATGTACTAAATTAAATATATGTAAAGATAACTCGCCAACCATTCATATAATATATAGCCGTTGTTATTGAGATTTTAAATAAAGGAGGGAAAAATAAATTTTCTTAAATTTAATGGATCAAAACTTTTATAATTTATATAATTATGAAAGAACTTTAAGATAAATATTTTATATATAAATAATTAGATAATTTTTTAGTAGAGAACAGTCAAATTTGAACTTAGGATAAATAATAAATGGGAGTGTTTTTTATAATAGGAATCAATTAATATGTAGTTAATATACACTTTTTTTTTTAACTTTTCACCTACTTTAAATACTTATATTATAATTCTGACAAAAAAATGCATTTGAAACCCAAAATAAAATGTAGCTTTGCAATGTGATGTACATTTTTCATTCATTAAGTTAAGGTCATGGAAATGGAAATACCAAAATGTATCGGTTTTATGGGAGAGCTAATGAGTCAGAATTGATGCATTATTTTTTATTCAATATTATAAAGATTTGTCATTTACGATAACTGGAGAAGACAAGACAAAATTACAATGTAAAAAACTCGACTATTTACTATTTCTGAAGATGATTGTAGGAGGTGGCAATATTGATAAAGGATGGCTCATGTCGGCCGGCAAATCTCCCTACCCTCTCTCTTCTCTTCAGGGGAAGAGGGAGGATGCTCCTCATCAAGATAAAGGCCATTAGAATCAACCTACACTTGAACATTCAAAGATAATAATAAATCTAAGATTGAAGCTTTTTTTCCTATAATAAGAATTTTGTGACATAGAATACAATAATGATGGTAGAAGAATGCCAACATATTAAATATAAGCTTATTTCAGTAGTCATTTTCATCCATATTGATCTATATTTAATTTACAAGGACCTTAAAATGACAACTTTCACTAACACCTAAGTCACAAATAGACATGGTAAGGTGTCATTGGAGCATCCACTTGCAAAGGGTTGTAAAAAATCAAGCCTATGTAAAATAGGATTGCTTTGTTAGAGGAATGAACTATGAGGTGGAGAAGCATTACCTAAATTTGCTAGATAAGATATTCATTAATTAAGTCCAATTTGGATGATCATTTAAGCATCTTCCTAAAAAAACTCACTAGAAGGATGGATATTTGGGTTAAAACAAAAATAATCTTCTATGGTCTAGAGTTTAATGAGAACATATCTTAGCTTAAGTATTAAAACTATAAAAGATTCATCGAGAAAGTGAGCCTTCAAAAAATTTTTGATAGACTTAAGATTGGGGTGGACAATTAAGGAAAACTTAAACTATTTAGTGAGGAGATATAATTTCAAGGGCAACGTTTGGATTTGGACCACCTGCATAAAGGATTTAACTAGGACCAAGGTGAAATCAATAACCTAAAAAAATAATAGAGATAGAAAGGCTCTTGAGTCGGGCCAATGATATAGAAGTGTGAGTAGGAGTTACTTTTGCATCAATTGCTTTAGAAGTAACTTCCTCCAAAAGATCATCAGATTATGATATCCATCTAGGGAGGCTACAACAAAAGCAGCTAAACATATGGCCAAAGCGATGCCAACACTCTAAGGTACTAATTTCATAGGTGTGAAGCGACCACCACAAGTAGTGGCTTAAGACTGAAAGGTTTGTAGGGTGAGGCTTACCTAAATTCTAGTCGATAGTTAGGAGTGCAAAATAGGTTGGGCAAACGACTAAGGACATAATCATGATGCACTAGCTTAAAGCATTGACCATCGAATAGGAGGCATACTAGGAAAAACAATAACATGCAAAAAAGAAAAAGGTGGGGATTGCTCATTACTCTATTCCTATGATCATTTTACATACTAAAAGGTTGCAAAATTAGAACTAACCACTCGAATTAGCCTTAAACTATCACCCAATTTGATTTGTATTAATATTGATTAAGAGTTATCATATTTGATTTTTTTTTTTTTTTTCAAAATATATAAGACTTTATTCCCTTATAAACCTTTTTGAATATTCAAAACTAAAGCTTCGTTTGGGAGAACTTTCTTGCTGCTTTAAAAAATAGTAACAAAGCTATCTTAAATGAAGCCTAAATAATAATACTTAACTCATTGTGAAAAAAAAAAAACTCATTGTGAAACAAAGTTCCCCAATACTTTTCAAAAAACAAACTATTACACACTATTAATTGCTATAATCTACTAACAAATAACACCTAAAAGTGATAGATTAAGAAAATAAAAATAAATAAATAAATAAACAGCTAATAAGATTAATGAAAATAAAGTTAGGTGATGGGTGAGAGGTTATTCTAACACCATGAAAGAGACTTCAAATATTATTCTATAAAATATGTAATTATATTTTGTTAAAGATGCTGCGCTCTAATTAATTTAATAGAAGTGGAAGCAATGGCAAACTCCTGCTGTCATTATTTAATGGTTAAAAATATGATTGGATGATATAGCAATTATTAATAAACAAATAAACATCATCATTTCTATACAATATGAATAAAATATAGAGATGAAGAGAGAATTTAAGGGGTTTAATAATAAATATTAAAAATATTAAAATAATATGAACAATAATAACTCTATATCCGACTACGTTGATTCGGTTACATAATCATTTGTTTTAATTATTATGTTAACGTCAAGGCTGTGAAAATCGGACCGGACAACGAATCAGAAGAAGGAGAGGTTCACGGGTCGACCGGTCGAACCGGATAACGTAATAAATAATAATATTATTAAAAATTTAAAAATAAATGAGAAATTTTCTTCTTATACATTCACTCTGAACCTAACCTTGTTGCACCTAATCGAGATAAACATTCAGATTTAATTGATTTACTCTTATTTACCAAAAAATTAACATGAATTCAAGGCCTATACACCAAATCATTTGATTTTGCATTAAAATCATAGTCCTCTCAGTAGTTGAAACATAACTAAATATATTATTATGAGCTTAGGACATAATTCCCTCTTATGACCAATCTTAGAAGATAACCAATTAATCATAGCTAATATGATTTAAAAGAAGAACAACTTTTGTATTAAAAAGAAGAAACTCATTTGTATTTTTGAGAGTAAAAGAAGTTGCAGCAACATACTTCAAAATGCACAAATGGCAGTTGTAACCAGTGCAAAAAAATCTAACTAATCAACTTATGAGCAAAGCAAGTTGTAACCATTTAATTAGAGAAGGAAGAAAACCTGTAGCTATTAGGTCTTCTTGCTAATTAGGAAAACTGAAGAGAAGAAGAAAAAATCTCAACTCTCGGACATTCGGTTGCTGCAAATGGCAAATGAAAACGATTAAAAAAATAAAAAACCCACCTGCAAACAAATCCACAAACAAAGGACATCATTGTCCGACCAAAATGAGAGAGGAAAGCATGCCCTAAACAAAGACTAACCTGCAAATGACGTGCGCACAAAAGAAGAGGTCGTTTGTCTCTCACAGCTCCGTCGCCGACTCATCGTTCATTCGCTTCGAAGCACACGAGAGAAGGGCGAACAGAGGAAATGAAGCAGGGAAGCAAGCGACGCGACAAACAAATGAAATAGGGTTTTTTCGCATAATGAAGCATCACCATTGCATCTCAGCCGTCCGATTACTCAATTTCGCTAAAATGGCGTGTTAGCTGAACCTGCCGATTAGCAAAAACCGGGGCTGGTTCGGCGGTCGAACAGCCTGTTTGAGCGGTTGGATGCCGGTTTTATGATTTACCGGTTTTGGTTTGAATCGTAACCGGCCGGCCGACCGGTTCGCGGTTCAACCAGTTGAACCGGTCGGTCCGGTCCGATTTTAAAAACCTTGGTTTACGTTTCATTCGAGACGACTTATTACCGTTTTATAAAACAACTTTTAGTTCAAAAATTTGTTGAACTAAAATTTTTTTTTACTGGAAAGTTATTATAAAAAGTATTGAGAAAGCAGTCACAAATGAAGTCTAAGAATTAAATTTTCATCTAATTTGAATAAAAAAATCATTTTTAATTATAATTTGTAGCTAAGACTTCATTTGGGGATGATGCAACTTTTTGTAAAGGTGATTATAAAATTGTTGTAAAGAAAATAACTATTTTGAAAGCTACGATATAAAACAACTTCCTAGCACCAAAATTTTTGGGAAGCAATGAAAAATCAATGGCCAAATAGAAATTGTGCAGCAGTTTTGAAAACAAAGCAATAAAAAAGTTATCCTAAGCAAAACTTAAGGTTACATTTGGGACGGTTTTTTTATTGCTATTTAAATAGGTTTTGTACTAAAAAACTGCTTTAAGAAACAACGAGTAAGTCATCACAAATTTAGTCTATGGCTTCGTTTGGAACAACTTTCTTACTGCTTCAAAAAGCAGCTTTCTAGTACAAAAATTTTAATTTTTGTACTAAAAAGCTGCTTTTTGAAGCAATAAGAATGACATCTCAAACGAAGCCTGAGTCTTCATTCGGGATAATTTTTAACAACTAATAGTAAGCTCCTTTTAAGAATTTTTTGTGCTTGGAAGCTATTGTAGAAAGCAATAAAAACTATCAAAAACAAAATTCAGGACATCTTTTGACCATTATTTTTTTCATGCTTTCAAAAAAATTTATATATATTTTTTTTAAGTAAATAATAAGAAAAGAATTTCAAATGAAACCCAAAATTTTGTTTGGGGTGGCTTTCTTATCGGTTAAGAAGCATAAGAAAGCCATCTTAAATGAAACCTAAGGCTTTGTTTGAGACGGCTTTATTATTGATTCTTAAAGTATCTTTCTAGTATAAAAATTTAATTTTTTTTATTAAAAATTTGATTTAAAAAACAGTAATAAAGTAGTCTCAAACAAAACCTAAACCTTTTTAGATCTACTTTAGACTCTTCCTACAGTCAAGCTCTACCTAGGAATAAGAGACATAGGGCTAAAGAGAGCTAAAAAAAAAAATCTTTCATGTATAATCATGTATAATTAGAACCAACCAATTAGATTTACGATAAAACCCTGGTTCTGGAGGTTCCTGTCTTCGTGAGCTATATCCCCTCAAGCCGGGCGTATCTATCTATTTTTTAATATAGTCTAAATCTAATATATTTTTTTATTTTTTTTCATATGATGATGAAAAGATCTGACATTTAAAAAATAAGAAATTAATATGATTGAATTTTTTATTTTATTTTTTTATAATAGAGTGGAAATTCTCCTTTATGCGGCCAAAAGAGTTACGCATCCACAAAAACAATATAATACGTATGAGCTATGTATGGCTGACACATGATGCGATGTTGACATGGTTGTTTCGATCAGCCTGCCGTTCACACGTGTCGTGTTTTGTTCCATTACAATATGATTACGTGGAGATAAAAAGACAATTTTTTAAGGTTACAGTTTCTAAATTTATATTATAAATTTAAGAATGTTGAAATTTATTTAATTTTAATAATTTCAAGATAAAATTTATAATTTTTATTTAAGAAAACTTTATTAAAAAAAACTATGGTTAATCACATTTATTCTTTTGTTCATCCCCTTTAACTCTTATTTTTATATCGAAATAAATTAGGGTATCAAGCATGAATACAAAAAATTAAGGGAATATTTGAACAATCTAATTTGTGTCCCAACTAGAAATTTTTTTTGGCTCCACCACTACTTATATGTGATCATGTGCGTCGACATTTGTGGTTATAAAGTTGGAGCTAGAGTATTGACCTTTATGACAACAACATACATCAACCATATAGGTGATCACTTGCAATAACTTTGTTGGAAACGAAAGATGATGAAGTAGTGTGCTCTATCACTGTAACCTATTGATGGGGTGCGTGCAGGTTTGCATGGACTGTGTTCAATGCGTGAGCTAAGTTTAAGCTTTGGGCTGAAATATGTTATGCTTGAGTTTTCTTTGGTATACAATACCCCCTAAATATATAAGTGCTCAGCTACGTCAGTGCACCTCCATCTTTATCAATTATTCTACCACGACGCTACAAAAGTTGAGCATTATGGTGCTTAAATGTGCAATCTGGCACAGCGACATTGTGAAGCTCGATGCTCCAGCTCTTATACTCCTAAGATTCAAGTGTTATAATACTGATTTCTGGCATTACTGTGTTGTGAAGCGCTGCGACACTTACCTTGGCTCTGTTAGTGTATTGAATTAATTATTATTATTATTTTAGGCTTAGAAGTTGCATTTTTTCACCTGGCACTGAGGTATTGTGATGCCTCGACGCTGGTAGTTGAGCTTTGCAATGCTTGTTCAATACTCATAATTTTTCTCCTTTTTTCTACGCATTTCTTACATAATATCAACTAAAATAATAACATTTTTATTGATATTTAATATAGTAAAATACTATAAAATTTGCAATTAACACCTATAAGCTAACTTTCTAATCATTTCAATTACCTTAAATGGTCTAATGTATCTTAGACTCAACTTCTCTTCTTTTCCAAATCTATTAATGCCCTTCATTGGCCAAATTTTCACATTCAAAAAGTGTCCTACTTGAAGTTTCATAGCACCGTTGTTTCATATAATAATATTATTTTTCTTGATCTTGTAGTGCTTTCAATATATCTCTGATTAGACTCTTTTCTCACACCTTGGTCCAAGAGAGAGGGGTTTTGCATTTCTTATCGTATTGAGCTTCGTAAAGAGCCATACCTACACTTAATTGAAAACTATTATTATACACAAATCCAATCAAATGGATGTAATCTTCTCAATTTTCACCAAAATCTAGAACAAATAGTTTCAAAATCTCTTTTAACACATGAATAGTCTTTCAGATTGCCCATCGATTTACGAATGAAGGGTCGTACTAAAAGTATTTTAGTGTCCAAATCTTACTGAATACTTCTACATAATCTAGAGGTAAAAATGTCATCTATATAAGAAAATTATTACCTTCAATATTCCATGTAGTTGGATAATCTCTGGCATATATATCTGTGTCAATCTCTCTACTGAATCCGACTGTCAAATCAGAATAAAATGTGCAGACTTCATCAGATAATCAACTTCAATCCAGATAAAATCATATCCTTTCCTTGATCGAGGAAATCCTATAGCAAAATCTATAATTATTTATTCCCATTTTTCCTCTAAGATTGGTAATGGTTGTAGAAGACCTCCAAGTTATTGATGCTCAGCTTTTACTAACTGATAAGAATCTCACCTGGCAACAAAATATGTTATAACTTTCTTTAATCTAGGCCATCAAAACACATCTTTCAAATTGTTATAAATTTTAGTTGTTTCCCGAATAAATAGTATAGCTTAAATAGCGAGCCTCATACAAAATTATTCACCTTAAATCTCTAAAATTTTGGTACTCATAACCTATTCTTTTAAAAAATAATACTAGAATCAAATCGTCATAGTTCAGGTTTCTTACTAGACTTAATTTGATCAATCAAATGATGATGGAATAATCATTTGAGCCAAAAAATCAAAATCCTAATCAACAAAAGCAATCACTTCCAATTATAAATTTTCTATATCCCAAATTAGATATTCATCATAAGCAAGTAGTTTACTTGACATCCCAATGACTTCATGCTCAAAACATTTTCCCCCATATTAGCTTTATCATGCTGATATTGAATAGTCACATCAAAATATTTGATTAGCTTAAGCTACCTTCTTGATCTCAGATTTAGATTCTTATGAGTGAATATAAATTTCAAACTTTGATAATCGATGAATATTTTACATTTGAATATGTACAAGTAGCATCTCTAGGTCTTTAGAGTAAACATAATAGCATCAAGTTTCAAATAATGTATCAGATATTTCCTCTCATGCAACTTCAACTTCCTAGAAGCATATGTTAAAATATTTCCATGTTATATCAAAATATATCATAATCCTCTCAGTGAAGTATCACTTAATATCTAAAATCTTTCAGTACTTGATGGAATAGATAGAACTAGAGAATATGTTAAGCAATTCTTCAGCTCTTAAAAGCTTACTTCATAATCAGATATCCAAATAAAAGTACTGATTTTTTAGTTAGTCTTGTCAGTAGTGTAGAAATCTAAAAAAAAAAATACCATAAACTTTCGATAATAACTGGTCATGCTTAGAAAACTACTTACCTTAGATACCATAGTATGCCTCAACAAATCATAAATTGCATGAACTTTATAGGGAACAAAAATGAAATTCCAACTTATCTTAGATTCCTCAGAGTCACACATTTTAAGAAAATAATCATAAAATTTATTATATTGTAATCAAAGAAATATAAATAAATAGACTTCATAATTTCATAAAATGCCCTAACAATAGGTAACAAAACTATCTACTGAGAAGAAATTTGCATAAATTCATAATGTAACCAGAATGTCAAAATTTATTCAGAATACTATTTTGAAGCATTTATCATATTATAGTCTTAATTATTTGTAAGACAAGAATTATTTTTATTTACTTATTGAAAATTTCTTAAAAAATACATAATGTATTTATAATAAATAAAAATTTACACAATGAAAGTTTTATATATATAAAGTTATTCCCACTTTTGTTCTACAAAATTATAATTTAATTTTTGAAAATCCCAAAAACTCTCACATTTTTTAAAACTAAGATAAATTAAATGTAATCTTCCTTGATTTAGACAATTTTCTAAAATGGGCCAATAATAGAAAATGGACCAAAGTTGGTAAAATCCAGCCTTATCTCTCTAAAATATCTCTTTTTATCTCTCTAAATAAATTTTTAGGTTTTAGAAAATAAGTTAGAAAATGATTTTGGATAATTTCATAAAAAATTGGCATAACACCGCAGTGCTCTCCCCTAGAGAGCATAGTGCTGCAACATTAGTTCATATTCTAGAAATTGGCTGGAGAGCTCAACACCACAACATTGACAGCCCAGCATCGCAGCATTGCCAGCCCAACGTCACAGGACTCCAAATAAAAAATTCCACTTTTCATGCACATACAAATAGACTCCATAGGATCTACTTTAAAAACTTATTCAAGCACACTTATACTCATAGAACATTTATAGACACATGCAGAAGACACAAATGTAGAGATTTCACTTACCAAAATGGGTCATAATAAGTGCTACCACGCACAAACTTAGTATGGGTTACATATAGTGTAATAAACCGTATTTTGACCGAGGCAAATATTTTTTTTTTTTCTGAAGTCATTTTAACTCCAAATCATAAATTGTCTTTGTCATACTATTTTGATTATATTATTTTACTTACACAAATTTTTTCATAATTTTTGGGCACCGATGAAAATTCTTAAAAAATTGGTACCTATCAGGACAAATGAGAATTTTGGGATCGGTAGATGTCCGTTTTGCAAACCGATTTCATCAATATTTTTTAAATAACATGGTTTAGTTTATGAATATTTTTTATAATTTTTAAAATCTGAAATTGATTTATATGAATTTTCTATTGAAATTGATTAAATTAAATGTTATATTAATATTATATATTATTTTATTATAAAATATCTCAAAGTAGTTCTATTTTTTTTCATTAAAAACTATTTAATCCTAAGCATTCAGCGATAGAGAAATAGTGAGGAATTTTAGAGAAAAAAATATAAGAGAGAGAAAGAAGTTAAGATTTGTAGGCTATTGAGTAATTTTTATCTGTCAAGTCTATTGAGAAAATTGCTCCTCAGTATAAAGAACCTCTACCCTATTTTTTATTTTAAAAATTTTATATTTTTTATAATTTTCTAATTAAATTTGTGTTTATGTTACCAAAAAATACGAATAACTTTATATTGATAAAACTTTTATTGTATAACTTTTTGTATATTATAGAGATCATGATTATAAATATTTTGAATATTTATTTGAGATTTTTCACCTAGTGATTTCAAAAATATACTAATTTTTGTCTACCAAGAAATTTATTTTGATATCTAAAAATAGTAGTGTAATGAAATATAAGTCTTAAAAAATATTATTTTATACAATTTCTGATATTTTAATAAATTTTTAAAAATGTATATTTTTGCCTCATAGGATTTTTAATTGTCTACCATTATGACATTTTGACATCTTCTTAATTAAGCTTAATTATGTATTTTTTACTACAATGTATTAAAAATGGATGTAGATATGTGCTTAAGTAATAGTTGATCATCATTACTATTATAGTAGTGTGATAATAATATGCGTGTATGAAATAAACAAGTAAATATTAGTTGACCCGTTAGTTGGAGACTGATCGACCTGTATAGGATGGTGGGCCGACAGGCTTTCTTTTAAATACTATGATTTGGTGTTATCCTCTAATAATTCATGTGATATACTGATTGAGAGTTATATGGAGATCATTACTATGTCGAATGGCAAAGAGTGACGACTATATTTACTGAGGCAATGATTTACTAACACTGTTACCGACTCTAAAAAATATTATAATCGTCAGGACTTTTTACTTATTCAGTGTAACTACTGAAATGTATATTTTGAAAATTTTCTTATTATTATACAGATTTATTATTATTATATAGATTTACTATTATTGTATTATTCTACTATTCATACCATTGGATTGTTACTGTTATTGATATAGATACTGATACTATTTGATAATACTGATTTACTATATAATAAGTATGTGATATACTGAACATATAAAATACTAATTTGATATTAATATAAAATAATTTGATAGTATTTATATATATTTTTTATGAGTTTACTACATTGATTATATTTTAATAGTCCTTACTTATATTTTGCTTTAATACTTTATATGATATCTATACGATTGACATTATGGATATGATGATTACTTTATAGATTTAACACTCATACTGATCTACTGCTTTGTTGGCTTTTATACTGTAGTATTTTACTTATTATAAATTTTATTACTATTAAATATGAAGTTTATTATTTCTACACTAATTCAATAATCATATGAATGTAACTGTTATGATTTGATTGTTGACATACATATTGCTCCTTTATCGTACTTAAATTTAGTTATAGGTTTTGATGATTTGCTGGATTTTTTAAGCTAATTATATGTGGTTAAATGATTTTAGGAGGGGGCAGGTATAATAGATCGTTTTTTTACTTTGCCAATATTTTTCTAGAGTCATTATAACTACAAATCGCAATCCATATTTGTTATAATATTTTGATCGTATATTTTACTTGCACGGTTTTTTTTTATAATTTTTGGACACCGGTGAAAATCTTTAAAGAATTGGTACCTATCGGTATAAGTGAGGATTTCGGAACCTTCAGGTATTCATTTTGCAAATCAATTTTATCAATATTTTTTAAATATTATGATTTAATTATGTATATTTTTCTATAATTTTTTTGAAAATTAAAAAATGATTTATTTAAAATTTTTACTAAAAAATTAAATAAATAAATTATATAATATTAAATTATTATTTTAATTAAATATCCTAAGTCACTAACTCATTTTAAAGCGTTATCCCTTATCAATTCGGTAATAGAGATATATTAAGAGAATTAGAGAGGAAAAAATTAAAATAATAATTCTTTCAAATTTAGATTTTGGAACATTACAATTGGTATCAAATCATAGTTGTTGGAAGAATTGATTATTACCAGAGCTATAGGATTTGATTGAGAGTTGGGTAGGATGAGTAATTTAAGGTGCATTAGTTTGCATACATAATTGAATGACATGTGATTGAATGAACTGCATGATTGTATAATTTTTATGAGTTTTTACGTTAATTTGATTTGAGTTGAGTTTTGATTAGACTTATTTAGTTTATATCGGTTTTGTGCCCAAATCCTTAAGAGAAATGTTAAGGACTATATTTTTTTAAGGTGGGTAAATTATAATAGACTGTATTTTGATTTTCCCAACTTTTTTAGAGTCATTATAACTCCAAATCGTAATTCATCTTCTCCATAGTATTTTGATCGTAGTATTTTACTTACATAATTTTTTTATAATATTTGGACACCGGTGAAAATCTTTAAGGAATTAGTACCTATCGATACAAGTAAGGATTTCGAGGTCTTCAGGTATCCATTTTATAAATCAATTTCACCGATATTTTTTAAATTTAATGATTTAATTTATGGATATTTTTTTATAATTTTTAAAAATTCTAAAATGATTTATTTAAATTTTCTACTTGAAGAAATTAATTAAATAAATTATATAATATTAAATATTATTTTAATTTAATATCCTAAGTCTCTAACTCATTTTAAAGTGTTATCCCTTATCAATTTGGCAATAGAGATAAGTTAAGAGAATTAGAGAGGAAAAGATTAAAAGAATAATTCTTTCAAATTTAGATTCAGGGGAGAAGGAGTGTGAGGCTAGTCAGGATTCTTCATGTTTTGGTTCTTTTTATTCTAGTTATTATTTTGTACTCATAACAAAATAGTTATGATATGATTGTATAGATCATGAGTAGTGCATATAATTTTTGGGATTGAATATAGATGTATATATTGATATTTTAAATTATTGAATTTTCTTATGCTATTTATTATTGATAGATGATATTAGGTAGCTCTGGTGGTTGTTATTTATTTAAAAGATAAATGAATAATTCTTTCAATTTAGATTTTGAGGCATCATGTATAGTCCCTTAGAAGTTGCCAAAATTTCCCTCCTATATGACTTCTTTCCTTTTTTACTTGTCATAGTAAGGGAATTCATCTCCATATTATATTTTTCAACATTTATATAATTGCTTGTGAGTTCAAGTAATTAAGCAAATGTACTTAATGACTACAGGCCTAGTGTATATTAAAAAGGTCCGTCTTTTAGACATTGGGTAAGTGCCACTCGGGTGATATTCAACTCTTAATCCTTCATATCAAGCATCATCTTTTGAAAATGAGTAATGAAACTCCTTAGTGATTCACTCGGTTCTTGCCTTATTCATATTAGGGCTTGAGAGTTCTTTAAAGACCTTCATATGTTGGTTAATTACATGATGAATATTCTTTTAAACTCAACAAAGCAAGTAAAAATACTAATTTCTAGATGTGAGGGCCACCTCATGGGTGATTCCCTTAAGTTAGTGAAGAATAACTGCACTTTAATGCATTGTTAATATCCTTGAAAGAGGCAACTAATTCAAAGTTAATGATGAGGTTGGCAAGATCCATTATTTGTATGAATTTAGATGAGAGATTTGAATTTTGATATTGTCTTAACCTCAACAATCTCCTTTTGAAAGGTACAGAAAAGTGGCAACCTCCTCTTCTCTCAACTCTCTTTCTTAATAATGAAGAATATAAGAAGACCCCTGACTATCTACATGAAAAATTTCATCAGCAACTAAAGTAGAAGTCAAGGCTTTGACTCCATATATTCTCTTCTTCACAACATAATTAGAGAACCCCTTAAGAAATTCTATTTTGAGAGCAGTTCTCAGAATTCTCTCAAGTATTCTTTGAATGATTTGAGTCATCCTCTCTTTGAATTCAACGAGTTGACGAATAGTAACATGCTCCTAATTCTTTATATTGACAAATTACTCTCATCCTCTTCAATTTTATTCTATTTAACATGGTAATCCTCTTATAGTTAATGGCATTCTTTATACTCATTGTACCTTTTAGGATGTTGAATCCAAAATTATTTGTATATCACACCTAACTATATAAGAATAATGAGTGAAAGAAGAACAAGAAAGTAAAGAGAGAGCGGGAAAAAAGGAAAATTGTAGAGTAAAAAGCTATAAAATTACAACAAAATGGGCTTGATATAGAGAATTGAGTTTTCATAGACTAGTTGAGTAAATTTGTATAAACTTATCTCACTTCACAACCCCGTATTTATAGATTGAGGTTGAGGCATGAGCAATACATAAGCAATACTCAAATGATTATATACATAGCTGCACAAAAAATAAGACAAAATATATTAGTTGTGTAGCCTGATTAGAAGATCTGATTGTTAGTAATCAACGTGACAGTCAAAGAGCTAAGTAGCCGATCGATAGTTTATCTTTTGAGAAAGCCATTCCTTGAGTACCCGCCAATTGTGCCTTTATATATAGTACATATTGGGGATGCCTATTAAGCTTTATTTTCCCACTAACATGAATTTGATCACCTACTTAATACGAGTTCTCAGATAAGCCAATAAGTACACTCATTTTTTTTCCACCCTTTACTAATATTGTTGTAAGCCTCAAAATTAAGGCTAATTTTTTTATAATTACATTTCATTCCTTGACCACCACTTCAACTCTAGAACAATTTTGACAATTTCTTCTCCATCCTCCAACTGACACGTGGTAACTCAGCAAAGCTCCACGTTAACTAAATAGATTCCAACCTTCAAGTTGTGTCCAGATAGGCAGATATCTGAACCAATCATCTACTCTAGGCGTGAAGTGAATCAGCACTTGGTAAGCCTACGCAGTCGGTGACTGGATCCCGATTTGTATACCATTCTTTTTAGGCTTGTGCTTCACATCCGTACATGATTACATGCCCACAATACATTAAAGTATTAAACCGAGTAATCCCGAGAACCCTCTTTCTTAAGTTGCTCCGCCGTTAGGTAAGATTAAAGTCAAAATTCAGATCAATTTGTGGCTAAAAAATATTTTGTGCGGAAATCAGACGCAGAATGTCATTCACAAATTAATTAGAATGCACCACATTAGTGCTATCGAGCCGTGGTACCGAGTAGTACTGAGCTTCAATTTCGAGCACATGCGTGACGTGACGCATTCTAGTTGGTCTCCAGATAACGTTCGACATCCGCACAGAATAATTTTTCCAAAAAGTTAGATTAGTTTAAGGCTTCGTTTGGGACGGCTTTCTTCCTGCTTCTTGAAACAATTTTTTAGCACAAAAATTTTTGCATTAGAAGTTGCTTTAAAAATCACTAAAAAAACCGTCCAAACAAAAAAACCTAAAATTCAACTAGGAGAATTAATTTTTTTTTTGGTTGCATCAAATTCATATTATCATGTTCATTTTGAATCGGGGTGATACTAACCTATTATAACTTAAATGTGTTTCATGTCATGCTGGATCTAATTAGGGTTTGATCGAGTTCTATTTGATTGAGTTTTTTAACCCGTTTACTAAATTGACCGTGTTTCGATGGATGGTGTTCATATCAGATCATATTCGAATCAAAATTATAGCAAACTCACAAAACTTGAATTGACATCCCTAACCACGACGAGGAATGATCCATATTCAGTTGCTTTCAATTTTTCAATGGTTGTTTATAACCAACAAAATTTATAGCGTAGAAAATAATTATGAATATGATTTTTAGAACTTAACAAATGATAATAATCAAATAACGAAAATATGATAAGGGCGACAGTGATTATTGATGGTTGTCATCGATCGTGACCAGCTAAAAATATAATAGAGTTCTTATGCTCTCTCATCCGGACCCCTCTCACGTAAAATATGACACCATATTTACAATCATCTTCAAAAGAGATTTTCATAAATTTGTAATAAATAAATAAAACACACCGTCGCACGATCCTAATTGATCCCTTAAATCATATATAGAACTGAATGATCTAAGGCTCATTTTTCTAGTCACTCAATTTAATTATAAGCATATAAAATTTAAAGATAATTTAGTTCAATTAAGATTTAGAAGTAGCTAAAAATGCTTCGAAGTGTTTGATTTGGATTCATTTCAAGTTGGATAAAATCATTTGTCGTGTTGATAGGTGATAATAAGAAGGTTCAGGCTAATTTTCATATAATTTAAAATACCTTTTACAATTTAATATAGATTAAAATTTAAATTTAATAAAATAGGAAATTTAATCCTCAAATTTATTATTTAGAAATATAGGTTAATAACAATAACCAATATTGGAAAAATATTTATCAATATAACTTCATATATTTTGGATTATAATGAGATTAATTTTTGTAACATGCCTCCTTCATTTCATATTTTATATTAAATGATATTATTAGATAATATAATTAAACTATTTGATAAATACATTTAAATTATTAAATACTTATAATATTTTTTAAATAAATAAATCACTGAATATTTAATTGTTTAATTATTTTGTATATATTTATCTAATAATTTAATTACATTAAAATATAATTCATGACACAAAATTGAAGTTATACATCAAGACAAATCTCATTCTAATAAATACAACTTTTTTATATATCTAATCAATACAAATTTTAATTATTTATAAAATTATTATTAATATTAATATATATTTTAATGTATATATCTAACATTATTTGAATATTAAAATATTATATATATATATTTATTTATTTATTTATATACATATATAATAAATCTAATAATTTCTCCTGGTGAGAAATTATTTATTGAGTTAATTTTGTGATTTTTTAATGGGTATTTTTTAAGTATTTGATTATTTGTTGATTATTTGCTGATTATTTAAGACCACGGATAACGCCGTTCCAGTTTTTCGCCTCCACGGCGACAGAATCTCGTGAATATCGGACGAACAGCAAACAGCAGCTGGGCTAACTTGCTCGCGTGGGATCGATTGACGTGTCGCAGTAGCAGCCGTTGGTTTAGTTCCTTCGTCCCAATCTCTACTACTTTTAGCTGAGGCCTATCTTTACTTCCACCCGCCACCACCGCTGCTTCAACATTTTCTGCCATCCCCGGTCCAATCGTCAGTAGCGGGGGTCGATCCGATTTTGCCCACCGTGTTCGTATCAGTATCGGTATCGGCCTTCTGAACTGGAGTGCTGAGAGGTCTTAGGGTTCTTTTGCGGGGAGTTCTGGTCAAACTCATGGCGTCGGAGGGCAAGTCGAAGAAGGGTATGGTTTTGTTCCTTTTCCTGAGCTGTGATCACCGAACGGGATTAGCTTGGTTCTTGCTTGTTCTTTTTGCCTATTTGAACTCAAGTTGTTGTTCGAAAGCAATATGTGTGTGGTTGCTTTCTGAATTCGATTGTGTCTTTGTAGGGTAGCAGGTGTATATTCTGGTTTTCTACTTTGAGAAATCGTGTGTCGGCGAATTTTTGTTGTGGTATTTGGATTTTTCGTTCTTTTGAAAATTTAAGGTGGGTAGAGTGGATTTATTTGTCAGTAGTTTATTTGCTTATCGATTCTGATGGGATTTACTGTAATTGTGAGGCCTTGTATATTTATTGTTTTTTCTTTATCTTCAATTTGAATGGATTTTGAAAACAGGCTAGTATATGTTTTTTGATCGCTAGTTTTATTTCCCTTGATCATCCTCTTCTTCTCAGTTTTGTCCTTGTTTCAGAGGTTCTTATAGAAAGATTTAGATTTTTTATTTAGATGTGGTTTATTTATCTTGTATTTGTATTCTTTGGCGTACTTCATGCTACGAACTCCGTAGATCTGTATGTATAATCCCGTATTTTATTTGATAGCTTTGGATTGTCTACCTTGATTTAATCTGCATAAAGAATATCAGCTTTTCTTTGATTCAGTCGAATTTTAAGTGATCTGGTTTTGTCGATTGTCTTTATAACTTCGTGTAGTTATTTCACTCTGGAACTCTTGGAATCCAGATTGGTTTGCTCTATTATGGTGCTATCACGGATTTTGAACTTGGTTTTTTTCTTGTCCTTGTAGATCTGCTTTTGATTTGTATTCAAGGAAACAACTTTTTGATGAGTTTTTTCAATAAATTTTAGTATTTGGACCTGGTTTCCACTTTCCACATGAACGGTGATCATCTCTCTACCTCTCCTATTATTGACTGCTTTCATTTTCTTCTTTGGCGCAGCATTAGAAAAATCTATGAAAGAATTGAAAGTAGGAGTGACTTCTAAAGGGGGTGAGGGCAATATGGTAAGTTGAACCTGTTCCTTCACCTTTTTCATGCATTAGAGAGTTGGTGCTGCTGCGTGATTATGCTAAGCCATTGCGAAACAAATGGATATTTATAGTAAATTTGTTTCATCTCTGTTTGATTATTGTGCCTGTGTTTGCTATAGTATGGAACAAAAGATGGGAGCTCATTAGATGCAATGTCGAGCATCTCATCTGGGGATGCAACCAGCAGCATCAGAGGGAGTGAGGTGGATCAAGAGGCTCTCATGGCAGAGCAATTTATGTATTATCCTGTGAATGGAGTCTATGGCTACTATTATCCAGGTCTGTTGGACTGTTGGAGCTGCCTCTTTTTCTTTTGCTATCAATTAATGTAAACATATGATTTTTCTGTTATTATATAGAGGAGGTTTTTATTAGTTTGACATTTTCCTAAGAATTTAATATGCTTTCTTTACTCGTGGTTTCTGATTGATCTCAGGTTTTGATGGCTCGATGGGTGATTGGAGCGATTACGGGTACTATGTTGGAACTGATGGATTGGATGTCCAACTTTCTGTATGTCACTTAAAATAATGGTTTTAATGGGCCAGTTGTTTCAAGATCATTTTTTATTTATTTATTTATATTCTTTTACCCTAAAACTCTATGGTTTCTAATCTAATTAAACATGCATTTGAGATCGGATAAGCGGCCAGATGGTCGACGGAAGCTCTTCCTCCCCTCTCATCCCGCGCTCAAATCCCCTAATATCCAAAAAAAAAAACAAAAAAAAAAAACATGCATTTATTGATGCATTGGAATATGGCATGGAACTCAAATTTTCTTAATATTTCCACTTATTGCTCATTTGGTTGTTTGTAAATATAGAGAATATGATTTAGAGAAAAATGATGGTTTTGATTTCACACATTTTGAGTGTGAAATTGAAATCACCACTTTTGAGGAAGTTTTGAGAAGGTTTGAAGACTTTGAAATCAATATTAATGTCTAATTACATCCAAATGGATTAACAAATTTCATCTTTTTTCAAAACATGACTTCTAATTTCAAGCGACCAAATGAGCCCTTAATTGATTTTAATTCAGGTTTTCAGAAGTTAAAACTTGCATTTTTTTATTAGATTAGCGATTGCCCTCCTGCATTTTATTGTTATACTGATTCATAACCAATGATTTGCTTATGAGTGCTATTATTTGTAGTAGTTTTGTTTGCAATCTCATGTCTCATGTGAGCATATAAGGGAATTCTTCTAGTACATATTGATTAAGTTGCAAGGACCTCACTAGTTTACATGTGTTGTTTCAGACCACTCAATCAGAGAATGAATCACTGGCATACTATTTTCCGGGCTATCAGGCTGGATATTCTCCTTATAGTCCAGTCTCTCCAGTGGTTGGTGTTGATGGGCAATATTTCACTCAACATCTCTATCAACCGAGCCCTATATTTCATCAGCCTCTTATTTCTTCAGGTTTTATTCCTCAGTCAGTCGCTTATGGACCAGAACTTGTCCCAGCATACTTATGGGATTCTCAACCTTTAACTGTTAGAGATCCAACAACAACTTACCCAAAACCTAATTATCCTTCTCATAATCATGCAATAACTCCTAAAGCTTCAGTTCCCCCAATCTCAGCTGCTTTAACCAAGCAAGGAGCAGCTACTGCATTGGATGCAACACAGAATTCTACTTCTCCGAACCAGGCTCATAAGTCGATAAAAAAGGTACATACATATTATTACAGCTCATTTGTTTTTCTTCCATTAGTACTGCCACTGCGTACCAGATAATAATTCCTGAATTGTGATTTAGGTGAATAATGATGTCTCTAAAGATTTCATTCAGACAAGCAAGTTTAATTCATTTCCTAGCCCAGGCAAAAATGGTTTGCTAATCATGAATGGCAATGCGAAGACAACTGGTAAAGCATGGACTGGGGCTGAAAGGCAGATATCAACAAACCAGGCTCAGGTGGCTGGCTATTTTGATATGCCAAATGAACAGAACCGTGGTCCCAGAACCATTGGTAACCAAGGAGCTTGGGTGTCTGATTATGATTCGACTACTGGTTCTGTGGTTAGTAACAGCAACAGCACCGCGGTGGTCTCTATAAAGAAGGAAGACTACAATCTCCCAGATTTTCCAATTAAGTATGATCACGCTTTCTTTTTTGTTATAAAATCATATAGTGAGGATGATATTCACAAGAGCATTAAGTATAATGTTTGGGCAAGCACACCAAATGGAAACAAGAGACTTGATAATGCATATCAAGTTGCCCAGGCGAAAGCGGCGGAGAAAGGATGCAAGTGCCCGGTCTTGCTCTTCTTTTCTGTAAGTGCCAGTAGCTAGTTGAAGCAAATGAAATTTTATAGAAAATTTGAACAAATCATATTTATGCTTGATTTTGATTTGCCTGCAATAAACTTGTGGACGTGTACTCTTGTCTGAGAATGCTTGCAATTGCTAATTAGAAATTTTATATTGCTCAGAATTTTTTTTTATTTTGAAGTTGAACTTTGTTTAAACTTATACATTGATTAAAAAAATTTTCCACCTTGTTATCTTATGTGATACTATTTGTGATTAAGGTTTGGAGTTTGGTTTCCCTTATAATGTTGCTATATGATACTTAGTTGTTCACTAGTATTATTTACACTACTTGATTGGTCCTTAGACTTAGTTTTTTACTAAATACGGATTTGTTTTAGCATAAATATTTCTTTTGCACTTAAAAGATCCACTTTACTTGTATAAAATACTGTTAGTTTACTAGTATGATTCTTTGTGGTCAGGTGAATGCAAGTGGTCAATTCTGTGGTGTTGCAGAGATGATTGGTCAGGTTGATTTTAACAAGAGCATGGACTTTTGGCAACAAGACAAGTGGAACGGTTACTTCCCAGTCAAATGGCATATAATCAAAGACATTCCAAATCCACAATTCCGTCATATAATTCTAGAGAACAACGACAACAAACCTGTGACTAACAGCCGAGATACACAGGAGGTATGCTTTTATTTTGATGCCCTGGAATTGCAAGATTCAGATTTCGTTTGGGACATCTTTTTTACGGTTTCTTAAAACAGTTTTTTAGTAAAAAATTAAAATTGTTGTACTAAAAAGTTACTTTAAGAAGCGGTGAAAAAGCCGTCCCAAACGAAGCCTCAACTGATTTCACTTTTGCCTTTTAACATTGTGTTGGCTTTGGGACTATTTTTCATTTCTTTTTTTTTCCATTGGAATTCAAGAATGTTATCCTAAGTCCTTTTCTCCATTTATCTCATCTCTTAATTTGTTATTCATCTATTTCTTATCTTATAATTGAAACTGTTGTTCCATTGGGACAGGAATCATGTTTTATATCATGTGCAAATTTTATGTTGTCATCAATATTGAACTCTTTTAGTGTTTTTATTGTGATGTTAAGAAACTATAGGCCGAAATATTAGGGATTTGATTGACTCATCACCTGAGTTCGCTCATAATACATTTTCCTTTTGAACGTTTTACAGGGCACAATTTAGTTTTCTCAAATTATTCTGAGGTTTATTTATAGCACTTGTTATATTTCTGTTTTTGGTAGAGCATGGCCAAAATTCATTCTTATTAATATTGATATAAGTTGAACATATGGCGTCTCTTAGTGGATGAATGGCATAGAAATATAGCATTATTAAGTTCTGAATTTTGCGGGGAAGTATTTTTCCTCGAAAGAAAAACTGCATTTGTTCAGCAAAAATTGTTTTGGTGTTGATAACTACAAACATGTTAACTGATATTCTCTAGTTAATCACTTCGAAATAAGTTTATTATTGATGGCCTCTTCTAAGAAAGTTAGGTAGATCTAAAAAGATTTAGGCTTCGTTTGGGACGGCTTTTTTTACTGTTTTTTAAAATAATTTTTTAGTACAAAAATTTAATTTTTATACTAAAAATTTGTTTTAAGAAGCAGTAAGAAAGTCATCCCAAGCGAAATCTTAGTCGTAAAGTATTAAAAATAAACTTTTTTATTAGATTTAAATGCAAATTTGAGCCTTAGTAAGACAATGGAGAAAAATGATTCAGGTAGCCAATCCCATATATTTTGGGATGAAGACTTGTTGGTATTGTTTTATTGATTGCAGTTTTTGTATTCTTTTGGCCAACTCCTTATAAACTCATGGCCTTAAGCCTCTGTTCTCATGTGAAAGTGCATTGTTTCAGGTTAAATTTCCCCAAGGCACAGAGATGCTGAACATCTTTAAAAACTTTTGTGTGGAGACTTCCATATTGGACGACTTCGGCTTCTATGAAAGCAGACAAAAAGCAATGCAAGACAAGAAGATCAAACCTACAATCACTGCAATGGTAAACTCAAATCCACAATCCTTATATTTCGACAGTATGAATCAAGATCACCTATTAAATTTCCATCAAACCTGTTTTCTTTCATGATCTCCACAGCCCAAACCTGAAACCATTGCAGTTGTTACAAAGCCAGCTGATGCCAAGGCAGCCAAGGAATGATTGCCATTAATGACCAAATTGGGGAGAATCACAGGTGTTTTTGGCCTTGTTGGCTTGGGCAAGACAGGTGCTTTTCTGATCCAAATAATGTAGCAAATTGAAGTTTTTGTTTCTTTTGGTGGGGGGTCTATTCCCATGAGTAATATTTTACTTCAGTGATTGGGCTGAGGCCCTAACCTGGGAGGGGAGCTGATGGAATTTGCCCACCGGTGCTCCAACTGTTTTCCATAGAAAGCTTTTCTTTTTTTCCTCTATCTTTTGCTCCATGATCCCTCTCTTCTTTTTGTTGAGGAAGGGTGTTCTTAATTGTTTTGCTTTTACAGTTCAAGGCTTCGTTTGGGACGGTTTTCTTAATGTTTCTTAAAGCAGCTTTAAGAAACAGAAAGAAAGTCATCCCAAATAAAGCCTAAAGGTGTTAGTAGACTTTTTTGGGTTGTGTGTGTAGAGTAGGCTAAGCCAATGGAAAGCCTGCACAAAGCGTTTTCATGTTAACTATGAAAAGAAATATGAGTGATGTTCCTTTAGAAAAGCTAGCTTCTGTTTGGAGCTTTTAAGTGGGAAGTGATTCGGATGGCTGTGCTGCTTTTGTGTTCTTTAGTCCACTTTTGATTTGTTCTATTTGTTAGTGACTGTTGTTGGATGATGAAAAGTAAAGGTAGGACTTTTTTTTTGCCAAATTTGATTGTCTCATAGTGTTTGAATTTGAAGAAACATATTCAAAATTTCATTTCTGGGAATATTATGCTAAAATTTTTATTTATAATTAAATTCTTATAAAGAAATTTAATTAATTTAAATTACTTTGAGATAGTTTTCTTCCTGCTTTCACAAGTTAATTATTATAATCGATGTCCTCTTACTGGCTGATTTTGTCTTGAAAATACATCATTGAATTGCGGTCACATCCATAGCTTGCAAGTTCCTTAATAAACATAAATTCTTGAGTAATGAATTATCGAGATTTTTGATACGGTACAAAGTCCTTTGTCAGTTATGGTCGACTTAAATTTATCCATTTATACAAACATCCATCCTAAATTTACATGGTGCACTTAGACAAAATAACTCCTAGCCCCCCAACAAGGATATGTAGATCAACTCAAATACCTCTTTTGAGGAAAAAGATTAGGGACTATAACAACCTAAGATGAAAGAATCATAGGATTTTGATTATATTCATCATCATTCTTCCTACCAGACGTTTTAATTTCAAGGTGTTTAAAATATAATACTAAGGTTTTATTTGGGATGACTTTATTGCTGCTTCTTAAAGCAGTTTTTTAGTATAAAAAATTTAATTTTTGTACTATAAAGTTCTTTTAAGAAGCAGTTAGAGAGCCATCCCAAATGAAGGGTAAATTTGCTACTATGATATATTTAATACATATTGCCTATAGAATAATTAGACATAATCAAAAGTATTTCCTCATTATCAAGAGATGTAATTAAAGTTTACACCTATGAGACACCATAACTCATATCATAAATATTTTTTATGAAATGAGGGTGAAATCTCTAAGTATTGCTTTATCTTAAATCTAATTTGTCTTATAAAACTCTCTCATGCAAAGAGGCTATGGTGCAAATTTTTAGGGCCCATATTTATTTATTTTTTAAATAATTTATTTTCATTTGTTGTTGTCCAAGACTTGTTATAAAAAATATGCCATTAATTTCCCTTTTTCATATTTCTTATAGATTTGTAAATGTATTTTATATTTCAATCTTTTTTAAATTTATTCATAATCAATTAGAATAAAAGGATAAAAAGATACAATGATATATTTTTTAAATAATTTTTATGATAGACAATAGATGTGAATGGTTTGCCTGCCAAGAATAAGTATAAAACTAAATCAAAGACAACTCAAGAGCTCTTAGTTCAAATGTAATGCTCTTTGATTCCTAAATAGAGGTCTTAAGTTTGAATATAATATGTTATCTTTTTTAATTCAATTATCAATTATTTCTTTATGTGGAATCGTGATTTGATGAATTTTATACTTAGTTATCTTTTATCTTTATTATGTTATACTTTCAATTAATTAAATAAAAATGCAATTATTTTTTATTAGAATTATGTTTTTTTTTAAATGGTGTAATAAGTGAAATTAAAATCTAGTGTAAAGTAAATATTGATTGTAAGATTTATAGATGATAGCCATTTAGTCCCATTCAAAGTGTGTAGCATTTTGATTTGATTTTAAATTTGTATTTAGGTTTGCACCAAGACTAATGGAAAGTAGGCTTTGTTTGGAACAATATTTTTATTACTTTTTATTGCAGCTTTTTAATACAAATTTTTTTTTGAAAGCAATGAAAAAGCGGTGGTCAAAAGCTGACCCAAATGAAGTCTAAGGTTTCATTTAGGACAGCTTTCTTATTGTTTTATGAAGCAGTTTCTTAGTACAAAAATTCTTTGAATTTGAAAATTTTGTATTAGAAACTACTTCATAAAACAATATGAAAGTTGTTCCAAACAAAACTTTAGTGGAGCTTTGCATGTGAAAGTTTGATTTGGTAGGTGCACTTGTTATGAAATAGATACCCTCGAATCAGGCTTGTAGGGGGGTTTTTTCATACATTTAACTTTATATTATGTTATTTATATCTCTAACATTCAAAACTTTAATATTTCATATTTGCCACCCATAGACAATTTTAATATCAAGCTTTAAAATGGATTTGTTTTGGTTAACCCGTCAACCCGATTATAACCTAAAATGATCAATTTAAGTTATTTTCCTTAATTTTTAAAAGTTTAGTTTTTTTTTTAAATAAATACGAGTTATTGGGTCAGATTCATATCATTTAAATTTGAGTTGCTAGTGGATTAAATTCGGGACCGTATTTGTTACTCATTAAATTATTAAACGAATCTGATTTGAATTACTGGAACCGAATTGCTGAACCCCCATTCAAGGAGAAATTATTCTAAGTAGAGTCTGGACGTAGCTCTGTGTTTGGACTCCAATAAAATTGCGACACCTGTAGTATATACGTGGATATTCATTTCTATTTTGCATTTAATTTTTTTCTTGCCAGTCCAACAGATCCGACCTAGAAATTTCCATCTCAAATATTAGGGTTTAAGATTAGCACTCCTTTTTTAAATAAAATACCATGAAAGTTTATATTTATATTTTTTTTTTATGATTTTTGCTCAATAAACTTTTCATAGCAACTAAGAACGAAGAAATGAAGAGAAGCTAGTGAAGATGAAAATGAAGAATGGTTTAGAGGTGGAAAAGTTGATGAAGACGAAGACTAGTTTTGAAGAAACGAGGAATGATAGTTTCTTTTCTGTACATTTAGGGAATATGCTGGGGGTTCAAGGGGGCAGTGTCCCCTGGCGGGGTTCGGCTTGCACGGTTAGGACGTAGGGTCAAGGGGCAGCGCCCCCGAAACAAATTTTTATTGCAAAAGTAATTTTAAAATTCTGCTTGTTTTAAAATATTTAAGTCATTTATACTCCGTAATTCGCTATTGTAAAAGCGCACTGTTTATATGCCTTGGCGGGAGAACGATTATTTTTGTAAATCAACTACATAAAATTTTATTGTTCATTTTAAAGCTTTCTCAACTTTTTTGTAGATATGCATTACATAAACTATGTGAGAAATGAGTTTTTTTAATGTGTATTGTTGTGTATTGTTGATGTGTACCGTTGTGGATATTAATTTATTCACTCAGATGTAATTATTATGTTATTTTTTATTTTATTTATGTGATTTTTTTTTCATTTTGATGCTATGTATTGCAGTGTACTGCTATTATGTATCGTTGTGTACCATTGTGTATCGCTTTGTATACCTGTGTACTGCTATGTATGTGCTTGGTAGAATTAAGCATTAACCAAAAATAAGTATGACCATAATAAGTGGTCCTCATGGCTGTTAGGGTTGTAATTGAAGAATCTTTTAGCTTAATTGTATTTTTCATAAGTTTTAATTTTTTTGTTATTATTCATGAGAAAAAAGAAAAGAAACATGTAATCACCTTTTTTCGGGATTAAGCTATGAATTTAACCAAGCATTCTTGATACGTCATGCAAAAATTATCTTGATCGGGCACGAATCTCGAGGCAAAAGCTACTTGGAAACTTCAAAAATTAATTTTGGAAGCACCCAAACTCCGATTTCAACGAACTTATAGTCAAACTGAGCGTCTCAAAAATTCGAACCCAACGACACCAAGATCAACCCAATCCGAGCCCAAATGAGTCCGAATCAAGGGTTCAAAGCGCTGTCGGAAGGTTCAAACCGCAATTTGAGTTACCAAACGGTCTCTGATTTTGACGAGCTTATACTCGAATCGAACGGCTCGACGAGACAAATCCAACGAGCCCAAGATCATAAAATTCTGACATCATTAAGGCCTTCAAACGTCCAACGAACGGTGCATGATCAAAGGATTCGATATCGGCCGTCCATTCAAACCACTCCCAATTCGCCCTTGATCTCACGCCTATTTACGGGCTATGCCACTCCAGAAAAACTATAAATAGAGCCCTCATTCTACACCAACGAGGAAGAAGGGAAGAGAGAGAAGAAGAAGAGGATAAAGGGGAAAAGGAGATTCCTCACCTCCTCGACCACCGCCGGAGCTCTTCCTGCCGCCTGAAGACGCCGGAACTCTGCCGGATTTTCAGGAAACGCCGGGAATTTGCGCAACTTCCACGTGATGCTGAAATTCTTCCCAATTTGTAACAGAGTTCTCTTCTGACGTTGAAACTCCGCCCAAGGGAAGCCGGAGTTCTCCTTTGTCAACAACAGACGTCGGACTTCTACCCGGCGTCGAACCTTCACTCTTCGCTAAGTTTCTACCCGACGCCGGACTTCTACCGGTTATCGGACTTCGCTAGACGTCTACGCGAAGATGGATTTTTTTTCATTGCTGGACTTCTACCTGACGCTGTCCTACTAATCTTCGTTGTCAGACTACAGTCCTTCCGACCTCCGTCGTCAGCCGACTACGGTCCTCCTAACTTACGTCGCCCGCCGACTACAGTCTTTCCGACATCCATCGCCCGTTGAATACGGTCCTCCTGACTTATGTCGCCCACCGACTACAGTCTTTTCGACCTCCGTCGCCCGCCGACTACGGTCCTCCTGACTTACGTCGCCCGCCGACTACAGTCCTCCGTCGCCAGCTGACTACGGTCCTCCTGACCTACGTCGCCCGCCGACTGCAGTTCTTCTAACAAAGCGAACATGTCAATAGTGATTCTTTGTATTTACATCATGTAATGTACTCCATAAGATGTACATCAAGCTAAGACCTTCCACCAAGGAGGCCTCATTTGTAATCGACTGCAATACTAGTGGATTCGTTCAAACTGGGCTATGCCCCGTGGTTTTTCCCCCTTTTACAGGGGTTTTTCACGTAAAAATCTTGGTGTCTCATAAATGCTAGACCCTCTCTCCTTATCTGATTGCGTGCCGGATTTTCGTACAATGCTAAGACGTTAATTATGATATTTCTCTACCGCCGCGAATACTCCTGGACGCAACAATTCTAATTGTTAACTTATCAAAATTTCGTTAAGTTGCCATAAAATATGAAGATACTAATGCAAGCCTTCAACATCCCACTAGTGGTACACAACGATACATATGAGTGGTACACAACAACAATACATAGATGTACAAATCATTAAAATGAACAAAACATCACGTAAATGACATCAAGAAATGAGCTTTTATTTATTCTTCAATGAGTAATACTAAATAACTATGTATTTCTTAATCATTTCTTACATTTGAATAAATATGACTCGTACAAAGTGGCATACAGTGGACTTTATTTAAGAATGCAATATTATATTATCCAAACTGTAAAGCGGTACACATCAGATGTACACAATAGCGATATATAGTAGATTGTGTGAAACACCACAAAAAATACAAAAAATCCATAATGATACATCAACATAATTTCAGTTTAATTAAAATGTCCACTGATGCAAGCCAAAATTTCAATATACAAATAGTATTTTAAAATTACATATTCCCTAAATATACAAATAAAAATTATTATTCCTTGTTTCTTCATCGACTTTTCCTCCAAACAAGTCTTCATCTTCATCGGCTTCTCCTCCTAACCAATCTTCGTCTCATCAATTTTTCCTTCTCTAGACTTGTCTTTATCTTCTCAGCTTCTCCTTCTCCTAACAAATCTTCATCTCATCGGCTCTTCCTTCTCCAGACCAGTCATTATCTTCATCGGCTTCTCCTCCTCCAAATAAATCTTCATTTTCATCTGCTTTTCCTTCTCCAAATCAGTCTTCATCTTCATCGATTTTCCTTCGATTTTTCTTTCTTAACGGCTATGAAATATTTTTCGAGCTAAATTCCTAAAAAATATGATTCTTTCGAAGTATTTCGTTTAAAAAAATAGCGTCAATGCTCAACTCTAAAATTTACATACACACAACTTTATTTCATGTTATTTATATGTTTAACACCCAAAACATTAACATTACATGCCAACCACCCATAAAATAAATTTAATAAATTATATGAGTGATATATTTAATATTAAAGTTGTATATGAATGGTAGTCATGTAATATTAATATTTTGAGTGTTATATATATAAATAATATAAAATAAACTAGTATGAATGTAAATTTTCCAAAATAAATAAATAAATAAGAATTAGAAAAGAATATCCTTATACAGTGCAGGTGACGAGCTATCCACTGCTTTTAGGAGGTGTTTGGAATCAGATTTGTCTTACCTTTTAAGTAGGATTTAACGTAAATCCAGTCAAACATCTTTCCACGCGCGTCTAAATCCGGCAACTCTGTAAATCCTGAATTTACGGATTTAGGGCATAAATTCTGGTAAATTCAGGTAAATCCTAATCCTATTCTTTCCCAGATTTAACGAGATTTACGGCATTTGAACGGGGAAGAGCGCAAAAGGGATAAAGTTACCTTAAAAGCCAGCGAGCTCCCGTTGTTGCATCCGATCAAAATGTCATAACTTCCGATTCGACAGGAAGGTAAAGTCGTCGAAGGAGCGAAGTCAAACAAGCACGAAGGAGCCGAAGAAGCGACGCATGCAATCTCTCTATACCTCCGACGAAGCAACCTAGCAACAATGACGAAAATAGAAGATGAAAGGCAAACTCTACAGGCCTCTTAAGTTAGTACTACTTAACTTAATTAATATAATTTAAAATAGTTATAATTAAGTAAATGAATAGTATAATTAGTGCATAAAATAATTATTTAATTTAACTTAATTGAATAATTAATGAGATATTAATAATTAAATATAATATAATTAGCTTAATTAATACAACTTAAAATATATATCACTAAATATATAATTAATAGTGTAAATAATAATTAATGAGTAATATAAACTTAATAATTTTGGTAATCATACAATTTAAATCTCTAACTATCATAGCTCTTGAAATATATTGTCAAATATCTTCTCAAGATTTAATAGAATTTAATATTTATCATATTAAATATTTTTGAATGGATTTATAAATTTATTAATCCCACTAAAGTTAATCTATACCAAACACCCCTTAGTGTTCGCTCTTTCTGGGTTTCTGTTCATAGTTGACCTTTGCGGGTTGTTTTCGTCGCCCTCGGCAGTGATCGGAGAAGCGAGAAACAACTTGTCGCTCTCGTTTGTTCGATGGTGGTGCAGCGTGTACAGGAACTGGCAGAGGCAGGCCTCTCCTTCCTGCCCTCCCAATACATCCAGCCTCCGGAGCTCCGACCGGATCACCATTGCCGCGCGGAGGTGGAATCCGCTAGCATCCCTGTTCTCGGCCTTGATACGTCCATGAATCCTATACCTCACCTCCGTCGCCTCTGCAGTGAATGGGGAGTCTTCCATGTGGTGAACCATGGCGTGCCGTCGCGTGTACTGGAGAAAATAAAGGAGGCCGGACTTGGCTTCTTTCGCTCGCCCACGGAGGCCAAGCTGCGATACGCGTGCGATCACGGATCCGCAGCAACGGAGGGGTACGGAAGCCGGATGCTGTCCAAGGAGGAAGGGGTTCTAGACTGGAGGGACTATTTCGATCATCATACCTTGCCGGAGTCTCGGAGGGACCCTAGCAAGTGGCCGGATTTTCCAGAAAATTACAGGTTTGTGTAATTTGGCACTTTCTTCTTAGAAGGGGTTATTCAATATTCACTCTTTTAGCACGCTACATTGTGGATGCTATGAAAAGAAACTCAATCCTTCAAGCTCATTGAATCAATCTTGATTTCTTGTACACTAGGACATATTTTTGTTATTTTTCTTCTGCAATCATTGAAGTTTGTTTATGCTCCACCTTCCTTAATCCAGTGACTTAGTTATGTTTATGAATTTCTATTTCGAACTTTGAAGTAGTATCGTTCAAGTAAAATCTAATTTCAACTCATGTTTGATTGAATTGCGTAATTGTTTTCGTTTAGAACTGTCAAAATAATAAGAATAAACGTGTTGCACTGTTGGATAAGACTAACCGGCCATGGAATTGGACCTTCATGATTCCGATGTAGCTCTGTATTGCGTGGGCAAAATTTTTAAAAGGAGCAAAGTTGATAAGTCTTTTAGGAATGGGAGCATGATAATGATTAAATTTAAAAAGAAGCAGAAATGCGAAGAGCTATCACGTTTTCTTCAGAAAGAAGAAAACGCAATGCAGCTTTGCATTTTCTTTAGAAAATGCAAACCTGCATTGCGTTTTCTATACGAAACGCAATTGATGTGTGCGCTTTGTAGGAAAATTCTTTCATTCCGTTTTCTTCCTAATATCAAATGTTTAGGGTACGTTAATTAAAAAAAATTTTTTTAGAGGACCGGATTGTGTTCGTTAACAATCAAAGAATTATAATTTAAAATAAATTTTGGTTTAAAATCAATTATTCAGTTTGGTAATTTCAATTATATTTAAAAAATTGTTTAATAGATTTATTTGAAGTTTTAAATTTAATTGAAGATTGGATTTAAATTTTTAACCAATATTTAAATTGCTTGCTCAATTAAATTGATTTAAAAGTTTGAAGTGTTTGTTTTGATAATTTAGATCTTTAGTTTTGAATGTATTTTACAATTATTTATTTATTTAAACTAAATCGGTTTGTTTATTGAATTGATTCAAGTTTTAATTTTAAGCCTATTTTAAAGTACTCAATTTATTTATATTATAAATTAGATTTAGTTGCCCAATGTTTCGGCGTATTCCTACTATACCCGATTTTATGAAATCAGTGCATTGGTAGGCGGAATGTTGCCTCAAATTCAATAAATTTTTTAATGGTTTTTTGCTCTTGGAATAAATAGTTAGTTGCTACGGTTCCCAGATTGCCTCAAAGTCAATAATTTTAAAAGCTTGAGTTAATATTTTGTTTTGTTATTTATAAACATGTTAATAATATTATTGAATATAATTAAAGTTTTGTTAATTGAGAGATTAGAATAAAAAAGCCAAAATATATTTTTAAGTTTAGTTAAATTTTTTTTAAAAAAATATAATTTAAAATGAGTTGTATATAATCTAGAATTTATTTTAAAAGATATGATTGAATTTAAAATTATTTGTATTTGTATATATATTATTATTAAGAAAATATGAACGCATAATTTTGTTATTCATTTTTTTTATAGAAAGATTGGAATGAGAGTAATGCGAAAAGTAATTAACACAAATTAATGAAAATACATGATGAGGTCAATAAGAAAATAAAATACATATGATGAGTTCAGTTACTGATTCATGTTGTTAAATAGATATCGTAGACGATTCTGGAGCTGTGTTTGTGTAGGACAACATTTGAAGTTGATCTGAAATTGAAGTTGTAATTGCTGCCAATCTTCTCCATTAATAAAATCCTTCGGTTTTGAATTTTTAGAATTTTGTAACAACTGTCGATACGAATCTAATATGTGCTTATTATGATACTGATCCCATTTAGAGTATAAAATACAGTTATCTATATCCATCATGGACCTTCCCATACCTTGTGCAACTGTATTGTCTTTATAACAACTAAGTTCTAGAATTCGACCTTTTAAGAAATCTTTTGCCACAAGGTGGTGCTTAAAAAGGGGGAAGCCTTCTTGTACATAATTCCAGCCTAACTCTCGACGTGCAGGGTTACCTTTAAATTTGTTAGCTGTCTTCATATCATCGTGTATGTTCCACAGTAACTCATCTTCATCTTCATCCCAAGTATGTATTACACACCTGAATAGTTCATTTGATAATACTCTGGCTTTAAAGTCCTCATTGATAGAATAAGATAAACTTTTACGCACCCGGATAGTACCATCTGTAATCAATTGTTTGGTTTCATCACTGCTGGTAGCAGCCAAATTGTGGGAGTACATTCTTGATTAATGTAGCAGAAAAGAAAATTTTTCATCCATCATTGACTATTGTAGAATTTCTCTTTATTATGTAACACTAACTAACGAAGAAATAAATGACAGTAGGAAAAAAAAAGCTTGTAACAATAGTTATGAATTAACCAGCATTTTTGATAAGCAAATTTCATCATACGAATAAATGTTTACAACAGGGACATTTGTATATCAAATATAGTAACTCATTAAAAATAATATATTACATAATCATAAAAAGTCTCCCATGAAAGTTTAAAGACAATACATCATTGAGGTTACCTAAATTTCTACTACCGCTTCTTTCTAGGTTTGAGAGCATCTGTACCGGGGGTGTATCTTGAGGGTACCCGCCTACTCCTCCTCTGGAGTTGTGGTTCTTCTTCTTCTTCATGATGCACCTCCTCTTCTGCAGTGTTCATGTCAGGTTGGTCTTCTTCAGTAACTATGCCATGCTGTGATGGAGTTCCTGGCCAACCAAATAGTGTCGTCCATATGGGATTGTTCAAGTCATATGAAGCATCTCGCCCATACGAAGATGTTGTACCAGGCCATTGTGATTCTGGAATTGTCCAATGGCTTACTCCTCTGCCCTGAGATGAACTTCCTTAACCACGTATTATAGAAGGCCCTGCTCCCGTCATCCCTAAAGGTCGGCCAGAATCAGCTGATCCTACGTACATAGAGTGTCTTGGCGGATCTATAGGATTTGAACGTAATCCTGAACTATGAGATGTAGATCTCCTTGCAGGCTGCTCCATTACTGAAGTTCGTCCTCCTCGTCGAGGTTGCCGGCCAGTGGTATCAATATATACAGATTGCTCCACTTGTCTTGTAAGTTCGACAATATCAGCATATCCTTGATTTATAGACCCCCCACTCTCCATCTGACCCGTAGCATATGATTCAGCAATTTCTTTGCTACGCAAGAAGTGATCAACCTATAAATGCAAATTTATTAATAATTATAATATAATCAACTTGTATATAACAGAACGTTTAAATATGTACAAAATCATTTATCACTATCCTCTCCCCCGGTGACCTAGGATAAATTGTTTCTGGTGGATTTGTCGCCGTTTTAAGTAGGTAGATGGACGCCCAAGATTTGTACCATTATAAATAATCTGATAACTCCTTCTGACCATCTCTCAATGGAGGCGTGATGGTTGTAATTAGTGCTAATCTGCTATTCCATAACTCAATATATCCTCTATGATAATGAAGCCAATCTACCTCAGCTCGGCCTCTCCCATCAACCCGTCGAAATTCACGCTCCATGGGCTCAATCGTTCGAGGTTGAATGCCTTCAAATTGTCGCATCACCCTATCAGGCAAATGCCACTCTACCCGTTTCCCGCTAATCAATGGGACACGAGCCATCCATAGGTTGTTCGCTTCATGGCATATTGCAGGCATCATGCCCATTATAGCATCCGAGTAAGGCATAAATACTGCCTGCGTTGAGAGATAAAATTACTAATTAATATTTACTAGGATGATATGGTAGATTTAAATTAGAGCTACCTGACTAAGTTGAAGTCCATCTAGCTCATTTCTGTATGTCATCATGTTCCCAAGTGGAACTTCTCGCACTCTTTCTTCAGCCCACCTATAATAATTTTATGTTTGTCAAATTAATCATTTTAACAAAAATACATCATAAGAGTATTAGTGAATGCCAAATTACCTCAAAGCTAGGGGCTTTCCAATGATATCCCTGGGTATGGAACTCGAAGTGTTGGCCTGCCAACATGTATCCGCTCCCAAGCCCATACCTGCAACAGAGGTAGGCATCCAGCTATGTACATTCTCGAAGGTCGTGTCGCTAGATTCAACTCTCTATACATATGTGCCAATACCGCCGAACCTAGAGAGTAATGAACAAAATTCTCTATGTGCTCAAGTAATGGGAGATATTGCATATGCACGTGGGATCCGGATGTATCAGGCAATAAATAACAACCAAGCATATACATAATGTATGCCCTAACATGTCGAAGGAACACATGTCGGGGTAAATCTTCATATGACTCCCGATAAAAGGTCCATCGTAACCATCAAAGCGGTATATTTGAGTACGCTTGTGAATGCCCCATTCTGAAGATAACCTCTACATCATTATCGTCAGGATCATGGTACGTAACATTTGGGTCTGCGTGGGACCCCAATAACTCATTACAGCACTCTATCCATGTATCCCAACGTAACCCATCTCCGACCACTTAACTACCAATAATTGGCGCACCATCTATCCTGATGCCCAAGAGCAACTGAACATCCTGTAATGTAATCGTCATCTCCCCCACTGGTAAGTGAAAGGTGTTTGTTAGTGGACACCACCTTTCGACCAATGCACCAATTAAAGCGTGGTCTAATTGTATGAACTGTTGGTGCCGAATTAAATCCAACTCTGTGATATGAAGTGCATGAAGCATTCGTCTGCAACGAACTGGCCACTCACGTGCCATATGTAGGTGGGTTGAAGCCACAAGATGCACAGTCTGTGGAATTATAAATTATGAGTTGATGAAAAAGTTCATTATAATTGATATAGTGGGAGAAAAATTACCTCATTAATGCATGAAGCTCTATGAGCATCCCCCAATAATCTTATGCTCGGAAGCTCTTTTACCTCTGGCACATCTACTTGTGCACGACTACCTCGTCTAGATCGTCGTGCCCGACCTCTTTCCCCTCTACCTTTCATACCGTCTAATTGGAAATATAAAGAATCTTATTAAGACGAGTAGATAACCATTACAAGATTAAAGTCTTTGTATTAATTACTAATATGTAAAAAAAAAATTGAAGCCAATTTAACAACATTACATTAATTAAATATTGAAGTACAAGCAAAATGATATTTGAAATAACATAACCATTACAATTTCTCAATAAACCTAATCTCTCCTCGTTGTTGTCCTTGGATTAGTAGGGCATGTAGCAATGTTGTGACCCTTGTTATGACAGAAGGAGTATGTTCTGTTTGAGGATGCACGAGTTTCATCCATACTGTTACGATAACGGTTAGTTATAGGTCTCCCTGAACGACGCCGGATTGTAGGAGCTAACAATGGTATAATGCCAAGATCTTCATTATATGGTGGCCATAGTGTCCTCTCCGGGATTACATGGAAAATTCTTGAATAACTTTCTTTGTAACAGACTAAGCTGTAGTAGGTCGATACAAAAGCATTGTGATCCCAACGTCGTGAACTCAAAACAATTACTGCATGTTTGCATGGCATGTGATAAATCTGTGAGTGACCACACGAACAAGTGCATGTTTGTGGAGATGTAATAATAAAGCGAAATGACCTACATGACATGCCAAACACCTCGAACTCATGGTTATTAATTTGGGTTGGTTGTGGACTTCTACGTGCCTGTCGTTCAGCCAATTCCAGAACTGCCTTTGTGTGTGGAACAAATGCTGAGCTATCGGAAGCAATCCATTGTTCAACCTTGGCTGTTCGTTTTATGAATAATGAGACAAGATTGTAATATATACTCATGATTAGGCCTTGTATAGGTAATCCGCACGCTCTTCGTAGGACGCCATTAAAGCATTCAGAGGCATTTGTTGTCATTACTCCATACCGAAATCCACCATCATAAGTTAGGGCCCACTTCGTACGATCTCTCTCCATCAACCAATCGTAAGCCTCTGTGAGTTGGATTTAAATATTGAACATTAAATTTTTATATCATAGTTAAATATTGAACTTCTTAATAAATAGTAAAGTATTATTTAATAATATTAAATATTAAAGTTATATATTAAACTTAAACATTAACATTTTAAATCATAATCTGAAATTCACAGTAACTAATAATTTAATTATTTAATTAATACTTTCATTAAATATAGAAACATTAAAATTTAAAAGATTAATTCTATAAAATAAGTGTAAATTATTTTTTAACCTTGTTCATCAAATACATTACCTAATTAAAAAAAAATATTTAAACAACAATAACGAAACAGCAGTAACCTCTATGCAGCAAAGCGAAATGATTATTATAGTTTTAATTAAGTAAAGATAAATTATTATAATCAATTATATAAAAGCAGTCTAAATTATATCTAAATAGAAAATAATTAATATGATAAAAAACAGAAGATTAGTTTTTTGGAAAAATAGCTTGAATTTAAAATTAAGTATATCAAAAAAATTCATTTAACATGAATAATATCTTAAGATGAATATAAAGTATATTTATGAAATTATTAAAAAGAGATTTTAAATATTTTGGAAGTTTGTAAAATACTAATCTTGTTTCTTTTAGGAAAAAAATATTTGTATAATCACTAATATTAAATATTTAAGTTATTTGTTAAGTTTAAAAGTAAAAGATTAATCTCATGTAATATAATATTAAGAATGAAATAGTACCATAATTTAAAAAATTAATTTTTTTGGATCATAAAAAATAAAAGGTTTAAAATTTAATTTAGATGAAGAGTGGTAGAGAGAGTAAGAGATAGATTAATTGAAAATTAAAAAGGAGAGGTTGACAGAGAATTAGAGAGGGCGAGAGTGAGAGAGAGAGTTAGATGGGGCGACATCGGTGCTTGATTAAGAATTAGATAAAGAATAACATTAACTTATTTTTAAAGTGAAGCTTGGGGAATTTTGTGAGGTGATTATTGTTACAACTTTAATTTGCTATTAAACCAATGGATAAAAAAATTAGAACTACGAAAAGTTAAGTTATAGAAAAACTAAAAAAAGACAAAGCATGAGAGAAAAACAAAGTAGTAGAGATAAATAAAATTGTGGGAGATGGAGCTACATACATCCCATCTTGGATCTTCCACTTGAGAACAAAAGAAAGAGCCTTATAACCATGTGAATCCCACAGCCACCTAGGTTATAATTAATTACCTGGTAAACATAAAACATCCAAACTTACAAATATATGTATTTCCTTTTTAGGTTGAGAGAGATTAAGATATTTGCATATTTAGTATCTTTTCATTGAATTAAAAAGGTATTTTAATATGATTTACGTATCTTATCATTGATCATCAGAAACTATGTCACGACTCATACTCTTCTTTGACGGGGTCCTACAACTCGCAGAAGATTTCACACCAACATAAGTTTAATATATAACTTTAATATTTAATATTATTAAATAATACTTTACTATTTATTAAGAAGTTCAATATTTAACTATGATATAAAAATTTAATGTTCAATATTTAAATCCAACTCACAGAGGCTTACGATTGGTTGATGGAGAGAGATCGTACGAAGTGGGCCCTAACTTATGATGGTGGATTTCGGTATGGAGTAATGACAACAAATGCCTCTGAATGCTTTAATGGCGTCCTACGAAGAGCGCGCGGATTACCTATACAAGGTCTAATCATGAGTATATATTACAATCTTGTCTCATTATTCATAAAACGAACAGCCAAGGTTGAACAATGGATTGCTTCCGATAGCTCAGCATTTGTTCCACGCACAAAGGCAGTTCTGAAATTGGCTGAACGACAGGCACGTAGAAGTCCACAACCAACCCAAATTAATAACCATGAGTTCGAGGTGTTTGGCATGTCATGTAGGTCATTTCGCTTTATTATTACATCTCCACAAACATGCACTTGTTTGTGTGGTCACCCACAAATTTATCACATGCCATGCAAACATGCAGTAATTGCTTTGAGTTCACGACGTTGGGATCACAATGCTTTTGTATCGACCTACTACAGCTTAGTTTGTTACAAAGAAAGTTATTCAGGAATTTTCCATGTAATCTCGGAGAGGACACTATGACCACCATATAATGAAGATCTTGGCATTATACCATTGTTAGCTCCTACAATCCGGCGTCGTTCAGGGAGATCTAGAACTAACCGTTATCGTAACAGTATGAATGAAACTCGTGCATCCTCAAGCAGAACATGCTCCTTCTGTCATAACAAGAGTCACAACATTGCTACCTGCCCTACTAATCTAAGGACAACAACGAGGAGAGATTAGGTTTATTGAGAAATTGTAATGGTTATGTTATTTCAAATGTCATTTTGCTTGTACTTCAATATTTAATTAATGTAATGTTGTTAAATTGACTTCAATTTTTTTTTAACATATTAGTAATTAATATAAAGACTTTAATCTTGTAATGGTTATCTATTCGTCTCAATAAGATTCTTTATATTTCCAATTAGACGGTATGGAAGGTAGAGGGGAAAGAGGTTGGGCACGACGATCTAGACGAGGTAGTCGTGCACAAGTAGATGTGTCAGAGGTAGAAGAGCTTCCAAGCATAGGATTATTGGGGGATGCTCATAGAGCTTCATGCATTAATGAGGTAATTTTTCTCCCACTATTTCAATTATAATGAACTTTTTCATCAACTCATAATTTATAATTCCACAGGCTGTGCATCTTGTGGCTTCAACCCACCTACATATGGCACGTGAGTGGCCAGTTCGTTGCAGACGAATGCTTCATGCACTTCAGATCACAGGATTGGATTCAATTCGGCACCAACAGTTCATACAATTAGACCACGCTTTAATTGGTGCATTGGTCGAAAGGTGGTGTCCACTAACAAACACCTTTCACTTACCAGTGAGGGAGATGATGATTACATTACAGGATGTTCAGTTGCTCTTGAGCATCAGGATAGATGGTGCGCCAATTATTGGTAGTTCAGTGGTCGGAGATGAGTTACGTTGGGATACATGGATAGAGTGCTGTAATGAGCTATTGGGGTCCCACGCAGACCCAAATGTTACGTACCATGATCCTGACGATAACGATGTAGAGGTTATCTTCAGAATGGGGCATTCACAAGCGTACTTAATTATACCGCTTCGATGGTTACGATGGACCTTTTATCGGGAGTCATATGAAGATTTACCCCGACATGTGTTCCTTCGACATGTTAGGGCATACATTATGTATATGCTTGGTTGTTATTTATTGCCTGATACATCCGGATCCCACGTGCATATGCAATATCTCCCATTACTTGAGCACATAGAGAATTTTGCCCATTACTCTCTAGGTTCGGCGGTATTGGCACATATGTATAGAGAGTTGAATCTAGCGACACGACCTTCGAGAATGTACATAGCTGGATGCCTACCTCTGTTGCAGGTATGGGCTTGGGAGCGGATACATGTTGGCAGGCCAACACTTCGAGTTCCATACCCACGGGATATCATTGGAAAGCCCCTAGCTTTGAGGTAATTTGGCATTCACTAAAACTCTTATGATGTATTTTTGTTAAAATGATTAATTTGACAAACATAAAATTATTATAGGTGGGCTGAAGAAAGAGTGCGAGAAGTTCCACTTAGGAACATGATGAGATACAGAGATGAGCTGGATGGACTTCAACTTAGCCAGGTAGCTCTAATTTAAATCTACCATATCATCCTAGTAAATATTAATTAGTAATTTTATCTCTCAACGCAGGCAATATTTATGCCTTACTCGGATGTTATAATGGGCATGATGCCTGCAATATGCCATGAAGCGAACAACCTATGGATGGCTCGTGTCCCATTGATTAGCTGGAAATGGGTAGAGTGGCATTTGCCTGACAGGGTGATGCGACAATTTGAAGGCATTCAACCTCGAACGATTGAGCCCATGGAGCGTGAATTTCGACGGGTTGATGGGAGAGGCCGAGCTGAGGTAGATTGGCTTCATTATCATAGAGGATATATTGAGTTATGGAATAACAGATTAACACTAATTACAACCATCACGCCTCCATTGGGAGATGGTCAGAAGGAGTTATCAGATTATTTACAATGGTACAAATCTTGGGCGTCTATCTTCCTACTTAAAGCGGCGACAAATTCACCAGAAACAATTTATCCTAGGTCACCGGGGGAGAGGATAGTGGTAAGTGATTTTGTACATATTTAAATGTTCCGTCATATACAAGTTGATTATATTATAATTATTAATAAATTTGCATTTATAGGTTGATCACTTCTTGCGTAGCAAAGAAATTGCTGAATCATATGCTACGGGTTAGATGGAGAGTGGGGGGTCTATAAATCAAGGATATGCTGATATTGTCGAACTTGCAAGACAAGTGGAGCAATATTTATATATTGATACCACTGGCCGACAACCTCGACGAGGAGGACGAACTTCAGTAATGGAGCAGCCTGTAAGGAGATCTACATCTCATAGTTCAGGATTACGTTCAAATCATATAGATCCGCCAATACACTCTATGTACGTAGGATCAGCTGATTCTGGCCGACCTTTAGGGATGACGGGAGCAGGGCCTTCTATAATATATGGTGAAGGGAGTTCATCTCAGGGCAGAGGAGGAAGCCATTGGACAATTCCAGAATCACAATGGCCTGGTACAACATCTTCGTATGGGCGAGATGCTCCTTATGACTTGAACAATTCCATGTGGACGACACTATTTGGTTGGCCAGGAACTCCATCACAGCATGACATAGTTACTAAAGAAGACCAACCTGACATGAACACTGCAGAAGAGGAGGTGCATCATGAAGAAGAAGAACCACAACTCCAGAGGAGGAGTAGGCGGGTATCCTCAAGATACACCCCCGGTACAGATGCTCTTAAACCTAGAAAGAAGCGGTAGTAGAAATTTAGGTAACCTCAATGATGTATTGTCTTTAAACTTTCATGGGTGACTTTTTATGATTATGTAATATATTATTTTTAATGAGTTACTATATTCGATATACAAATGTCCCGGTTGTAAACATTTATTCGTATGATGAAATTTGCTTATCAAAAATGCTGGTTAATTCATAACTATTGTTACAAGCTTTTTTTTTCCTACTGGTCATTTCTTTCTTCGTTAGTTAGTGTTACATAATAAAGTGAAATTCTACAATAGTCAATGATGGATGAAAAATTTTCTTTTCAGCTACATTAATCAAGAATGAACTTCCACAATTTGGCTGCTACCAGTAGTGAGGAAACCAAACAATTGATTACAGAGGGTACTATCCGGGTGCGTAAAAACTTATCTTATTATATCAATGAGGACCTTGAAGCCAGAGTATTATCAAATGAACTATTCAGGTGTGTAATACATACTTGGGATGAAGATGAAGATGAGTTACAGTGGAACGTACACGATGATATGAAGACAGCTAAGGAATTTAAAGGTAAACTGCACGTCGAGAGTTAGGCTGGAATTATGTACAAGATGACTTCCCCTTTTTTAAGCACCACATTGTGGCAAAAGATTTCTTAAAAGGTCGAATTCTAGAACTTAGTTGTGATAAAGATAATACAGTTGCACAAGGTATGGGAAGGTCCATGATGGATATAGATAACTGTATTTTATACTCTAAATGTGATCAGTATCATGATAAGCACATATTAGATTCGTATCAACAGTTGTTTCAAAATTCTAAAAATTCAAAACCGAAGGATTTTCCTAATGGAGAAGATTGACAGCAATTACAACTTCAATTTCAGATCAACTTCAAATGTTGTCCTACACAAACACAGCTCCAGAATCGTCTACGATATCTACTTAACAACATGAATCAGTAACTGAACTCATCATATGTATTTTATTTTCTTATTGACCTCATCATGTATTTTCATTAATTTGTGTTAATTACTTTTCGCATTACTCTCATTCCAATCTTTCTATAAAAAAGATGAATAACAAAATTATGCGTTCATATTTTTTTAATAATAATATATATACAAATACAAATAATTTAAAATTCAATCATATCTTTTAAAGTAAATTCTAGATTATATACAACTTATTTTAAATTATATTTTTTTAAAATTTTTTTAATTAAACTTAAAAATAAATTTTGCCTTTTTTATTTTAATCTCTCAATTAACAAAACTTTAATTATATTTAATAATATTATTAACATGTTTATAAATAACAAAACAAAATATTAACTCAAGCTTTTAAAATTATTGACTTTGAGGCAATCTGGGAACCGTAGCAACTAATTATTTATTCCAAGAGCAAAAAATCATAAAAGATTTATTGAATTTGAGGCAACATTCCGCCTACCAATGCACTGATTTCATAAAATCGGGTATAGTAGGAATACGCCGAAACATTGGACAACTAAATCTAATTTATAATATAAATAAATTGAGTACTTTAAAATAGGCTTAAAATTAAAACTTGAATCAATTAAATAAACAAACTGATTTTGTTTAAATAAATAAATAATTGTAAAATACATTCAAAACTAATGATCTAAATTATCAAAACAAACACTTCAAACTTTTAAATCAATTTAATTGAGCAAGCAATTTAAATATTGATTAAAAATTTAAATCCAATCTTCAATTAAATTTAGAACTTCAAATAAATCTAATAAACAATTTTTTAAATATAATTGAAATTACCAAACTGAATAATTGATTTTAAACCAAAAATTATTTTAAATTATAATTCTTTGATTGTTAATGGACACAATCCGGTCCTCTAAATTTTTTTTTTTTAATTAACGTACCCTAAACATTTGATATTAGGAAGAAAACGGAATGGAAGAATTTTCCTACAAAGCGCACACATCAATTGCGTTTCGTATAGAAAACGCAATGCAGGTTTGCATTTTCTAAAGAAAATGCAAAACTGCTTTGCGTTTTCTTCAGAAAAGGCAAAGCTGCATTGCGTTTTCTTCTTTCTGAAGAAAACGTGATAGCTCTTCGCATTTCTGCTTCTTTTTAAATTTAATCATTATCATGCTCCCATTCCTAAAAGACTTATCAACTTTGCTCCTTTTAAAAATTTTGCCTAATTATCTCTGTTATTTTAACAATTAACTAAACGGAACATCTGTCAATGATTTGCTTAGGAAATATGTACGGTATCAGGTTCAGGAATGCAAACAAGCAATTTTCTTATCGAATGAAACCATTTTCTAAAGGCTTTATCATCTCCTTTAAGAAAAAAGAAATACCCTGAAGAAGGCTTAGGAGTTAGGAAGGCAAAAAATTTAATTGAGTTCATGTGAATAACAAAGGAGTTTAGGAGCTGAAAACATTTTCAGTGTGGGTATTGTGCCGGAGAAAATGGTTTGGATGTATTTCCATAGCCTTTTCAGTAGCAGAAGTTTTCAACGGATGAAGAATAGTGGTAGATTATCATCTGAATAATCTCTTTCTGGCTGTGGAAACAAAAAAAATTATTACAATAGCTTTCTATGGATAAACAACAGTGGCTGAGATCATGTAAATAATCTATTTAAGGGTTTGGCGGAAAAACTTTATTAGAGGTATGAAGGAAAACAAGCTTAAGGAACTTTCGTAACTTGGTTTTTCATTTCGGATTTTTAACTCATATTATTTAATGAAAAATTGTCCAGTAATTGCTTAGGAGATCTTCTTTAGCAGAAGCCTTGATATTATTCCTGCTATTGCTCTTGTGGACATATCTTTATCTAAAAGTTAATTATTGATCTTATTCTCTAAAGAAATTTGCCAACTAATGAAACTAGATGAGATCAAAGAGGTTGCAAAATAGTGGAGCATCGTTTTCTTTGTTCTTTAGAAAATGATAAAGACAAGAAAAGTGTAGAAGAAAGTTTGCTAGATGCCATTCATATTAAGCTATAAAGTTTTAAATCCATACAGTTCCAGCAGACTTTGTAAATGAACAGTCCACACAACTACTCTAGTTGCATAATAATAGCTATCACACCTCGGGTCCAGAAAACGGTACACCATGATGAAAGAATAGAAAGATCTGTTTTATATTTACAAATAGGAACAAGCATATACGAGTGAAAAAATATGAGATATATACACTGGAGTAAATAAAGGAAATGAATTTAAAAGCCAATTCATTAATAAAATGCAAATAATTAGTACATTCAAATAGCAATAGTTTTGATACAAGACAGAAGAAATATAAATAGAATAGAAATTAGGAAAGAAACTATCAAAATCTCAGAATCAATTTTACTAATACAATGATAAAAACAAAATATCTATTTTCATTTATGATGTTAATAATTTTCAATTCTCGGATGTATTAAAAATGTAACGACAACTTCCTCCTATATGTCGAAAAGTTTCTATTTATTTCCTACTGAGCAAATTTAAAATAACATATGGATTGTGGACGGGTGCACTTAGATCCTTGAGGTATATCGGTCATTACTTGTAGATTCACATTTAAATTTTTTTTTTCTCACCTAGTCTCTTGTATAATTGTCTTTCACAAAGATCCTTTGCATCAAAACTAAGATTGAAGAATCAAGTATAACCATTGATAAAAATTAAAATCCCTATGTCTCTGTTCTTTGAATCATCTAGTAGGATTGTCGAGGATCATTGGAAACAATCCATGAGATTTTTTTTTTCAAATATGTGAATAAGTTATACGTGTGTGTGTATATATATATATATATATATAGATGGATGGATGAAGAGAGAGAGAGAGAGAGAGCTAATCTCATTTATCCAAATATTTGAGTGTTTGAGGTTTAAAGTAGCCTTAATTATTTAAATATGGTATTGGGGATTGATAAAGGATAACAAGCAACTTGAGGTCTCTCTCTCTCTCTCTCTCTCTCTCTCTCTCTCTCTCTCTCTCTCTCTCTCTCTCTCTCTCTCTCTCTCTCTCTCTCTCTCTCTCAGCCCCCTATTTATTTACATATGCGTGTAATTAGCTTTATGTTTGTATTGAATTCTTGCTCATGACATATAAGTAAAATTTTAACAGCATTAGCCTTCAAGAACCTATATGAACGTTGAACTTGTGTGAGTGGCCAACTGGCCATGCTGAAATCTTGCAATGACATATTTAAGGGCTGAGATCTTGCGATGACATGTATAAGTGGTGGAAGTTAAAAATAATTATTTTAAAATGAAAAAAACTCGGGATGAAGTAACACCTAAACCTTGAGAACCTAAATAATGTTTACCCTATGGATTAAGTTCTCATTCCTTTCAATTGTATACTTCATGTATTTGATTGGTAAGTTCCCCTAATTAGATTGATCCATTTGATCAAAGTAATCCATCAAAATCATATGTAATTACTAATTAACAAGAATTTATTGATGTATCATCATATTTCATAAATAATCCACTATAGTTAGTAAATAACTATAATTATGTGTAAACTAGTTATAATTATGTACTAGTCAACTTATTTATGATGGGAATGTTTGAGTTTATCATTGTATCCGGCGAAGCCATTCAACACTTTAAAAAATAATTGCTCTCGCTAATACTGTTCATGTTGAATAGTGCCGTGTTACTATTTCAAGGCTTTAATGGATATGTGGGTTGGTTGGTTTTAACTGCTAAAAGAAAAAGCTTTCTCCAAATTTGGTGCCAATCATGGATATGTCCAAAAAGTGTGAAGATTTTGTAAAGGTCATTTACTTGTATCTGTATCTTTCAGTCATCTTAAGACAACAAATATAGGCCCACATCGAAATTCTTTTTGGCTTTTAGTCGTCTTTATAAATTGAAACCTTGAGCCAGTTTAATTTCCTCATACCATACATACTGAAAGCTCTACTCAAAATTTGGTTTCTGGATACGAAACATATATTAATGAAATCCTTCTGTAACTCTTCCAATATTGCATAATCCTAGTAATAGTAAATCCTAATTCGCTTGATATAGTTCTGAGCCAGGGAGTCCCTTCAGAAATTATGTCTAGGTATTTCTTCTTATTTCTTGAATTGCTCTTTCTTTACATTCAGAACCTGTAGCTTTAGGCATCTGTTAGACCGGTTCTCTTGGAACCGGTCCAGAACCAGCCGGCCAAAGAGCTGCTGGTCTATAGGAGGCGGAAACTCCTGGCTCCTCTATCTGGTTGCTCAAGGGGGCCGGGCCCACTACTCCAATCAAGAGGAAATTCAAACAGAGTGGGGAGAATAGGGTTTGGGAGGGAAATTGAATTAGGAAATATATTGTATTAAAGGGGATGAGGGAATTAGGGAGAGTTATGTTTTGATTGATTGAGAATTAGGGTTTCTCGGCGTTTGGGCTCTAGACTCTCTTGTCTAGAGATTTGGAAGAGACGATCCTCCTCTCGAATTGAGGATCACATGTATCTTGCTTTCGCATTGTTTTTGCTTTGCTTCCCTTATTGCAATCTATTGTTTTGGGGCTGATTCCGCCCAGATTTTGCTTATTTCTCGCTGTTTTTCTCCAATTAGTGATAGGTTTGCTTGCGAACTCAAGTATTCCCTTAGGGTTGCTTGCGAACTCAAGTATTTCCTATCAAATTGGTATCAGAGCAAGTCTCGGGACCGGTGGAGGGCTGATTTCAACGAATTCCAACAGTTTTTCCTTCTCTTCAAATAGGAAGAAGTTGTTGATTTTGATTCCAAAATCCTATTTTTGTGAATCTACAAACGCTGGATTGTGATGGCGGCCAAAAAAGTGGATGCCTTGGAAGAAAGACTTGAAGGGAAGATGAATCAAATCAAAACGACAGTGGAGGAAAGGATCTCTTCGATGGAGGAACAAGTCGCCGACCTCCGAGATATGATGAAGAAAATTTTAGAGATTCAAAATCAAACAGCGGCTTCAGTTGCAAAAGGGATGGAAGGAAAGAGTAAGAATTCTGAAGTCCGTAGGGAGGAAGATGAGGTGGAGATCGTAGAAGGAGAGGGAAGAAGACCCTATATGGAGCCTTTCCAGAGGGAAGAAAGAGGGGGATATGGGGAACGCTAGGAGGGATACTACGGCCGCCGAGGTGTCGATTTTGAAGAAAGACGGGGGGATTTCGAAGGAGGTGGGGGCTATGGTAGAGCAAGGGAAGATCGGGAAACCTGGGGTGCACCCAACACTTGGGAGAAGGGAAACTATGAAAGGATCAGAGAAAACGGTGGCGACCAGAAGGTGAAGAAGTTGAAGATGCCTATATTTGAAGGAGAAGATGCGTATGGGTGGATTTACAAGGTAGAGCGGTACTTTGCCATCAATGGGTTGACGGAGGAGGAGAAGCTGACATCAGCGGGATTATGCTTGGAGGGGAAAGCCCTATCGTGGTTTCAATGGAGAGATCAAAGGAGGCCGATCAGGAACTGGAGGGAATTCAAAGACTGTATAATAGAGCGTTTCCAAATTGATCAGGGAGGAGACTTCTATGAGCAATTCTTTACTTTGATACAAGAGGGATCAGTAGCAGATTACCGGGAGCAGTTTGAGCATCTAGCCAGCAGGGTGGAGCGACTCTCAGATATAGTATTGGAGGAAAATTTTATGAAAGGACTGAAGGCGGAGATACGAGCAGCAGTGAAGGTTTTGATGCCCCGTGACTTGGGGGAGGCCATGAAGTTGGCTCAATTAGTGGAATATCAAAGGAATTTGGAGAGAGGAGCTAGGAGCAACAACACCAGGGGCACTTACAGGATGACGACCACTCATCTAGCATCTAAAATTCCTGCAACAGGAGGGAGCCGAGAGGCCACCAAGGAGAAGACAAGAGTAGGGAGCGGAGGAAATTTCAAGCGGCTGACGGAGAAAGAGATGCAGAAGAAGAGGGCTAAGGGGTTGTGCTTCAGATGCGATGAAAAGTATACGCCATGGCATCGGTGCAAGGACCGAACTCTTCAGGTTCTCACCGTCTGTGATGACGAGGAAACTGAGGAGGGAGGTGAGGAGGAGATGGATGAGAAGCTACACTTGGATCTTGCTGAGGTTTCCCTGAACTTCGTGGTAGGGTTCACTACGAATCGCACCATGAAGGTGAAGGGAGAGATAGAGGACAGGGAAGTGGTGGTGTTGATTGATAGTGGGGCTACTCACAATTTCATTTCCACCCAGGTCGTTGATCAACTGGGAGTGAGATTGGTGGATACCGGTTGTTACGGGGTGATGATGGGTACATGAAAGGTGGAGAAAGGTCAGGGGATTTGCATAGGAGTGCGACTGATGATCCAGGGGATACAGGTGAGGGAAGACTTTCTTCCGCTAAAGTTGGGGAGTACAGACGTCATTCTAGGGATGAAATAGCTGCAAACTTTGGGGGACACCAAAGTGAATTGGGGAGCTCTCATGATGGAGTTGATGGTGGATGGGAGGAAGGTGGTGATTAAGGGAGATGCGGGGCTTTCCAAATCCCTAGTTTCTCTTAAAACGATGGTGAGGGATATTCAGTTAGCGGGCGGAGGGTATCTGGTGGAGCTGCACAGTTTGGAGGGAGAGAGTTTGGAGGAGGGAGGAGACATACCCCACTCCATTCAACCGTTGATTCAGCAGTTCCAGGAGGTGTTCCATCCACCTCAGGGATTGCCACCGTAGAGAGAGCAGGAGCATGCCATAGTATTGAAGGAGGGAGTGTTGCCCATTAGTGTGCGGCCTTATCGCTACCCTCAATTCCAGAAGGATGAAATAGAAATGTTGATTAGAGAGATGTTGGAGGCAGAAATCATTAGACCCAACATCAGTCCCTTCTCTAATCCGGTTCTATTGGTGAAAAAGAAGGATGGCAGTTGGCATTTTTGCGTGGACTACCGAGCACTTAACAAGGAAATTGAACTTAATAGGTTTCCCATCCCAGTTATTGACGAGCTGTTAGATGAATTGAGTGGCACAGTGATCTTCAGCAAGATAGATTTGAAATTAGGTTACTATCAAATTCGGATGAAGAAGAAGGATGTACCCAAGACGGCCTTTAGAACTGATGAGGGATATTATGAGTTTTTGGTTATGCCTTTTGTTTACCAACGCCCCCGGTACTTTTCAGGCCCTTATGAATAAGGTTTTCAAAACTTATCTCAGACGGTTTGTACTGGTATTTTTTGACGACATCCTGGTCTACAGCAGGACAGAGGAGCAATGGGAGCATTTGAAAAAGGTGCTAGAGGAACTGCAGGAGCACCAGCTGAGGGCCAACTTGAAGAAATGCTGCTTCGCACAAGTCAGTGTGGAGTACTTGGGCCATGTAGTGTCAAAAGAAGGGGTGGCAGCAGATCAGTCCAAAATTGAGGCAATGCTAAGGTGGCCAGTGCCGAAGAATCTGAAGGAGCTGAGGGGATTTTTAGGGCTGACAGGTTATTATAGAAGGTTCGTAAATGGGTACAGTAACATAGCATGGACACTCACTGAGCAGCTGAAGAAGGATGGGTTCCTATGGGGGGAGGCAGCTACAGTAGCATTTGAGAGCCTGAAGAAGGCGATGACGACGGTCCCGGTCCTAGCCTTGCCAGATTTCACTCAGACCTTCTTCGTGGAGACGGATGCGTTAAGATACAGGCTTGGTGCAGTGCTTATGCAGAATCGTAGACCATTGCCTTTTTCAGCCAGGTTTTGACTGCTAGAGCCAGGCTGAAATCAGTCTATGAAAGAGAACTAATGGCCATTGTTCTGGCCATCCAGAAGTGGCGACCCTACTTACTTGGGAGACATTTCGTGGTCAGGACGGATCAGAGGATTTTGAAATATCTGTTGAAACAACGGATGGTGACGGAAGAGCATCAAAGGTGGTTGTCCAAATTGCTAGGGTACAATTTTGAGATTCAGTATAGACCAGGAGCGGAGAACAAGGCGGAGGATGCTTTGTCCAGATGGATGGGGGAGCTACAAGTAGTGGCACTATCCGTTCCTTTGATACTTGATTGGGAGACAATCAGGGAAGAAAGTGTAAGAAATGAAGAGTTGGGAAGGATCATATCAGATTTGCTGAAAGAGGAGGGCAGCCATCCAGGGTACTCATTAGTTGGGAGACAGACTGCTATACCAGGGGAGATTTGTGATGCCCCGTACCTTGGTCCACATCCCAAATTTACTCCAGGAATTTCATGGAAGTGTAGTTGGGGGCCATTCAGGAGTGCAAAAGACCTACAAGAGACTTGCGACCGAGCTTTACTGGAAGGGAATGCATAGAGATGTATAGGAGATTGTGGCGAGGTGTGAGATCTGTCAGAGGAACAAATATTTGGCTATGTCACCGGGGGAACTACTACAGCCGTTGGCATTACCAGGACGAGTATGGGAGGAGATATCTATGGATTTCATAGATGGGTTGCCCCGTTCAGAAGGTTTCACAGTGATCTTGGTGGTGGTGGATAGATTGAGCAAGTATGCACATTTCATTCCCCTTCGACATCCTTACACCGCAGTGACAGTGGCTTCAACATTCATTAGAGAGGCGGTCATATTGCATGGGGTACCGGAAGCAATAGTGTCTGACAGAGATAAGGTGTTCCTTAGTCATTTTTGGAGGGAATTGTTCATGTTACAGGGGACAGTTCTAAAGAGGAGCATTGCTTATCACCTACAGACAGATGGCCAAACAGAGGTGGTCAATAGGAGCTTGGAGACATACTTGAGATGTTTTGTGTCGGAGTCACCCAAGCTTTGGGCCAAGTGGCTATCATGGGCGGAGTACTGGTACAATACATCCTTTCATTATGCTTCACAGATGACCCCATTCAAGGTATTATATGGAAGGGACCCCCCTCACTTGGTGCACTTTGGGAGTAGCAGTACTCCAGTTTCTTCAGTGGAGGAGTTCTTGGAAGAGAGGGATCGAGTGCTAGAGGAGTTGAAGAGGCATTTACTAAGAGCTCAGCAAATTATGAAGAAACAAGCGGATGGGCATAGAAAGGACATCCAGTTTGAAGTAGGAGAGAATGTATTTTTGAAGCTCCAATCATATAGGCATAAGACAGTTGCTCACAGGAGGAATGAAAAGCTGGCTCCAAGGTATTTTGGGCCTATTGAAGTGCTGGAGAAGATTGGGGCAGTAGCATATCGACTGAAATTACCACCCTCGGCAACTATACACCCAGTTTTTCATGTCTCGCAGTTGAGGAAGGCCATCGGTGACTACACTGCCAACCCCTAGCTACCAGCGACACTTACTGAGGATGCAAAAGTGATTCTGGAAGCCTCTGAGCTGGAGGGGGTCCACCAGACCGAAGATGGAACGAAGAAAGTGTTAATCAAGTGGAAGAATCTCCTGAATTACGAGGCCACGTGGGAGCCATACGAGAGGATGAAACAGCAGTTCCCTGATTTTCACCTTGAGGACAAGGTGATTCTTTGGGAGGGCGGTATTGTTAGACCGGTTCACTTGGAACCAGTCCAGAACCAACCGGCCAAAGAGCTGCTGGTCTATAGGAGGCGGAAACCTCTTCTAATTGGTTCGCTCAAGGGGGCCGGGCCCACTACTCTAATCAAGAGGAAATTCAAACGGAGTGGGGAGAATAGGGTTTGGGAGGGAAATTGAATTAGGAAATATATTGTATTAAAGGAGATGAGGGAATTAGGGAAAGTTATGTTTTGATTGATTGAGAATTAGGGTTTCTTGGTGTTTGAGCTCTAGACTCTCTTGTCTAAAGATTTGGGAGAGACGATCCTCCTCTCGAATTGAGGATCACTTGTATCTTGCTTTCGCATTGTTTTTGCTTTGCTTCCCTTATTGCAATCTATTATTTTGGGGCTGATTTCGCCCAGATTTTACTTATTTCTCGCTATTTTTCTCCAATTAGTGATAGGTTTGCTTGCGAACTCAAGTATTCCCTTAGGGTTGTGATAGGAAACACTTGGATTTCTAAGTGTTTCTCACCAAAACCAACTAGATCCAAGATGGAAGCTACTGTCCACAATAGTAAAACAGCCAAAACAGTAGAAAAAACAGGGAAAATCTGAGAAAAGAATGAAGAAACAACTTGTATTTTACTAGTAGATGCAAGAAAAATAGCAAAGATACAAGGATCCTCTATTCGAGAGGAGGATCGCACTCTCCCAATCTCTAGATCTCGATCTAGAGCCCTCACTATCCAAGAAGAACAAAGAAATTCTCACCATGACATAACCCTAATTCCTCTCTTTCTCCCTACTTAATGCATTCTAATTCAAAACAAAAGCAAAAGGACCTCTCTACCCTTCCTTCTCCCTCCAAAAACACTTAAACTATGTTTGAATTGCAAGTGGATCCCACCCCTTGGCCCTTTCCCTCTTCCGCCTCCCCCCTGTTCCGTTTCCGCCTGGAGAAGACCCGGACCGGCTGAGCCGGTCCAGGTTGGGCCGGTCCAGGTTGGACCGGCCTAACATTACCCCCTCCCAAAGTACCACCTTGTCCTCAAGGTGGAAAGAAGGAAACTGCTCTGCAATCCTCTCCGGTGGCTCCTAGGTGGCCTCATAGTCTGGGAGGCCGCTCCACCTAATCTTCACTTCCTTTCCCCCTTCTCATTGATGCGCACTCCTTCTACCGCTAGAGGCTCCAGTGTCACTTCCATGTCCTCCCTCAATGTGCTGGGCAGCTCTGGGCTTACTGCATGCTCCCCCACCACTTTCCTCAACTGTGAGACATGAAAAACAGGGTGTATTCTGGCTGTTGGAGGAAGCCTCAATCTATATGCCACCTCTCCAATTCTCTCCTCCACTTCAAAAGGGTCAAAATATCTCGCTGCGAGCTTCTCATTTCTCCTTTGGGCCATAGTCCTCTGTCGGTATGGTCGGAGCTTCAAGTAGACCTTGTCCCCAACTCCAAACTGTATATCTCTCCTTTTGCTGTCCGCCTGCTTCTTCATAATCTGTTGGGCTCTAAGTAGATGCCTCTTGAGCTCGTCCAACATCTGATCTCTTTCCTTCAAATGCTGATCCATGGCAGATATGGGAGTACTCCTATGGCTGTAATGTAACAGATGTGGGGGGTCCCTACTATATAACACCTTAAAAGGTGTCATCTTGGTAGCCGAGTGAAAAGAAGTGTTGTACCAATATTCTGCCCAGGCTAGCCATTTGGCCCACTATTTCGGTGTATCAGACACAAAGCACCTCAAGTATGTCTCCAAGCTCCTATTCACCACCTCCGTCTGCCCATCAGTCTGTGGATGGTAGGCTGTGCTCCTCTTCAATACAGTGCCCTGCATCCTAAATAACTCCCTCCAAAAGTGACTCAGGAACACCTTGTCCCTATCAGAAACAATGGACTCTGGTACCCCATGCAGGCGGACTATCTCCCTCACAAAAGCTGCTGCTACAGACACTGCTGTGTACGGGTGTCTCAAAGGAATGAAATGAGCATATTTGCTCAGCCTGTCGACCACTACAAGTATAACTGTGTAGCCTTCTGATTTTGGGAGCCCATCAATGAAATCCATAGTAATCTCCTCCCAAACCTTCTCTGGAAGGGCCAGAGGCTGTAGTAATCCCCCTGGTGCCATTGTCAGGTACTTGCTCCACTGGCAGATATCACACATTGCCACCATCTCCTCTACATCTTTTCTCATCCCCTTCCAGTACAATTCAGCAGCTAACCGGCTATAAGTTTTTTGCACTCCTGAGTGCCCTCCTATGGCACTCCCATGAAACTCCTGTAGCAGCTGGGGGATGTGGATGGAAGACCTTGGAATCACACTCCTTCCCTGATAGTACAGTCTCTCTCCCACCACTGAGTAGCCTGGGTGGCTGTTCCCATCTGATAACACATCCTCTTTGATTTTCCTTAGCTCCTCATTCTGAATGCTCTCCTCTTTGATGGCTCCCCAATCTATCAGTACTGGTACTGATACAGCAATCCCTTGGAGCTCCCCCATACAGCGTGATAAGGCATCCGCTGCCTTATTCTCTAGCCCCGGTCGGTAGTGGATCTCAAAATCATATCCCAGTAGCTTGGACAACCACCTCTGGTGCTCCTCTGTGACCATCCTCTGCTCTAACAAGTACTTCAGGCTCCTCTGATCAGTTCTGACAATAAAGTGTCTGCCCAATAAGTAAGGTCTCCACTTCTGGATGGCCAGTACAATAGCCATCAGCTCTCTCTCGTAGACAGATTTCAGCCTAGCCCGGGACGACAATACCTGACTGAAGTAAGCTATGGGCCTATAATTCTGCATCAACATTGCTCCCAATCCATAGCCCGAAGCATCCGTCTCCACCACAAACACCTAGTTGAAGTCTGGCAGAGCAAGCACTAGCACCGTCGTCATGGCCTTCTTCAGCTTCTCAAAAGCCTCTGAAGCTGCTTCTCCCCATAAAAAATTGTCCTTCTTCAACTGCTCTGTCAGTGGCCATGCTATGGTGCTGTATCCCCTCACGAATCTCCTGTAGTATCCTGTCAGTCCCAAGAACCCTCTGAGCCCCTTCAAGGTCTTGGGTTGAGGCCATGTCAGCATTGCCTCTATCTTGGACTGATCTGCAGCCACTCTCTCCTGGGATATCACGTGCCCCAGGTACTCCACCCGTGCCTGAGCAAAGTCACACTTCTTGAAGTTGGCTTTCAGCTGATGCTTTCTCAGCACACCCAACACCACGCTCAGGTGCTCTAGGTGTTCCTCCTCAGTCCTGCTATAGATTAGAATGTCATCAAAAAATACCAACACAAACCTGCAGAGATGTGGCTTGAAGATCCGGTTCATCAAGGCCTGGAATGTGGCAGGTGCGTTGGTGAGGCCAAAAGGCATCACCATAAACTCGTAATGACCCTCATGAGTCCTGAAGGCTGTCTTCTGCACATCTCCCTTCCTCATCCTGATCTGGTGGTAGCCTGACTTCAGATCGACCTTGGTGAACAGGGCTGCTCCATGTAGCTCATCCATCAACTCGTCAATAACAGGAATATGAAACTTATCAGGCACAGTCTCCTTGTTGAGAGCTCTATAGTTTACACAGAACCTCCAACTCCCAACCTTCTTCTTCACAAGCAAAACTGGACTAGAGAAAGGACTCACACTGGGTTGAATGATCCCTCCTTCTAGCATTTCTCCCACTAGCTTCTCAATCTCATCTTTTTGCACCTGAGGGTATCTGTAAGGCCTCACACGGATCGGAGATACTCCCTCTTTCAGGATAATCTGGTGCTCTTGCTCTCTGTCAGGTGGTAGTCCCACCGGAGGTTGAAACACATCCTCAAATTCCTGCAGAAGAGGCTGAACCAACATGGGAATGATCTTTTCCTCCCCCTCCTCCTGCTCCTCCAGGCTCTGCAGCTCCACAAGGAACCCTCCTCCTTCCTTATGGATGATTCTCGCCATTGATCTGAGTGACACTCCAGCTCTGGACAATCCTGGTTCCCCTTTTAGCTTCACCCTATTCCCCTCTATAATCAGCTCCATCACCATGGTCCCCCAGTTCACCTTTGTTTCACCCAAAGTCTGTAGCCACTTCATGCCCAGAATGACATCTGTGCTACCCAACTTCAGGGGTAGGAAGTCCTCTACCACTATGATCTCCTGTAGCCTCATCTCCACCCCTTTGCAGATCCCGGTGCTGGACTCAATCTTTCCTGTCCCCATCATCACCCCATAACTGCCTGTTTCAGTAGGCTCCATCCCTAGATCCTCCACCACCTGGGTGGATATGAAATTGTGGGTTGCCCCACTGTCAATCAGGACCACTACCTCCCTTCCAAGGATCTTCCCCTTCACCTTCATCGTATGGCTTGGAGTAAATCCCAACACAGAATTTAGGGAGACCTCGGCTACCTCTAACTGGGGATCAATCTGCTCCTCATCAGAATTATCACACTCTTCAGGCGCCTCGTCTATATAGACGGTGAGAGCCCGAAGGGCGCGATCCTTGCACATGTGCCCTGGAACAAACTTCTCCTCAAATCTGAAACACAGGCCCTTGGCCCTCTTCTCCTGCATCTCTTCCTCAGTCAATTTCTTGAAGCTTCCAGCAGATCTGGTCACCCCGCTCTTCTCCTTTCCACTCTCCCTAGGGACGCTAGGGTTTGGCCCTTTTGGAGCCAAATAAGTGGTGGTTGTCCTGATGGGTCCTCCGGATTGAGTGTTCCTCCAAGTTCTGGCGTTGGTCTTCTGGTTCTCCACCAGCTGAGCTAACTCCATTGCCTCCCTCAGGTCTCTTGGTCTCATGACCTTCACCGCATCCCTAATTTTTGGTTTGAGGCCCTTCATAAAATTTTCCCCCAAAGTACTGTTTGAGAGGCCCTCCATGTCTCCCACTAAACTCTCAAATTTCTTCCTGTATTCCTCCACTGTTCCCTCTTGAGTGAGGGCGTAGAACTGTTCTGATATCTCCCATGGGCTGCTTCCCCTGAATCTTTCCCTGATAGCCTCCTTGAAATCCCTCCAGGACCTCACCGGTTCCCACTTATCCATGTACTTGAACAAGGCAAATGCCGCCCCTTCCAAGCACATACTAGCAGCCATTAGAGCTGTCAACATTTGACCTGACCCGAAAACCCGACCCGAACCCGACCCAAAAATTTCGGGTTTGGGTCAACCCGAACCCGAACCGGGTTGGGTTCGGGTTAGAGATTTCAACCCGTTTATAAAACGGGTCGGGTTCGGGTTGACCCGGTGGGTTGCCGGGTTGACCCGCCAACCCGTTTTAACCTAACCACGCGGACATGACCCGCTGCCAAAGCGCCCTCGCGCGACCCCCCGCACCGCGCGACCACGCAGCACCGCGCGACCTCGCGCGACCCAGACCCCTCGCGCGACCCCGCCGCACCGCGCGACCAGCCGACCACGCCGCACCGCGCGACCGCCGCACCGCGCGACCCCGCACCCTCGCGCGACCCTGTCGCACCGCGCGACCGCCGCACTCGCGGGTCGTCCCGGGTCGGGTCGGGTCAACCTGGCAACCCGTCGGGTCGGGTCCGGGTTCGCATTTCTGACCTGTTTACCTAACTGGGTCGGGTTATGGTCGACCCGTTTGAACCCGGGTCAGTTCCGGGTTCGACCCGAACCCGACCCGTGACCCGAAATTGACACCCCTAGCAGCCATCAATCTCTCCTCCTCCATCAGGCCGTTCACTGCAAAATACCTCTCCACCTTATGGATCCACTCTTCCACATTTCCCTCCTCGAATTCTGGCATTTTCAGCTTCCTGGCCCTCGTGTCCACCCCGTATGCCCTATTCCCCCCATGACCTCCTCTGTCCCAAGCGATGGGATCTTCCCACGTTCCCCTCTCTCCATAACGGGGCTCAACCTCCCTCCTTGGCCGCCGGTAGCCATCTTCCCCTCGTGTCCCGCCATGATGGTTATAGATCCCCCATGGCCGGTCCAATGGGTCGGGCCTCCGACGTCGCCAATCTTCTTCTCTTCCTTCTCGGAAGTCTCTCATTCTATCATGTTCTTCCCGCCTGATGGACTCCCTAGGTGGCATCCTTCCGTTGCTGTCAAGCAGTTCCACATCCTCTTCCTCTTCTGGATTCACCTTCTCCTTATCCCTGCTCCCACTACCTTCTCCTCTTTCCTCCACTGGCACAGTCTTTGCTTGCCCTTCCAACAACTTCTTCATCATCTCCTCCAAAGCCATGAATTTTCCTTCCACATTCTCGCTAAATGTGGCCATCTTCTCCTCCAGATCCGCCTTAAGTTGACCCATCTCGGTCTCCAAGACTTCTACTCGCTTAGATGCCATGGGAAACAACGAGATACCTCCAGATCCTCCAGAAATCAGCAAAAACTGCAGCGAAACAATGGAAAAAACAGCCCTCCACCGCCCGGATCTTGCTCTGATACCAATTTGATAGGAAACACTTGGATTTCCAAGTGTTTCTCACCAAAACCAACTAGATCCAAGATGGAAACTGCTGTCCACAACAGTAAAACAGCCAAAACAGTAGAAAAAACAGGGAAAATCTGAGAAAAGAATGAAGAAACAACTTGTATTTTACTAGTAGATGCAAGGAAAATATCAAAGATACAAGGATCCTCTATTCGAGAGGAGGATCGCACTCTCCCAATCTCTAGATCTTGATCTAGAGCCCTCACTATCCAAGAAGAAAAAAGAAATTCTCACAAAACATGACATAACCCTAATTCCTCCCTTTCTCCCTACTTAATGCATTCTAATTCAAAACAAAAGCAAAAGGACCTCTCTACACTTCCTTCTCCCTCCAAAAACACTTAAATCATGTTTGAATTGCAAGTGGACCCCACCCCTTGGCCCTTTCCCTCTTCCACCTCCCCCCTGTTCCGTTTCCGCCTGGAGAAGACTCGGACCGGCTGAGCCGGTCCAGGTTGGGCCGGCCTAACAGGTTGCTTGCGAACTCAAGTATTTCCTATCAGCATCGTTTGGGATGGCTTTCTTACCGCTTCTTAAAATAGCTTTTTATATAAAACGCTACTTTAAGAAGCTATAAAAAAGCTGTCCCAAACGATACTTTAAGTAAACAGGTAGGTAGTTTGAAATGTTTTGGCTTTTATCTCCTCGTTATCTCTTACATTAAAATTATAGTGACTACGAGATTAGAACTCTGCTTATTTTTGTGGAAAGCAAGTATTTAGATGGTTATTGTAAACAACAACAATAATAATAATAATAATAATAATAATGTAACTGATTGTCCGTTCACAGGGATCTTGTCCTTGAATATAGTGACAGCATGAAAGTTCTTGCTCAAAGACTTCTAAGCATGATTTCTGAAAGCCTAAATCTGCCACATTCTTATATTCAAGATGCAATTGGAGAAGTTTACCAGAATATAACCATCAGCTATTATTCTCCCTGCCCACAACCAGAGCTTGCTCTTGGTTTGCAATCCCATTCTGATATGGGTGCCATAACTCTTCTTATACAAGATGATGTTGGAGGTCTTGAGGTATTGAAGGATGGAGAGTGGGTGCTAGCAAAACCTTTATCTGATGCCATTGTTGTGATTTTGGCTGATCAAACCGAGGTATTTATTTTATTCGCTTCCACATAGTATCCTAGTTCCTTCTAATTTTGCTCCACTTCTTTTCATCGAAGTTGACAGAAGTGTAGACGATAGAGCTTGGTGTTTGCTAGTTACCTACTTGCCTTATCGTTTGTTTAAAGGCTACCTCAACTTAGAATGTTTGCTGAGGGCATAGTTAACTTGTTTTCAACGTGAACATACTGAGGTGTGTTCGGGACATTTTGGTTCAAACTTAAGTTTCGTTTGGGACAGTTTTCTTACTGTTTCTTAAAGTAGTTTTTTAGTACAAAAATTTAAATTTTTGTACTAGAATGCTGCTTTAAGAAGCAGTAAGAAAACCATCCCAAATGAAGCTTTATTTTCTTTTAATAACGTCCAGATGGCTTCAATTTATGCCATTTGCACGCATTGAGAAAATAAGATGTACAATCCGATATTGATTCATGGAAATTTATAAAATGAAGGTTCATCTAGTAAGAGAGTGAAGTTTGGGTATATTTGCTAGCAAAGATTGTCATTTTTAAGATGGTTCGTAATGGATGTTAGGTAGTGTACATCTGCAATGTGGTATATACTTAAGTTTCGTTTGGGATAGTTTTCATACTGATTTTTAAAATAGTTTTTTAGTAGAATTTTTTTTTGAAAAGAAAATTTTGTAGTAGAAAGCAGCTTTAGAAAGAAGTAAAAAGGCTTGCTTCGTTTGGGATGACTTTCTTATTGTTTCTTAAAGCAGCTTTTTAGTACAAAAATTTTAATTTTTTATTAAAAAGTTGGTTTAAGAAATAATAAGAAAGTCATCCCAAATGCATGCAAATTTAAAGATGGTTGGCAATCTTTCTCAAATTTGTGATCATATACAGCTTGATTTAGGCAGTTTGATAACCTTAATCTTCTTTCTAAAAGGCGTAATATATAATTTGGGATCTGAAAGCTTTACTCTCATAAAAACTCCTACTTTATTGTATCGTCTGCAGATTCTAACGAATGGCATATATAGAAGCGCATTGCATCGCGCCATTGTCAATGCTGATCAAGCTCGGATCTCCGTTGCGACCTTCTACGATCCTGCAAAGACTCAAAAGATCTCTCCTGCTCTTCAGCTCGTCACAGAGCAGTCGCCACTCAAGTACCGTGAGGTTCTATACGGTGACTATGTCTCATCTTGGTATAGCAAAGGGCCTGACGGAAAGCGTAATATTGATGCTCTTTTGATTCAACAGTAGCTGAAAGAAACTCGATTGAGTGGGGAGGAACTTCCAGTTCTGAAGCTTTAGCATGTGATGAGTGCTGAATCTTTTAACTTTTCTTTGTTTTTGGACTTTGGATCATTGTGGGTAAGTATTTAAGGCTTGGTTTGAGAGACTGATCTTTTTTGTTGCTTCTTAAAGCAGTTTTTTAGCATAAAAATTTAAATTTATGTATTAAAAAGCTATTTTAAGAAGCAACAAAAAAATTTGTCTCAAACAGAACATAAAAAATGAAAAAAAAAAAAAAAAATGAATAATAAAGCAATTGTAATACTAAATTTTTCATGACAAATCTGTGTTTGTGATAAAGTAGCTTTTCTTGAGAAACTTTTATGGGGATAATTTTGATATTAATTTTCTTTTTGAGCCCTTTTTTTTGCTATTTTTATTTGATTCTTTGGATAAATCAAAATATAATTAATTTTAATAATGGATTTAATTATCTTTTATTTAAGTAATATATATATTAAAAAGAATATTAAATAATCTTTAATAAAATTTATAAATTTGACATGTGAAATAAATAATGTTGGTTTTGATCATTATGTTATTTATTTACATATTATTATTATTATTATTATTATTATTATTATTTAAATAAATTAATATAATTTGATCAATTTTATAAAGCAAAAAATTGAACAAATAGTAAAAAATCAATAGAAGTTAAGATTATAACTCATAATCAATCTTAAATTTAACAAAACAAAGCACATCCTTCTTTGTGATCACTTGGTTGTTATTTTATGTGTTATTTGGATTTTCTACTTTCTAGTCGTTTTCCTATTGAAGTTAGGTTTTTCACAATTAGTATTAGATCGATGAGATGGCAATATGCCTATATTTTAGGGACTTGTTGAGATTTTGTGATGGTTGGGTCTCTATGGCTTTGATGGGTTGAGGAGCTTGGCTTGAAAAAGAAAAAAAAAATAAAGGAAATTCAAAATTACTTTCATATCATAGAGTTAATTGAAAGTTTTTTTTTTTTTTAGAATTTTGATTTAATAATTTTTATTAAGATAAGCTTAAATTTAAAATGGAGTATTTTAGAATAAAAATAAATTATCTACTTATTTTTTAAGAAAAACTATGGTATAAATATTCATTAAATCTTGTTATATGTATAGAGTTTGTATTGCACAAATATCAAAATAAATCAAATGATTTTTATACTCATTCTGATATAATTTCAATCATGATATTCTGACAAACATTTTTTCCCATCTAAAGATATTAAAAATGGATAAAAAAAATTATGATTTTTTACTTTTGGGTTAAAAGATGTCAGCATTATTATCGATGACATTCATTGGCTGTATAAGAGATGATATGCATTGATGTTATTGGTGGTAATAGGTGACAAAGTTTGTAGATGCCAGCGACTATGTCGATGGCATGCATTAGCCATATAGGTGATGATGGGCAATGAAGTTGTATGTATCAAGGCTTGTGTTAATGGCATGCATCACCCTTTTGGGAGATGGTGTGTATTGACATTGTTAATAATGATAAGCAATGATAGTTAGTAGCTGTAGGAGAACGTAGTTTTCACGCTTCGTGATCTAAATTAAAAGAATTTTATTTCACTTTTGTTTTTATCTTTTCAATTTTCATTAAAAGTCAATATTATCTCATTTTATTCAAAATCCAGAGCTGATTAATTGTATTAAAGAAAACCAACAACCGCGGAAAACATTATTCACATTACTATAGTTGTCCATATTTATATTTTGTCGATAGTGATCAAAATAATATATACAACAGCTTTTATAAGCTACAAAATAATATACATAAACTAGAAGAACTTAAAAAAAGATTAAAGCATCATTACAGGTAAGCTTCAATACACAGGCTTCTTATCTTTGCGTGAAATCATATAAAATCACGTAATGAGCATAAAGCGTAACAACTAACTCAAATATTACAATTGAAATCAATGCAATAAGAAGAAAAAAGAATATGCTGTAAATTATATAAAAAAATCTATGCATCAATATCTATATTGGTTATCTATACTAATTACTTAGTTTATAAAACATCATATCTTAGTCTATTATATTATTAGTCACAGTATCATTAAATATTATAGTGTTAGTTGTAGTATCAATATCAATATTAGTATTCTCAATATCAGTCACAGTAACAATAGTCACTGAGTAATCACACTCAATATCAGTATAGTGTAAGCTTCAATATTAGTAATAGTAAGGAGTAATCAATGATAATAATCAGTATCAATACAATATTCAGATATTCAAAAGATGGTATTTTGATCTTACTCATGCACTTATAACTCCCAATCAATGAACATCTTATAACTCATCTTGAATAACATGATAGTCATCCAAACTCCTTATAACTCTCAATTAATCTCCAACTCCTTATGATTCTCATCCACTGGCTTACGCGAGTGGACCATGTGAATCTTGAGGATATCACATGAGGTAGGGGTGCCAAATCAAATTTGCAAAAGGGTCATAAATTCAAACCCGGACTCGACCCGCGGGTTAGCGGTTTGATCTGACCCAACCCGAGAACCCAGAATATCTGGAGCAGATGCCACTCGACAGCATGAAGGGTGCGGTTGTGAGCACATCACACAAATGAGCCAGGCGCTGGCGCTGGTCCGGATATAATGTGAGGATGCGAGCGCGGGTGAAGGCTCGGTGTTGTCGCGGCCGAGCGGGGGAGCTAGCAAGTTACAACCTAATCCTATGGTATAGATTGCAAGCATGGAGATGAATCTGGGCCATCCATATTGTGAGTGCGAAGTGGGAGAAGGGCGAGACCGCGTTGGGAGGGCGAATCTGGGTCGGAAGTGGGCCTTTCTGGGTTTTTGGGTCAACTCAACTCGACTTTTAAAAAGGGTTGGTTTGTTGAACACGAACCTAACTCATATGACAAAGGGGTTGACCCTAACCCATAATATTTGGGTTAGGTTCAGGTCAAGTTTTTGGGTCGTATCAAATATTGACACCTCTAACATGAGTTTATCATATTATATATTAGTATATGCACAAGATTGTGCAAATTATATATATATATCATATCCGTACATCGTATCAGATTCAGACTAGTAACAATATTACATTCTTGAATAACTCAATCATACCAATCATTTCAATACATATTTCCTTACAGTCTTATCATGTCAAATCATAGTATAATACTTGTCAATCCATTTCTAGTAATGCCTTTTTGCCTACTCATTTTATTCAAAAATATATCATAGATATTTAACTAGTGAAAATATGATAAAATTATATCATATGATTTAGAATAATCAAATCTATAATATATCAAGAGTTATATGGTGAAAGTTTAAGAAATTAGAAGATAATACATTTTTGATAGATTTAATAGATATACATATATAAAAATAAAAATCATAAAAAATGTAAGTAAGATAATATTTACTTACAACAATCAAAACACTTTTTTTAGAAGAAGTGATTGATGAAAATAATAAAAATTTGACTTTCCCTCATCTCTTCCTCTCCGTTCTTCATTTCCTTCCCAAGCAAGTCATGGCCGAAATGAAGAAGGGGTCGGCATTGGAATACTTTAATGTTTAGGTTCATAATAAAAAATATATAAAAATATTATTAGTCATCTAGCACGGAGGTGCTCAGACTTAGCACCGCAGCGCTGCAGGTCGAATCTAAAATTAGCATATAATAGAGACTCAATCGCCGTAATGTACTTTTTTGGTGCCGCTGTTATAAAAGCATATATTTTGCCTCTACCAAATAATTTTTTTTCATGAGTTACTATAAGTCAAAATTATAAATCATCTTCGCCATATCATTTATATTATAGTATTTTAATTACATGATTTTTTCATAAGTTTTTGACACTTGTGAAAATCCTTAAGAAATTGACACCTTTTAGTGCAAGTGAAATTTTGGGACTATCAAATTGTCTATTTTGTAAATCAATTCCACCAGAATTTTTAAAATAAAATAATTTATTTTTTTTAGATATTTTCTTATAATTTTTGAAGTCCCAAATAATTTATATAAGTTTTATGCTAAAAATTGATTAAATTATATTATTATATTAAATAAGTATATTAAAATAACTTATTCATTACTTTATTTTTCTTCTCATTTTCTCTAAATCTGCTAACAAGTGTAATAGGGAATTTAAGAGAGAAAAAGAGGAGAGAGAAATATAAAACTTATATTTGGAGGTCACATAGCGATTTTTGTTAGTTGCGCATGTTAGAAAATTTATTCATATCGTTGTAAGGAACATTTACCCTATTTCTGATTTCAAAGATTTTATATTTTTGATCTTGTTTCCATCAAACTTGGGTTTTCGTTACCTAAAAATGAGAATAATTTTGTATTAGTAAAACTTTTACCTCCTAACAATTAATATGTTATAGAGTTTGAGATTATAAATGTTTTGAGTATTAATTTGAGATTTTTTTGCCAGGTTATTTTTTAAAAGCAATAATTTTTTCCTACACATAAACTTATTTTGACATCTAAAAATAGTGCATTAGTTTAATTAAAACTTTAGGTAAATCCACTCATCCACCTGAGCATCCTCATCTCAGTAACAATTAACTTAATATTATGCTTTTCTTTTAATGGCCAATATTCTGCATCATAAAGCATTGCATGTCTCACAACCATCTTATAAAATTTTTCCTTAAGTTTGTGGGGGGCTTTTCTATTACATAACAAGAGCTATTTTTAACCGCACAAGTGCTCTTACAAAATAACCAATATTTTTTCTACATGAAAAATCCATCCCTTACCAAATAGTAGTGCCAAATGGGCTAATCCATCCCATTTAAGCTCATTTAATTTAGTCATTGGAAACCCAACATGAGCTTGGGGTATATCAAATTTAGGATGACATTAAAACTAAAATTGTCGTTGCTAGGTCTCAAATACTGGATGAGAACAATGGTGGGTTGCGTTAGGTAGTCAACAGCCAGCATACAATTTATTAAATAATCATGACATTAATCCTTTAATATATTATATTAATCCTAGGGTATTTCCTGAAAGCGGCATATTGTATGACCTGAATATAGTGACAAGTGTGCAAGACCCGTTGCCTCAACAACCAGGTGCAGTGTTAAATAGGCAAAGGTTCCCACATAATGAACATATGTGGACAAAGAAGCTAGTCCATGAAATTAAAATTATGATAGGAAATTAGATTATATGTTCTCTTACAAGCAAATTAATGGAATTAATTAATACTATAATTCCTTGGAAGATAAATATTCTATGCATTCAGAAAATTATATGGGTTTGAGAGAAGGTTAAGGAGATTGATAGTTTATGATTTAAATTATGATATTCTGGTAAGGTCATACTAGAAATGATATATGTGATTATAGATAAAAATTTAAAGGATAATATTATAAAAATTAATAGAATTAGAGTTAGAATTATAACTTTAAAGATCATTGCTAATACTAAAGTAATTAATATTATAATGCATGCTCTTCAAGTAGCTTTGGATATGTGTTCAAAATTAAAATTTTAGAATTACTTAGAAGAATTAATACAAAAGATATCTCTTGAGGAATGAGTTTTTATTGGAGGAGATGTAAATGGACATGTTGGTTGAAAGAGATGATTTTAAAAGCATTCATGATAGCTATTAGTTTGGAGCTAGTAATGAATGTGAAAAGATCATATTAAATTTTTTTGTAATTTATGATTTTGTAATTGTTAATATCTTATTTAAGAAAAGATATGAGCATTTCATCACTTATAAGAATGAATATAATAAAAATTAGATTGATTATTTTCTTATAAGAAAAATTAAACTTTTAAATTGCAAAGATTATAAAGTTATTTTGAGGGAAAATTTATATAACCAAAATTGCTTTTTAATTTCAGACTTTAAGATGAAGAGCTAAATACAAAATAAAGTAAAATATTATTTTGTGATTAGATGAAGGCATTTTAAGAATATGAACAAAAAAATTTTAGAGAGCAAGATTTTAAAGCTTAAGATTTTGTCTGTACATGAGGAAGCTAATGTTATGTAGAAAAAATAACTAGTATATTAAGAATGTTGCAAAAGATATGTTTAGAGCATCAAAGGAAAAAATTCTTAATGGATTAAATACTAAGGAGGACAAAATATATATATATATATATATATATATATATATATATATATATATATATATATATATATATATATATATATATATATATATATATATATATATATATATATATATAAACAAAGAAATAGAAGTAGTAAAGATTTAGTTCAAATGAAGTGCATTAAGGAGGAAGATCAAAAAGTCCTTTTATTAGAAAAGGAAATTCAATAAAGATTGATGAGATATCTTTAGAGCATCAAAGGAAAAAATTCTTAATGGATTAAATACTAAGGAGGACAAAAGATATATATATATATATATATATATATATATATATATATATATATATATATATATATATATATATATATATATATATATATATATATATATATATATATATATATATATATATATATATATATATAAACAAAGAAATAGAAGTGGTAAAGATTTAGTTCAAGTGAAGTGCATTAGGGAGGAAGATCAAAAAGTCCTTTTATTAGAAAAGGAAATTCAATTAAGATTGATGAGATATCTTGCTAAATTTTTCAATGAAGATTGTGAGAATACAATTGATTTTAATGGCATTAGCATCATAAATGAAAGTATATATTTTTATTTTTATTGACGTATTAGTAAAATTGAAGTTAGAGAGTCTTTAAGGAAAATAAAGTATGGAAAAACTATTGGACATGATGACATTCCAGTAGAGGTGTGAGAATGCTTAGGAAATGAAGAAATTTTTTGGCTTACTAAACTTTTTAATATTATTTTGAAGACTAAAAATATGTTAGATGAGTGAGAATGAGTGTGTTGATTCTTTTTTTTAAGAACAAAGGTAATGCATAAGATTGAGCGAATTACAGAGGAATTAAGTTAATGTGTCATACTTTAAAACTATGGGAGCGAGTTATAGAGCATAGATTATTACAACTAATTCTATTGTTTCTCAAAATCCATTTGGATTCATGTTGAGTAGGTCTACTATGAAAGTTATATATTTATTAAGAGTTTTGAAAGAGAAGTATAGAGATAATAAGGAGGATATTCATATAATATTTATTGATTTAGAGAAAGCATATGATAAAGTTCCAAGAGAAGTGCTATGAAGAGTTCTAGAAAAGAATTTGGTAAATAATACTTATATTCAAATCGTTAAGGATATATATGCAGAAGCTGTTATATGTGTTCAAGCACAAGGTGGTTTGACTAAGTATTTTCCTATTTTTGTTGGATTACATCGAGGATCAGCTTTATGCCCATATCTTTTTGCTTTAGTTATGGATGTTCTCCCTTGACATTTAGAAGAGGTTGTTGTACTCTAGTGTATGCTTTTTGCTGATGATATTCTTCTTGTTGATAAGACTAGAGAGACAGTGGAAGGCAAACTCAAACTATAAAGGTCAACCTTAGAGTCTAAAGTTTTCATTTGAGTATATTAGCAAAATTTTCATGTTAAAAGATCTTGTTGGGGTATTGTGTCTTTGGGCAATTAAGCCATTAATAAGAGTGCACATTAATTTTAGATATCTTGGATCTATTATTCCGACTTATGAATACATGGGGATATTATTAGCAAATTGAGGTTGGATGGCTTAAGTGGAGGAATGCATCGGACTTCTTGTGTGATAGAAAAATCCCCCTCAAACTTAAAGAAAAAATTCTATAAGATGATTAATGGTAGTAGCAATCCAATGATCCGGTTAGAAAAATAGATTTATTGAATTTAGCTTATGTTAAGAAAGGTGGGTAGACCTAAGAAGAATTGATTAGAAAATATTGAAAATAATTTTTCTTTATTAGATTTAAATGAAAATTTAACTCTTAATAGAACACGAGAAAAAAAAATTCAGCTAGCCACTTCACATAGTAGGATGAAGGCTTAAGATTGTCGTTGTATTAATAGTATTAAAATATCAAAATATACTAACTTTTTTTTTTTTCTTTGATCTACTCAAGAACTGATTTCCTTCACAACAAACTATGCACCCTGCAATCAAAGTAGACGGCTGAAGCAGCATCACTTTCATGCTAAGTTTATCATACAAATTGCTGCTATTATTTGTAGACACAGCAGCCATTTATTTACAGCAGAAACTGGCAATCCTTAGTACAATCTCTTTCACAAGCCACACCACACCATATTAGTTCTTCTCACAACAATTATTTAAGAAAACACCAGAATCACATTCCTCTTCAGTTTCTGGAACTTTATATTGAGTCCAGATCCTTACTAAAACCAGGGAAGTGATCATCTTGGTTTATAAACTGGCTGCAATTGATCCCCTTCGCCGCGAAGCTTGATACAAGCATTGGTAAGATCTTCGCAAGCAAGATCCTAAAACCAGCTGAGTTGTTTTTGCAACCGTCCACGGATCGCATTCCCGACCCATATGACCCAACTCGAGCACCGTCCATGTAGGCTTTGCAAGCCAGAAGGATGTCGAGAGCGTGTTCGACGAAATGCTCCTCTACATGTGCCTCAAAATGCTGTGAAAATTTACATGAAGAACATAAGCAAAACTTCAATTTTTTTTATGAACAAGGTTCTAATGAAATCTGTAAATTGACCTTAGGTGGTTGCCTCATAATGTACAGCATTGATTTGCATGTAAGAAGGAAAGCATTTTCGTTGTAGTTTATAGAGTTTCTCTCTGCCTCAACTCTCCCTATCTGTTTGTCAAAACCAGCTTCATTGAAGTATGGCTTATCATTGAGGACAAGAGCTTGAAGAGAGAGCAAGACTTGAAGGATGTTAGAGCTATCTGGATTCCATACTTCAGTGCCACTACCAGCCCATGTATTCAGAAGGCTGAGACAGATCTTTCCGGATTCATACAGGTTCGGGTTCAGTTTCAGCCCGCCCGAGTGGTAGTGAACAATCTGCTTGTAAAATAAAATTTGATCAAGATTTCCTAAGCCTTGTTGTTGTGAGTTGGAACAGGCCAACTCATATCAAGGGGTAATATTACAAAGAGGCCTGAGCCTACATGCATGACATGACATTAAGAATAGTTACATGAGCTCCCTATGCATATGCATGGCATATATGATCATTATAGAATTTTTGTGCAATTTCTTTATCTGTGAGAATTATTTATCTTACTAAGTTTGTAGCTCATTTCATGCTACACTATGATTTTAGCCAAAAAAAATAAAATAATACAAGGATTATGAATCAGGTATCTACTTTGTTTTTATAGTACTATGTGCAACTTTATGATTCCAGATATTGTATGTAAATAATATAAATGAAAGATAGCAAGCGTATATGAATTTTTATTTAGAAGATATATTAGAAGCTCTATAATGATTTGATGATTTTAATTATGACCACTGTGGGCTCCAAAAATTTGGCACCGGCCTCCCCCGTTGCTTTTCGGGTGAGTTTTAAAAGATTAAATTCCAGGGTAAATTTTGGGAAGGTAGATTGGGTTTGAAGATAAGACACCAAGAGATTTCGCCTCATTTTGAGGGGAATTTATGATCTGAGTTCTTGTTTCCTATAGGTGTAAGCCCCTATAGTTAATTACCCCTATCGATCACGAGACAACTTTCGATTAAGGCTAGTAGTCAATCAGGTACATAGAACTACGTGTTATCTGGCATATAGTAGCAACACTACGGGAAAACACGCGAATACCGTCGGATTTTCCGGCGAAAAATTTTGGACGGTAATAAACGGCGCAGTTTCCGGCGGATTTGGTCGACGTAAAATTTTGAGAGCAAGATTTTAAAGCTTAAGATTTTGTCTGTACATGAGGAAGCTAATGTTATGTAGAAAAAATAACTAGTATATTAAGAATGTTGCAAAAGATATGTTTAGAGCATCAAAGGAAAAAATTCTTAATGGATTAGATACTAAGGAGGACAAAAAAAAAAAAAAAAAAAATATATATATATATATATATATATATATATATATATATATATATATATATATATATATATAAACAAAGAAATAGAAGTAGTAAAGATTTAGTTCAAATGAAGTGCATTAAGGAGGAAGATCAAAAAGTCCTTTTATTAGAAAAGGAAATTCAATAAAGATTGATGAGATATCTTGCTAAATTTTTCAATGAAGATTGTGAGAATACAATTGATTTTAATGACATTAGCATCATAAATGAAAGTATATATTTTTATTTTTATTGACGTATTAGTAAAATTGAAGTTAGAGAGTCTTTAAGGAAAATAAAGTATGAAAAAACTATTGGACATGATGACATTCCAGTAGAGGTGTGAGAATGCTTAGGAAATGAAGAAATTTTTTGGCTTACTAAACTTTTTAATATTATTTTGAAGACTAAAAATATGTTAGATGAGTGAGAATGAGTGTGTTGATTCTTTTTTTAAGAACAAAGGTAATGCATAAGATTGAGCGAATTACAGAGAAATTAAGTTAATGTGTCATACTTTAAAACTATGGGAGCGAGTTATAGAGCATAGATTATTACAACTAATTCTATTGTTTCTCAAAATCCATTTGGATTCATGTTGAGTAGGTCTACTATGAAAGTTATACATTTATTAAGAGTTTTGAAAGAGAAGTATAGAGATAATAAGGAGGATCTTCATATAATATTTATTGATTTATAGAAAGCATATGATAAAGTTCCAAGAGAAGTGCTATGAAGAGTTCTCGAAAACAAATTGGTAAATAATACTTATATTCAAATCGTTAAGGATATATATGCAAGAGCTGTTATATGTGTTCAAGCACAAGGTGGTTTGACTAAGTATTTTCCTATTTCTGTTGGATTACATCGAGGATCAACTTTATGCCCATATCTTTTTGCTTTAGTCATAGATGTTCTCCCTTGACATTTAGAAGAGGTGTATGCTTTTTGCTGATGATATTCTTCTTGTTGATAAGAGTAGAGAGACAGTGGAAGGCAAACTCAAACTATAAAGGTCAACTTTAGAGTCTAAAGGTTTTCATTTGAATATATTAGCAAAATTTTCATGTTAAAAGATCTTGTTGGGGTATTGTGCCTTTGGGCAATTAAGCCATTAATAAGAGTGCACATTAATTTTAAATATCTTGGATCTATTATTCCGACTTATGGTAAAATACATGGGGATATTATTAGCAAATTGAGGTTGGATGGCTTAAGTGGAGGAATGCATCGGACTTCTTGTGTGATAGAAAAATCCCCCTCAAACTTAAAGGAAAAATTCTATAAGATGATTAATGGTAGTAGCAATTCAATGATCCGGTTAGAAAAATAGATTTATTGAATTTAGCTTATGTTAAGAAAGGTGGGTAGACCTAAGAAGACCTGATTAGAAAATATTGAAAATAACTTTTCTTTATTAGATTTAAATGAAAATTTAACTCTTAATAGAACATGAGAAAAAAAAAAATCAGCTAGCCGACTTCACATAGTAGGATGAAGGCTTAAGATTGTCGTTGTATTAATAGTATTAAAATATTAAAATATACTAACCTTTTTTTTTCTTTGATCTACTCAAGAACTGATTTCCTTCACAACAAACTATGCACCCTGCAATCAAAGTAGACGGCTGAAGCAGCATCACTTTCATGCTAAGTTTATCATACAAATTGCTGCTATTATTTGTAGACACAGCAGCCATTTATTTACAGCAGAAACTGGCAATCCTTAGTACAATCTCTTTCACAAGCCACACCACACCATATTAGTTCTTCTCACAACAATTATTTAAGAAAACACCAGAATCACATTCCTCTTCAGTTTCTGGAACTTTATATTGAGTCCAGATCCTTACTAAAACCAGGGAAGTGATCATCTTGGTTTATAAACTGGCTGCAATTGATCCCCTTCGCCGCCAAGCTTGATACAAGCATTGGTAAGATCTTCGCAAGCAAGATCCTAAAACCAGCTGAGTTGTTTTTGCAACCGTCCTCGGATCGCATTCCCGACCCATATGACCCAACTCGAGCACCATCCATGTAGGCTTTGCAAGCCAGAAGGATGTCGAGAGCGTGTTCGACGAAATGCTCCTCTACATGTGCCTCAAAATGCTGTGAAAATTTACATGAAGAACATAAGCAAAACTTCAATTTTTTTTTATGAACAAGGTTCTAATGAAATCTGTAAATTGACCTTAGGTGGTTGCCTCATAATGTACAGCATTGATTTGCATGTAAGAAGGAAAGCATTTTCGTTGTAGTTTATAGAGTTTCTCTCTGCCTCAACTCTCCCTATCTGTTTGTCAAAACCAGCTTCATTGAAGTATGGCTTATCATTGAGGACAAGAGCTTGAAGAGAGAGCAAGACTTGAAGGATGGTGGAGCTATCTGGATTCCATACTTCAGTGCCACTACCAGCCCATGTATTCAGAAGGCTGAGACAGATCTTTCCGGATTCATACAGGTTCGGGTTCAGTTTCAGCCCGCCCGAGTGGTAGTGAACAATCTGCTTGTAAAATAAAATTTGATCAAGATTTCCTAAGCCTTGTTGTTGTGAGTTGGAACAGGCCAACTCATATCAAGGGGTAATATTACAAAGAGGCCTGAGCCCATAAGCATGACATGACATAGAATAGATACATGAGCTCCTTATGCATATGCATGGCATATATGATCATTATAGAATTTTTGTGCAATTTCTTTATCTGTGAGAATTATTTATCTTACTAAGTTTGTAGCTCATTTGATGCTACACTATGATTTTAGCAAAAAAAAATAAAATAATACAAGGATTATGAATCAGGTATCTACTTTGTTTTTATAGTACTATGTGCAACTTTATGATTCCAGATATTGTATGTAAATAATATAAATGAAAGATAGCAAGCGTATATGAATTTTTATTTAAAAGATATATTAGAAGCTCTATAATTGATTTGATGATTTTAATTATGAACAATGTGGGCTCCAAAAATTTGGCACCGGCCTCCCCCGTTGCTTTTCGGGGGAGTTTTAAAAGATTAAATTCCGGGGTAAATTTTGGGAAGGCAGATTGGGTTTGAAGATAAGACACCAAGAGATTTCGCCTCATTTTGAGGGGAATTTATGATCTGAGTTCTTGTTTCCTATAGGTGTAAGCCCCTATAGTTAATTACCCCTCTCGATCACGAGACAACTTTCGATTAAGGCTAGTAGTCAATCAGGTACATAGAACTACGTGTTATCTGGCATATAGTAGCAACATGGGTTTAAGTGTTTGGAACTTGAAGGGTTGATATTTAAAATTATAAAATTCACTATCTTACACTTAAAGCGGATGGTGGGGGAATGGATTATGGACCCGATCAAGATCCCATGGTTCCTTTGTTCCGGGCCATCGTGGTGTCGAGTCTACTTAGACAGAGAAGGTAGTCGACCCAACCTGACAAAAGGATCCTTATCGGCAGCCATGGGTTGCTTCGCCCAAGGGTACTTTGTATACCTCGGGAGAGTGTTTGTTTAAGGAGACAAATTTGAATTCATCTTAGCTAACAGAGGGCTTTGTGCCTTGTCGATTATATCGTATTGATTCATACTCAAGGATTTGATGTCATTGGAGAGCATACGGGCTTTGGCCATAACCATAATATAGTGGTGTCATTTTGCGGAAAACCACCCGGTTTAGAGGGCCCAGGTCATAATCGTTTACTTGCGGTGTCATTTCGTGGCAAAACAGCCGGTTAGAGGACACATGTCACGCTCTTACTGACAGGAAATAGTTTGAGAATGAATCATAGTAATATTCTCGACTAGACATTAGCTTTATGTGAGCTGAAGTTTTTTTCATATTTATCCACCTCGATAAACTGTTGCGGAGTGTGAATGAATTTTGTGCTTTAAGTGGTTGATGATTAATTTCAAATTTAAATATTTGGGATTTATGAAATTTTCGGAGTTTTGAACATTTGGATGCATTTTTTTTTAAATGTTTGGAATTAACCACTCTGATTGAGATCTTCATTCAACACGGCCATCATCAGAGTTTTTATGAGGTCACTTTCATTTTATTAATTGAATCTTGTCGACTCTGCCTACTTACCGACTTTATGCCTTTATTTATGAATTTTCCTTGTTCATAGGCCTTGAAGGCCTAACATGAATGTATAAAATAAATATACCGGTCGATACATTGATTATATATTTATTTGATAGTTTGAACCGTTTTGACTCCTATCTACCAGCATAGAATGATCGGGCTCGAACTTAGATTTATTGTTTGACCTGCGCAACATCCCTAAATGTCGTGTGTGTTCTCATAACACGCTCGTCAGGGGCCCATGCGGGTATTTGATTGCATATGCACTTCTTTGTGTTTATGTGTATACATTTGTAGTGCATGTATAGGGGGTATTTTCAGGAACATTTAGCATTGATAAACTGTGCAAATGATCAGTTTCCGGGTGTGCTCAATGCTCTATATAGAAGCCCGTAGACGTCTTTTGTATGCTTGTACAAGTGTTACAAATTCAGTAGTGGCATTGTACTAGTTATCCGCATGTTTCGTACATGTAGACTATCCTGCACTGCTTGTTATTTTCTCCAAGTAGATAGTTTTGCACAATGTGTCGCTTTCTGCAGGTGGATTCTAGTGCACTAACGAATCTTCTTCTTTTGATTATAGATGATTGCATTTGTTGCAGTGCTTTCATATTTGCCCATATTCAATTTGTTGAATATGTAATGGGTCTCCTACAACTACTACGACAGCCTGTAGGTGTGTTTGCACTTGCTGCATTCCTTACACTGTTGCTTATGAGTAATGTGCAGAAATTTCAGTCATCATAAGTCATTGTTTGCAATTGCTCATTGATATTTTGTTTGTGATCATTCAAATACTTCAAGTTGATTGGATATCCCTGCCCTTGTGTAATAATGATGCTTACACTTTAACCAACAATGATAGTCTTTTAATATATGTTGGAAATTGTATGTTGTTGCTCGCGAATTATGTTAGTGCATCTATCACAGCCTTCTTGAATGCATTTATCGAAGTCTCCTTGATTGTATTCGTCGGATGTCTGTCAGCCTCATTATTTACAAACAAGTCAACGTATTTTTCTGAAGTCAAATGATGTTGATCACTTGCAAATTGTATTTGTCTAAGACTTATTCAACAAACCTTGATCATCAATTTGTGACGTTCACTATGTATTAGTCTCCTTTATTGATGAACCTTCTATACATTCAATTATTGTTGATGATAGAGATACTATTGCACCCTTCTATGTTTATTCATTTTGTCAATCTATCGCATCGCCGGTATTTGCTAGCCATCAAATTACATGCTGAATCCTTCTGGTCGTATTTGATTGCATGATTGACATAAAGTCTCTTAACATAATAAATTTTGCAAAATGAACAGTAAAAAATAAAAAAGAAACTGTGAAGCCAATGAGCAAATATAATAAACCAACCTTCAAGCAATTAATATGCAGACCTTTCAGGTAACTCAAAAAAATAAATTTGAAAATAATATACTTACCGGCGGTTCCTGAGGATAATTGCTAGGTAAATGAATATCAAAGAAGAAAAGGCCATGATAATAAGGTGTTCCAGGCTGTCCAGCAATTGATGCCCTCAAAAGATCAACGCGCTCCTCATAAACTCTAACATAAATACTCTCTGTGAAAGTGTATAAAGAAAAGAGAATCAGGAACCAACAAAATTTGCTAACATTATTAAAAATATGCATAATCAAATAACATCATCTGAATGAAATTAAATGAATTTATAATATTCTTCCACCTCCTTTCTGAAGTGTCAAAGCAGACTCACAAAATTTCCAGGCATGCCAGCAAACTAAAACGGAGCGCGGGTGTATGCGGGAATTAAGTATTAAGTATATAAATTGCCCTAAATTTGAACTTTCAAAATCTCTCATCACTTACTGTATCAATGTCAGAAAAAAATAAAAAACAATAATAAAAAAAAGAAATACACACAAACAAACGATAAAACATTGAACAGACCAGGAAGGTTTTTCTTAAGAATGCTCCATTCTTGATGCACCCTCTTCAGCCAACCATTTTTAACCTGAAACCAACCCAAAAGAAGTTTTGCATGCTAGCCAGAAGTAGAGAAAAAATCAAGTAATAAGTAACAATCTTGCCTGGGACGCTGCTGCATCCTGTCTGAAAACATGTGCAAAATGATGGTCCAAATAGCCAAACACACTATCAAACTGTTTAAATCTCTCTGCTTTCTCACAGCCTAACATAAGTGCTGATCTTCCAATCTGTTCTGCTCCACATTTTGCTCTCTCCTTCCACCCTTCAAATTGCAGTTCATCACCACCCAGTGATGGCACGTTGATCTCTGAAATATGCAGCCCAAGGGAATTATTTCCATTAACCAGCTGAAGATTATCTCCAGTCCTTGAGGAATGAGATGATAAAGAGCATTCACCTATTTTATCAAGACAATTGAAATCCCTCAATTTTTCGCAAGATGGACTGGAAGAACCACCAATGCTGAATAGCCGCTCAACTATATTTGTAAGAAATCTAAACGTCACTGAAGGAAGCAAAAGGAAAGCAGCATCCCACAAACCTCTGTTGGAACCTCCATTGGAACCATGTCCAACCTTTATTTCAAAAAGTTACGCCAGCTTCAAATCTTTAGAAAGAAATAAATATAATAAACAGAAAAAAGTCAAGCTTACTTGCAATATACGTACGAGCAGATGCACCTCTAAGATGCCAATAGACAGAGAGGAAGAGGAGAGAGAGAGAGAGAGAGAGAGAGAGAGAGAGAGAGAGAGAGAGAGGCTGGCAAATGTGGAAAGCAATAGTTGCAGTGAAAATATGTAAAGACGGAAAATAATATAAATAAAAAAACATAATTAAATCATGGGAGCACGTTATAATTTAGGACATATATTAGTTAACATGAATAACTTAGATAACTATATATGATCATAAGCATTAGCAAAAGGAGATGACATTTAAGGATTAAGGAGCAAAGCAAATATTCTGAGCTTAAGGTGGGCAATCTTATTTCTATTTTATAATAATATTACATGTTCTTCTAAATTTTATGTATTGATTAATATGCCTTTTTATGCATTTAATAGCATGATTACTACAAGATCATTATTACAAATTGTCTACAAATGATTGTCTCTGATTCTATGCACATGATACTGATATTATCATGGATATTATTTAGAAAACATCTTGTTTCAAATTTCCATGATTTTATCATATAATATAAGGCAAAAGTCATTGATAAAATAATGAATAGAATGCAAGAATAATATTTTATATAGGAATGATTGCACATGATTGCATTTATATGTTGAAAAATGGAATTCACTCTCTCATCATACTAGTAGGGGATGCTTTGTACTAGCACATAGAGGTTTAAATACTATCCCTCACTTTGGTGTTGGGATAGGCTTAAAAAAAAGGATATTAATACAAAAATATCTTAAATCGTATAATTAGATGGTGCTCATGTGATGGTTGTACTATAAAAAAAATGATAAGATATGCATCTTTACTTATGCTATTTTTTTTAATGCTCAGATATTCTATGACATTATATAGATTCATTTATGATAATTGATAACTGGCATATATATTATTGTCTTTATTTTGTTACATTGATATAGTTTAGAACTATAATATACCCACTAGTTATATTTATAACTCACATTAATTATTTAATAACTATTTTGAAGGACGTCATCATGGATTGAATGAGTGATAGAGGGAAATTTGCATAAAGATGATGTGGAGCAACAAGTGATAAGTACTTACATTTTACAATTGTGATAATAATAAGTGTACTTTCTTACTGCTTTCTAAAGCAACTTTTTAGTACAAAATTATTTAGTTTAATAAAATTTTCTATTAAAAAGCTGCTTTAAAAAGCACTAAAAATGCGTCCCAAACGAAACCTAAGTTATGAAAAAATAAATGTGTGTGGAGTTAGAATTTGCTGGTGGAATGGGTTTTCAAAGATGTAAGGATAAAAGGGAGGGAAATAGGGGAAGATTTGACCTCATTCTCGTGTAATTTGGCATGCTCGGATATCTCGCTTTGGACATGTTCAACAACTTGATGAACGGCTGATGATGAGTCAAGTTCATCAAGCCTATCCAAGCCAAAAATTTCATAAGGGTGCACCTGAAACATTAATGAGAAGAAAAAAATATAACCCATCAGCCTTCACATAAATATTTAACAAAAAAAAAGGTAAAACAAATGCTTTCGCAGCTGATGAACAAGAGCCTATGCCAGGTATACTTTTTTTCTTTTTACAAGAAGAACACGAAGTTCTTTCAGTTGAAGGACGTTCATTGTTCAACATATGTACTAATTATACAAACAGATAACTGCCCTAATTAATTTACTATCTCCCAGCCTACTGAGGAAAATCTGCTCAATCACGAATTAAAGGTCACCAAACAGAAAATGCAGCAATGTCCCCATAATTTTGATTCATCAATTCACATGTAGTTTAAGAAAAAGCAAATGAAAACACAAATGCCAGAATTACAATGTCAGCACAAAGGACAACTATTTAAGAAGCAAGCATCAACAAAGGCTTCGTTTGGGGTGGCTTTCTTCCTGCTTCTTAAAGCAGCTTTCAAGTACAAAAATTAAAACTTTTGTACTAGAAAGTTGCTTTAAGAAGCAGTAAGAAAGCAGTCCCAAACAAAGTCAAAGTTAATGTATCATTCCATAAGAATATAAAGAACCACAAAATGTGGCTCCATGGGCTGAAATTTCTAATTGCCATAATTCAGATGTAAAAATTAAAATATTAAAAAATGGCAAAATAAATGAACTGTTATACTACACAACTGTTCAACATTGTTGGCTACCAGCCGAAGCATGCTTCATTAAAAATGTGGAATTAGTTGAAAATTCCTCATGCAATCCATGACACAGTTCTGACCAAAGATCATTTAATTTCTTCACTTTCAATTGTTTTCTTCATAGTATTAATGTCCTGTTTAAATTGGCCACCAAATGTGTAGTTGTTTGGAACAAAAGTTAGACTTTAACCAGTACAAGGGATCTACCCTTGCATATCAAACACCTATTATGGGTATTTAACTAGTATAATGGATATACTCTACATAGTTTTCTAAAGTCAATCTACAATTTGTCTGCATGATTATGCTGTTTAGGGCAGCTTTTTTATTACTTTCTAAAGCAGCTTTCTAGCATAAAAATTTCCTGAATTAAAAATTTTTATACTAAAAAGTTGTTTTAAAAAAGAATAAGAAAGCTATCCCTAATGAAGCTTAAATCAACTTTTTGAAAAGTCAATAGTGTGCTTTATGTCTCAGGACAGAAATACAATTCAAACTAGCATTCCTTGTTCATCTTCCCACTAGTATCTGTAGTTGAGCTTAAATTAACTACATTACAGACTACGTTGCACCGATACGGATACGGCGACATGGATACGATACGGATACGGGACACGGCAATTCTTAAAAATACAGGATACAGATACAGCGCGAATACGACATTATAATATATAAATCATACATAAAAAATAATAAATTAATCAAAGCATAATATTTGAAATGACAAAAAAAAAATTTGAAAGCAATATCATTTGTAGCATTGTATCTTACAATATCAAAATAAAAGTAAGTATTAAATATTTAAATATCTAGTACAACAACAAAAACAAAAACATAAATTGTCCAACATATGAAGATTGAACTATTCAATAGAAAGAATGATAGGATTAGCTTCTTCAGTGGTTTGTCTTTGAATTTCTATATCATCTTCAATGAATATCATAGCTTCCAATTCATGTTCATCAAGTGAAAGATTAGCAATTTCTAATATTACCATATCCTCAAGAGATTCAAATACATCTCCCGCAACATCCCACATCATATTGTCTCCTTCCATATAAGTTGAAGTTTTCCTTATGAGAAGACGAAGGTTTGTAGCACGTAAACTAAATCTTCAGCCCGTTGTGGAGCAATTTTATTTCTCTTCATTGATTGGATGAATGAGTATATGCTCCAATTTCTTTCACAACAAGATGAGTATGAAATTTGGCCAAGCAATTTTATTGCAATTGTTTGAAGTAGAGGTGTTAAAGCTCCATGTATAATCCACCACATTTTTTGATCAATTCTCCACCTATCACGCAATGACTCTTGGTCACCAAAGTCTTCTAAATAACCAAAAACTTTAGCAAGCTCAATATTAACACTTCTTCTCTCCTTCTCATTTGGAAAATAACACTTCAAACATGTTTTTCTCATATTTGAAATTTCTAAATCTTTCTGTGAAGAAACTCTTTGAGGATCCTCTTAAAGTCATTCTTTGATTGAATATCTTCAAAGAATATTAAAAGCAAATAATAAAAAAATGTTGAAGTTACTAAACAACAAATTATAAATTAATAATGAAAAAATATTGAAATTTACCTGAGATTTAGTGAGTGAGCCAAGCAATGTAAAGATGTATTACTTTTGCTCCACCTATCTTCTAGAATAGCATAAATAACATCCCAAAAGCTTGAGTCTTCATGAAGTGCTTTTCTCTTATATCTATATATAATTTCTTTTACTTTGGATAACATTGAATCCCATATCTCATAAATGAGATGTAAATAAGACTTATCCGTATCTGCTACTCTCAACATCTCATAAATTGAATCTGTGAAGTTTAAGATGTATTCAATCTCATCCCACCATAAATCATCTAAAAGCTTATTCTTTACATACCTAGCCTTTCCAACATCATCTTCCTTATAATATGACCAATTATCACTTATCACCATAGCTTGAAGAGCATTTTTAATTTTTTGGAATCTTCTCAACATCACTATAACAAAGGCAAACCGAGTTTCAGCAATTGCAAGCATCCTCAAATTAGAAAAATTATTGAACATAGAGAGTCTCATGAAGTGATTCATAATAAAATTCCTAATTACAACTGCATCTCCAACAATCACTGTGATCCAATGACATTCATTATAGGTGATTTCATTTATCTCGGTATTCTTAGCTGCACAAATATTCTTCAAGGCAAGATTAAGCGTATGCATAACACATGGTGTCTAAAAATTATGAGGATAGACTTGCTCCACAAGTAGACCTGCAGCTCTACAAATAGATGCATTATCAGTAATAGCCTAGATGATGTTTGAAGGCCCCACCATCATGATAATTTCTTTGATTAAATTAGAAATGAAGTACTTATCCTTGTATTGTCCTTCATAGTTTATAGCATTAATAAACATAGGATAGCTCTTTATTATAGCCATGAAGTTGATAAGTGGTCTTCTTTGTTAATCTGTCCACCCATCACAAACTAAAGTAACTCATTTTTTCCTTCCGAACTCCTCTAGTCAACGTCTCAATATTATCCCTCTCTTTGCAACAACTTCATTCTAATGACATTATATCCTGGTGGCACGTATCCTGTAAGATTATTATTGCATGCATAGGTAAAAACATTCTTGTAATGTGAATTCCTTGCTAGGTTAAAAAGAAGTCCAGCTGAGTAAAACATTCTAGCTATTTCTCCATCTAGTTGTTCTCTCATTTGTAAATTAAATGCTTTCTCCAAAACACTATCTACAACATGTTTTCTTCTTTTTGGTTCAAATCCCTCCATCTGGAAAGGCCATTTATTTACAGTATTGTCATCACTTCTAATTGAAGAAGATGATGAAGAATATGAAGCAAGTGTTTGGAAGTGAAAGATGTTTTGAAAGCTCTTTTTTACTCTTTTGCTCAACTTCACTGATTTTTCTTTGTAATTAAGTCATTTATGATGAGCTTATATTCGGGCATACTTTAATTCCATAACCACTAATCTTCAACAAATGAGCTTTCACTCTATAATATGATCCTTTGTATGTGGCACTACAAAAATTGCATTTGAATGCAATATTGCCATCCCCTTATGACGTTTTACCTATTTTTTTCATATAACCCCATAAAGGTTTGTTATCTTCAATATTGGTCTCTAATGGACCATCAGTAGACCCAATTCCTACACCACTAGAGCTCATTATCCTACGAAGGATCGACACAATTAATCCACATGAATTTGAAACATGAAATTTTTTAATTAAAAGTGTAGATATGTTGCGCTTATGCCGGGGGTCCAAGGGGAAGCTGCCCCCAAGCGGGGTTCGACCAAAAATTAGTGAAGGAAGTTTGGAGAAAAAGCATAAGGCATGTACATGAAATTGAAATTACAAATCTTCATCAGAAGGATAAAATTCTATTATGTGAGCAATAATGCTTTCTAAGGATTACACTTAATTAGCATAAAAAATTGTTTAAGTTGTTTTGATGTAAAGAAAGTGAATAAAATGAAAAAAGAAAGAGGGGATATTGTGACTTGTGAATATGTGAGGTATGCATTTAAATTAAAATTTTCATATTTATTTAAGTTAATAAAAATCTAAAATTGCATGTTAAAATTCTCATAATTACCTTAACAAGTATAGGGAGCTTAAGGTAGGTATAATACAAAGAAGTATAAGTAAATGAGACAAATCAATTAATAAGGATATCTTTTTGTATGATTATATATATTCCATCAAAGAAGGTGAAGTTAATGATTGAAACAGGCAAAAGCATGTTCTCTAAGATCAAGGGATGATTACATTTCTATCTTATAGTTGTTGCAGTTCTTTCTATGATTTAATGCATTGGCTAATATTGTATTTTGTATGCATACTTTAAAATGTTAGTAATGTTAATTTTCATAGAAGAAATAATATTTTTTTCTTTCACTTTCATAACTACCTTCATATTATAATAAACATTAAATGCGAAAGTATCTTATTGAAACTCATGCATGTGCAAACTTAAATGTAAATATAAGACAACATAAATTAAAGGAATATAATGAAAGAGAATGTACGTGCATGTTAAATAAAAGAGTTCATCCCCTTATAATATTGGCTGAAGATGCAATATACCCATACACAAAATGGAAAAAGGTTTAGAAAAATATATAAAAATAGTTGTACCTTAATTGGTGGAAACTTTGAAAGCTTCTCTTGAGACATGTTATATTTCAAGATATAATTTGATAAATACATTACAAAATGTTATCTTTTATCTTCTGCAAACTAATGTTGCCTTCAATTTACAGAGTAGTATATCTATATAAATTCTTTATAAATGAAATGTTTAATGACACTAATAATGACTCACAAGCATTCTATTTTCTATTTTTGAAATTGTTACATGATAGAATTATAATTAGTGATTGAGTTTGTTGTGTTAACTCAACTCGATATTGTTGACATCTGCTATTAAATCCATCGAATCCTCCGTGATATTTGCTCAAAATCCCGTCGAGCCACTATGCACTCGACGTCATTCGCGTCTCCTCGCGGGATCCCTGTCTATGCTCCTTGATCGCTGCTCTCCAACGTCTTTAAAAGCAAACTGAAACCCATGACTATCTCTACTTCTCCACGCTCAAATCCTGCACACAAAACCTCCCAAGCATCCCTTACCGACTCTATCTCCTCAAGCCAAAGCCATTGAAGCTACCTCTACTCTTCTCTGACCGAACCCAAGTCCAAGCCGCAAATATACGCCTCTTCCTCTAAGCCGAAGCTGACCTCCACTCGATCCTTCCACCAAAGCTTGCAGCCGACCTACCTTGCTGAAACCAAGCTCCAGGAATCCCGATACCTCTCCGACCTCCAAGCCCATCTCTTCCTCTCGGCCAAACCCCTAGACTTCTACGACCGAGTTCCCATCGTTGCTGCCCGAAGCCATCCGACTTCATCTCCTCTACCCGACCCATCTCCTACGTAATCGCAAGCCCTAGCCGCTATTTACCAGAACCTCATCCTCCCAAACCCATCTGAAGGCTAACCTAAGCCCCTCTTAGTCCATTCAGAACCCAAGTTAGCCCAAGGTGATTTATAACCCCTAATTAGTGTTAATTATATTTAGTTATTATAATAATTACTATTTAAAATAATCATGTTATTATAATAATTAGGTGGTATAATTATTATAATTATAAGAACTATTCATTATAATAATTATGTTATTACATTCTTGTTATTGTTAAAAAAAAAGAAGAAAACTTATTCGCCTCAATCCGTGTGCCAACTCCACCGACACTCCCTTTGCTAAGGTATAAGTTCTAAACTTGGGAAAACTCGTTTCGGCACTTGTAACGCAACGAACAATCACTTATGTACGCTTTTCTCTAGCGTGCTAGGAGGGAATTCGTTGTGATACTTGCGACAAGGCGGATAATCCCCTAAAGTCCTATTTTCGGTGTTTGTGGTGCGTCGAGGACCCCCTATGCACGTTTTTCTCTAGCGTAGTGGGAGGGAACTTGGTGTGGTGCTTACAATGAGACAGACATGCCTTGTGTGTGCTTTTCTATAGCGTGGAAGGGATGAATGAATAACTGTGCTTTCAAAACCGATGTCTGAAGACCCATGCACGCCTTTATCTGGCGTTATGGGGGACGAAGACTACGGCTGCGGTGTCCCACGACACCAACCGTGCACGCTTTTCTCTATCATGGAGGGAGACCCTGTTTCCTGTAGTTTCCTCTAAATGGAGGAGACGCCGGGAGGCTGCCAAAATTTCGACTGAAAATATATGAGACTTGGACATTTATAAAAGACTTGCAAACTTTTGAACAACATGAGACTTTATTTGGATGTTGATTGGAACATCAAATGGACTTTAATTCAAATTCAAACAATCAATAAATCTCTTTTTTTGGACTTAAATAGAATGCATAAAATTTTTTTAAACTCCAAAGGACTTAACTTGGACTCAAAATAAGAACTCAATTTAAACTCATATTTGAACTTTACAAGACAACAGGGGGACTCGAGCTTACAATTTGAATGACCGGTGACCTAAATGGATAACGAAATGGACTTGTATTTGGAAGGGGACTCGAGCTTGCAATTTGAATGACCGGTGACCTAAATGGATAATGAAATAGACTTGTATTTGAACGCAAAACAAATGATTAACAAAATATACTTGAATCTAATGAGTTCAAACTTGGACTTAATTTGTATATTAAGTGAATATGACTTGAACTAGTTGGATTCAAACTCAAATGACCAAAGGACTTGAATCAAGCTCAACCAAGAAGAACTTGATTCAAACTTCACTTGAATAGTTGAACTCAAGCAAAGACTTGGATGGACCACAGGGAACTCGTAGAGGAAGGTATTCAAACATAATCAACATGTCAATAAGGTTTAAGTGAAATATATATAACAATGTGCTTATGATCAACAACACAATCATTGTGAAGGTTAAGAAGTGATTACCCCAAATGGAAGGAAAATGTTAATGACCAATGATATCATATTCAACCTATATGTTGCAATCCCTCTTGTAAGCATGATCTCCCTTCTAAATGGCAAAGGATTGTGAAGGATATGATGTGGTCACAAATCCATGGCATGAACTTTTTGTAGCATGATAACGGACTAGTAGCATTGGATTTAATTCATCTCCAAGCAATGACCAATATAGGCATGTATAGTTTGATCATAATTAAAGATAGACAAATGTTGCAAACCGCAATGAAGACAACAATGAGGAATTATGATATATGTATCTTTCATTCAAACAAGCACATTGCCCTCCTACAAGAAAATGTGGATAATCACTGCAAAAGCAAGTTCCTATAAGCTACTGCAAAAGCCATCATATATACACACAATGTTCCCAAACGAATAATAATATGTGCAGCAAAGGTGGCAGTACCCCGTGAATGACAAATGAACGCATTTGAATAAGAAAACTGAAGCTGATTATAGTCTTCATGGCAACCATGTAGAGAGATGCAGTAATCCCTACTATATTCACTTGCACAAACAATGAAAGAGAAAAGGTACTACGAGATCTAAGTGAGGTCCAAATAAGAACAAAGGAATATAAATTGTAGAAGACAATACGAATTATCCACGAATGACTATAGAAGATCTGTCACGCATAATGCATGCAATAGATCTATGAATGGCAAATGAAAATGTTACATTCAAGCAATGATAGTAAGAAAGTTGCAAGTATGGTGATATCTCTACAAACATATACAATGCAATATACGACAAATTGTTAGCACTTGCTGGCGATGATAGAAGATTCTTCGTAGATATAGTAGTGGTAACCAGCAATAGGTGACGGATGCTACCGCACCCCACAATCAACAACCATCCAATGACAGCCAAATACATCCTCCTCCTGCAAGTGAAGATGTATGATATGCATCAAATATAAATACCTACAAACTGCTGTAGGGAACCTATCATATCCACAAAGTGCTATCCTCAAGCAAATATAGAAGAGATTCAACAAGTGTAAGTCCTTATGACCCAAAGCAGGAGATTCGTTAGTGCACTATAATCCACATGCAAAAACAACAAGTAGTGCATTACAGTCTAACTATACAAAGCAGCAAATAGCTCAATCCATAAGCTGCAACAACACACTATCGGATATGCAACATCCATGCAAGTGAACAGAAGGCGTTTACAAATATTCTAAGAATGCCCCCACACATACACCGTAATTTGTATACACATAGGTACACAAAACGGGTAAGTGCAATCACCACCCGCATAGGCCCCGGCGAGTGTGTTATGGGTAAACACATGACGTTTAGGGATGCTGCGCGGGTAAATAAATAAGCCCAAATTTGAACTCGATCCTCCTAAGCAAGTGAATAGGAGTCGATAATGTTCAACAAATAATTATAAAATACCCATAAAAATTCGTATGGGCCCCAGCGAGCGTGTTATGGGTATACATGTGACGTTTAGGGATGCTATGCGGGTCAAAAAATGAATCATATTTTGATCCCGATCCTTCTATATGGTTAAATAGGAGTCGACGCAGCTCGAATTATCAAACAGATATATGGTCAAGCGTCGACCAGAATTGTATCATTTTTATACGTTCATATGAGGCCTTCAAGGTCTCCAATAAAAAAAATTCATTAGCAAAGCCACAAAGCCAGCCAAGAACCCAATCTTCTGTCGACGAATTAACAGAGTCGACAAGGTTTAATTTTCAAATGGAAATGACCCCCATACTCTCCGATGATGGCCGTGTTGATCTCAAATATTTTAAAATGCCTTTTAAAGGCCCATAAAAGTTACATAATTCCAAAAGTTTCCAAAGCTCAAATGTCCAAAACTCCTCAAAAATCCCAAAGTTTAGATATTTAAAGTGAAATTAACCATAAACCACTTAAAGAAAAATCCATCAACCTTTTGCAGATAGTTTGTCGGGGTTGACAAATTTGAAAATAGTTTCAGCTCGTATGGGGCTAATGCCTAGTTGAAAATATCACTAGAATCTCTCACTTCTCAAATAATCTTCTGCCAATAAGGAAGTCGTACCTATCATCTGACCGACAGTTTTGCCACCAAATGGCACTGCAAGATAAACGGTTATGACCTGGGGCCCTCTAAACCGAGTAGTTTTGCAGCCAAATGGCACCACGAAATACCGATTATGGCCAGAGCCAATACTTTCCATAGTGGCATCAAATCCTTAAGATATAAATCAATATAATATGATTGATAGGGCACAAAGCCCTCTATTAACTAAAGTGGATTCAAATTTATCCCCTTAGACAAACACTCCCCCTCAGGTCTACAAGGTCCCTTGGACGAAATAACCCATGGCTACCGATAAGGATCCTTCTGTCAGGTTAGGTCGACTACCTCCTCTGACTAAGTAGACTAGGGACCATGATGGCCCGGGATGACTGTGGGCTCCGAAAATTCGGCCCCGGCCTCCGCTCGCTTTTCTTATTCGGCAAGGGAGTTTTAACGAACTAAGTTCCGGGGTAAATTTTGGAAGGCAGATGGGTTTGTAGATAAGACACTACCTAGAGATTTTGCCCTCATTTTGTGAGGACTTTATGATCTGAGTTCTGGTTTCCTATAGGCACAAGCCCCTATAGTTAATTACCCCTCCCGATCACGAGAGAGAACTTTCGATTAAGGCTAGTCGTCAATCAGATACGTAGAATATACGTGTTATCTGGCATATAGTAGCAGCAATGGATTTTGATATTGGGTTTGGAAATGTTTGGAAGTTTGAGAATTTGGAAACTAGATTTGGATTTGGGTATATTTGATATTTAAAATAGGAAATTGCACCATCTTGCACTTAAAGCGGATGGTCGGGGAATGGATGATAGACCCGATCAAGATCCCATGGTTCCGTCGTCCCGGGCCATCGTGGTCCCTGGTCTACTTAGTTAGAGGAGGTAGTCGACCCAACCTGACAGAAGGATCCTTGTCGGCAGCCATGGGTTGCTTCGTCCAAGGGGACCTTGTAGACCTGGGTTGGATGTTTGTCTAAGGGGACAAATTTGAATCCACCTTAGCTAACAGAGGGCTTTGTGCCCTATCGATCATATCCTATTGATTCATATCTCAAGGATTTAACGCCATTAAGGAGCGTATTGGCTCTGGCCATAACCGCTAGCTGTGGTGCCATTTGGCGGCAAAACCACTCGGTTCAGAGGGCCCGGGTCATAACCGTTTACCTGCAGTGCCATTTGGCGGCGAAACTGCCGGTTAGAGGACACGTACCACGTCCTTATTGGCAAGAGATTGTTTGAGAATGGATCCTAGTGATATTTTCGACTAGGCATTTCGCTCTTTGTGAGCTAAAGTTGATTTTAATTTGTCCACCTCGACAAACTGTTGTGGAGGGTGGATGGATTTTGCTTTAAGTAATTGATGGATTTATTTCAAATTTAAATATCTTGGAGTTTGGGATTTGTAGAATTTTGGATTTTTGGGTAGAACTTGGATTTTGAATGGACTTTTGGGAGACATTTGAAAATGTTTGTGAACCCCTCCGGTTGAGATAAACATTCAACATGGCCATCATCAGGGTGTTTGGGGGTCATTTCTTTTTATGGATTGAACCTTGTCAACTCTGTCGGGCTGTCGACAGAGGATCGGGTTTCGTAGGCTTCGTGCCTTTATTAGTGAATTCATATTGTTGTAGGCATAATATGAATGTTTTAAAGCAAATATACTGGTCACCACAACTTTATATTTGCTTAATGGTTCGAACCCTGTCGACTTCTATTGACCCGTATAGAAGGATCGGTTTCGAACTTGAATTCACTTGTCAACCCGCGCAGCATCCCTAGACGTCACGTGTGTACCAATAACACGCTCGCCGGGGCCCATGCGGGTTTTATAATTATTTTTACCCCTTTTAGTGTACCTATGTGTATACAATTTATAGTGCACGTGCAGGGGTACTTTGAAATAATTGTAGACGCCTTCTGTCTGCTTGTACGAATGTTGCAGATCCGGTGGCGTGGCGTAGCAGCTTCTTGATAGAATTGTTCGCTGCTTCGTACAGGTAGACTGTCGTGCACTACTCGTTGCTTTCTGTAGGTGGATCGTAGTGCACTAACTAATCTTCTGCCCTAGCTGTAGATGATTACATCTGTTGCAGTGCTTCTATATTTGCTCACAAACGATTTGTTGTATGTGCAACAAACTTCTTATAACAGCTCGTATGCATTTGCATTTGATGTAGTCACTTTGCACCTTGCTTGTGGACAATATACTAGGTGTATTATGAGTCTTCCACAGTGGCCCATGGATACTCACACTTGTTGTAGTCATCTTGCATGTTGCTTGTAGATGATATGTGATATTCATAGCAGGGCTCCAACAGAAGCTCGTGGCAGCTTGTAGTTGTCGTACTCTTTATGAACTTTGTTGTGGTATTGGTGGACTATTTTCCTTGCGATCTCTCCACTTTGCTCGTGGATGTGTTTCATTCATTGTGTATTTGTTTGACATCTTGTTTGTAGGCAAAATAAGGCTGTTATGTGCCCACTTGCAGTCATATTGCTCATGTAATTGCATGTTGATCTAGACTACATTGAGTTGTAACTATCACCATCTTCCGTATTCGTCAAATCTCACAACATATTGCTTGTTATATGCATGATGATTCTCTCATCTTTTGAAGTGACTTCAGAATGCTTTCAACAATCATCGTTCCTTTTGATATCTACAACCCCTTTGGTATGAAAATTTTTCTTTAAATATCTGTATGAAGCTTCACTTTGTTGTCATAGGCATGTTATCATACTCTCCATTTGATCCTCGCATGCATACTAATTTAATTCAAGAGTTTGAGTCACTTTGATTTATTATTCTTTGCTTGCAATCAACACCTCCGCCACTAGTTTTGATTGAAGAACTATTGCAATATCTCATACATCATTCTTATTTGTTTGTGATTGATGGTTAATGAGGTGTAGGATTTTCCCTAATCTCACTAAGAATTTGTATGTGTGAGATCTGGAATGGTTCATACTTCTTAACTAGTACTTGTATTTTGATTGGAGGGATAGTTCCAATGACATTTTGATTGTTCTTCAGGAAGTAAAATCCTTAATCATTATCCGTGGCTTGTATCATAAAGAATGATTTTTTTTTGGAAGTGTCATATTTGCTCATGAGCAAATCATATTAATTTGAGGTCTTGGCATAAGTTTCATATTAACCAAGATTTAGCACTTATGAATGTGTTCATTTGTTGTGCATTCAAGTTCCAGGCCCATATGACTCACATCAAGTTCTTTGCATTTGTCCCAATTCAAAATTTTGGAACCTTGCTTCAAAATTCAAACTTGATTCAAGTCATTACAAATTCAATTAGTCTCAAATTTATGCTATGCTCAAATCAAGTTTGAGTCCAAATGAAGTCTTCATATGTTCAAATAAAGTTCATTGTGATCTTGGCAGGTTCAAGTTCTCCTCATTCATTTGAGTTCGATCAAGTCTAAGTCCAAGTTCAAGTCAACTTGAGTCCAACTCAAGTCTTGCACAAATTCTTGTTTTAGTTTACTATTCACTTAGATTCAAATTAAGATCATTTTTAAGTTCCTTATGACCTTCTGCATCGTTCTTCCAAGTTCAAGAAAAGTCCTTGTGCCAAGTTCAAAGTGGTTCTTGTAGTTGTTCCAAACTACAATCTTTAAGTACAAATTTTTTTGCATTTGTTCTTTTGATTTCAACCAAATTCTTTTATATTTTTCAAATTTATTTGAATTTTAAGCTCATAAGTCCAAATAAGTCCAAGTGCAAGCTCATTTCTTTTTGTTTAAGTCCTTGGATTTTCGATCCAAATTTCGGCAGCCTCCCGGCGTCTCCCCCGTTTAGGGGAAAAACCAAGAGGCAACCATTCCCATCGACGCTACGTGAGCGCTTCAGGTAGGTGTCAAAAATGACACCGCGGTCGCGAATGAAAATTTTTATCCCCGCCTGCTACGTGAGCATTTAAGGGTTTTTAGGTTTGTTGATTATAAGAAGAAAATAGGTTAGAAATAAGCAGGATTTCCCCCCTCTGCACCACGTGGGCGTTCGGAGGTACTTATATAAAAAAATAAAACAAAATAAAAACACATTTTTTTTTATCCCCTTCGCCGCAAGCGTCGCACCGGTTTCCCACCCTAAACGCTACTTGAGCGCCTCGGGGGTTTGCCGGCTCGTTGCAAGCTTTGAAGAGGGATCCTTAAATCGTCGCGAGCATCGCACCGGTTTTCCACCCTAAACGCTACGTGAGCGCCTCGGGGGTTTGTCGGCCCGTTGCAAGCATCGATAAAAGAACCATGCTTTTTTTTTTTTTAATTTATAATTAGTGATAAGTTAAATATAATTAATTATATTTAAGCTACAACTAATCATATTTAACTTAAAATTAATTACAAATTAACTAAACATTATTTATAATTAATCAAAATCAATTATAATTAATTACATTTATCATATAATTAATTATTCTTAATTTTAAGATTAATTATAAATTAATCATACTTAACCTATAATTAATTATAAATTAATTATAATTAGTTATATTTAATGTATAACTAATTATATTTTAATTTAATATTAATTATAATTAAATAAATGTAATTTGAGATTAATTATAAACTAATTATAAATAATCTCAAATAAAATAAAATAAAAACTAATAAAGCAAAATTAAATACCTAATGAACTAAGGGTTGGCTGAGTGAACTCAGTGAGTCGGGATGAGTTCAGTGAGGTGAGTTGAGTGGACTGAGTCAGGTGAGTGGGCTTTAGGTTTTAAGTGGGATGAGTGGACTGAGTCAAGTGAGTGGCTGAGTTGAGGAGATGAGTTGGATGAGTGGGCTTTAGGTTTTAAGTGGGAATAGGCTGGCTTCTCTCCCTCTTTCTCTATCTATCTCTCGGGTTGGAGTCGGCACAGGCAAAGATCGGGTGAGAGGAAGGCTTCGGGTAGAGCAGGGAGGTGGAGGTCGGCTCTACAGGTAAGGGTAAGCAAATCCTCTCTCTCTCTCTCTCTCTCTCTCTCTCTGTCTCTCTCTCGGCTGGTTTGAAGGGATCGGAAGATGGAGGTGGATCGGGTAGAGGTTGGGGCTTCCGATCGGCTTCGGGTAGGGAATGGGAGAGAGGAGTTCGTGTGAGGGGGGAGAGCTTCGGGACAGAGAGTTTCGGCTCTGTGTGTGTGGAGTCGGAGAGCTTGAGGGATTCGGTCAGGTGGTTTGTGGTCGGGATCGGAGAGAGAGCAGGTTAACGGGATGGAGATCGGGATCGGCAGAAGGAGTTTTTGCGTGTAGAGGGAGCAGAGGGAGGTCGGGAGCAGAGGATCGAAGAGCAGCTCGATCGAGTGTGGAGTCGGGGAGAGGAGCGAGGCAGAGGTTCGACGTGAGAAGGTAGAGCAGCCGAATGGAGGTGTCTTCCCCTCCTATTTAACGACGAGGTGCAGCGTCGTTTTGAACAACGGTCGCAGGATTTGCGGGAGTAGACGCGAGCACAGCAGGATTTGCGGATGTCTTTCGACGGATACGAGGTACGGAGCAGGATTTCGGGGATCCTGCAGAGCTACGGTATGATTTCATTTTCTTTTCCTTTGGGTATTGTTCAGAGGTCAACAAATGCCCCCCGACAAATGTGGTACGCGTCTAGAGCGAATCACGTTTGTTGTAAGCTGATTGACCCTGTGGATCTCTAGATATTTCTTCTAGATGTCACATTAGGGCTTCATTTAGTGGATCTCCAAAAATTTATTTGGATGTCACACTATAGTTTTCTTTCTCCATAGATCTCTTGGATATATCAATAAATGGTTGAGATGCTATTTTTTTTTTCGTCCTGTGCTTTGTGATGCGGACATTGTGGAGAATTACCTGATTTGTCTTTGTTGACTTGTCAGGTGGTTTTTGTACTTTTGGCCCTATACTTCTAGCTTTGGCGGGCTTGTTGAAGGAGTAGATGCCGGTGACCTAAACCCTTAGGTTTGTATTAGGTTGATGGCAAGAAGTCATCGGTCCAGAGCTTTGTGCATAACGGACTTGTTGATGACAGAATCCACTTAGTTCAGCCTAGGGCTTTTTATGAACTTTGGGATAATTTTCTTCGGTCCTTTGCTTTGTGCTTTGACGGACTTGTTGAAGAAAAATTCCTTCGATCCTCGCTTTGTGCTTTACGGATTTGTTGAAGGATTTGCAGGTTCTGGAAACAATTGATAGTACCGAACGTAGGTAGTATCTTGATCCTTAACCACTTGAGAAGACTTTAATCTGAATCACTTGAGTTCATCAGATTGGAAGAGCTAGAATTTGATAGCTCTTTGTCCTCTGGTTGCTGAAATGGGGGTTCCTCTACTGCGGCCTTTCTTATGGCTTGTTGAGTAGACGGAGCTACCAGCGATCCGGCCATATTTGGGCTTGTTGGATCCGACCTCTTACACCCATTCAGGCTTCAGACTTGAGCTATGGGGAATTGCGCTTCCCAATGCTGACTTTGCTGAAGTTGACAGATTTGGAGTCTTCCTTTATGGTTGAAGATTTTGGAGCCTACGAACATTTGGTGGTTGTTCGAGACTTATCCTTCCACTAGAACTTTGATTCTCCAGTCATTTGGGAGAATTTTGTAGACTAAGATCACTTAAACTTGTCGAGTCAAATTTGCCTTCGTACTTCCTACAGTCCCAACTGACGGGTTGACGAAGTGGGGGTTCCGCTACTACGGCCTTTCTTATGGCTTGTTGAGTAGACGGAGCTGCCAGCGATCCGGCCATATTTGGGCGTGTTGGATCCGACCTTTTACACCCATTCGAACCTTAAGCTTCAGGCTGTTGAAAGACTTCAAGCTTTTCCGGCTCAATTTTGTAGAAGTGTGTAGCCACAAAAGTCTCTTTCTTGACCTTTGAGCCTTGGTTTTGTTGGAGGAGGTGTCTCTAACTTTTGAAAGATCACCTGCATAGACTTTGAAAAAGAAATTTTTGTATTCTTTACCACAAAATAACATTTGGATTGATAATTTTAAATATTTATTCGGGGATCTCGGCATGCAGCGCGATGTCGACCCGAATAAATATTTAAAATGCCCCCTGTCTCGCAGGGACATTTTAGAATGGAATAAATTTTGAATATAAAATTTTAAATATTCATTTGGGGATCTCGACGTGCAGCACGATGTCGACCCAAATGAATATTTAAAATGCCCCCTGTCTCGCAGGGATATTTTGGATAGGCCTTTCTATTTTGAGATTTTAAATATTTATTCGGGGATCTCGGCATGCAGCGCGATGTTGACCCGAATAAATATTTAAAATGCCCACAGTCTGATGGGAGATTTTGAAACGCGTTCTTGCTATACAAGAGAATTTCAAAATATAAGTAAACATGCATTGATAAATATGCATATAAAATTTTAATCATCACAAAATACATTAGACATAATATTTTATGCATGATACTTCTTTAAATGTCGACCGTTAATAGGCGGCATAGGTCTCTGACCGTTCAGATCGATCAACTGATATGCTCCTCCTTGGTACACTTTCTCGATGACGAAGGGGCCTTCCCAATTGGATACGAATTTGCCACCAATTTTTCGGTGTGGAATGATTGGTCTTCTCAGCACCAGGACCAATTCCCCTTCCTGAAATGATCGAGGACGCACCATACGATCGAATGATTTTGCCATTCTTCCTCGGTAGATTTCCAGGTTTTGTTGAGTTTGTAACCTGATTTCATCGAGTGCATCAAGCTCTTCCATTCTGAGACGGGCATTTTGTTCTTGAGTGAGATCATTCTGAACTGCTACTCGGAGTGATGGTAATTCGATCTCCAATGGTAATACGGCTTCAACGCCGAACACCAATGAATAAGGAGTGGCTTTGGTTGGCGTCTTGTAGGTTGTACGGTATGCCCATAATGCCTCTGCCATCTTCGTATGCCATTCTCTTTTATTCTTGGTAAGGATCTTCTTCAATAATTTTACTAGCGTCTTGTTGAAGGCTTCCGCCAATCCATTTGCCCTTGGATTGTATATGGATGAATATCGCCAATCAATTTTGTGCCGATCAACGAACTTGTAAATTTTTGTACTCTTAAATGCAGTACCATTATCTGAGATTATTCGGCGTGGCACACCGAATCTGTAGACGATATTGTGGGTGAAAAAGTTGATCACATGCTCGGATGTGACTTCTCTAAATGGAGCTGCTTCTGCCCACTTGGAGAAGTAGTCCGTTGCTGCCAGAATAAAGCGGTGTCCCGCTGATGACGGTGGATCTATTGGCCCGATAATGTCTGTGCCCCAACATTCAAATGGCCAAGATGCTATTGTTGGGTGTAGTGGATTTGGCGGCTGATGTATAACATCACCGTGGATTTGACACTCGTGGCACCTCTTAGCGTGACCAATACAATCCTTGACCATAGTTGGCCAATAATACCCCATTCTCTTGATTTTAGCGGCCATTTTAGGACCTGACTGATGTGCTCCACAAAGCCCTTCGTGGACTTCTGATACCACTTTATCAGCTTCCTTGGTCCCTAGGCACCTTAGCCACATTTGATCAAAAGCTCGCCTGTATAGCGTATCATTGACAAATGCGTATCGCAATGCCCTTTTTCTAATTTGTGCGGCCATAGACTTTTCTGTCGAGAGTTTGTTTTCCTTGAAGTAGTCAATGAATGGCTGTCTCCAATCATTTTCGACTTCAATCTCTAAACAATGCCACCACGATTCTGAAGCTTGACTAGCTTTATGTCTCTTGGCCACGTGATATTCTTCTGGATAATTCTCCATAATGATCTGATGGAGAGGCCGAGGGTCAACTGGAGATTCATCCTGCTGACTTGAATCCGGAATTCCTTCTGCCCTTGGGAATTGTAGCAGAGCGGGCTCCAAAATCCTACGAGTGTAAACTCCTATAAATATAGGCCTCTCCTCGTTGATGTTCGTCATTTCTTTGGCTAATTTGGCCAAACAATCTGCTTTAGCATTCTGTCCTCGAGGAACTCGTGCTATTTTTACATTTGGTATTTGCTTCAGAAGCTCGAGGACTCGCCGATGGTAATGGGCCAATTCGACTTTACCAACCTTGTAGATACCCAGGACCTGATTTATCACGAGCTGAGAATCACCGAAGATTTGGAGATGTTGGATTCTGACATCGATCGCAATCTCCAACCCTGCTAATAGAGCTTCGTATTCGGCTTCATTATTGGTCCGAGGTTCAGTCAAACTGAAAGAAAATCTCATTATGCCTCCCTCGGATGCTACGAAAATGAGGCCAATTCCGGCTCGGGCTCTTGCAACATTTGGAGGTCGGACATGTCTAATAGATGATGCCCCATCAAAGTACATCTCCCAGAATGGTAGCTTTTCATCCTCCTCGACCTGCATTATCTGCTCATCGGGCAAATCATCATTTAGTGGAGAATCAGCTGGGATTGGGTGTGCAGCAAGAAAATCTGCCAAGGCTTGTCCTTTCACCGCCTTCTGTGGCATGTATATGATTTCAAACTGCAATAACAATACTGCCCACCTGGCTAGACGACCTGTCAACGCTGGTCTTGTCATCAAGAACTTCAGCGGATCGATCTTTGATATCAGTGTGATTTTATGGGATAGCATATAGTGGCGGAGTTTCTGAACTGCAAAAATCAGCGCCAAACAATGCTTTTCAATTGGGGAATAACGGCTTTCTGCTCCAATCAACCTTCGACTGATGTAGTATAGCGCATTTTCTTTGCCTTCTTCATTATTCTGGGCCAATAGTGCTCCGAGGGACTCTTCTAGTGCTGCTGTATACAGTATGAGAGGCTTCCCCGGAATCGGCGCTGCTAGAATTGGAGGATTTAACAAGTATTTCTTGATACTATCAAATGCTTCCTGGCATTCTGCGTCCCATTTGAAACGAACATCTTTCTTCATTAGCTTTGAAAATGGCTGGCACCTACCCGATAGATTTGATATAAATCTCCGAATGAAAGCCAGTTGTCCTTGCAGCGAGCGAAGCTGTCGAAGGTTCCTTGGTGGTGGCATCTCTGTTATTGCCTTAATTTTGTTGGGGTCGATCTCTATTCCTCGATGACGAACAACATACCCCAGGAATTTGCCGGAGGAGACCCCAAAAGCACATTTGAGAGGATTCATCTTCAGATCAAACTTTCTGATTCTCTCAAATACAATCCTCAAGTCATATAGGTGATTTTTTCGATCCATGCTCTTGACAACAAGGTCGTCAACGTAGCACTCGACCTTTTGATGTATCAAATCATCAAATATGTGAGTCATCGCCCGCTGGTAGGTGGCACCTGCGTTCTTCAGGCCAAAGGGCATGACTGTGTAGCAGAAAATCCCGATGGGAGTCCTAAACGATGTATGCTTTTCGTCTTCGGGCGCCATCTTGATTTGATTGTATCCTGACAATCCATCCATGAAGGAGAACATGTCGTAGTTGGAAGTGTTGTCAACTAGGAGTTCGGATACAGGGAGTGGAAAATCATCTTTTGGGCACGCCTTATTGAGGTCCCTAAAGTCAATACAGACACGAATTTGCCCGTTCTTCTTCTTCACTGGGACGATATTGGCAATCCAATCGGCGTACTTTTCTTCTCGGATGAAGCCTGCCTCTATTAATTTCTTTGTTTCAGCAATCACTTGTTCTTCAATCTCCAATCTCATTCTCCTTGGAGCTTGCTTGACGGGTGCTACATCCGGTTTGATTGCTAATCTGTGAACTGCTACGTCAGGGGATAAGCCAGGCATCTCAGCATATGTCCAGGCAAAGCAGTCCCTGAATTCACAGAGGAGTTCTTTTATTTCTTCTATCTGTTCTTCGGGTAGGAGAGAACTAATGAAGGTTGGGCGAGAATCCTCCTCAGTTCCCAAGTTGACTTCTCTTAATTCATCCATAGTGGCTGCCTGTCCACCATCTTCAAGCTCTTCTGGTGCAGGCTCGGCTTCTACGGGCTGTTCATTATAATCATCAGCCTCGTATGTCTCTTCAGCATCACCCTCTTCGGATTCAATTTCCACGCAAGTGATGGCACGACAAATCTCTTTCCGGAGGAATTTTCTTTTGATGAATCCAATACCTTTATATGCGTCTGTATCATTCTGCCGTAAAGGACGCGGACTCCTTCCATACCAGAGGCCCAAACTTGTACGAAGTTGTCTCTTGGTAGTAGGAATATTGACTTGCTTTCGTAGCATTCTCTGAATATTTTTGGTATTGAACCTAGGTAGCCTCGTAGGAAATAACTCTTCAGAATCGAGGATCATGCAATCCCAGTCATGATTCTCCTCTTCACGAACTCCCGTAGAATATAACACATTCTTTGGAATAGTCCCATTTCTACGGGGAGGCAGATAGAGGGTGGCGAGTTCTTCAACTTTATGCACCTCGCGCGGAATAATTTCTTTAAAATGTTGTAAAGGAACACGCGTGACTACGAGTATACTATCTGAAATTGATAGGCTGTCAATTCTTCTAGAGAACACATTCTGCACCGTGTTCATGTAAATGGAGTCGTAGTCATAATCATCATTTGAAAATTCAACATGCCTACTCCATTCATCCGTTGACTGACACACTTTCCGAGATTTAGCGGGAGTAACATCATCTTCATCTGTGTCACTTCCCAGATGAGGTACATGCTTCTTTTCCTTTGGAATGGTCGGCGTTTTGGGAAGAGTCGGCACTGCCTTCTTTCTCCCCACCTGCTTTTTCTCACCTTCTCGTTCAGATCGCTTTGCAGCCTTTGAATTTGATGCTCTAGCTTCGAGAGAGCTCGAAGACTTTTGCTTCTTTGGCATGAAGTACCGTGCATCTTCATAAACTGTTGCTTCATGAACTGTGAAGGGTTGAATGTCACCAGAGATCCTGAACTCTTCTCCATCCTTGAGATACTTCATACACTGGTGTAGTGTTGACGGGACAATGCCATATTCATGTAACCAGGGACGACCTAGTAGTGCCTTGAATGAAGTATCTGCATCAATCACATGGAATTTAGCTTCTGTATGGAGCTCTCCAAATACAAGAGGGAGCATAAATGATCCAAGAGTTTTCTGTCCTTTCTCGTTGAAACCATGCACCATCAGCTTATCTGGCCCGAGGTGTTCCACATCAAGGCAGAGGGATCTCAGTGCTTTCAAGCTTATCAGATTCACGGATGATCCAGGATCGATTAGGATTCGACTGATGATCAGCTTATCGCTCTCTGCAGTAACATACAGAGGACGATTATGGTCTGCAGTTCCGAGCATCATGTCTTCTTCAGAGAAAGTAATGAATGGCTCATTTCGAGCTTGCAGAACCTCAGTCAAACTACGTTCAGCAAAATACGCCTCGTATCTTTCGGGATCTTTGAGAGCCTGAATCAGAGTCTCCCGAAGGTCTTTAGACATCACCAAAGCATCGTATATGCTGAGCTGTGCTGGAATTTTTCTTAGATGGGATAAGATATTATAATCTATCCCATTAGCTGAAGTCTTCTTTTTCTTAGGATCTTCAGGGATAATGTCATCGTTGATAATTATCTCTTTCTCCTTGTCTTTGTTGGAGACCCCTTTCTTCGGTGGAGGCGGTAGTATCTTGCCGCTTCTTAACTGCACTTGAGCAATCTCCTCCGGTTCAGAGTCATTTAACGGAGCATTTTCTTCAGAATCAGCCATTGTTGCATCTAGGGACTCATCTGTTGATTCAGAATCACCACCCAGGTTTACATGTCCCATCCGAGATGCTATGCTAGGGTCTGATTCGTCTTCCTCTGGAAAATACAAATCCTCCTCTGAACTGTAATCCATTGGCAAAACCATCATACAGGATTCAGAGGGTACTTCTTCAGCATGTTCTTCTTCTGTCAAAGTACTCGATGTCACCGAGATGACCCGACATATTTCTTTTGGAAGAGAATCTTCATCTCCTTTTTCAGCTTCATCTATTTTAAGCTCCGACATGAAGTCAGCAAGCTTGATAGGTCGCCTCACAGTCTGGTAGTACTCATCCAAACTGTTGATAACTCTCTGAGTTACAGTCATTTTCTCCTTGGGCTTCTTCAATTTAGTCTTTTTCTTGGATGATTTCTTCTTTTCAGTATTTGAAGAACCAACTTGGTTGGAAAATTGTTTAGAAATAGGAGCTCGCACCATCGGCAGTTCCTTTAAATTTATCATGGGCTCAACAGGAGACTTCCACTTTATACCTGGAACTCCTTCAAGCTGCTTCAACATTTTCACAGTCTTCTTGGAGATCGCAGTCTCCCACTGTTCTTCTTGAATTGGCTTCTTTTTATTTCTTCTTTCTTCAACCAGGGGTACGGTAGAGGACGTGACTACCCGAGCTGATTCCTTTTTAGGGTGAGACAATACATTGTCGGACAATGTGATCTCTCCCTTCTGATATTTTCTTTCAAGCCAATCCTTGAAGATGTAGCAATCTTCAATAGGATGGCTGAGCACCCGATGATATGGGCAATAATTTGGGTCACCAGTGTGCTTCGACTCTTCGGGTCTCTTGCATTCAGGCAGTTCTAGACCCGATTTCAACACTTGTCGAAATAATTTGGCGACACTCTCCCTTTTGAATGAATATTCTTTATTCATTTTATCTTTGAGGGATTGGAACGTTCTATCACCAGTTCCTATTGCTTGTCTCTGGCCTCCAGCTTGATAAGTCCGTGGCTTATCATTTCCCCCTAGTATCAACTTTGGCTGGGGGTTGGGGTTGTAGGCCTGTTTGGGCTTTTCTTGATATTGCATCGGCTGCTTGCCCTTGTCTACATTATAAATCACCTGCTTTTCTCTATCAGCTCTGGAGAAGAATGTAGAGTCGGCATCACCCCTTCTAGCACCTGGGGCCTTAGCCTTCTTGGGCTTATCAGAGTGATTTTCTGACCTAGACAAATTCAGCTTTTCAAACTTAGCCACTCTATCAAGCAAGTCTTGAAATGTATTTATCGTAGCCATGCATAGGAAGGGTTGCATCTTATCATCAATGTTGCCCATTAACAACTGTACTGCATGTTCTTCCTCAAGCTGCTGCTCACATTTCATGCTTAAATTTTGCCAGCGAGTGATGTATTTAGTCACTGATTCTTCTCTTTTTCTCTTATCCAGAGCGAGGTCAGCAATCGTGATCTTCTCAGTTGCACTAGCGAATCTCTTCACGGACATATTTTCTAATTCCGCGAAGGTTTTCACAGAATCATTCGGTAGTTCAGCATACCATTCGAAAGCAATTGCTGTCAAACTGCTGACGAATTGTCGGAAGAGTAGGGCGTCATTTCCTCCTGTGTTCCCACAGGTGGCTTTAAACTGTGCCAGGTGCTGTCGGGGATTGTTAGTACCATTGAAAGTATTGAACTTTGGTACAGAATACCCTTTTGGGTACGGTACTTGGTCGTACTCAGCCGGGTACGGACGACCTTTGCCCACCAACTTTTCTGCTTGATCGACGGCTATAATAGCCCTGATCTTTTCTGTAATAATCCCTTCCAATTGTGCAGCGGTCACAGGTTCAGAAGTACTTGCAACATTTTGTGGAGTGGGCTGACGGATCACATTATGAGCCTCGTGACCATCTTCAGGAGTGCCCCGTACTCCTTAGACTTGAGGCATTTGAAAGTTTGGAGGATCCGGAGGAGGATTGGGCATGGCACCAACAACAATAGTTCTCTGCATCATTTGCATCATTGCCCCCATCTGAGCCATCATCTCAGTCATTTTCTCATTTAACTGAGAGTTTTCTCTATCTTTGGCTCTCATCTGTCGCTTCATATGTCTCTGCATGTCTGCAAGCGTGACATTCTCATCAGCGAAGGGATTCTCCTCGGCTTCTTCTCCTTCTTCTTCTGCTTGGGAGTGACCACTTCTGCCAGTGGTGGACCCAGCTTCACGACGACGGTGATAAACTCGCCTAATCGGGGGTTGTTGATCGTCTTCATCTTCACCCTCATCATAATAGGTTTCTTCATTAACATTGGTGTGTCTCACCATATAGACAACTTCCATGTCCAGAGTATTATTTGTTTCTTGATTTCTTCTTCTAAATTTTCATCTAGAAATTCATCAATATTTTCTTCAATATTTTCCTCCATAAATTCATCAATATTTTCTTCCCCTTCAAGGAGTTCTTCTTCTCCTTCTTTCTCTCCTTCCAATACTCGGATCTCCGAACGGCGACGCCACTGGATCTCCGGTTCTTGATTAGACAAGGAAATTTCTTCGATCAGTGGGCTACGATCGAAGTTAGTATCTTCTTTCGGAGGAGATGGAGGGCGACGGGATCCCCTGGAGGATTCTCCAAGGTGTCGACCGTCAGGCGGGACGTCATTGTAAGTCTTCTTTTGGACCCATCTTTGATGTTGTTTGTAGGATGGGGCGGATCTCCGGGAAGCCATACCGGATGTCACGTCCAGATTTATTTCTCTTCTTCTTTCTTCTTCTCTGCGAGATCTTGGTCTCCAGATTTCCTTTCCCTTCCACCGGGACCTTTCGGCAGTGGATCCCTGAACTTGAGGTTCAGGTGTCACACCCCAATGTTCACCGCGTGGAGCTTGTCGTCGATATCTTCTTTGTTCAGCTATCACAACAGATGATAGTCTTTCCCTTTGAGGAGTTCTTCTATCCTCAATAACTAGCGGCCTCTGAAATTTCTTCTTCATCAGTCCCCTCTCCTTGACTGTTTTCAGCACTCGATGTACTCGAGCAGAGAGACGTTCAGGTTCTCTTGTCTTCTGAGGGGTTGGTGCTTGTGGTCGATGCTCCCAGAATGACTGTTTGAGCTCACCAGAAGAGCTATTTCTTTTCACCCATATGAGATTGGTAAACTTATTCTCAGTGGGGACATTGGCCTTAAGTTCTTGGGCTGGCAGGTTTGATGGGTGCACAGGCACCAGTTGTTGCTGAGCTCGGATCTCAGCATTCAGCTTTCTCCTTTGTCTTCTTGTAGGCCTACCTCCAGATGGGGAGGCTTCAGCATTGTACTCTCCAGGCGCAGATGACCTGGTCGGCAGGGGCGTGGTGTTTGTAGTCACCACAGAGACTCTTCCACCATTCACAATTCTCTTGGTGGCTGGGACTTTTGATTGTGACAGTCGTTCAAACACAGAAACCCTCATAGGAGGATTTTCAGCAGCAGGTCGTTGTGCTGGCAGATGCACACGACGGGTGACAGCTTCAGTAGAATGGGGCCTCCTGGCAGACTTTCCAAAATTCATACCATTCACAGGAATGGCGGCATTCATTGCAGCAATCGCCGGGAAGTCCACGCTACCAAACTGGATGGTAGCTCCGGCATTTTCGGTCTCAATAATAGCATTCGCTAGCTGAATCCTGGCTCCTTGTCCCAGTTGGACAGTCATCGGCGTGTTCTGTAGATCCATCTGCATAAATGAAAGGCAAGAGTTAGTAATCAGAATCTGATACATCACCCCGCACTTTCAAAATGCAGAGACTTGCACAGAACACAAAACAAAAATAGACAAAAATAATTAGCAGAAGCAAGCAATAATAATAAATTTGAAAACTCTGCTAAATGCCATTTAAATTTGTTGAATGATCATTTTAGAAAATTATTTTAAAATTTTGATCCGCTAAATGATCATTTTAAAAGATTCAAAATTTTAAACACGGATTGATATGGTTGCTACTATAGCACTGATATGACTAGCCAGAGATGGAAAGAGAAACCATTCCCCAGCGGAGTCGCCAGAAATCTGTGGGCTCCGAAAATTCGGCCCCGGCCTCCGCTCGCTTTTCTTATTCGGCGAGGGAGTTTTAACGAACTAAGTTCCGGGGTAAATTTTGGAAGGCAGATGGGTTTGTAGATAAGACACTACCTAGAGATTTTGCCCTCATTTTGTGAGGACTTTATGATCTGAGTTCTGGTTTCCTATAGGCGCAAGCCCCTATAGTTAATTACCCCTCCCGATCACGAGAGAGAACTTTCGATTAAGGCTAGTCGTCAATCAGATACGTAGAATATACGTGTTATCTGGCATATAGTAGCAGCAATGGATTTTGATATTGGGTTTGGAAATGTTTGGAAGTTTGAGAATTTGGAAACTGGATTTGGATTTGGGTATATTTGATATTTAAAATAGGAAATTGCACCATCTTGCACTTAAAGCGGATGGTCGGGGAATGGATGATAGACCCGATCAAGATCCCATGGTTCCGTCGTCCCGGGCCATCGTGGTCCCTGGTCTACTTAGTCAGAGGAGGTAGTCGACCCAACCTGACAGAAGGATCCTTGTCGGCAGCCATGGGTTGCTTCGTCCAAGGGGACCTTGTAGACCTGGGTTGGATGTTTGTCTAAGGGGACAAATTTGAATCCACCTTAGCTAACAGAGGGCTTTGTGCCCTATCGATCATATCCTATTGATTCATATCTCAAGGATTTAACGCCATTAAGGAGCGTATTGGCTCTGGCCATAACCGCTAGCTGTGGTGCCATTTGGCGGCAAAACCACTCGGTTCAGAGGGCCCCGGGTCATAACCGTTTACCTGCAGTGCCATTTGGCGGCGAAACTGCCGGTTAGAGGACACGTACCACGTCCTTATTGGCAAGAGATTGTTTGAGAATGGATCCTAGTGATATTTTCGACTAGGCATTTCGCTCTTTGTGAGCTAAAGTTGATTTTAATTTGTCCACCTCGACAAACTGTTGTGGAGGGTGGATGGATTTTGCTTTAAGTAATTGATGGATTTATTTCAAATTTAAATATCTTGGAGTTTGGGATTTGTAGAATTTTGGATTTTTGGGTAGAACTTGGATTTTGAATGGACTTTTGGGAGACATTTGAAAATGTTTGTGAACCCCTCCGATTGAGATAAACATTCAACATGGCCATCATCAGGGTGTTTGGGGGTCATTTCTTTTTATGGATTGAACCTTGTCAACTCTGTCGGGCTGTCGACAGAGGATCGGGTTTCGTAGGCTTCGTGCCTTTATTAGTGAATTCATATTGTTGTAGGCATAATATGAATGTTTTAAAGCAAATATACTGGTCACCACAACTTTATATTTGCTTAATGGTTCGAACCCTGTCGACTTCTATTGACCCGTATAGAAGGATCGGTTTCGAACTTGAATTCAATTGTCAACCCGCGCAGCATCCCTAGACGTCACGTGTGTACCAATAACACGCTCGCCGGGGCCCATGCGGGTTTTATAATTATTTTTACCCCTTTTAGTGTACCTATGTGTATACAATTTATAGTGCACGTGCAGGGGTACTTTGAAATAATTGTAGACGCCTTCTGTCTGCTTGTACGAATGTTGCAGATCCGGTGGCGTGGCGTAGCAGCTTCTTGATAGAATTGTTCGCTGCTTCGTACAGGTAGACTGTCGTGCACTACTCGTTGCTTTCTGTAGGTGGATCGTAGTGCACTAACTAATCTTCTGCCCTAGCTGTAGATGATTACATCTGTTGCAGTGCTTCTATATTTGCTCACAAACGATTTGTTGTATGTGCAACAAACTTCTTATAACAGCTCGTATGCATTTGCATTTGATGTAGTCACTTTGCACCTTGCTTGTGGACAATATACTAGGTGTATTATGAGTCTTCCACAGTGGCCCATGGATACTCACACTTGTTGTAGTCATCTTGCATGTTGCTTGTAGATGATATGTGATATTCATAGCAGGGCTCCAACAGAAGCTCGTGGCAGCTTGTAGTTGTCGTACTCTTTATGAACTTTGTTGTGGTATTGGTGGACTATTTTCCTTGCGATCTCTCCACTTTGCTCGTGGATGTGTTTCATTCATTGTGTATTTGTTTGACATCTTGTTTGTAGGCAAAATAAGGCTGTTATGTGCCCACTTGCAGTCATATTGCTCATGTAATTGCATGTTGATCTAGACTACATTGAGTTGTAACTATCACCATCTTCCGTATTCGTCAAATCTCACAACATATTGCTTGTTATATGCATGATGATTCTCTCATCTTTTGAAGTGACTTCAGAATGCTTTCAACAATCATCGTTCCTTTTGATATCTACAACCCCTTTGGTATGAAAATTTTTCTTTAAATATCTGTATGAAGCTTCACTTTGTTGTCATAGGCATGTTATCATACTCTCCATTTGATCCTCGCATGCATACTAATTTAATTCAAGAGTTTGAGTCACTTTGATTTATTATTCTTTGCTTGCAATCAACACCTCCGCCACTAGTTTTGATTGAAGAACTATTGCAATATCTCATACATCATTCTTATTTGTTTGTGATTGATGGTTAATGAGGTGTAGGATTTTCCCTAATCTCACTAAGAATTTGTATGTGTGAGATCTGGAATGGTTCATACTTCTTAACTAGTACTTGTATTTTGATTGGAGGGATAGTTCCAATGACATTTTGATTGTTCTTCAGGAAGTAAAATCCTTAATCATTATCCGTGGCTTGTATCATAAAGAATGATTTTTTTTTTGGAAGTGTCATATTTGCTCATGAGCAAATCATATTAATTTGAGGTCTTGGCATAAGTTTCATATTAACCAAGATTTAGCACTTATGAATGTGTTCATTTGTTGTGCATTCAAGTTCCAGGCCCATATGACTCACATCAAGTTCTTTGCATTTGTCCCAATTCAAAATTTTGGAACCTTGCTTCAAAATTCAAACTTGATTCAAGTCATTACAAATTCAATTAGTCTCAAATTTATGCTATGCTCAAATCAAGTTTGAGTCCAAATGAAGTCTTCATATGTTCAAATAAAGTTCATTGTGATCTTGGCAGGTTCAAGTTCTCCTCATTCATTTGAGTTCGATCAAGTCTAAGTCCAAGTTCAAGTCAACTTGAGTCCAACTCAAGTCTTGCACAAATTCTTGTTTTAGTTTACTATTCACTTAGATTCAAATTAAGATCATTTTTAAGTTCCTTATGACCTTCTGCATCGTTCTTCCAAGTTCAAGAAAAGTCCTTGTGCCAAGTTCAAAGTGGTTCTTGTAGTTGTTCCAAACTACAATCTTTAAGTACAAATTTTTTTGCATTTGTTCTTTTGATTTCAACCAAATTCTTTTATATTTTTCAAATTTATTTGAATTTTAAGCTCATAAGTCCAAATAAGTCCAAGTGCAAGCTCATTTCTTTTTGTTTAAGTCCTTGGATTTTCGATCCAAATTTCGGCAGCCTCCCGGCGTCTCCCCCGTTTAGGGGAAAAACCAAGAGGCAACCATTCCCATCGACGCTACGTGAGCGCTTCAGGTAGGTGTTAAAAATGACACCGCGGTCGCGAATGAAAATTTTTATCCCCGCCTGCTACGTGAGCATTTAAGGGTTTTTAGGTTTGTTGATTATAAGAAGAAAATAGGTTAGAAATAAGCAGGATTTCCCCCCTCTGCACCACGTGGGCGTTCGGAGGTACTTATATAAAAAAATAAAACAAAATAAAAACACATTTTTTTTATCCCCTTCGCCGCAAGCGTCGCACCGGTTTCCCACCCTAAACGCTACTTGAGCGCCTCGGGGGTTTGCCGGCTCGTTGCAAGCTTTGAAGAGGGATCCTTAAATCGTCGCGAGCATCGCACCGGTTTTCCACCCTAAACGCTACGTGAGCGCCTCGGGGGTTTGCCGGCCCGTTGCAAGCATCGATAAAAGAACCATGCTTTTTTTTTTTTTAATTTATAATTAGTGATAAGTTAAATATAATTAATTATATTTAAGCTACAACTAATCATATTTAACTTAAAATTAATTACAAATTAACTAAACATTATTTATAATTAATCAAAATCAATTATAATTAATTACATTTATCATATAATTAATTATTCTTAATTTTAAGATTAATTATAAATTAATCATACTTAACCTATAATTAATTATAAATTAATTATAATTAGTTATATTTAATGTATAACTAATTATATTTTAATTTAATATTAATTATAAATTAAATAAATGTAATTTGAGATTAATTATAAACTAATTATAAATAATCTCAAATAAAATAAAATAAAAACTAATAAAGCAAAATTAAATACCTAATGAACTAAGGGTTGGCTGAGTGAACTCAGTGAGTCGGGATGAGTTCAGTGAGGTGAGTTGAGTGGACTGAGTCAGGTGAGTGGGCTTTAGGTTTTAAGTGGGATGAGTGGACTGAGTCAAGTGAGTGGCTGAGTTGAGGAGATGAGTTGGATGAGTGGGCTTTAGGTTTTAAGTGGGAATAGGCTGGCTTCTCTCCCTCTTTCTCTATCTATCTCTCGGGTTGGAGTCGGCACAGGCAAAGATCGGGTGAGAGGAAGGCTTCGGGTAGAGCAGGGAGGTGGAGGTCGGCTCTACAGGTAAGGGTAAGCAAATCCTCTCTCTCTCTCTCTCTCTCTCTCTCTCTCTCTCTCTCTCTCTCTCTCTCTCTCTCTCTCTCTCTCTCTCTCTCTCTGTCTCTCTCTCGGCTGGTTTGAATGGATCGGAAGATGGAGGTGGATCGGGTAGAGGTTGGGGCTTCCGATCGGCTTCGGGTAGGGAATGGGAGAGAGGAGTTCGTGTGAGGGGGGAGAGCTTCGGGACAGAGAGTTTCGGCTCTGTGTGTGTGGAGTCGGAGAGCTTGAGGGATTCGGTCAGGTGGTTTGTGGTCGGGATCGGAGAGAGAGCAGGTTAACGGGATGGAGATCGGGATCGGCAGAAGGAGTTTTTGCGTGTAGAGGGAGCAGAGGGAGGTCGGGAGCAGAGGATCGAAGAGCAGCTCGATCGAGTGTGGAGTCGGGGAGAGGAGCGAGGCAGAGGTTCGACGTGAGAAGGTAGAGCAGCCGAATGGAGGTGTCTTCCCCTCCTATTTAACGACGAGGTGCAGCGTCGTTTTGAACAACGGTCGCAGGATTTGCGGGAGTAGACGCGAGCACAGCAGGATTTGCGGATGTCTTTCGACGGATACGAGGTACGGAGCAGGATTTCGGGGATCCTGCAGAGCTACGGTATGATTTCATTTTCTTTTCCTTTGGGTATTGTTCAGAGGTCAACAATGACGAAACCATGGGATCTTGATCGGGTCCATCATCCATTCTCCTACCATCCGCTTTAAGTGAAAGATGGTGAAATTTTCATTTTTAAATATCAATTCTCAAACCTTACCTAAGCCCATGTTGCTACTATATGCCAGATAACATGTATCTGATTGACGACTAGCCTTAATCAAAAGTTCTTTCTAGTAATCAGGAGTGTTAATTAACCATAGGGGCTTGCGCCTATAGGCCTATAGGAAACCAGAATTCATATCATAAATTTCTCGCAAAATGAGGGCAAAATCTCTGGGTAGTGTCTTATCTACAAATCCATCTGCCTTCCAAAATTTACCCCAGAAATTAATCCGTTAAAACTCCCCCGAAGAAGGAAAATGCAGTGGCAAGGAGGCCGGGGCCAAATTTTCGGAGCCCACCGTTATTAAATGCTAATGTTTCAGAAAAGGCTCCTCTAGATTGAATGGGTGATAGAGAATAATTTGTGTATGGAAGAAGATGAGCGAATGAGAACAAGCATTTAATAATCATATGTATATGATTTCAGTTAAGTTACTTGAGATGTCTGAAATAGAATTATTTTCATATGGTTTGACTATTAACAAAATATTGTGGTTTAGTCCCTCTTTATACTTTGAAAGTTATTTCTTATGGATTACTTGTAATGTTAATTGGAAATGATTAAACAATTGTTAGACTGATTGCACCCGCCTTCGTCTTTCAGATTCTCAGGCTGGGTCATGACACCTAACATGTCCAAGACAACATGTTCTACAAGTAAATTAGACAAGATAAAAGGAGATAAGAATGCATACCTTGGAAATGAGACCGCTGGCCCATCTCACTTCAATACTTTCATCCATAAAACCAATTACAAATCCAATGCGAGATGCATAACTAGCAGGACAATTATCGAAACCAAGCGATTGAACATTTTTCTTAGAGTCATTTGCATGAAATAATGAAGGGTCTAGAACTCTTTTGGCAGGGATGCTTTTGTCCTCCAAGAGCTGCTCAAAATTGGAGACATTTCCCTCAAAACTGTCACAATTTGAAAGCCGTATTACAATATCACCAAGGCCATAAGAAGCATCAGGATGCTCGATCAGCTCATAAGCACTAACAATTTCCTCCATGTCCCTATTGAAATTGACAGTCTCTTTAAGCTTAGCAGTTATCCACTTCACCTTCACAATTTGTTCCTGTGACTCCACACTTTTCACAACTCCCAAATTCTGGATGTTTGCCACATGCACATCTTCACTTATGACCTTCTCCGTCACAAATTGTCCTGGCCAGAAATCGTGGTCTCCGATATTGCTTACAGGAAGTAAAGCTTCTGGATATACACCAGAAGAAACCTGACCATTCTGCCATAAGACATCAACCTTGATTCTGGTCTTTGCAATGGAATATATTTCTTTGTAGAGTTGATCACATGCCTCTGACCGTTGCATCTTTGTAAACTGAGGGGCAACAGTTACAGGTACTGGTTCTTTATCAGCCATTTTAGAATAGTTTTGATAATCAAATGGAAGAGTACAGCAATCTCCTATTTGCCAATTAGCATATGAGAAGCAGGAAAGTAAAATAAGCATCCCTGGCTCTTGAACTTGATCAGGGGGAGAAGCAATGCATCCCAGAGACATGAGAGAAGTAACCCATTTAACATGCACTAACCCTAATTCCACATTGCAAATAGTACCTTCAGTTCGACCGGCCTTCCATGAACCATATAACCAGCTTCCATTTTCAGAAATACTGTGATGCTTAATGCTGACACGCTGACCTGGACAATAAAGCGGACGAGATCCAACTTCGAATAAGATAGGAGACACGGGTATTAGATCATCTGAATCTCCTAACATTATCTCACATTTGGAACCATTATTCAACAAAACCGTTACCCGATCGATAACTCTGCTCACTCTTCCAAGCCAATTCCCTTGTATTACATAATCCCCTGGTGAAAAAGGACATACTTTCACAAGCTTTTTGCTATCCACACCTTCGATTAACTCACCCAAGCTCGTCTCGAGGTCCACACTCATATTGACATCCACCACACGTCCTAACTGCTTTGAAGGATCACTGATGGAGCACACAATATCACCATGTACAAATCCTCTTTGAAATGAAAGAAAATCATCTATCTTCTCTATGCTCTCATCAAGACATGATAAAATGCTCCAAGCTTGCCCACCATATGCTGATTCAATACCATCATGATCCTCGGTGTCAGTGCTTTCAGTGTAGCTTTCAGAATCAGAATCAGTAAACATATTCATCACTCCAAACCTGCAATAAATAATGCTGAACATTTCAACTCAAAACATTCAGACACCACAAAGCCTTCTGCTATTGGAAAATTGAAGTAAATATACTCACCTCAAATCTGCAAGAAAGCAAAAGCACAACACCTAAACTCTACTTGATTAGCCTTCACTGCTAGCAATACATTACATCAAATTCCTGAAAGAAATATTTGAAGAAAATGAGATGCAGTTAGCAATAAAAAATTTAAAATATTAATTAGAACTCACATTATCAAGATTGAACAAGAGATAGAAATTATGTGCTTACCGATGATTATAAATATGTTTGCTCAAGTGTCCACTATTTCTTAGAGTTGATCTTGAACTGAGCAAAACCCCTGACAAAGGATGCAGCTCACAAATCGCTAATTCGCTTCCTCAATGATGCAAAGTGATAAGGTCAGCAGAATACTTCAAAAACTTGATGCCAAACAATAGTTGTCCAGATAAAAGAGCAGAGCGAACTCGTCAATCAATAAACTCAAATAGTCCAGGGGACATGTTCCAAGAGATTGCTTCACAGAAAGGAGAAAACTTGGAAACAATTGATAAAGCACTTCTTGCCAAAGGAGATCTGCCCCTAGAATTTAATTTAAGATTGACAGATGACCAACTGTCGTAGGAGAGTTGAAACAGACTAGCAAATGAAGTATTTCAAAATAGATCTAACAGTGAATATGTGTTTCATATGCCAAAGGAGATTTGCCCCACAATAGGTCATGGTAAAGAGATAAATGCCAAAGGGGCTTTGCAACATAAAAGTAATAGTAAGTAATCAATGCCAAAGGAGATTTGCCCTTAAGAGATATTGTGTAAGTGATCAATGCCAAAGGAGATTTGTCCCAGAGAAAGTCTGTGCAAGCCCTAAATGCCAAAGGAGATTTGCCCTTGAGAGTATTCACTTAAGTAATATATGTCAAAAGAGATTTGCCACGAGAGCAGTTTTGTAAGCGATAAATGCCAAAGGAGATTTGCCCCAGAGAATGACGTGGATGCAACAAGAGCACAAGGAGAACCACCCCAAAGGTAGAATATATAAGTGATAAATGCCAAAGGAGACTTGCCCCAGATAGCAAGTGAGCAGGTGATAAAATGCCAAAGGAGAATTGCCCAAAAGAACAAATGGTGAGCAAAGACAGCCACAATAGAAAATGCTAGCAAAGGAAAGCAGTGAATGGCCACTACCAAACAGGTTTACCCAAGATTGTGTATTCCCAGATAGGTGAAGATTAATAAAGCCAGAAAAGTTCTATTTTGCCCATGTAAACTATCTTTTTGAGTGATAGTTGCTTCTTATGTTTGCATAAGACTTGGAATCCAAGAAACGATTCAAAGGAGAAATGCCAAAGGAGAACTACCAAACTTCAGACAATTTGATCAAGAACGCAACAAAAGAGTTTCAATTTTGAGCTAAAGAAGCTTATCCAGTAACTCTTCCAGCAAAAGAAGCTCCATTCATGAAATGTACAAGCCTTCAGATAGTGGTGCTTGGCAGAGATACTACCAAAGTAGAATTCAACATCTTATGCAATATAAATATCCTTGCTGAAACTGTCTTTCTTGCAAAGATACTTTCAACCAAATAGCAATATCTACCCAAAAAGATCAAATCCTATTCTCCCATCCAATATGGATGGATGGAAATGATCTGCACATCACCCTATGCACAATTTTCCTTCATATATATCCATATCGATCAAATTTTGTTGCAATCAGCTTTTCTTGGAAGATCACTTTGTTCACCTGTGCCTATCATCAATTGGAAGAAACCTTAGAACTCAGCAGCAATATACACATATTCTAAACTAGTTCAATCAAAACCACTAAAATTTTGAAATAGAATAAAATAATTGAACAAAAAAAAAATAGCATAATAGTTATTTCTTTCGAGCAGCTTTGGTAGAAAAATTTACTAAGGGTTTCTTAAGTTAGAACAAAGTAAAAAACCAACATATTAGCAGCAGATTGCAAATCAATACTAAGGCTTTCTTTGGGACGACTTTCTTATTGCTTCTTAAAGCAGCTTTCATGTAAAAAAATAAAATTTTTGTACAAAAAAGCTGCTTTATGAAGTAATAAATAAGCCGTCCCAAACGGAACTTAAATAATTTCTTAAGTCCTTAGGATTTTGAAATTACTTTTGGTTGTTGTTTTGCAAAACATCTCAGATGTCTCCATAAAAGAGATCAAGGGAGAACCATATTCCAGATTAAGCGTTAATCACTGCAGACAAATTGCTGCTTCTCATGGAGGAATTCACGTTATTGCGGATAATGATTCCTAATTAATCACATAACTGACATCCTTTGGCCGACAAACACAAGTATTCTGTTCCATTACAGAACAAATCAAAAGCAGACGCCTTCAATACCACAACTAAAATCTAAAAACCAACAAGAAATCCTCGAGAAACCCCAAGAAATGATCCATCAAAATTAAACACAAATATTGAAAGTCAGTGAAAAAAGGAAAGAACTTGAACAATAACCTAGAGACAAAATCAGAAAAGCAATACCTGCCAACTACCAGTGGAAGCTTTGATCTTTTGCTCTTAATTTCTCCAAAGAATCGTCAGCAGACCGAAACAGAAGGGATTGGAAAAAAGCGGCTCGCACTCTTGATTTACATGGCACAGCTCCTCCTGCTCTAATTAACTGACGTTCGCTTCCCTCCTGAACTTTTCATGGTGGGTTGATTGATTTTTATTCATCGAAGTGCTACTTTTTTATTAAATTAATAATTTTTTAGTGCAAAAGTGCGGTTAGCATCGAAAACTGTGCATAATTTTATAAAAAAATAATTTAAAAATCTACAGTATAATATATAATTTAAAAATAACTATTATTGCAGTTTTTTTTCCTGATGAGTCTTGAAGATTAGGATCTAAAGTTGACCTCATTAAGAGTATTGAAGACTTCCTCGTGTGGACAGAAATATATAAATTGATTTGGTAGATTCTGAATTAGAAAAACAATGGATTAATAGTTTTTAAGTTTTAATGCTTTTTATACCAATTTTTTTCTTCTAATTCCGTCAACTCTATGGCTATTTTTTTTCTAGATTATTATTTTAATATGGCACTAAAAATTTCATTTGATTGTATATATCATTTCTAGATCTTAATTCATGCAAGTATTCAAAAAAAAAAAAAAAATCAAATCATTGTTGGATCATCTGAGTTTTCTTTTCATCAAATTTACAAAAAAAAAATGAATATCTCAATGAAATGAATTTAATGATATCAAGAATGTATAAATTTGAGTATAAATTAAACTAAATCATGCCTTGAAATATAATTAAAAACTCACAAGATTATTTAAGGGACTAACTTTATTTAAATTTTACAAATGTATAGCCAAAATATGTTTATCAATTAGAAAAACTAAGATCTCACGGTTTTGACATCTCTTAGCAAATAAGAAATCTAAAAAGCATTGCATAGTCATGGAAGTCGCCTTCAATTGACCAATGGAGTATTTTTATTTATCATTGAAATAATCAAAATGATCCCTCCAAGAATATATAAATATGTTTGTTGACCCTCATATACAAAAGCACACAAAATGAGGCTAAATTGACACTCAATGCATCGCTTGAAGGGTTAAACAACCTCCGATCGTTGAACGGAGAGCGTTATTTTGATCAAAGCGTCAACTTGAAGATGAATATGATCATTCCCTGTGAATGATGATGAAGATAAGATGTGAATTGAGCGACTTGTCAGTTAACATAAAAGGATAAATTAGTGGCAAATGCAGCTCAACCAACAACCAATAGTAGCATGCAGGCAAATATATCAGCCTCCTATGAAAATTGGAAAACAAATGTGCAGTGAACATAGCAACTCGCTGGCCAATGTGTATGAAGAGATTGGAGGCTAATATAATTTGACCGGTAATAGATAACAACACGTAAATGAATATGTCAATTTGCCTGCAAACATCAAAGTCTACTGGAATCATGCAAATGCAGTGTGTGATAAATGTCAAGATGTTCATGTGGTGAGTACATCGGTATCCTACAAGCAGCATTAGAAAATTGGCATTCAACACATATCATTTACATATGATAGCAGAGAGTTGGCATGAGATAGAATATCGTGGTAAATGCAAATGCCTACTAATAATAATAGAAGATTGGTCACATACGCAACGGCGATAATCAACAATAGGTAATAGATGCTAATTAAGACATATTTACATTCAATAATCAGTCAATGGCTGTGAATACATTGATTCATTGCAAGTAGAAGGAGACGTTATGAAGAAAAATGTATGTGCCTACCAGTAGTCGTAAAAAAGACTCGTTATACACCCAACATGCTATCCACAAGCAAAAATGCAGAAGAATTATAGTAAATGTAGAGGAATTACAACAAACACAATTATCTATGAACACCTAAAGGAGACTCGTTAGTACACGACAATCAACTCGTATAAAGTACCAAATGATTTGCAATGCATCGCCACACCACAGGATCTGCAATATGCATACAAATGGACAAAAGGTGTCTACCAATTCTAAAATAAAATCCTGCATGTCTGTCAACATGGGACATTTGCATAATTTTGGTCGTATTCCGAAAAGTATGCTGACATCCTCATAAGTTTATTGAAATAGTTAAGATTACTCACATGGGGCCCGTAGAGCATGTATTATGCATAGTCATCGACATGAGATGTCGATGAGGATGCAACAAACGGGTCAAGCAAAATCCAATCCAATAAGTTTAAACTAACGATCTCTTGCCTACATCTGAATGGATAGGAGTTTGATATACGAGTAATTTGATTATGCTCATGGTGAGCAATGATCATCTAAATATGATATGATAGATATGGCACAAATTCCTTAGTTAGCTATAATGGAATTAAATGTCCTCTTAGATAAATATTCACCACTAGTTTACAAGGTACCTTTAGACAAAGAAACATATGGTTGCAGACAAGAATCCCTCTTTCAAGTTGGGTAGACGACCTCCTTTAACTAAGTAGACAGGACCAGGATGGCCTGGAACAAAGGATCTGTGGGATGTTGATCGACTCTATTACCCCCCCCCCCCCCCCCCCCCCCCCTAAGTCTGTTTTAAATGTAAGGTGATAAAAAACTGCACTATGCTACTATACGACATATACTCAGTATCTGTTTGACAAAAGTTTGCCAAAACTACGCCTTAACCTAAAGTTCTCTATCACTATCAGGAGGGGAAAACCTAAACTTAGATCATAAAGTCCTCGCAAAATGAGGGCAAAATCTCTGGGTAATGTCTTATTCATAACTCAATTTGCCTTCTGAAATTTTTCCTCTAAACATACTATTTAAAACTCTCCTCGACGACCCGAAAAGAAAGAAAATAGTTCACGGAGAGGTCATGGCGCAAATTTTTGGAGCCCACAATGCTTAATTACAAAGATTGACTTATGATATTGCCATCAAGGTTGACATCCAATATTCCCACCACCTAGATCGGCACGTAAAGATATAACGTCAACACTCAGTTCAACACTTGGCATCACCGCCATTGTTAGCATCCATCTTCATTGCCCAGGCTGATACCCTCCTTCATGTTAACCAATCTCCACTCTTATAAGAAGAACGACCAACCAAACTACCAATCATTTATTGATTACAACACCAACGCCTCAAGGCACTTTTTACTTTCATCACGGAAATCGTCGTCAATAATTTGTGTCTATAATATCTAATAAAGTATTTTATAGTTGTGAAAAATAATATTATTTGCAATATGTGATTTATATCAATGATATTATTTTGGCTCGATCAGACCAAGTTATTTTTCTCCTTCATGTTTTTTTCATATAAAAAACCTTTAGTCTGCTTTGCATTAAACTTAATTTATACATCTATGTGCAAGATTTTGCTTATTCCTAAGACAATAAACTCTCTCATCATCATGAATATTTTTAGCACATAATATGTTTGAAATTGGATCACAATTTAGAAGTAAGTTTGAGCATTTCTTTGATTGAAATAACATGTAATTTAGTTCTCATATTTGAAACTCAAATTTCAAAAAAGTGAGAAGTGAGCTAGTTGCGTACAAAAACATCTGCAGCAATAGAAAACAAAAATTTAGTATCTTAGCTTTGTACGAAGATCTAATACACAAACAAATAAAAAAAGAGATGCAAAGAGACCAACATTTTTACGGGAAAAACTTGAAAAAAATCACAGGAAATGGTGCATGACCCACCTCAAAGGCTTAAATTAACATTAAGACAAGAATAGACAAAAGAATATTTAAGTTTTCATCTACTATCATCAACTAGTATTAAAATATTTGATAGTACAACTTTATTATATTGAAAGAGTCACTAATTTATATATAAAAAAAATTAGAACAAAAATATAACAATTGTAAGATAAATGCCTTTTTCTTGTAGTGCCACATCAATGATGAAAGTATTCTCATTCACTCATGATGTTCTCTCCTTAAGATATTAGTAACAACACTGATATGCTATCACCACTCAATGCATAATCATATTTCTAAATTGCAATTAAGCGGCAAAAATTCAGAAATCAACATGTATGTTATCTAAAATAAATCATCATAATCATTTGGAGATTAAATTAAAATCATGCAATAGTTTTAATTTTTTTCTTTTCAAATAATAATATCATATCAAATTTTTTTTTTCTCATTTCTTATATAATGCAAGCATCATAGGGGTTACCGCCTAAATTATATCATTTAAGACAATTCTTTTTCTAATTTATGCTTACAACAATATTGCATTCTTAGTCAGTATCATAAGAGGGTATACTCCATTAGTCAATTTGCACAAGCACACGTTTTCATATAAATCATTTAATATGTATTATCCATAGTATTCCATAACATCCATTTCAACATGACCAATTTGTCTATAATAGAGATAAATCATAAATGAGTTTGCAATAATAATAAGTAAAATAAGTATCAATTATAATTGATGTATCATGTTTATTACTATAAATAAGAAATATAAATACCTACCTTAAGTTCAAATTTTCTATCTTATTATTCACTCCTTAAGCTCCAAGTATTTTATTTTAATACCTATAATAGCATATGATCTTATTATTATTCACTCCTTAATTTTAATAAATTTTTAATTTAATATTTAACATATCCTTACAATGCCTATATTAACCTTTCAATTTTATTTCAGATGACTGTTTGAAATACTTTTTTTTTTAATTTATGCACATAAGTTATGATGTAAATCGTGGGTTTAAGGTTTGAGAACCAAAATTGAGATCTAAGTTATCAAAGATTAGCAAGAGGTACTTAATTGATTGTTCAACAATCATTGCATTGTGTCCACTTTTTTTTTATGCCAAATTTATTGTCTTTATGAAGTAAAAACTAAGAATTTTCTATTTATGATAAGATTCAACTTATATTAAGGTTTCATTTGGGACAACTTTCTTATTGCTTCTTAAAGATGCTTTCTAGTACAAAAATCTTAATTCTTGTACTAAAAAATTTGTTTAAGAAGCAGTAAGAAAACCGTCCCAAACAAAGCCTAAATCTCATATGAGTATATTCGTCTTCCTCTATATCATAAAAGGATACTTCTACATGCAAATATAAAGTCAATGAACAAGACAAATCTTTTGTGTGTCTAAAGAAATGTGAGGATATCGATAATCAAATTATCTCTATGCTTCTCCGTCAGCTGCGTGCCCTAGTAAATCATATTCTTTTTTTATTTTTCATGCCCAATATCTTATCTCCCAAATAGTTTTTTTTTTTAAATAATCAATTGACGACTTTGTAGCATATTAAAGATCATGTTTTCCATGAGTGCAAATACTTTAAACCAGATAAGTAAGATACATTACTGAATGACTTATACCCATGATACAATTTTGCACCTGCATCTTCTATAACTATGAAAAGATGTCACTGTCGTTTGATAGTACTTCTACACTTAGTTGCACATTTATTGGAACTACACTCTATTCTACATATTCATCTACTAAATTTATAAAGGAATTAATAGGTGCAAATATTTTTCTCAGCATTCCCTTGATATCATCTAATCTAGATTATTCAACTTGAATTGGTAGCTGATACTCCATGACATGTAGTATGATCAGCTACTTTATTTCTTGTCTCTTCACCATGAGATATAATATAATTTTCTACTTATGATCTCCTCCCCATGTCAATAATATATATATATATATATATATTAGAGTATGATCTATATAAACATTTATACTACTTTCAACTCTTTTATGTATTCATGATCTTATTCATGCTTAGTCACCCAACTCTTATATATTCCAAAAGCTCTATAATATGCCCTACAATGTGCAATTATACAAAATTTATTACAAATACATGTAATAATAAATTTATAAAATATATATATATTATTTTTAAACATACTCATATGCCTTTTCAAATATTAAGCAGGTGGCTAATGAGTCACGATAGAGAAACTTGACCTTCAAAGGAGACCACTATATATATATATATATATATATATATATATATATATATATATATATATATATATATATATATATATAAACACGTCTGAGCAATCTAAGGGGAGCAATACTCACTAGGAAGTCAAAGGGAGACTCGCCATCACTTGCTAGAGACTATCAAAGAAATTTTCATGTGTGGGGCGACCAGTAAGTTTCTTGTCAAATTAACGGTTACACACCCTCCACGTGCTTAGACTCCACTATTAGTCTCTCCCTCTCTCCCTGAGAAACCATCCTCCATCCAAACATAACTATAATAAAGATCATAATCATTCTCCTCAACTTGCCATATCGATATCAATTATAACCAATTCTCTCAGCTATCTTCGCTCACTCACAATTCCTCACGACAACCTGAGGCTCAAAATAGACCACCCTCGACTTTTGACCAATATCAACTTACCAATTTACCCATGCACAACATTAGGATATAAACTCACCTTGTACAAAGGACTCACCCCCACTGAACTTGCCCAGTACACACTCTGTACAACGAAACTCGCATAAAGATCATCAATCATACTCATTCAGCCAATTAGGGGGTGATAAGTTTAGGGTGTTGTGTAGTATTGTATATGCGATAGGTGTAGCATTGCCTACTCAAACCCCTTCATCTTTCCCTATCGATATCAACCATAACTAGTTAACTACGGGAAAACACGCGATTACCGACGGAATTTCCGGCGGAAATAAATTCGTCACAAATTCCGACGGATTTTCCGGCGATTTTCCGACGGAAAATTTTCACCGAATTTCCGACATATTTTTCGACTCTCTTTCCGGCGATTTTCACGGATTTTCCGGCGATTTTCTGACGGAATATTTTTCCTATGGAAAATCCGCCGGTAATACGCCGGAAATGTTTCCGGCGAATTATTTTGCGCCGGAAGGCCTTTTTCGACCCGCGTCAAACCGGCGAAAATATTTCCGTCGGAAATTAGCATTTCCGACGGATTTTGGCCAATTTTCCGGCGAAAATGTCTGCCGGAAAACGACGTTTTTCTTGTAGTGGTTCTCTCAGCTATCTTAGCTCACTCGCCAGTTCCCTCACAATGACTCAACGCTCAACATAAATCACCATCGACTTGTCACCAACATCAACTTACCAAGTTACTCATGCACAACGTTAGACTCACCTGGTACAAAGAATTCACCCCTATTGAACTCACCTAATACACACTCAGCACAAATCAAACTCGCATAAAGACGAATCATCAACCACACAATCCTTAAGTCAATTAGGGAGTGACATGTTTAGGCTGTTGTGTACTACTATATATGTGATTTGTGTAGCATTGCATTTCTTACCTTTTATCTGTTTAGATTTTTTTGTAGCCCTTATAACCCTATAAATAGGGAGTGATGAGGAGCAATTTGGGAGACCTTTTTTATTTTTGGATGATATATTGGAAACTCAAACAGTTTTAGAGCAATAATTTTTTCTAAGCATTTTTAAACTCTCTCTCTCTCTCTCTCTTCAACTCTACTTTGTACTCTTCATTCTCAAACTTTCTATTTACTTGTTCACCTAGTCAGCTAGCTAGTAAAGTCGAGTATCATCCATAGACAAATTTAAATTCAACTATTATGATATATCGTCATTACTAAGAATATTTTTATTTATTTGTATTTTTCTTAGTTTCTCGCTTTTATTGTCAATAAATAGGCACTATTATATCAACATAGTATTAAATTTAATAATAAAAATTGCAAAATTTTAATTTTTTAATAGTAAGAACAATTAAAATATTTGTTATGTCTTTGTATCCGTTCATACCATTTCTAATACTTCACAACAATTCAGACCTATAGAAAAAATATTGCCTTTAGGAAGTGAATATATATACTAATACTTTAATAGTGTCATATGTCTTCAATAAATCAATATTTCTCAAAAATTGATTAGCCCCTTCACTCATTTTCAAGCCTAATTAATTGGGGATATACCCAATGATTAAATCAAAATCTAAACTAAAAAATTAAATGCTAAGAATTTGAAACTTTTTAATTTTTTCAAATATGTTTAATGTTTATCTGCTAACTATTAAATTTTTAGTTTTGAAAATAAATCAAGCTATTTTCAAAAATGCTTAAAGCAAAATTTTAGAGTTTTTAGGTACTTTTATTTTTTAAATTAAAGCCAATCGATTAGCTAGTTACCAACCATAGCCATCATTTCTACTAATGGGTGGAGGATTACCACACCATTGCTCCCACCAAGTCAATTCCGCTCATCATGCTGATGGTCATCACCACTGTAGGGGTGCCAATAAATAACCCAACCCGCCAACCTGATCCAAACCGGACCCAAAAAATTCATGTTTGATTTGTCTCGTTTAATAAACGAATCGAACTCCGGTCCGAAATTACAACCTGTTTGTTAAACTAGTCGGATTTTTCAGTTCGATCAGGAACCATATTTTAAACTACAAAAGTCACGTTTAATATTTTTTTACTTAAATTTTTTTATATGATTTTTTTATCAATCAAACTAAATTCTCTAATTGATAAGAAATAAAAAAAAAATAATCAAAACGGACTATAAAGTTGAGTTCGGATCCACCTGATTAACCCGTTTATAAACGGGTCGAGTTCGGGTCCACCTTTTTTACCCATTTATATACGTTACGGATTCTTGTTGATTAGATGCGGGTATAACCTTATTTGTTAACTCATTTTGACACCACTGCTACTACTACTACTACCACTTATGACTTATGCACCTCCATTTCATAAATGATCAAAGCCATGAAATTTTCTCAATCACTAGTTCTATTTCAAAGAAAATAATTAACAATTAGACTCATGAAATAATTTGTGCAAAAATATAAAGCCTTCATCCTAACTCTTTCTCCTCTCCATACAAAAAAAATATTTATTTTTACCATAAAGTACTAATTGTAAGCACTTATAGCATTTCATGACTTATAATTATAGCATTCTATACACCAAATAATGCAATATAAATAAATATGCACCTTTATAGTGCACTATCCTATTTAATGTAGCAACCCAAGTGACACTTTACTCTACTAGAGTAAACTATAATTAAGCAGCTAATGCTCCACTCAAGTAGGCTCATTAATGATAAATGTCCAAGTATATCATAACAAAAACCAACCTTTTCAAAAAACTTCTTGGTTCATTAAATTACTATTTGTTAGCTTTGCTAATGGAGGAATGACTCATCCACATTAGTGAATGGTCTTGATGATGCAGATGTGATTGCATAGTCTGCTTTGTGAGACGATACTCTGATGAAAAATTTTCATGTAAGCGAAAATCTCATACGAATAAGACTTCATGGAAACCTCGATGAATCGTCTTCGTGCTCTTCACACGCATCCCAAGAATATGGTGGCAAATACGACGCAGAATCAATTCCGAGCATGACGACGACTCCAGGTGACTACAAGTGACTCAAACTATGATCACGTAAAGCCAAACGAATAAATAAGCAAATCAGACTTGATTAATGCCATCGACGACCATAATCGACAAAGGACTATCTTACAGAGCACAAAAATGAGCGCGATGAGGATAGATGACAAAAATGAGGCCAACAATTAGCATAATCATTAAAAAAAGAAAAATAATAATAAATTAAAATCTTTTGGTCAAAATTTTGATGCAAATAATTAATTAATTAAGTTTATATTGAACTAATTAAATTTGGAAGCATATTCCACCAAGTGGGGGTAGTGGAATGGAGCCAAATCATAAGAATATCCTAATTAGAAAGTGGGTAGTATTTTCCCAAGCAATTAAAGGCCACCATGGAGAAAGGAAATAAGTGGATTGGAGCACAAATTCAAAACTGAATCAAAGTGGTGGTTAATATCCAATAGATAGAAACTAAAAAGAAAAATTAGAGAACTATGCAACACTTTGAAGAAACAATAGATGAGGAGTTATAAGGGCATTACTTTTATTTTTTGAAATATGATCATTAAAAATGTATTTTTTTTATTTTAAAAAAAATAAATTAAGTTATTTTTAAAATTTTCAAAATAATTTTATATGTTTTTAATAATAATTATCACCATTGTCGCATTCATCATCATTGTCGTCCACCACCATCATCTCTGGCCACCATCGCCGGCTATCTCCACCACTATCAGTGGCCCAAATATATTTTTAGGATATCAAATATATTAATTTTATTTCAAGTGAAAATATTAATAGAAATAAATTGAAGTTCCTAAACAATTCCTTAGGCTTCGTTTGGGGCAGCTTTCTTGTTGCTTTTTAAAACAACTTTCTAGTATAATAATTTTAAAAAGCAGTAAGAAAATCGTCCCAAACGAGACCTTAGTTTATAGATTTCTTTGATCTTGGTGCCTACACATGTTGATACCACATAAATCACCTTTTTTTTCTTTGGAGGTAACTGTTGAAGGTGAAAGGCCTTGTTGGAAATGGCTCCACTAATTGATGAACACACAAGAGAAATTAGTGAAATTGCTTTACCTTTGGTGCAAAGTTAAAGAGCTTGCACCTACTTGGAAAAATGCAGGTTTTTTAATGATTCAGTTTCGAGACGATCTGACCCTGATTTAAGATTTGCTTGTACTCATTCAATTCAATTTTTAGCTGGGCGAAATTTAATTATTACTTATTTAAGGTAGGTTTTTTAATCTAAGATGTGCTCGTATATTCATTACGTGAAAAGGTTGGAGTAGCTCAAGTAGAAGATAAGATTAGAAAGAGTCGCCTTAGATGGTTTGGTCATATAAAAAGGCGGCCTTCCGATGACCCGATTAGGAGAGTGGAGGCATTAGATTTGACTTGTGTTAAGAAAGGTAGGGGTAGACCTAAAAAAGACTTGATTAGAAAATATTAGGAATAACCTTTCTTTATTAGATTTAAATGAGAATTTGATAAAGTATTCATTTAGCCGACCCCACGTAGTGGAATAAAGGCTTGATGTTGTTGTTGTTGTTGTTGTATGTGCTCGTATATTCATTCGATTCAATATTTAGTTGAGCGAAATTTAATTATTAATTAATTTGATCCATCTAAATTTGAACCAGACAATATTATTCATTAACATAAAATTCAAGTTAGATTATAGACAAAAAAATACCATCTAAACTAATAATTTTCAATTGTTTAGAATAAATTATTTGTCAAATATGCATAAATGCACTCAGATAAAGAAGTAGGTTTTCTAACTGCTTTATTGTTTTTAAAATTATTTTATTTTTATTTTTTAAGTTTAAGATCCACTTGTGATGCTTCTAGAGTGGGAGTAGGTGGAGCCCTAATTTAAGAAAAATATCTAGTAATATTTCTTTATGTAAAATAGATTGATGGTGAACTGGCATTTGTAGGAAAAATTATTCCGCCAAGTTACCTGACGTAGAGCTACATCAGGTAGCCTATAATATGTCGCCACGTGCACTTACTATTTACCGCGCGGCCCGACAAGCCGACTCGGAACGGACCCGGGAGTTTGCGTAGCTCGGTATTGCTATGTATTGGTCGATTTTGCTCGACAAAAATGAAAAATACTATTATGTGAAGACCAATGCCGAGCTCAATACCGAGCAATACTGAGTTCTTTTAGGTATTGCTTGGTATTATCTTCACAAAGCGGTATTTCTCGTTATTGCCAAGAAATACCGAGTAATACCTAGCAATACCGAGCAAATACCGAGCAATACGCGAACATAGTAATCCCGAATTCGGTCCGAGTCGGTTCGTCGGGCCGCACGGTAAAGAGTAAGTGCACGTGGCGACATATTATAAGCTACCTGATGTAGCTCTACGTCAAGTAACCTGACGGAATAATTTGTCATAAAAATCAACTTGATCTGACACGGATTTCAAGACATATTTTAATTAGAACCTTCCAAAAATATATTAAAGTTCATCCAAACTCTAATTTTGACAAACTTATAGTCGAATTAAACATCTCGGCGAGGCAAATCCAACAACATAAAAAATGATCATATACAAGCCCACATGAGCCGAAATTGATGGCTTGGAATACAATTGAAAACCTTAGAAAATTAATTGGATGACCAAATGATCTCCAAAGTAGACATGTTTATGATCAGATCGAGCGGCTCGACTAGGGACATCCAAGGAAGATGTTTAATTTGATTTGAAGATTGAAGACTATTAGATTTTGTAATTCAGGAGAAGACAAGCCATATTTGAATTAGTCTAATCATTTGAAGCATGATTAAAATTTTATGTAAGAAAATGGGGGCAAAGATCTCATGTAGGAAAATTATGTTACATAATTTTATTGAAAGAAGTGCCTTGTTAAAAGATGGATTGCCTTGATATGTTTGACTCATTGAAATGATTTAGATAAGTCTGGTTGCATGAAAAATGATTGCAATTTTGTTTTAGTGTTATTTTAAGTTTATGGGACGGGTTCGGATGTGACATGTAATCGAACAAATTTGAATATTTTTTTACCGAAGCCCAACATGTATATCATACAAGTCAAAATATTTGACCCGAATGTGACACATTTATCATATAGTCATGTAATTTCTTAAATCAATACGGTCCATTAACTAAAATAAAATCCATTTAACTTGAACTCGTCCTATTTAATCTAAATCCGATCCAAAAATTTGTCAAAAAATAGTTTTAACTGAACTTGACCTAAAAATGAACCGAATCAACCCGAATTTAAATTTTTTGAGTCAAATCATATCAGGTTGCCGAGTTTTAACATCTCATTGAAAGAAAACAAATAATACTTGGTTATGATTCTCGTTTAGTGATTTAAGAGCATACACATTAAGATAGGAAATATATTAAAACAATTTAAAAAAAAATTAGCCCCTTGATTGCTTGATGGCCACTAATTAACCTTTTTAAATAAATTTAAATGTTTCCTAATTTAATTAGAAGTGTAAGCCTATGTGTCCTCATGATTAGGGAAAATTATTACGTCCGATGTCCGAATTTGTCCAGACATCAATCCAGACGTGCCACGTCACCCAGATATATATAATAGGGCAAATTTTTAAAATAGATAAGGTTTAAAAAATAAATAAATTAATCAATTATTAAAAAATAAAAAATATTCAAAATCACCATTTTAATTGATGACTTAAGTGTTGTGAAAATAATAAGCCATCCATTAAACGAAAAACATGCTACAGAAAAATATATATTTTTAATAAATTATTTCAGTCAGCTTTGCTGTTGATTTTAAGCTAATTTTAAAAAATTTCTATGATTTTAAATTAGTTTTCACTTTTGATAATCAAATATACTGATAGATGTAAATTATTCTAATTGCTCATGGATTAAAAATAAATTTGGAAAAATGACAAAAAGTTGCTAGGTTTTTTATTTAATTGGACTTAATAAAAAAAGCAAGAGATTTTTTTTTTTTTTTCAACCAAACTAAATATATTAATAATAAAACAAGAGGTACAACAAATAAAGGAAGGCTCACAGAAACCCAAAAAAAGCTACCGACACCAAAACAGATTAACAATATAGGAGATAAAATCCAACAAGAGAGCTCAGCAGAAAGCCGGGACTCCCAGCACCTCGAATCCGCGCAAGGACCATCCAAACTAGTGAAGATCACCAACGGTTGCCACAAGATAGCTGATGAGGGGAGGAGCCCCAGCCACATCATTGCCCCGCAATCTCCAATGCAAAAATTCGAGCAAACCAATCAACCGTAAAAAATAAGCCAAAAAGAAAAGGAAATTATCTTCTCCTGCCTCCTCAATTCCATTTTCCCCGAGAAACAACCTTAATATTTTTTCCATGAACCAATTTGAAATCCTCGCCAAAATCAGAATACGAATCAGAATCAGAATCAGAATCGACTTCAGACGAATTATTCAACCGATCAGCATTTTGTGTACTAATCCCACCCGATAGTTTAACTGGAACATTTACCAAGTTTTACGAATTGATCACCATACCAACAACTACACCACCTCCGCACTCGACAGGAACATTCGTAGGAAAAGAATGGTTAGAAACCACCAATTCACTATCTTCTGGCACCAAAACATCTTCCGGCAAAGCCTCAACCATATGACCACAACCATCAATCCCACACGCAGGAATAAAATGAGTCACATTACCAGCCGGTATTGCAGCAAGCAAAGAGTTCCGAATCGGTTCGACATGCTCAACACTCACAGGAACAATTTCCACTGAAACAACAGGCTGCACCGCCTCACCACTCAGCAAATGATTAGAAGCCATCGAATTCACCAAACACCCATCATCCACAGAAATATTCATAGCAGGGTTAACCACAGCAATTTCTTCAGAAATAGAATCAGTTAACAAAGGCTTACCCAACGACCCCTCCAAATCCAATGGCAAAGCATTAGGAGATAAAACTTTAAAAACAAGTTCAGAGTCATCAATGTCAACGTTAGGAACGACCGATTCTTCTCTAGCTAACTCAAAATTCACCAAAGTAGGCATAATCACAGCATCTTGATGTCCATCCAACGGCTCCACAGAAACCGGTGAAACAGTTTTAGCATTAGGTAAAACGGATTTAGGTAAAACAGAAGCATCTAAAACAACAGCTTTATTTCTACATTCACCCACAGTATGACCGAAACAATGGCAAACACTACAAAAAACAGGGAATTCTTCCATTACAACGTGCTGCACGTATCCAAGCTTTTCAGAACCCAGCCAAATACGATCAGGAAAAGTTTTAGTAATATCTAGTTCAACTAAAACCCTAGCTAAAGATGGTCTAGAGCCCACAGTCGTAGCCGTATTAATTTTAAGAGGCTTACCAAAGATGGAGGCTAAGCCATGCAAAATTTTAGGAGAGAAAAGATGCGGCCTTAAGGAGGGGAAAGAGACCCATATCGGAATCTCAGGAGATTCAACTCCAATTTCAACAAAGGGAGACCATTTTGTAACTTTCATAAAACAATTGAAAACCAAATAGGATCTATGACAGAAAATACGACAATAGTCCAAATCTTGTTCTAATTTGATTAACACATGGGACGAATCCAGCAAAGTTACCGACACATCACCAGTAAGCTTAAGATTAAAAAAGAATTTACGAATTGATTCAAGAGACGGGCGTTTCGTAGGAAAAAAACCAACAAGAGCAAACTGCAAAGGTTTAGCCAAAGCCATGATTTCCTCATCCGATATCCACAAGGAAGGCATACCGCTAAAAGACGATACCTTGAGTTTAGGAAATTCATTACTAGAGGAAGATCCCGATAAAGCTTGAAGAAAAGACCGAGAGGAAGACGAAACCCCTAAAAATTCATGATCAACAAGATTTGGAGCCATCCGGCGCATGCCGGAAAGCAAACCACCAACAAAATCTCAGAAACAATACAAAACCAGAGTAAGAAAATTTGGAACTTCCCTGGAAGCCAACGCCACGGCCCCGAGCGGAGAGCGGCACGCCGCCGTCGCGAGGGAACAAACCCTAGTGGAGGAAAAAGCTATTTTTGGCCCGTCATAAAAAAAGCAAGAGATTGTTTAACCGTTACAGATTGCATTTTATCTTAATTTTAAAATTATAAAATTAAAAAGAAAGATTTATATTTATGAAATAATTTATTTAAAAATGTTTTATTAACGGGAGACTTACTACAATTATTGCTAACTAGACTGACAATTGATATCATTAGCAATCCGTACATTAAACGTACGACTTTAATTTTTTTTAGATAATTAATTAATTCATTCATTTTTTAACCAATAGAGTTAACCATATCTATTTTAAAATTTTGCCTATTTTAATATTACTAACATTAACATGATTATTTATATGCTTAGTAAGTTAGTATTTTGATTAAGATATTTTAATACTTATAAGAAAGAATTATTATCTATCTTTTGCAAGAGTATGCTTCGTTTACTGCTTTCTCACCCAACATTTTTTTGTACTAAAATCAAAATTTTTATACTAAAAAACTAATTTATGAAATGTGTATATATATATATATATATATTCCTATTATAAAAGGGGCTTGAGTTTCCTTCCTCCGGCAAATCTTGATCATCCATTTTATTTCTCCTTAAATTATCTTGGCCGTCCATTACATTATAAATATTTAATAAATCAAAAAAATTACTTATATCAAGCTCATTAAACATTTTACCGTCTTATCTATTCGTGTTTAACTTCTTAATTTATTAATTCTTATTTAATTATTTCATTAAATACTTCCGTTCAAATTCTTAATTTATTAATTCTTATTTAATTATTTGTTTGGGTTATTAAATCTATTCGTCCGTTTAACTTCTTAATTTATTAATTCTTATTTAATTATTTCATTAAATACTGTTCGTCCGTTCAAATTCTTAATTTATTAATTCTTATTTAATTATTTGATTAAATTTCTTAAATCTTGGCCGTCCATTACATTATAAATAATTAATAAATCAAAAAATTACTTTATAAAGCTCATTAAACATTTTACCGTCTATCTATTCGTCCGTTCAACTTCTTAATTTAAATTTTTATTACATTAAATACTGTTCGTCCGTTCAACTTCTTAATTTATTAATTCTTATTTAATTTGATTAAAAAAAGGAGTTATTAATTCTTCTAAGAATTAATAAATTATTTTCCCTAAGTTCCGTTAGTTTATTTATAATAATCAATGTTTGGAAGAAAATTTTTTTCCTTAGTTTCCGTCCGGTTAACTTTAATAAGTAAGCCAACTTGTCTCATGCGCTGACTCGAATTCAACTCATTAGTGAGGTCGTTAGTTGAACTCTTGTGGTGTTGGATCAAGTGCATTTGTTTTGTTAACTAAAACTCATCTTGATGATCAAGGTTTTATTATTGATAACTTTCTTGCCGCATTAAAAAGCAAAATTTTAGTATAAAATTATTTTAATATAAAATTTCTATATTAAAAAATTACTTCATAAAGCAAAAAAAAAAAAAAAAAAAAAGTTGTCCCAAAGAGATGACTTTCTTACTACTTAATAAGATTTTCTATTACCAAAATTTTATTTTTATACTAAAAATCTACATTAAGAATAACTAAAAAGCCGTCCCAACCAAAGCCTTAGGCCTTGTTTGGAACGACTTTCTTTCTGCGTCTTAAAGCCGCTTTCTAGTACAAAAAATAAAAATTTTATATAAAAAAACCGCTTTACGAAGTAGTAAGAAAGCCGTCCCAAATGAAGCCTAGGCTTCGTTTGCGACGGCTTTCTTATTACTTCTTAAAAGCAGCTTTTTAATATAAAAATTTAAAATTTTTGTACTACATAAGCATCTTTAAGAAGCAGTAAGAAAGCCGTCCCAAACGAAACCTTAGTTCCTTCCCTCCCCCATCTTTAAAATAAATTTTGATGGTGTCATGGTAAATCCTGTGTCTTCCTAGACTACGGACTATGCCCCATCTAAAAGTTAAAAAAATTTATATACTAATGAGACAATAAACATTAAATTTTAGATTATTAGATAGGTAAATAAATAGTTAATAAACACATAAAAGCCCCTCATGGGCAATTTCGTTGACTAAAAAAACAAATACAATGTAAAAGAAATATTTTTGAGACGTTATTATGAGTGAAATAAATTCAGATGATTTTTTTTTTGTTCGGCATAAAATTTAAAGAAGATGGCAACTGGCGCGTGGAGGCGGCCGATGGCGGCGGGTGGTGGTGGACGACGAGGTGGCGACAGTGGTTTTCGGAGGCAGCGGGGGGCCGCGATGGTGTCCAGTGGCCTGCGGTAGGTGGTGGTGGCCAACTGCCGACGGTGGGTGACGATGGTCGCGGCCAGCAGCAGGTTGCTTGCTTTGAGAGTTACTTCCGGAATCCACAAACAGACGACCTGAAAATAATATAAAATTGATGTCAGGCATCCTTTTATTATTTTTATTTTTTTGTGACATGAAATCACTGTCCTTAGGCCAGCGAAAATCCCGGTCGACCTAGCATGCAACCCACACCGGATTTGAAGCCGGATCTTTGGCATCCTTTTATTACTATTATTATTTTAAGGATTTGAAGCCAGATCTTCGGCCATACAACCATTGGTTGCAGGGCATTGGAACAACAAATTATGAAGCAAATATATATTTAAATATAAAAGAAATAGACTGCTGTGGATGTAGAATATGTACCGGTTTAACAAGCTGTATACCCAAAGTAAAAAGAAAAAAAAATGAATTTCTAATAAGAAATCAGAATCTGAGGAAAATTTTGACCATTATGAAAATATAACTAAGAATGAGTGTAGTGATTCAAACAGAAAGATAGAGGATTTTTGAAAGAAATATATGCAACTCATAATGCAGTAGTGAGCTGGAGAGTGCTTCCTCTCAGTGCAAGAATTTCCTCCAGAAAATGAAATAGCTTTAAGCTGTAAAAGGCTAGTCTTCCGCAAACCAAAACAAACAACGTATATACTGCACAAGCTCGATGACAAACTAGATACTTGGTCCCAGCTGTGCGGGATAGGAGAAATTATTATGTGCGGACACCGGATCATCCGGAGGTGAATCAAAACGCGCCACATCACCCGGTACACAACCGCGGTACACAGTTAACGAGTGACGTTGCGCATTCTGATTCGTCTCCGAACAACATTTGTATTCGCACAGAATAATTTCATTAGTGATAATTAGTTTGCGTCCCTCCACCAATGATCATCATAGCACACCCATATCTATTGCGGATCACTCCCAGTAAACTGATATTCTCCTACGCTAAAACACAATCTCTTATAGTACATGATTAAAATATTGGCTTACTATTTTCAAGAAATGTTGAAAAAATCCGCACAATTATCTGTAAATATAGGTATGCACAACCCCTTTTAAAAATATCCTAAGTTGCTTAGTTGCGACTAAGTTCTTGGTGTTGCTTATCATACCATGAGTAATCAAAATGCCCAAGTTATATAAATGACTCAGGATGATAGCTTGAAGCAGTTGTAAGAGCACTGCAGATGTGTGGATCTGTTTTCAATGTTGCTTAGCTTTGTCAAGCAATCACTGAAGGCAAAGAAGATGAGATGCAATGAAGCGGTGACAAAGACGAATCACATCAAGCCAATAAAGTAGAGCAATTAATCATGATGTAAAGTGGACAAAGGCCAGTCACTAGAAGCCTAATATTCTAATACTAAAAAAAATTGGATAAGAGATTTCTTGGGTTATGAATTATTTGTTTAATATAAAAAAATGGAATTGAACCAATTTTATTTTGATTGCTAAAGTATGGTTCAATTATTAATTGTAATTTTAGTTATCAGCTTGATTTATTTGCTTTTGTAAAATTGCAATTCAATGTAATCATTTCTCTCCTTAACAATTGTGTAATTTCTTAGTTGTTATAGGTTTCATTTGTGTATAAATATTCATGGGATGTATGCACAATCCAAGCTTTCTAACTACCACCTTTCTATGTGCTAGAAAAGCAATATTAAAGACTTGTTTAAAATTTTTATTTTTCCTCTCAATCATATTCTCCTCGGAATGCCAATTTTTTCGGCTTCCTTTTCAAAGAGTTGACCATCATGAATGATGAAAATTAAACTAAAGGAGAATTTCAAGGAATAAATTATGTGAAGTGGTCTTAGATTGTGAAGACATTTTTGAAAGGAAAGAGAAAAAATTCATCATATTTTTTATCCTCATCTGAAGTAGATTTAACGATCAAGTCGTACTTATGGAATACCATGATGCCTGAAATCAATGGGCCATATATATTCTTAATAACTGCAAAAGTCACTAGGAAAGCTATAAAACAAACTTAAATATGTCGCTCATCTACAAGATTAAGATGGATTTCTCAATAACTAAGGTAGCCTCCCTCTATCATTGAATATTTCAATGCAATGAAAGTCAATCAGTTAGAGCTCAATTACTACTAAGGTCCAGGATAAAGTTTAGTGATGATGCCATGATTCTTAAACAATTAGTAGAATAGGAGTATCTGAATTTCTTGTATGACTTAATAATGAATTCGATCATATTTTCATTCAAATCTTGATTAAAGAAATCCGTCTTTCAAAATCAAATTCCTAGAGAATAATAGGGAGAAACCGTCTTAACCCCAATATATCTAATTAATAAAATAACCTTAAGAGTGATTTTAAAAAGTTTTTTTAAGTGTAAAATTTTTACTGCAAATATTTTTTTCTAAAAACATCCACCAAAAATTTGGTTGGCATATGTTCATATTCACAAACAATACATGGGTAAGCATGATCCTATAACACTTAATGTATTTTTTTAAGATATTCATAAATTTAAAAAGGGTATAAGTATTATCATCCAAAAAAAATAATAATAAAAAGACTTCCAAAAAACATCAATTTCATGAAAAATAGAACTTCTTCACTCAAATTTGTTTTCAAGGAGAAAACAACTAAATGGATTTTTTTTTTTTTTTGATGAATTTAATATCTTCTCTGTTAAAATCTCAACTACACAAACGCAACAATGCATTACTCCTATAACTAAACTACTTAATGCCTTTATAAGGAGGACAAAGGCCATCTAGAGTCTCCAACAAGCTTAAGACTCGATAATCATTGTCAAATAATTCTTATAATAATGATCAACTCATTATCATACATTATCCTCTTTATACCATAAACCAATCACATCCTATGTTGCACGGATACGCCTATTTATGAGGTATGCTATATCGGACACGTGTCGGATACGGATACGCCTCCGATACAGCATGGATACGTGTCGGATACAACTTTGTCGTGTCCAATTAAAATATTATTTAAATTTGACTGGACATGCGTATCGGATATGCGTGCCTTATTAAAAAAAAAGAAATAGAGACGCAATTAGCCCTATTCATTTCGGCTATCCGCTCGATATCCCTATTCATTTATGCGGCTTAAACATTTCGGCAAGCTAGGTTTTTCGTTTCCGCACAGGTGTTCATCTTCTTCGTTATAGTCGAAGGAGCGATTCGACGATGCGTGCATAAAAGAGGACAGGATCATCCTTCGTCGACAAAGAGGCTGGACAACAAGAGCATTAAAGCCGACAGGCTCCTTCGTCGATAAAGCGGCTCGACAACACGAATAGTGAAGGCGACGTGAGCATTAAATGTTTGTTTTCTTCGTTCTTCATTTTCTTAATCATAGGCTCGATACAGGAACTAGGTACCACTCGGTACTCAGTCGGTACTACTTAGTATCACTCGGTACCGCTCGATACCGAGCAATAGTGGAACTCAATACCGCTTGGTACCAGAACTCGGTGCCGAGTGGTACCGGAACTCGGTACCGGCACTCGGTACCACTCAAAAAACTTTAAAGCAACTCTTATAATAAAAATTTGTTCTGAGGGCGCTGCCCCTTGACCCCGCGACCTAACCGGTCAGGTCGAACCCCCAAGGGGGCAACGCCCCTTGGACCCCCAGCATAAGTGCAACATATCTACACTTTTAATAAAAAAATTTCATGTTTCAAATTCATGTGGATTAATTTATGTTGATCCTTCGTAGGATAATGAACTCTAGTGGTGTAGGACTTGGGTCTGATGATAGTCCATCAGAGACCAATATTGAAAATAACAAACCTCTGTGGGGTTATGTAAAAAAAATAGGTAAAACGTCAGAAGGGGGTGGCAATATTGCATTCAAATGCAATTATTGTAATGCCATATACAAATAATTATATTATAATATTATAAAGTGAAAGTTCATTTGTTGAAGATTAGTGATAATGAAATTAAAGTATGCCCGAAGATAAGCTCATCAAAAATGGCTGAATTACGAAGGAAAATCAGTGAAGCCGAGCAAAGGAGTAAAAAAGAGCTTCCAAAATATATTCTACTTCCAAGCACCCATGCTTCATATCCTTCATCATCTTGATGAGGACATCAGTTCGTGAAAGGTTTATCAGAGGCGTGGCCACCGATCTACGGCCACGATCGAGTCTTTGTACTTTTGAGTTATTTATGTTATTTTATTAGCTATGTATTTTTCTATTACAGTATCTTGTATTTGTTTTCCAGTTATACCCTTTTAGTGGGTGATGTCGTATGTGAGCCCGGAGGGCAATTGTGCCTTTTATTTTTCATGAGTCTCTGGTACTAGGATATTTATAGCCCATTGTTCTATTTTTCGGAGTTAATGAATGAATGATGAATCAACAGTTGTCTTCTTGTATGAGTTCTTGTGAGAGCATGAGAGTTCTAATGGAGAGAGATCCCTAGGAGAGGGAAATTTGCGCAATACCCACCAACCTAGATAAGTCGTGTTCGTGGTTCCGTTCTTGTACCTTTTCTTCCCTTCCTTTCCCCTTCCTCCCCTCACCAAACCGCTAGTTTCCCCACCTCACCCGAGCCCCTCTCTTCCCCTCACAACCCCACAGCCAACACCCCACAAACGGCTCCCAACCAACCCGCCGACCCCCACCTCCTCTCTTCCCCTTCCAAATTCAAATTTCCCTCTTTGAATACCTTCCGTAAATAGCTCACTTTAAATTTGGGAAGCCTAATTTCAAATTTCAAATTATATTGAATTTTGAAAATTCTTTCATAAATTAAGAAAGTTATTTTTGGAAAGTTTCCAAAATATTTCCATTTTGAATTTTAAATTAAATGAGGATGGGATCTTTCATTCTTAATTTAGTATCCCAAATCTAAGGAAGCATTAAAGGCTTCCAATTTTCTCTCCCCTAGCCTATAAGTCGTCGGACCCATTAAAATTCCTTTTGGAATTATTTCCAAAACTCAAGTGACTCCTTTGGAAATAAATCAAATCCTCTTTATTCCCTTTGGCCAAAACTTCCCATACCCATAAACCTCCTCCTTTCCAAAATAGTCTCACATTTTGGAAAGAAATTCCCTACTCCCTCTTCATTACCACCGGCCTAGCCTCCCATACCCGCCCCTCTCTCTCTCATTAACTCTCCACCCTTTATCAATATCTGAAACTTATTTCAGATTTTCTCTTGGCTCTCCTCCCTCTCCACTTGCAAGAGAAACTTCTTTCTCTTTGGCAACATTCAAGAACACTAGCAAGACGAGAAGAGATTTATTCCTAGCTCCCATGAATGGAGAATCCATAAACTAAATACGGCTTAACCTGGGACGAGGACGGCTTCACCGATATTCTTCAATCAACCTGCTTCAACGTTAATACAAGAATCGATCACACCGTCGAAGACTACCTAGAGCGCATTCTGGACACCCTAGTGGAAACAATCGACGAGCATTTCGAAGGCGTCGAGTGGAGTATCTCCGCTGCTCCTTAACGAGAGGTTCTCTTCTCCCCTTTTAATACCGTTCTTGAATCTAACTCTCTTGCATTTGATTGTAGTCACGAGGGACGACTCCTACTGCTCATGCTAAGCTTAGTAAACGTAGGGTTTTGAGCATGCTTCTGTGCTTATTAACTCTTGCTGTTAAATTAGGGATTTTATTTGAAACTACTATTTGGCATAGTGTTGTTTTACAGTTTTATTTTGAAAAGCTTCAACTCTCTGGCTATGTGATTTAGCCTAAGCGGGTGTGACCCCTTATTTGTTTTGATTCGTTTTTCGAACTGTTACTAGTTTTGTTCTATGTTATTCTAATCAAGAGTTGTGCAAATTCCAAATGAATTAATTGCATTTCATATTTAGTCTTGCATCACATCTTCTTCAATTAAAGTGATGCAACACTGTAAACAAAAGGCCTTTTCGGATGGAGGGATTTGAACCAAAAAGAAGAAAATATATTGTAGATAGTGCTTTGGAAAAAGCATTTAATTTACAAATGAGAGAACAACTAGATGAGAAAATAGCTAGAATGTTCTGCTTAGCTGGACTTTCTTTTAACCTAGCAAGGAATCCACATTACAAGAATGTCTTTACCTATGCATGCAATAATAATCTTGCAGGATACATGCCACAAGCATATAATGTCATTAGAATGAAATTGTTGCAAAGAGAGGGATAATATTGAGAAGTTTCTCTAGCCTACTAGAGGAGTTTGAAAGGAAAAAAGAGTTACTTTGGTTTGTGATGGGTGGACAGATCCACAAAGAAGACCACTTATTAACTTCATGGCTGTAACAGAGAGCTATTTTATGTTTATCAAAGCTGTAAACTATGAAAGACAGTACAAGGATAAGTTTCTCATTTCTAATTTAATTAAAGAAGTTATCATGATAGTGGTGCCTTCAAAATTCATCAAGGTCATTACTGATATAACACATATTTGTTGAGTTGCAGGTCTACTTATAGAGCAAATCTATCATCATATTTTCTGGACACCATGTGTTGTGCATACGCTTAATCTTGCCTTGAAGAACATTTGTGCAGCTAAGAATATCGAGGAAAACGAAATCACGTACAATGAATGTCATTGGATCACAGTGATTCCTGAAAATGCAGTTGTAATTAGAAATTTTATTATGAATCACTCCATGACTCTCTATGTTCAATGATTTCTCTAATTTGAAAATGCTTGCAATTACTGAAACTTGGTTTGCCTGAGTTATAATGATGTTGAGAAGATTCAAAAAAATAAAAAATACTCTCAAGCTATGGTGATCAGCGACAAATGGTCCTGTTATAGAGAAGATGAAGTTGGAAAGGCTAGATATGTAAAGGAGAAGCTTTTAGATGATTTATGCTGGGATGAGACTGAATACATCATAAATTTCACAAATCCAATTTATGAAATATTGAGAGTAACTGATATAGACAAGTCCTGTTTACATCTCATTGATAAGATGTGGGATCCAATGCAAGCTAAAGTAAAAAAAATTATATATTAGACATGAGAGGAAGAAACTTCATGAAGACTCAAACTTCTGGCATGTTATTTATGTTATTCTAAAAGATAGGTGGAGCAAAAGTAATATAGTTTTACATTGCTTGACTCATTCACTAAATCCATAGGCGGATTTAAGGGGGGGCCTAGGGGGCACGTGCCCCCCCCCCCCCAAAAAAAAAAATTTTTTTTTTCTTGTTTGAGAAATCCTTGACTGCCACCCTCTTTTCTCATATCTCTCTCTCTCTCTCTCTTACTTTTACTTTGCCTTATTGTTTTTTATTTTTTATAGCCAACCTCATCCGCTACCCAAGCTCTCTCTCTCTCTCTCTCTCTCTCTCTCTCTCTCTCTCTCTCTACCCCATGAGGGATGAGACTACTTTTCTCTTTTAATTTTCACACTACTATTTTTTTAATTACAAATTTCACCAATTTTTTAATATTTTTAAAACTCCAAATTTTAATTTATAAGAGATTTATATAATTAAAGTCAACAAATTGTATTGGAAAAGAATTATAATATTTAATTTGAAATCAAATAGCTTAAAACATGCTTATTATAATTTTTTATATATTTTTAACATATCTTTTTAAAAAAGATGCAACTTTTTTATATGTTTATTGCTCGTTGTAAAATATTTTTAATTTAGATTTTTATTTAAATTAGATAATGAAAATATACTGTAGAAGAGTAGTTCAAATAGATTAGTATGATTTAAAAAAATATTAAAACCATAATGTCAATTTCAAGCTAAAATAAAAAGTTTGAGGGTATTTTTAAAGTTAAAATTTTGTGCCCCCGTAGAGAAAAAAATCCTGGCTCCGCCACTGACTAAATCCCAAGTAAATTTCAACATTTTTCATTATTAATTCACAATTTGTTTTCTTGTATTTCAACATTTTTTTTTCATTATTTCATTTTAATATTTTTTGAAGATATTCAACTAAAGAATGACTTCAAGAGGATCCTCAAAGAGTTTATCCACATAAAGATTTAGAATTTGCAAATATGAGGAAGACATGTTTGAAGCATTATTTTTCAAATGACCAGAGAAGAAGTGTCAATATTGAGCTTGCTAAATTTTTTTGTTAGTTAAAAGGACTTTGGAGACCAAGATTCATTGTGTGATAGGTGAAGAATTGATCCAAAAATATGAGAATTGCAAGTCATTGCAGGGAGCTTCAGCACCTCTACTTCAAACAATCACCATAAATTGTTTGGCCAAATTTTATCCTTATCTTGTTGTGAACGAAATTGGAGCACATACTCGTTCATCCAATTAATGAAGAGAAATAAAATTACTCCACAATGGGCTAATGATTTAATTTATGTGCATACAAACCTTCGGCTTCTCTCAAGAAAAACTCCAACTTATATGGAAGGAGACAATAGGATGTAGAATGTTGCTGAAGATGAATTTGAATCTCTTGAGGATATGAGAATATTAGAAATTGCTAATTTTTCACTTAAGGAGCCTAAAATTGAAAGTAATGATATTTATTGAAGATGATATATAAATTCAAAGACAAACCACTGAAGAAGCTAATCCTATCATTCCTTCTATTGAATAGTTGAAACTTTATGTGCTGGATAATTTTTTTTTTTTTGTTGTTGAACTAAACATTTAAATATTTAATATATTTTTATTTTGATATTATAAGATACAATGCTACAAATGATGTTGCTTTCATTTTTTTTTTGTCATTTCAAATATTATGCATTGATTACTTTCTTAATTTTTACATATAATTTATATATTATAATGTTGTATCCATACCGTATCCTATATTTTTAAGAATTAGCGTGTCCTGTATCCGTATCGTGTCGTATCCGTGTTGTTGTATCCATATCAGCATAACATAGATAACATTCTTTTCAAAATTTTCTTACATATAAAGCCTTTCTTACAAACATTAGCTTCAACACTACTAAAATTCCACAAATCCTATTTGAGGCATTTAAAAATACAAATAGGAAGGATGCCATGAGATAAGAAATGAATATCATGTAAAAAAAATCACACCTAAGAGTTAAACTACCAAAATGGATAAAACCTTGTGGGCTCCGAAAATTCGTCCCCAGCCTCCGCCCGCGACTACTGCGTTTTTCTTTGGCAGGGGAAGTTCTAACATAATTAAGTTCTGAGGTAAATTTTGGAAGGCATATGAGTTTGTAGATAAGACACTACCTAGAGATTTCGCCATCATTTTGCGAGGACTTTATGATCTGAGTTCTGGTTTCCTATTAGCGCAAGCCCCTATAGTTAATTACCCCTCCCACTAACGAGAGAGAACTTTAGATTAAGGCTAGTCGTAAATCAGATACATAGAGAAAACGTGTTATCTGGCATATAGTAGCAGCAAAGGTTTGAATTTAGAATTTTGGAGGATTGGAAGATTTGGAGATTTAATATTTAAAATTTGAAATGGCACCATCTTGCAGTTGAAGCGGATGGTGGGGGAATGAATGATGGACCCGATCAAGATCCCATGATTCCGTTGTCCCGGGCCATCGTGGTCCCTGGTCTACTTAGTCATAGGAGGTAGTCGACCCAACCTGACAGAAGGATGTTTGTCGGCAGCCATGGGTTGCTTCGTCCAAGGGGACCTTATAGACCTGGGGTGGGTATTTGTCTAAGGGGGACAAATTTGAATTCACCTTAGCTAAGAGAGAGCTTTGTGCCCTATCGATCATATCATATTGATTCATATCTCAAGGATTTGATGCCACTAAGGAGCGTATTGACTCTGACCAAAACCGGCATTTCGTGGTACCATTTGGCAGCAAAACCACTTGGTTCAGAGGGCCCCGGGTCATAATCGTTTATCCTGCGGTGTCATTTGGCGACAAAACCGCCTGTTAGATGACACATATCACATACTTACTAACATGAGATTGTTTGAGAATGGATCCTAGTGATATTTTCGACTATACATTTGGCTCTATGTGAGCTGAAGTAACCTTTAATTTGTCCACCCTGGCAAACTATTGCGGAGGGTGGATAAATTTTTCTTTATGTGTTGATGGATTCATTTCAATTTTAAATATTTGAATTTTGGAATTTTTAGGATTTCAAATGATTTTGGAAATTTGGACTTTGAGTATTTGGATGACATTTGAAATTATTTGGAAAGGAGCCCTCCGGTTGAGATTTTCGTTCAACACGGCCATCATGGAGGTGTTCATGGGGTTATTTCTCTTTGTTGATTGAACCCTGTCGACCCTATCAACTTGCCTATAGGGGATCGGGTTTCATAGACTTTATGTCATTATTAGTGAATACTCTTGATTATAGACCTTGAAGGCCTAATATGAATGTATTAAAATAAATATACTGGTCATTGTAACCTTATATTTGTTTAATGGTTCAAACCTTGTCAACTCTTATTGATCTGTATAAAAGGATCGGGTTCAAACTTGAATTTACTTATCAACTCGCGCAGCATCCCTAAACATCACGTGTGTACTAATAACACGCTCATCGAGGCCCATGCGGGTTTCACGATTGCTTTTACCCCTTTTAGTGTACCTATGTGTATACAAACAACTGTGCGTGTGCGGGGGTACCTTGAAAGTATTTGTAGACGCCTTCTGTCCGCTTGCATAAAAGTTGTGGATCCAGTGGTATGACGTAGCAGCTTCTGAATAGAGTTGTTTGCTTCTTTGTACAGGTAGACAGTCGTGCACTACTTATTTTTTGCAGGTGGATTGTAGTGCACTAACGAATCTCCTGCTTTTGTGTTGTAGGATCTTGCACTTGTCATATTCTTCATGCATTTTATTGTGGTTTTTGGACTTTTTAGTACATTCGCTACTGCTTTTGGTGTTATATAAGAGCTCTTGCATTTATCACAGTTCTTCTATATTTTTCTGTAAACAGTGTATTGCATATATGAAGAGTCTTCTATAATGACCTGAAGGAGTTTGCAATTGTTGTATTTCTCACCATCCATTTCTTCATATGTGCTGGTTGTCATTTGAGGGAGTATAGTGTATTTGTTTACACTTGAGTGACATCAGTTGTGTATGAGCCTTGGTGTTCTATCCATGAACACACTAATACACTATTGTAATCAAGTTCTTTCCCCTCGATGTTTGCAAGCATGATGCATTTATTGTGTATAACAAATAGTAAATCACTATGCCCACTATATTTCTTGAAGGCTCATGACATGAATAACAACATTATCATTATTTCCACTTAACATCAGCATCTGGATTGGCATAATCATTGTGGACGGATTGTATCATTCATTGGGGGATTCTTTAGTTAAATGCTATCCAACTTCTTTGAATGAACTTGTGGATCCACTGACAAGGACATTAAACCACACATTGAAGATCTTTTATGTAGGCAAAGGGGGGGGGGGGGGGGGGGGGGGGTCAAATCAAACCCAAAAAAAAATTGGTTTTGACCTCCCTTGAGCTTACTAGCTCAATAAATTTTGAGCTGGAATTTAGCTCATTTATGAGCTGGTTTTTAGTTCATTTATTGAACTAAATGTTAGGGGGGGGGGGGGGTCAAATCAAATCCAAAAAAAAATTGGTTTTGACTTCCCTTGAGCTTACTAGCTCAATAAATTTTGAGCTAGAATTTAGCTCATTTATGAGCTGGTTTTTAGTTCATTTATTGAACTAAACGTTAGCTCATTATTAGCTAAGTTTTAAGTTCATTAGTTATCTTAATTAATGTAATTTTTATTATAGTTTTTATGTCTTAAATTTAAGTTTGTCCCTTGGGATTGCAAAATGGCTTTTGGAATCCCAAGGTTGTTTGTTTTCTCGTGCCTTGGCTACTTGGCTTCCATGGTTTGGCTGTTTCCGTGCCTTGGCTCATTGGTTCCCACGGTGGGCTGCTAGTTTTCCGAGCTGGGGGCCTTTCCTTAATTAATTATGATTAATTATAATTAAAAATAATTAATTAGAATTAAAGTATAATTAATTATAATTGACTTTAATCAATTATAACTAATTAACTTTAATTATAATTAATTATAATGATTAGTAATTAATTAAAATAAAATAATTAATTTTAATTAAAAAAGAATAATTATAATTAATTATTATCAAAATAATTAATCATAATTAAGTTCGATTAACTAAAATTAATATAAAGATAATAATAATAAAAGAAATCTACAATAATTTAACTAATATTAATGATAACAACTATCACTAACTTAATCCCCAACTTACTGTTGTCGGCTTGATGATAGCAAAGGGATCGATTGGGTTGAGTGAGATTTGGGTTTGATATTAGGTTTAGGAGGTTGGACTTTAGGTTTAAGTGGGTTTGCGGGTTAGATTGAGTGGAGAAGGGCGACGGGCTACAAGCAGTGAAGATCTCGGCTTGGAGCTGTGATCGAGCAAAGGGGGAGGAAGAAGGCAAGGTCGGAACTAGGGGTTGGCTTCGACGTCGGCTTCAGGAAGGGATCTATCTCTCCCTCTCTTGCTTTCTCTCTGGATTGAATGGATCGAGCAAGGCTAGGGCAGATGATGGAGGGAACTCGGCTTGGGGAGGATGAGGTAGGCAAAGCTCTCTCTCTCTCTCTCTGGACGAAGGAACCGAGAGGGTCGGGATCGAAGGAGATCGTGAACGGGAATGGAACCTCCTGTAACGAGAGCTTGCTCTCGTTTGATAGACGCGAAGGGAAGAAGATCGAGGCGGGCTTCGAGCAGAGATGGTGGGATGCGACTCAAACGGCGCAGAACAAGTACATAATCACTGTAGCAAGCGGCGGAGGTAATTTCTTGTTAAGCCCTTTTTTTGTTGTATAACCGAGGTCAACAAACCTATAAGATGCAAATGGGCTCTCTCATTAGAATCTAAAGCAAACTAAAGGGAATGGTATAAAATATGATTAGTATCAAAAGGATATACTCAATCCTATAGAGTAGACTACAAAGAAATCTTTCCTTCTGTTGCTAAAATGAATACAATTCCCATCCTAATTTATTTGGTTGCTATCCTTGGATGGTCTATACAATAATATGATGTCAAAATACTTGTTAAATGGCAATGTTGGAAGTCAAGTTTATATAAATTTTCCATCAGAATTCAAAAAACATTTTCCACCAAAAATGAAATGTTTAGATTAATAAAAGAAACGATATAATCTTAAACATGGAATGGGACGTAAACAAATTCAAGGAGATCATACACTCTAAATAAAATATTCTACGTATGGATAAGTAGACCTAAAAAAACTTGGTTAGAAAATATTAGAAATGATCTTTCTTTATTAGATTTGAAAAAGAATATTAGAAATGACTTTTTTTTATTAGATTTGAAGGAGAATTGACACTTAAAATGATACAATGAAAAAAGATATTGTAATAGGTTTAATGGTTAGTGAAACTATAAAATAATTGCATCACCATTGAATGATGTTACATTATCAAAATAGAAATGGAACTTTGCATTGTAATAGGTTGGAGGAATAATTACAGAACTGAATTGGTCTATAACATGATTTACTATCAAGCTTCTAGAATTGCAATGCTGATTAAAATTAGACTGCTTACTTATAATATTCATCGAAAAACCTTGTGTTAATGGTTATGATCAACTTCGTGGGTAGCAGGTAAATTCTCATCTCAAATCCCTAGATTTACTTTTTTTGTTTAGTATAATGTAAAATGGAACTTGTTTTACACTAATGGAGGTCCAACTAGGAGACAAGAAGAATAGTAACAAGAATCAATGCCAAGAAACTAATATAGAAAAAAAAATGTCGCACCTGGACTACAGACTTACCAGACTTAGGAAAGGGTATTGAGCCACAGCAATGAAAGTATCCGCTTTTATCATAAACAAATCTCTGAGAAAGATGTGCCTCCCGAATGACATATTCACCCCAATCTTCCAAACCATACCTCTTAAATATATTTCGTGCATCAAATGAATCATTTCTTATAGTATGAATCTTTCTAAAAACAAATCATAAAGATTAGTCATAACTATTAACAAAAGATGCGGCCTAAAATAAGGAGAAAAGAAGAAGATCACGCGACAAAAGAGAACCTTTTTCTATGTCTGGAATTCATCAAAGTGGCATGGAGCTACAATTCAATTAAAAAACAGTCATTATCAACATAAAATGGCATAATGTCATTAATTACATGAAGAAGGCTTGATCATGTTATTTTTCCAACATGTCCTGAGTTAATTAAGTCAAGTTAGGCTACCCAATCACTACTACTTTAGCCTATCAGATGCCACAGTATTAACATAATAAGGCATAATGAAAGTGGTAAATATGCATGAAAATTTGTCTTTTCTAACTTTTTGGATAGCATTGCTCTACAAACTAAGCCTTTATTTAGGGTGGTGGGAATAGATGAGTCTCCAGCCATAAATGCTATTTTATGTAGCTTTTCTGCAGGAAATGGGAAAACTTCACGACCATGACACCAAATGATGCAACAATGCATGTGCCGCCCTAAACTTTATGCACAAATTCAACCAATGAAGCGGTCACAAAATAAGTATTAGGTTTCGTTTGGGACAACTTTTTTCTTGCTTCTAAAAACAGCTTTTTAGTAAAAAATTAAATTTTAGTACTTAAAAATTGCTTTAAAAAGCAGTAAAAAATCCGTCCCAAAAGAAACCTTAATTTAGACGACAAACACAAATCTGGATGTGAGATTTGACAAGTTTCTTGCGCCATTGACCTGACAGTTTCCAATGCTACGCAGTACTTGTGTTATAACTATAGCTAATGTGAAAACAGAAACCGTCATGGCTAATGAGACATAAACACTAGTGCGGTTCTGCATAAATACTGCAATGATTATACATGTCAACAACAAGAAGTTCGTCACTTCAACCAAACTTCAACATTTATTAATATCTACTCATTTCACACAATTTTAAACTTTAAAGCGTATCCATTTTCCATACAGTGACAAGAAATGTTCTACAGCATTAAAATCTAAATTAATGCGCAAAATTGGTATCCGGATATCCAGATAAAAAAAGAATGGGGTTGAAAGTTTCATTAAAAGCTAACCTGTAAAGAATGACGAGCATCCTTTTGAAGAACAAGACCTGCTTCCACATAAGCATCAATGATAACCTCTTCATAGCAAAAATCAAGGCATAACCCATTTATATCATTTCAACATCTCCACTTCATATAGACCGTTCTTCTCTTGAAAGTAAAAAAGCTATAAATTCGCATAACGTAAGGTGAAACTGCTTTTGGATACGGCAAGCACGTAACAAGCGTCCATCTCCACTTACTTCCTCTATTGGAGCATATACGACATGAGCATTAGCTGGTGAACCCCTCATGCATGCCTGCAAATTATCATCATAGTGCTTTCAGTCTATTCCGCAAGCAACAAATTAAATTACATAAATGCAACAAATTAGAAGGCGGTGAAAAAATATTTACAAAAAATGAAATCAAAATTGAGCGCAAAATAAATAAATAAAACCCTTAACTAGAGCCGAGGATTTATTTGATGAGGTTCATCACATTCTTACCTTGGTTTTGCTTTGCATTTAAATAATCGGTTCCTTTTCTTTTTCTTGGCCTTTGTCTTAAGCATGTTGCTTGATTTAGACTTTCCATTTATATTGTTCTTTCAAGTATTTTATGTATTGTTTTATATTCATTCTCCTTAGATATTTAAAAATATTTAGTTGTTTGGCATATTAATGTAGCTTAAATCTGTGAGTATAGAGAGCTAGTATCGAGAATGCTTTGCTTGATAATTACACATCAAGGAAAATATGAATAAACCAAAAAACGGATGTGCTTCACTTAAAATATGCCACTTCGCGTGATGATTTTAAGCAGAAATCTTCATATGTGCCTAACAAACTATAATTCAATGGTACGTCCAAATGGTTTGGGTACAGGTGACGTGGGCTTAGGCTTGTCCAGTATTAACTTGTTCGGGAAGGTATATATATGTTTCCTCAACAAATTGTGTCATTTAGGGATCCAAACCAGCCTGCCAACCTGTAGGAAAAAAACTAAACTTCACCCTTATGGAAACTAGTCAGCTAATGCTCTAGCATTACGAAGTGTTGAATGGTTCATTCGTCTGGAGCCTGCCAAGTACATGTTCCACCTCCTAGCCCAACGCTGCACCTACTTGGAGACCTCCGGCTGCTGCTGTGAAGCCTGTAGCTCCTTACCAAATCTGTAGATCTCTTGCAGCCAATCAGCTCCAGTTGATTAAAGCACAAGGATTCGCCTGCCCTTAGGACGATGGATCTCGCCAAGTCACCTATTTGTGGGTTCCAACAGCTGTTAGTTTTTTTCCACCTCTTTATTTCCTGTAAATTGCGTTAATTATTTTCCTTTTATATGATATATGGAATAGCCTATATAAATGGTCAATTCTTGCACAAACAATTTGCAATAAAAAACTACAACAGCTTTTCTCTTTTTTTTCTATTCTCTTTTTCATTTTTTATGAAATCAGAGAGGGAAAGCGCTCTGAAGTTACGTCAACTCTTCCACCACCATCAAACAACCTTTGATTTAGAGACAAAATCAAAGTCATCCCATTCAAAACACCGTCCAGTTGAATGAAGACAATTTATTTCGTTGGTTTCAATCGATTTGAATGTACATCAAACATAGAGGCAAAATTGGCAATATCTACAATTGCCAACTAAATCGGTTCAACCGAACCAGTTCAAACAATCCATTTTACCTAATTGAAGAAGCATACAAGCAGGTCGAGATGAACGAATTGGCACATAGCGAGTAGACCCGACCCATGTAATATCCGTTGCTACAGAAGTGACACAAATCCCTTAATTTTCTTGTGTCAATCTTTTAATTAGAAATTTTGTAAATTTAAATGAGAGTTGAAGTCTAGAGTTGCAAAGCATGTTAAGTGTCAAGGGGACAGTGAGAGCATAGCAGCGTTGTAGGGAGCACTGCGGTGCTGAAGGTTACTGCTGCGATGCTGAGTTCTCGACTTGGAGGAATATGGGAGAATCCAGAATATTCTAGCTTGGCACTTTATAGCTGCGTGTCGGAGCACCATGACGTTGTCCATTGAAATATGTTTATATATATAAATCTTAGTCCATTTGCACAAAAACCCTCACCCCTCAGCTTGTTAGAGAAGGAAGAAGAGAGAAGGAGAGAAGGAGAGGAGAAGAAGAGAGAAGGAGAGGAGAAGAAGAGGAAAAAGAAAGAGATGAAGAGAGGATTTGTGTCACTTCTGTAGCAACGGATATTTTATGTGATTAAAATATCCATTAAATTGTAGCTTTTAATATGTCATAGAATATTTTATTCTGGTCATTTTAACAATAAGAAGTTAAAATTTCACAGGTCCACTTAATCTATGTGAATTTCTGGGTAAATTGTATAAAATATGATATTTTTAGTATTTCCTATAGTTCAATAAAAATCTTAAAATGATGTTTTAAAGTAACTCGGTGAATGGTTTGTTAAATCGAAAACGTCAAGGGAGAAGGTAAATTATATCTGTAAAATCCTACTCTTTCATATGTAAAGAAATTCATGCTCATTCATTGTTATGTAAGAACATTAGTTCTATCATTATTTTCATATGCATCTCATGCCATTAGAAGAGTTCTGATGTGATGAAAAGTGAAGTGCACTATATATTCTATTATATGAGCTCAACTTCCTTTTACGTTCTGATTCTATTTCTAGCCCCATCTTCCATATATCGATGTGGGAGGGTTCTAGCCCTATCTGTCAAGTACTGATGCGGAAGGTTGATTCTTTTTCTAGCCTCATCTGTCAAGTACTGATGTGGGAGGTCAAAAAGAAGGCATAAGTGAAAGTAGTGATATAAACAGGCATCAATATATATGCATTGCATATTGCATGCTATATAAACAAATATAGATAAATAACTTAGATTCACATGTTAAATCTTCTGTTAAAATAATTCTGGTTCTGATACTGTCAAAATTATTTTGCTTCTGACATGGTGACAAACAAATTCAAATTGTATTCTAACAACTGTGCACGTTCATATTTCTAATATTAATTTAAGTCTAAGATAAAGAAGTTCTGAAATTTCACATATTATATATATATATATATATATATATATATATATATATATATATATATATATATATATATATGTTAATGTTTATATATGAAAATTTAACTCATTTACTGTAAAGTCATAACTAATAGTTGAATATTACACATGCATAAATATTATAAATATGAATTGATTTCTGCAATAGAGATTGGACTATCCTACTGAGTATATGAATGCTTGTTCTATGGTCTTCATGAAATTTCAGGAAAAAAGAAAAGAGTCCGGCTAGTAGAGTTGATAAGGATCAGATCATGAAGGGGTAATTCTATTAAGGTACTTTTCTGAAGATTTAGTATCTTTTTTTTCATATATGTGAAATTCTAATGTGTACTGAAAAGATTATATTTTGGATGCTTATTTTTTGAATGAAAATTTCTGGATAAAAGTTAATATGTACATTACACAATTACTCTTGTATATTTATAGTGGCTCTGGTGTCAAAGATAGAGAGGAAGAGACATACAACAAGTAAAATTTTTGTTTGAGCAGAAAAGAAAGAACTTATTATTACAATTCGTTTGAATTAATCCGTGCAATTTTGTTCAACAAGGAAGAAGAAAAAAACTAACCGAACTATGTGATCCCGATTTAAATGTCATTTTATACTTTAATGATAAAACTGAATATAAAATGTTATTAGAAATGTGATTTAATATTTTGTTCGCCTTTGACTTCGTCTTTGACTATGTTTGACGTATTTAGCATTATAACTCACAAGGTTTGATGCGGTTAACATTATCTTTGATGAAATTCAATAAGTTCGATGTTGTCTTTGATGGCGTTTCTATACTTTCAACGGTACCCTTGACAACATTCGACATCTCTGATATTATATTTTATGTTGTTTGGCATCTTTAATATTATTTTGGGAAGTGAAAGAACTAAGTAGTGTAGTCAAGACACACATTGAAGGCAAATAATATGCTCTTGAAAAATAAGGTAAAAGTTAAAAGTTTAAACATAAATATATATCTAAATTAGCTAAATAAATTGACTAAATAATGCACATAATATTTGGGTTGTGAATTAAGAAATGACGAATAAGAATCTGAGGTACATTGAAAAAAAGAATTTAAATTATAAAAAAAAAAAAAAAGCGAGGTAGTGATTATACTTTTATTTTATAGCAATTATAGTTCTATTATTGATTCAGTTCATTTATTGGCATAACATCTAGTATTTATATTTCAGGACTCAACCCAAGTACTTGGAATATCAAGTCGAGATTAGCAGTCAGACAATAATTTATTTGTTAAAAAAAAAAACTAAAACGAGCAATAAAATCAAATCAATTTTTTTTTTTGAAAAAAGCCACAAATTATCAATTACAAGTTTGAACATTTATAATTCAATTTATACCTACTTTTATCAAAACCTCTTCATTATACAAAATCATCTATGATAGTCATTTACTTAATAAAAGCTTTATCTGAAATATTTAATTTAATGGATTCAACTTTCATTATCAAAACACTGCCGTTGCCAGGTCCCAAGTCCTGGATGAGAAAAATGGAGGGTTGCGTTAGGTAGTCGACAACCAGTGTAAAACTTGTCGAATAATCATGACAATAATCCTTTAAAAAATTGTGTTAATGTTAGAGCGTCCCCTAGAAGCGACGCGTTGTATGACCTGAATACAGTGACAAGTGTGCAAGGGCCGCTGCACCGGCGCCCGGGTGCAGTGTTAAATAGACAAGTGTTCCCACATCAAGGACGGATACGGGCAAAGAAGCTAGTCCATAAAACTAAAATTAGGATAAGAACTTGGAATATAAGCTCCCTTACAGAAAAATTAACGGAATTAATAGATATTATGATTCATAGGAAGATAAATATTCTGTGCATTAAGGAAACTAAATGGGTTGGAGAGAAAGCTAAGGAGATTAATAGTTTAGAATATAAATTATGGTATTCGGGTAGGAGTCGTACTAGAAATGGTGTATGTTGATTATAGATAAGAGTTTGAAGGATAATGTTATAAAAATTAATAGAATTGGAGATAGAATTATAGCTTTAAAGATTGTTGTTGATGCTAAGATTGTTAATATTATAAGTGCTTATGCTCATCAAGTAGGTTTGGATATGAGTTCAAAATTAAAATTTTGGAATGACTTAGAAGAATTAATACAAAATATACCTCTTGAAAAAAGAGTTTTTATTAGATGAGATTTAAATGGACATGTTGGTAGAGAGATAAATGATTTTAAAAGCATTCATAATGGTCATGGGTTTGGAACGACAAATGAAGGTGGTAAGACTATATTAGATTTTTCTTTAGCTTATGACTTCTTAATAGTTAATACCTTATTTAAGAAAATAGATGAACATTTTATCACTTATAAAAATGGATATTGTAAAACACATTGATTATTTTCTTATAAGAAAATTAGATCGTTTAGATTGCTAACATTGTAAAGTTATTCCGAGTAAAAATTTATGTACCCAACATCGATTATTAGTTTTGGACTTTAAGATAAATGGACAAAAAATAAAAAATAAAATAAAACGATTTTTTAAGATTAGATGGGGACATTTAAAGAATATTAACAAAAATATTCTTAAGAGCAAGATTTTAGATCTTAAGATTTTGTCTGTACATGAGGATGCCAATATTATGTGGGAAAAAGTAATTTGTGATATTAAGAATATTGTAAAAGATGTGCTTGAAATTTTAAAGGGAAAAGCTCCTAATAGTAAAAATAGTTTGTGGTGAAATCCAAATGTGCAAGAAAAGATAAAAAATAAGAAGATTTTATATAAAAATTGGTTTAGATGTAAAAATTCTAATAATTGGAAAAGCTATAAAGAGGCTCGTAAGGAATCTAAGAAAGCTATTTGCGATGCAAAGAGCTTAACTTTTAATGATTTATATAATATATTAGATACTAAGTAGGGAGAAAGATATATGTATAAGTTAGTCAAACAAAGAGATAGCAGTAGTAAGGATTTAGTTCAAGTGAAGTGTATTAAGGATGAAGATCAAAAAGTACTTTTCTTAGAATATGATATTCAACAAAGGTGGATGAGATATTTTGCTAAATTTTTTAATGAAGAATGTGAAAATACGATTGACTTTAGTGACTTTATCACCTTAAATGAAAATAAATATTTTTATTTTTATCGGCGTATAAGTTAAACCGAAGTTAGAGAGGCTTTATAGAAAATAAAGTGTGGAAAAGCTGTTGGACCTGATGATATTCCAATAGAGATGTGGAAATGCTTAAGAGATGAAGAAATTTTTTGGCTTACTAAACTTTTTAATACTATTTTGAAGACTAAAAAGATGTCAGATCAGTGGAGAATGAGTGTGTTAATTCCTATTTTTAAGAATAAAGGGGATGCTTAGGAGTGTATGAATTATAGAGGAATTAAGTTAATGTTTCATACTTTAAAACTATGGGAGTGAGTTATGGAGCGTAGTTTGTGACGTGATACTAATGTTTCTCAAAATCAATTTGGATTCATGCCGGGTAAGTCTACTATGGAAGCCATACATTTATTGAGGTTTGATGGAAAATATAGAGAGAATAAGGATGATCTACACATGATATTTATTGACTTAGAGAAAGCATATGATAAAGTTCCAAGAGAAGTGCTATGGAGAGTTCTTGAAAAGAAAGGAGTTAATAATGCTTATATTCAAATCATTAAAGATATGTATGCAGGAGTTATTACTTGTATTCAAACACAAGGTGGTTTGACCAAGTATTTTCCTATTTCGGTTGGATTACATCAAGGATCAACCTTAAGTCCATATCTTTTTGCTTTAGTCATGGATGCTCTCACTAGACATTTGCAAGAGGATTTACCTTGGTGTATGCTTTTTGCTGATGATATTCTTCTTGTTGGTAAGACTAGAGAGGGAGTTGAAGGTAAACTCAAATTATGGAGGTCAACTTTAGAGTCTAAAGGTTTTCGCTTGAGTAGATCTAAAACTGAATATATGGAGTGTAATTTTAGTAGCAATAGACCTAGTGATGGAATTGTGACTTTGGGCGATCAAGTCATTAATAAGAGTACATGTTTTACATATCTTGGATCTATTGTTCAGAGTGATGGTCAAATTGATGGGGATATTATCAGCAGAATTCAAGTTGGATGGTTGAAATGGAGGAATGCATCGGGCTTATTGTGCGATAGAAAAGTCCCCCTTAAACTTAAGGGAAAATTCTATAAGATGGTGGTGAAACCTGCAATGCTTTATGGTGCCGAATGTTGGCCAGTAAAAGAGAAGCATAATACTAAGTGTTGCAGAGATGAGGATGCTTAGGTGGATGAGTGGCTTGACCCTTAGAGATAGGATACGAAATAAGCATATACGTGAAAAGGTTGGAGTAGCTCCAGTGTAAGATAAGAATAGAGAGAGTCACCTTAGATGGTTTGGTCACATTAAACGAAGGCCTTCTAATGACCCGGTTAGGAAAGTTGAGGTATTAGATTTGACTTATGTTAAGAAAGGTAGAGGTAGACCTAAAAAACTTGATTATAAAATATTAGAAATGATATTTCTTTATTAGATTTAAATGAGAATTTGACTTTTAACCGAACACAATAGCGAAAAAGGATTCATGTAGCCGACCCCACATAGTGGGACAAAGGATTGATGTTGTTGTTGTTGTTGTTGCACCTTTCATTATCAAATTCAGTGGTAACGTACAGTTTTATAATATAATAATAAATTAGATAATATGCATATAAATTATCATGATTAATCATTAAATCTTTCACTTAACATAAATTTAAATGAGTATTCATAAAATAAATATAATTTTAAATAAATATATTCTTTTATATTATTTTTGTCAATTTATAATTTTTAATATCTTATTTATTTTAGAAACATATCGCATAAATATATTCTCTTATATTAATGAGAAGTTATCCCCATGGTACTTTAGGCCTTATGAGATCTTGGAGGGTATTGGAGCAATAGCATATCCAATATCGCTTAAGGCTACCACCCTCATAAGCTTTGCACCCAGTCTTTTATGTCTCGCAGTTGAGGAAGGAAAAAGGAGAGCATATACAGTCATCAGTGCTTCCGAATTTGACAGAGGACATGGAGGCCATTTTTGAACCTCTGGAAGTAGCGGATGTACACATAAGAGAGATCGGGACACAGGAGGTACTAATCAAGTGGAAGGATGTGCCAAAGCATAATGTCATACGGAAGCAATACAAGACAATCAGAAGATAGTTCCCTACCTTCTACCTTGAGGACAAGATAAATTTTGAGGAGGGGAGTATTGTTACGGGGGAGACGAATATAGGGGAGGGCAACAGCCAGCCCAACAAGGGCCGGTCCAACAAAATCGGACAGACAACCCATGGGCGGAGACAATAGGTTCGGCCCCCTTGTGGGGCCAGCAGAGCTTTGATTAAATACACTAGAAGAAGAAATGATGAGATAAATGATAAAGGAAATAATTCTAATTTTGAAATAGAGAAAGAGAGGTGGCTGATTTGGGGGGAATTGTGGAATTTAATAATGGCCGATTCTAAGGTTTGTTTTTTCATGTTTTGTTTGTGAGTTTTGCTGTAGTTTTTTCTGGAGTTTCTCTTGATGGCTTCCTAAAGGCATCAAGGTCAAGTAGGAGAGACGATCTATCTCTCTAATAGTAGATCATTGTACCTTGCTTTGGTGTTGAAGCATTAATACAAAAATCCGCCGTTGTTTCTCAATTTCTACTGTTTTTACTATCTTTTCTTGCTGGTTTCGTTTTCAAGGCGAATCAAGATCACCCAAGCTTCTAAGCACATCCAAAGACCATACCAGGTTCATTAAAAATGATAAAAATTATAGAAAACTTGAGCTAATTTTCTTAACTAGCAACATGAAATGAAACATAGCACAGATCTAGAAATTCCAAATGGTAGTTCTTTAATCACAAAGTAAGCATGCTTCTGGTAAAATATAGATGACAAATAAAGAGTAACATACTGTTGATCAAGAAAACTATATGCTTTCACAAAAATAAGCTCAGAAGTAACATGATCTTCACAATAGTACAAACACAATCAGCGTTGAAGAAAACAATATAAATTCATAAACTTGAAAGAGCTGAGCAAATTATTGGAAACAAAGAATCATACCACTCCTCTTAGCCTTATAGAAACAGGTCGATTTTCTAAAGCATCCATTACTTTCAAAGAAATCTCCTGCTTAGAATAAGGATACATTTGGAAAAATAAAAAGGACAAATCGCCTAATATTAATCATCCTTCAATAAAAGAAAGAGTACCTTTAGAATCTTAGTAGCCATAGCAACACGATCCTTATTCCATAACTTCAGCATAAGCACAGTCAAGTGAAATGTTTGAGGATTAATAAATATGGACCTCTCAATACCCATTGCTGTATATAATATGATCAGTTTCTACTCCAAAAAAAAAGGAAAACATTCTAGAAGAACGCCAACATTGATGATATACATAATCTTTACATGCTATGAGATTAATCAAATCATTGCTAAAAGGAATTCTCCTTAACATTTTAACACAAAGAAAGAAAATTCTTTAATTGTACAACTAAATTGGTGGACAATTTAAGATGTATAAGTTTGCTAAAGAAAATTCACCAGGTATCATATTAACTTCTTCTAGTACAGATTTCTGAAATCCTTCTAGCTTCTCTACCAGTTCACGGTGGATAGCGAGCGGGAGAGATACAAAATGGGTGAAATCAAGGTTTGGGCTTTTCACTGCCTGAGGTTTGAGAAAAAGTGAATAAGCCAAATTAGCAGTAGCGTTAAAAAGAAGAGCACATAAAAATATAGCATGAAATTATGATTGAAGTAAGAAAATATGCCAAAAATAACCAATAATTGTCACATGCATACCCCACAAAGGCATGATATTTTAACACTATGTAAAAAGAAAATTACTGATATTGCATTTTAATTACTAAATGAGATATTTTCATATTAGGACCTATTTGATCTCTTGTACATAGAACATGTTTTAGAAAGAGAAGATTTTGTTTTTACTCTTTTTGCATGTGAGAAGAAGCCACTCATTTGAGGTCATGATGGAGTTTGAAACCCACAATGATTTCCAGCCAATGGAATCTAGCAAAATAGAAGCAACCAAATTTTAGTCATTATGCATGAACAAGTCATTTGTAATTCTTATTTTGTATTTCTTCAATCAATGAATAACTTCATGACCTCCTAAATATCTCCAACCAAAATCTCCTAAAGCCCGAGGTTGATCAGATACAATGTTGGAAGATATAGCATTTATGCAGCTACCACTATCCACAATGACTTCATAATTCTCGTCTTTGATTTTGGTGTAGGTGTGAAAAATCGCAGTCCTACACCAGTCATCAGTGGGAGTCGGGTGTGATAGCGCACATCTCACCATGCAAATGGGAAAGGCATCCAGTTTCTGAAGGCAATGGAGGACCGTAGTGTCGTCATCCTCCTCAAAGAATTCGCCATCATATTCGACCTAGTGGATCTGATCAACCTCGGGCTCGAGATCGTCCTCAGTAATCTCCTCGATGATTGAGACTTCATAGGGACTGGAGCACTGAGATGCGATATGCCCATACCCCTGGCATCGAAAGAACTTGGTCCCGGGACTAGATCGAGGGGTATCCGGGGTGGGAGGCTTAGTCCTAAAATCAGATCGAGGTGCAGGAGGTGATGTGAAACAATCCATGCGAAAGTGATTTGCTTAAAGATGTTTGCACGTTTAATTTTAGAGAACATAATAATAAGCAAGATCTTATGCGGAATTGAACGATAAGCTAAATATTAAAGTGGTACCTAGCTTAGGTTATCTCACACGCATAGAAGTTAAATTCAAAAGATAGCCAGCTTAATCCAACATTGCATACATGGATAGTTCCAACAATAAATTCCAATACTAACAATAAGATTAGTCTAAAAAAGTTCCCTCACACAACTCTTCTAATTACGAGGCTTTAGCGGAGAAGAGATTAACATAAGCTTCATGAGTCTACTAAGACCACAATTGAGAAGCAACTTCGAAGATAAAAGAGTCGGGGGAAGAGTTTACCCAAAGACAAGAGAGATGTGAGCTCCGGGTAAGTCGTTGGAAGGTTGAAACGAAAGGGTACAGCAGCCACGAGCCTTTTGGATGTTGTTAGACAGCAATCTGGAACTCCGGAGTGGCGAGACAGCTACAAGGGACTATGTATATTACTGGACAGCAGCTTTAAGCTCTCCGAACAGTTCAGGACAGCCACCTACAAGGCTTAGGGAAACCTTGGGCAGCTGTTGTGGACGTTTGGGGTTTTCGGACAGCAATTTGGTGATTGACGGAACTCTGGGCTGCAAGGAAAGTCTCTTGGGAATGCAGGACAGCAAGGTTAACATGCTGTAATCCTTGGACAACAGTTAGGAGCTCTCCAACGGGGAGAAATCTTGAAGAAGAAGAGGGGTGGCCAAGGAGAAAAGGGGAAGGGGCTGGCCGGTGGCATTAGGAGGGAGAGAGAGGAGGAGGTGGTGGTTTAATTGCTTGCCTTGTCATTAATTCTCAATTAAGACGGATTGGAGGGAAAAATAGGCTCAATTTGAATTTGAATGGGGCTTAATTTGGGGAGTTAATAAGGGAGTAATAATGGCTAGAATTAATGAGAGAGAGGGATGAGTGGCGGACATGTGGAGAGGGGAGAGACTTGAGATTTAAGTAGGTGGGGACCACTAGTAATTAATCAAAATCTAAATTTTTATTTCAAATTTTAATTGCCTCATGTAACTCCCTAATTTGAATTAAAATTAGGAGGGAATTTGGATTTCAAAAGATTGTAACTCCCCTTGATTAATTCCCTAATTTAATTTGACTTAATTAGGCAAGTCATTAATGAGGGAAATTCAAAATTGGAGGGAGAGAGGGGCCGGCGGTAGGGACTCATGGGTGGTCGGCAGCAAGGGATCTTGCAGGAGGTCGGCGAGCTGCAGGGTGGAGGGTTGGCCGGCGGGAGGAGCTTTGCAGGCCGACGGGTTGAGCCTTGCAAGCCGGCGGCCGGGATGGCTCCAAGGGGATCGGCGGCAACAAGAGGAGGGAAGGGAAGAGCTAAAATCTGAGAATTTTTTGTTGCTATGATTCCACTCACCTCTTTATCTTTCAAGATCGGATCTCAACACAATAAAATTGGACGAAATCTAGAACTCACAAAGAGATCTAGTTTCTCCTTTGAACTCACTAAGAGATCTAGGAGAAGTGCACTCACAAAGAGAACAAGGAGTAAATTTCTTCATTCATCAAAACAAACTATTACATAAGAAAACGGTCATATATAGGCCTCCAAATGACAAAGAAAACAAAAGACTAAAATGCCCCTTGGGCTACAATAGCGACTAACTTCCTATAAGGGAAAAAACGGAAAAACATAAAAATCAAATAAACTACTACATAAAATGACAAAAAAAAATACAGCTCATGATCGTGGCCGTCGATCTTCGATGTCCTCATCAGGAGGACCTGTGGGTAGTCGGGTCGAGCTCCCAGAAGTTCGTCGGGCAGCAGGAGTGTGAGTATAACTACCGGACGGTCTGTAGGAAGGCGTAACGGCTCGGATGCTGGGAACGGGTCTCTTCTAAATCAAGTACTAGGCTGCAGGCATTCTCCAGGGTAGTGACGTTCCGGGCAAACAACTCGTTGCGAAGATCCTCTTGCAACACAGTACGAAACATAGACAAGATCTGGGCAGGGATGGTAGAGGTCTCCCCTTTGCAGCGAATCAGATAGTCTTTGTAGGAGACGATGTACTCCTTGACTGGTTTGTTGCCCTGGGACAGCCTATTCCACCTATCCACTAACCTAGGGAAGTACGAGGGGGGGCAAGTACTTTTGCTTAAGTTCACACTTCATAGATGGTCAATCAATGATGGGGTAATCGTTCCTGGCTTCCCTAAGGCTCTCTAAGTTTGCCCAAAACTGGCTCGCCCTACCCGTGAGTTTTATCTCAGTAAAATTTACCTTCCTAGCCTCGAAGATATTATACCACTTAAAGAAACTGTTCATACCTTTGAACCAGTCTAGGAAGAGCTGGAGATCGAGAGTGCCATCAAAGGTAAGAGCATCGACTTTAATATTCTTCATGAGTGGTATGTCTGGATCATGGTGAGGGTCATGTCTATAGTGAGGAACTCGATGATTGGCACGATGTTGCCTCTCATCCGGATAGGTGTCATCCCCATACATAGATGGTGGTCTAGGTAGGGTGTAAGGAGTAGGATGTTCTCTAGATTTTTCAAGTGTGTCAAAGTGCTCAGTGGTGTCTCTACGAAGCTCGGCTAGGTCGGCTTGATTTTCCTTGAGTTGCTGACTAATGTTATTCATTTGGCCTACCAACAAGTATAAAGTCCTACCAAGTTGTTCCGGGTCCATTCGAATTCACTATTGGACACCTACGGTGTCTAGGATGCAAATGACAGCAAATTATATGATTAAAACACACTTATGATTTGCAAAATGAGCGCAGGAAAAGTAAGGACAGCAACCTATCAAGTTCTAAATGAACCAAATGCAATGGCGGAATGAGTAACAAAGTAAAATGATAAAAAGAGAACTCTACGATGGATCCTAATGCATGCAATAAGAGCATACCATGCTCTGATACCAGATAATGTAGGACTACAACTCTTAAAGTAACTTGATAAGAGCTTACGCGACTTATTAATTAGAATAATAAAGATTATAACTATTAGCAAATAAAATGACAAAATAAAACGTAAGAACTGTCACTTCCATTTAGGTAAGTTGCGCAATAAGCACTTGAATTATCAAAATAACAAAGAGGTTCAACAACATGCAAATGTGATAACTTTCAACAAAAATTCCTTATCTAACAATAAAATTAGAAACAAATGAATTGCACTCAATCCCTACATTTACTAAGCTCGGTAGAATTTGGTGAATAAGATCTTCATGAATTTATCAAGTCACAAGAACAAGTTAGACAATGGAAATATACGAAAAGGAAGATTGACAAACCCTTATCCCAGTTGAGTTGTGATCCTCCACTAAACGGTGCCAAGTTGTTCTTCAATAGCCTCGACCAGGGTATCCAAGATGCGCTTGTCGATGCGCGGGTTGACGTCGAAAAAGGTTGAGTGAAGAATGCAAACAATTCCTTGTTCGTCGTATGAGAGACAATAATCAAGATCCAGATCGGCCATGCATGTCCTTTGAGGTTGAGATGTTGACGACGAGCGTTGAGGCTTCCCTTGAAGACTCCTCTTGAGATGGAGGAGGTAATCTAAAGAAATCAAGAGGAAAAAAGAGAGTAGGTGGCCAGCCAAGGATGAGGGCTAGGGTGGGAGATTTGGTTCAGATTTTGGGAGAAGAGATGGGGGAAATCTAATTCAACACTTCCTAAGTATTCTCTTAATTAAGAATAATTAAAGGAAGAGAGAAAAGGCAAGAGGGGGGCAGCGGCAAGGGGAGTGGGAGAGGATTAATTAAATACCATAAGGAGAGACTTCCTTTTGGAAAGAAATTAAATCAATGGGAGCATGGGGATTTCGTCCAAGAGAGGTAGTGGGGAATTTGGAATTATTTCCAAGAGAGGGTGTAGTGATTAGAAAATAAATCCCTAGGGATTTATTTATGGGGCCGGTGGCATCAAGGGCTAGGGAGGATTAATGAGGGAGATTTGGGATTGCTATTTTGGGACTTGGTGATTAGGAAAGTGTTTAAGGAATTCCAATTAATTTGAAATTCAAATTGAGTTCAATTTAGGAAACTTTCCTAAAATAGATTTAGTAATTTATGAAAGATTTTAAATTTCAAATTGGAAGAATTTGAATTCAAAATCTGCCCAAATTATATCAATCTAAATTACGCAATGGAACTCAAAGGGGAAAAGGGATCTAGGACCGGCGGCTTGCTTGGGTTCGGGTATGGGGGCCGGCGGTTAGATGGGGGTGTACGTGGAGCTCGACTAATAAGAGGAAAGAGGCTTGGTGAAGGTGGAGGTTTTGGCTTAAGTGTGGTCAGTTGGGGTGAAGATGGCTGGTGGTGGTGGTGGTGGGAGGATGAAGGGAAAGAGATAGATAATAAAATCACAAATCCGACTCGTCTAGGTTGGTGGGTGATGCACAATTCTCCCACTCCTAGTGATCTCACTCCAATGTCTCCAGCTCTCATGAGAACTCGAACAAATAGAAGAAACATTTTTTTAATCAAACATTCATTTACATCAAAAGAGAATAATGGGGCTATATATAGCCTTGTACAAAGAGTCAAGAAAATAAAAGACGACATCGCCCACTGGGCTTACATATGACCTTTGGCTAGATAATAACATTTTGTGCTAGTTCACAAATTTCTTTAAATTCCTACTGTTTGGCTAAAATAAATTTTTGTGCTATCCATATTTCTAATGCTCATGGTTCTTCTAGTGCAAATATGATAATCTTTCTTACTATTCAAAAATTTGTAAGCAACTAATGTTCTATTCATATCAATATAATATTTAATTTGACTATTCAAAAATTTTGTATGAACTAATTCACTATTCCTATCAATATAATATACTTTAAGTAAACGTGCTTCTTTATCATAATTAAGACCTAAGGGATAGATCTTACCAAACCTATAATGCATACAATTATGGCTACAAACTATTCTTTTTCTATATGAGATAGGACTAATGCTTAATCTCATCATGTCATTTGGTTAGAGGCTAATATTTGTCTTAATTCACTTATACTTATTTGCCTGGCAAAAGCTTTTTGGCTAATGCATGTGGATGCAATTTTATTACTATTTAGAAATTTATATGAAATTAATATCCTATTCATGCCTATATAATATATTTTTTCACTATTTGAACATTTGCATAAGACTAATGTTCGGTTTAGACTAAGATAATAAATTTTTATTAAGGCTAAACGCCTGTGAATCAGGCTGGCTATAGGTAGAATTTTTCTAAAATTATATTTTTTGCATGTAGAAGATGTCATAATTATTGAGCGTATCTTGGAACGAAAATATCCATTTCTAGTAGAATTCTATCGCCTATTGTTCTAATTTGTTAGTGTAAATTGATACCTGTATTATTTTTAATATGCCTTCGTAAGGCTGCTAGAATAAAATCTAATTCGTCATTGAGATACTCGAATAAAATATCTTCTACTTTGTTATTTATATTGTTGAGTTCAGCAACAATATCTGAATAAAATGGTACTAAATTATTTCTAATTTCTATAGGTAAATCTGCTCGTAAGCGAAGAACCATTTTTATCTATGAAGCAGACTGTTTAATTTGGCTAAAATTCTTTTTCCTATTGATCTAATTTCTTGTACTCGATCTATGTCAGGGTAGTTGTCTATATGCCTTTTTAAGGCTTGAAGAATTTGCTGGAATTCTTGATTAAAATGTTTTAATAAAATCGTATCTACTTCGTCATTTATTTCCCTAAGTTCTGCTATAATATCTGCTTCTATTGGAGATAGATTATTTCTAATTTCTCTAGGTATTTCTTCACGAAATCCAAGAACCATTTTTTCAATTTATTTTATAGATATATCAAGATGTTTTAAGAATTATTTCTCCCAATCAGGTAAGATTTGCTTTAAATTTTTTCTTTGATGCCTCATTCTCCATAATTAAAAATTAAGAGAAAATCCAGTAATTTTATTTATGATATAAAAATTTTCTGTGACAGGTCGAGAATAATTCGACATACACCGACTATACAGATATCATGCAAAGATTCAGGAGTATTTTCCACCAGCCCAAAGACAAAGCATAAATGGGGACTTATGGGGTTCAAACTCATGAATTTTTGGATTCACTATACTTGATCATAGAGGTCGAAAGTTATTTCGTCTTTCACAGATAACTTGTATATGATAAATATAGAATTGGTTTTTATCAAAAACTTTATCAGACAGAGATTGTGGCAGAAAGACAAATTTGTTTAAAGCATTTCTCCCATAGGGGAGAAATAATTACAACACTACTCACTCATAACGAGTGATGTCTTATCCATAAAATAATAAGAAGTATGACTAATAAGATTAAACAAAGCCTTTCTTATATATTAAAGAGAAAGAGAAAGACTTACAAAGAGTGAAGAGGACTACAGCTTGCAGAAGAAGCTCTTACAACCTTTCACACTACTATTTGGAATTTCATAAAATCATGCCACACTTACAAGAGATGAGTATCCTCTATTTATAATACATAACGCATAAAACCTAACTGCGGTATCATTACCGTATATTACATTTAAATAATAAATTTACTACAGTAGAAAGGACGCTACAGTAAAAAGGCAAACAGTAAAAACAGTACTTGATTATGACTTTCTGTCATGCTTATCATGATTCTGCCTATCAGCTTATCTGATTTTATTTGATCTGACTATTTTACCCTTCCATAGCATTTTCTATATTTGCTAGCCCTTCATCATCCATCCCATCTATCCAGAAACGGTCGTTTGCCTCGGAATCTGAGAGAGGCATATTCCGTTCAGGAGTTAAGTTCCTATAATATGTTTGATAATCGCCTTTAGTGACGATTAGATGTGAAGAAAAAGTCTTGACGTATTCTATAAGATTAATAACTTTGACATAATAACGAAATTTGAATAGTGGTCCCTTGATTAATTTGCTATGCAGAAAAATGATCATATCTTTATCCTGCTAAGCTGACTGCATGTAGAATACTGGTTTAGGAAAACCTCATCCGTATTGAGCTATTTGCAAAGCTCTGTAATATTTTAGAGACTGATCAGATAATTCTGGATTAACGGGTGAGTGAGGAGTATCATCATATTGTTCAGCTTTAACATTTTCCGGAGTTTTATGGATTTCTATGATGTGTTTTGCTCCATCCATTAATTCTTCATATGCTGGCCCAATAGAATTTATGATCAAAGTGATAGAATAAATTCTATAGTCTTCAAAGATATACCAAATGATCCTCTTCAGTTCTGAATGTTCCAGGCATTCAATTTGTTCTGGTAGTTTATCATCTCGGCTTATTATGAGTTTACTCAGTAGCCCATACTCCATTAGTTTCTGAATGGTCCATTTCCGAAATCTTTTGATATGAGTCAGATTAAGAGAAAGATGTATCATGTAGAATTCTGGCATACAGATTTTACAGAGACAATGTCTATCTTCTGAAGCTGATGAAAATAATGTTTTTGATGCATAAGATATGCATGATACTTCTTCATTTGCTATATAAGAGATGACTATTTTCTTATAAGCTGATTCCATATCTATTCTTTTGTTGTTTTGAATCTTTTTGAAATTAGTCCTTTTAATATTATCATCCATTTCAGGAAGATACATATATTGTAGTTGTTTTAACATATTGTCTTCTGATATATCGAGGATGATTTTAGACAAATAATCTTGATCTTTTTCTATTTCTTCATTTTCTTTTTCTAATTCTTTAAACTTTTGTTTTTCTACTTCTAGAGATTTTTCTAATTCTCTAATTTTGGTTTCTTGATTTGCTATGACTACCTTTTGTAAATTGGTAGGAGTTTTTGGGACTAGAGAAATATTCCCAATATTTACTTCAGCTCTTAATTTGTTAATTTCATTATTTAAAAATTCTACTTGATTATTTATACCATTAAAACATATGGTTAGACAATTTAAAGTATGGATCATGGCTTTAGTATCTGATTTATTACACCATAAATTGTCTAATAAAGTGATTTGATATATATTTAATGGTTTTGCTATAGGTACTTTGGGTCAGAATTGAAGATTCGTTCCCTGCCTATTTGATAATGCTAAATGATCATAATGAATTATATTAGTGAAGCTTTGGTCAGGTTTGGAATGAGAAGGATCCATTTGTTCCTGTAAAAAAGAGCATAAGAGTTAGTATATATAAAACATATTTCTTAAAATATCAAGGAGGTTTATAATTTGATGATCTAGTGACTCTAGATAAATAATCTGCTAAAAAGTTATTATTTCCTTTAATATGCTCAAAATTTACTTTGTAACAATTACCTTCTATTGTTGTTATAAAATTTACCCATCGTTTATTATATATTTTCTTTTCATTTTTATTTTTATAAAAATGTACTATTGCTTCACAATCAGTTATTATAGTAAATTCTTTTTGTAAAAATAATTTAAAACTGTGTAATGCGTTTATTACTCCTAATATTTCATAATCTAAAGAAGTTAGGGATTTTGGTAGTTGCTTAAAACTTCCTGAAGCATATCTACATAGTTGTTCTTTTGACTAAAAAGCTTCTTTATATGGTTTTATTTTTAATTCAGCTCCCCAACAATCTTGAGATGCATCTACTATTACTATTTTATAGTCTGTTTCTAAAGGTAGAGTTAATTTTGGTAAGGTTTTAATTTGTGCTTTTATTTTTTGTATTATCTTAATATTTTTCTTCTTCTTTTTTCAGGAAAAGACTGAGAAGTATATATATTGCGACAGAAAGCATATGATTGTTTTTTAACTTGTTTTTGTATTTTGTATTCTTTACATTTTTCTTGTAACTGCCAAAATGTAAAAACAATTCTTGGTCCAATACCTAGATGTTTTATATCTTCATTGTTTGGATAAGTTGCTTTCCATTTATCATGAATTTCTTTTCCTAATTCTCCTGGTAATTTAATTAAAAATCTTTCGGATGTTTCTAAATCAAAGTATCTTCCAGCTCTGCTAGCATAAGAAACATACAATTTACAAAAACTATCAATATTTGACCAATTATCTATACTTAGTTGTTCTAGATTTCTGTATGCTTGGTCTTGAATATTAGTATTTTGTCTACTTGGGTCAAATCCTAATATTAAAGTCCTAATAAATTTTGTAAAATTATAAGTATTATCTCCCAATTGTCTTAACGTCTCTATTTCTCCATCTTTTTTTATTTTTGCTTCATTATAAATATTTGCTGAAGTTTCTCCAAGTAATGTTTCTAAGAACGCAAACATATCTCCGACACCCTGTTTATCGCTATTAGCCCATGCTCTAACTGCATCAAATTCCCATTTACTTATAACTGATTCCCATATCTGAGGATTGTTCAAATTTATGGTTAATATAGTTCCATTTCTATGAGCTGGGACTAGAGTTATTTTCTCTATTGGTTCTACAGATCCTCGAAATCTATAATTTTTACTGTCATCATTCTAGTCTGTTCTAGCTGTTCCAGATCTGATTGGTCTTCCTGGTCCATCGTCTTTTCCTGATGGTGGAACTGGTTCAAATCTCGGTCTTTTTCCTCTATCTTGGGTTTGATTTCTATTGGAAGTTCCTGGAGGAATTACTTCTCCTAAATCCATATTCATTTTTATCTCTTCATTTGATCTTTCAATTTTCTTCCAGTCAAAATTTTCATCAAATCTGTTTTGATGGGCTAATTCGAGATCATATTTTTCTTTCAAAGATTGATAGGGAATATCTAAGGAGAAAACCATATCTTGTAGATCAATATAGTTTTTTATTTTAGAGAAATTAAGAGAACTCATATTTCTTATTCAGATCTTATTGAATCATCATCATCCGAATCTTGTTTGGTTTTTACTTGCTTATAATCTGAAAATCTTATACTTAAAGTACCATCTTGATTTTCGAAGGATGAATTTTCATGAGGAATCAAAATCGGTTTATCTAAAAATGAACTTAGGTTCCATTCTAAACCAGCATATATTTCTGGACTAAATTTTTTACCATAAATGGCTTGAATTCCTTCGCTAGCTAACATAGACTCTAAGGTTTCATTATTTAATTTAAATTTAACATTAGAATGTTCTTGCATTTTTCCTATAAATCCTGTAGTTATTCTTAAATTTTTTTATCCAACTGTCATATTATATCCTTTAGTTTTAATTCCGATTTTTATATTCTGGACACATTCTTTTATATCCATTATAAAATTTGGTATGAAATATATAATTGCTCCGTTTTCGTTCATATCTATTTCAAATGATCCTATAATAGATTTTGCTAAATCTGTCCATCTATTATCGTATAAAATTACTAATGATTTTGTTCCTAAATTTTTTCGATGTAAACCTTTTATACCAATTATTACTAATCCCAAATGTATTTGAGTCATTTTCATAACTTTTATTTTATCCCAATCTTCTTTTGCTATTATGGGTATAGAGACTTGATCATTATTAGAAATACAACTAATTTTTTGTTCTGCTATGGTTTGAATAATATTAGCCTTTGAAACCATAGAATGATCATATAGTTTTTTAGTTTTTATTAAGTTTAATTTTCCATTATTAAATCTTTCTAGCTGTCCTTCTATATCTATTATTTCAGATAACTTTCTATCATAATTTATTGGATTCTTTTTAAATAATTGTAAAGTAGTTTGTTTATTTACCATTTTTTATAACTAATGCGAGAAATATATGGAATAATTTTGTTTTGATTTGTAATACTTTTTGTTAATTCATCTAAATCATTTTGTTTAACTAATCCTGTTAATTTATTTTCTATATCTAAAAGTTTATCTTCTAAAAAATTTATCTTTTGATAAATTTTAATTAATAAAATTGTTTGAAAATTTAATATTTTTGGATAATTTTTGTCACTATTTTGGACTCCTAAATAAGAAGTTAATCCTATAACATCCGTATGATAAGTTTGGCAATCCTTTAAAGTTTCTAAATATATATTGGAACTTTCTATATGATTCATGTTAATATAATTTGTTTTAAATCAGCAAAAGTAGTTTTTAATTTTTGCAAACTAGTTTTTATTTCATTTAATTGATCAAAATCATCTTTGATTTTTTGAACTAAGCTTAATGTAATTAAATGTTTAGTAGATTGATTTTCAACTTTATTATGATAATTATTAATTTTTGTAATAATTTCATCATTTTGTTTTTTAATATAATTTATTTTTTCATTGATTTCTTCTAAAGTTTTCTTTTTAATCATAATGCTATTTGAAAGTTTTTCTATAATTCTATATATCTTTTCTTGATGAATTTGGAAAGATTCAGATAAACTTATTAATAAATCTATAATACTATTAGTAGAACTATCATTACTATGCAAACTATGTCTATATTTTGAATAGAAATAACAGCTAATTTTGTATTTATCAAAAATAACTAAATTTTTTCTATTTTGAGGTAATTCTAAATCTAGATATTTTATAATTTTTGGTTCCATGACCTTTCTAAGGCTCTGATACCAGTTGGAGTAGTTGGCTAGATAATAACATTTTGTGCTAGTTCACAAATTTCTTTAAATTCCTACTGTTTGGCTAAAATAGATTTTTGTGCTATCCATATTTCTAATGCTCATGATTCTTCTAGTGCAAATATGATAATCTTTCTTACTATTCAAAAATTTGTAAGCAACTAATGTTCTATTCATATCAATATAATATTTAATTCGACTATTCAAAAATTTTGTATGAACTAATTCACTATTCCTATCAATATAATATACTTTAAGTAAACGTGCTTCTTTATCATAATTAAGACCTAAGAAATAGATCTTACCAAACCTATAATGCATACAATTATGGCTACAAACTATTCCTTTTCTATATGAGATAGGACTAATGCTTAATCTCATCATGTCATTTGGTTAGAGGCTAATATTTGTCTTAATTCACTTATACTTATTTGCCTGGCAAAAGCTTTTTGGCTAATGCATGTGGATGCAATTTTATTACTATTTAGAAATTTATATGAAACTAATATTCTACTCATGCCTATATAATATATTTTTTCACTATTTGAACATTTGCATAAGACTAATGTTCGGTTTAGACTAAGATAATAAATTTTTATTAAGGCTAAACGCCTGTGAATCAGGCTGGCTATAGGTAGAATTTTTCTAAAATTATATTTTTTTCATATAGAAGATGTCATAATTATTGAGCGTATCTTGGAGCGAAAATATCCATTTCTAGTAGAATTCTATCGCCTATTGTTCTAATTTGTTGGTGTAAATTGATACCTGTATTATTTTTAATATGCCTTCGTAAGGCTGCTAGAATAAAATCTAATTCGTCATTGAGATGCTCAAATAAAATATCTTTTACTTTGTTATTTTCCTGAAAAAAGAAGAAGAAAAATATTAAGATAATACAAAAAATAAAAACACAAATTAAAACCTTACCAAAATTAACTCTACCTTCAGAAACAGACTATAAAATAGTAATAGTAGATGCATCTCAAGATGGTTGGGGAGTTGAATTAAAAATAAAACCATATAAAGAAGCTTTTCAGTCAAAAGAACAACTATGTAGATATGCTTCAGGAAGTTTTAAGCAACTACCAAAATCCCTAACTTCTTTAGATTATGAAATATTAGGAGTAATAAATGCATTACACAGTTTTAAATTATTTTTACAAAAAGAATTTACTATAAGAACTGATTGTGAAGCAATAGTACATTTTTATAAAAATAAAAATGAAAAGAAAATATATAGTAAACGATGGGTAAATTTTATAACAACAATAGAAGGTAATGGTTACAAAGTAAATTTTGAGCATATTAAAGGAAATAATAACTTTTTAGCATATTATTTATCTAGAGTCACTAGATCATCAAATTATAAACCTCCTTGATATTTTAAGTAATATATTTTATATATACTAACTCTTATGCTCTTTTTTACAGGAACAAATGGATCCTTCTCATTTCAAACCTGACCAAAGCTTCACTAATATAATTCATTATGATCATTTAGCATTATCAAATAGGCAGGGAACGAATCTTCAATTCTGACCCAAAGTACCTATAGCAAAACCATTAAATATATATCAAATCACTTTATTAGACAATTTATGGTGTAATAAATCAGATACTAAAGCCATGATCCATACTTTAAATTGTCTAACCATATGTTTTAATGGTATAAATAATCAAGTAGAATTTTTAAATAATGAAATTAACAAATTAAGAGCTGAAGTAAATATTGGGAATATTTCTCTAGTCCCAAAAACTCCTACCAATTTACAAAAGGTAGTCATAGCAAATCAAGAAACCAAAATTAGAGAATTAGAAAAATCTCTAGAAGTAGAAAAACAAAAGTTTAAAGAATTAGAAAAAGAAAATGAAGAAATAGAAAAAGATCAAGATTATTTGTCTAAAATCATCCTCGATATATCAGAAGACAATATGTTAAAACAACTATAATATATGTATCTTCCTGAAATGGATGATAATATTAAAAGGACTATTTTCAAAAAGATTCAAAACAGCAAAAGAATAGATATGGAATCAGCTTATAAGAAAATAGTCATCTCTTATATAGCAAATGAAGAAGTATCATGCATATCTTATGCATCAAAAACATTATTTTCATCAGCTTCAGAAGATAGACATTGTCTCTGTAAAATCTGTATGCCAGAATTCTACATGATACATCTTTCTCTTAATCTGACTCATATCAAAAGATTTCAGAAATGGACCATTCATAAACTAATGGAGTATGGGCTACTGAGTAAACTCATAATAAGCCGAGATGATAAACTACCAGAACAAATTGAATGCCTGGAACATTCAGAACTGAAGATGATCATTTGGTATATCTTTGAAGACTATAGAATTTATTCTATCACTTTGATCATAAATTCTATTGGGCCAGCATATGAAGAATTAATGAATGGAGCAAAACACATCATAGAAATTCATAAAACTCCGGAAAATGTTAAAGCTGAACAATATGATGATACTCCTCACTCATCCGTTAATCCAGAATTATCTGATCAGTCTCTAAAATATTACAGAGCTTTGCAAATAGCTCAATACGGACGAGGTTTTCCTAAACCAGTATTCTACATGCAGTCAGCTTAGCAGGATAAAGATATAATCATTTTTTTGCATAGCAAATTAATCAAGGGACCACTATTCAAATTTCGTTATTATGTCAAAGATATTAATCTTATAGAACACGTCAAGACTTTTTCTTCACATCTAATCGTCACTAAAGGCGATTATCAAACATATTATAGGAACTTAACTCCTGAACGGAAAATGCCTCTCTCAGATTCCGAGGCAAACGACCGTTTCTGGATAGATGGGATGGATGATGAAGGGCTAGCAAATATAGAAAATGCTATGGAAGGATAAAATAGTCAGATCAAATAAAATCAGATAAGCTGATAGGCAGAATCATGATAAGCATGACAGAAAGTCATAATCAAGTACTGTTTTTACTGTTTGCCTTTTTACTGTAGCGTCCTTTCTACTGTAGTAAATTTATTATTTAAATGTAATATGCGGTAATGATACCGCAGTTAGGTTTCATGCATTATGTATTATAAATAGAGGATACTCCTCTCTTGTAAGTGTGGCATGATTTTATGAAATTCCAAATAGTAGTGTGAAAGGTTGTAAGAGCTTCTTCTGCAAGCTATAGTCCTCTTCACTCTTTGTAAGTCTTTCTCTTTCTCTTTAATATATAAGAAAGGCTTTGTTTAATCTTATTAGTCATACTTCTTATTATTTTATGGATAAGACATCACTCGTTATGAGTGAGTAGTATTGTAATTATTTCTCCCCTACGGGAGAAATGCTTTAAACAAATTTGTCTTTCTGCCACAATCTCTGTCTGATAAAGTTTTTGATAAAAACCAGTTTTATATTTATCATATACAATTTATCTGTGAAAGACGAAATAACTTTCGACCTCTATGATCGAGTACAGTGAATCAAAAAATTCATGAGTTTGAACTCCATAAGTCCCCATTTATGCTTTGTCTTTGGGCTGGTGGAAAATACTCCTGAATCTTTGCATGATATCTGTATAGTCGGTGTATGTCGAATTATTCTCGACCTGTCACAGAAAATTTTTATATCATAAATAAAATAACTGGATTTTCTCTTAATTTTTAATTATGGAGAATGAGGCATCAAAGAAAAAATTTAAAGCAAATCTTACCTGATTGGAAGAAATAATTCTTAAAACATCTTGATATATCTATAAAATAAATTGAAAAAATGGTTCTCGGATTTCGTGAAGAAATACCTAGAGAAATTAGAAATAATCTATCTCCAATAGAAGCAGATATTATAGCAGAACTTAGGGAAATAAATGACGAAGTAGATACGATTTTATTAAAACATTTTAATCAAGAATTCCAGCAAATTCTTCAAGCCTTAAAAAGGCAAATAGACAATTACCCTGACATAGATTGAGCACAAGAAATTAGATCAATAGGAAAAAGAATTTTAGCCAAATTAAACAGTATGCTTCATAGATAAAAATGGTTCTTCGCTTACGAGCAGATTTACTTATAGAAATTAGAAATAATTTAGTATTATTTTATTCAGATATTGTTGCTGAACTCAACAATATAAATAGCAAAGTAGAAGATATTTTATTCGAGCATCTCAATGACGAATTAGATTTTATTCTAGCAGCCTTACGAAGGCATATTAAAAATAATACAGGTATCAATTTACACCAACAAATTAGAACAATAGGCGATAGAATTCTACTAGAAAATGGATATTTTCGCTCCAAGATACGCTCAATAATTATGACATCTTCTACATGCAAAAAATATAATTTTAGAAAAATTCTACCTATAGCCAGCCTGATTCACAGGCGTTTAGCCTTAATAAAAATTTATTATCTTAGTCTAAACCGAACATTAGTCTTATGCAAATGTTCAAATAGTGAAAAAATATATTATATAGGCATGAATAGGATATTAGTTTCATATAAATTTCTAAATAGTAATAAAATTGCATCAACATGCATTAGCCAAAAAGCTTTTGCCAGGCAAATAAGTATAAGTGAATTAAGACAAATATTAGCCTCTAACCAAATGACATGATGAGATTAAGCATTAGTCCTATCTCATATAGAAAAAGAATAGTTTGTAGCCATAATTGTATGCATTATAGGTTTGGTAAGATCTATCCCTTAGGTCTTAATTATGATAAAGAAGCACGTTTACTTAAAGTATATTATATTGATAGGAATAGTGAATTAGTTCATACAAAATTTTTGAATAGTCAAATTAAATATTATATTGATATGAATAGAACATTAGTTGCTTACAAATTTTTGAATAGTAAGAAAGATTATCATATTTGCACTAGAAGAACCATGAGCATTAGAAATATGGATAGCACAAAAATCTATTTTAGCCAAACAGTAGGAATTTAAAGAAATTTATGAACTAACACAAAATGTTATTATCTAGCCAACTACTCCAACTGAGGGGTAAAAATGGAAAACTAATAAAGCAAATATAATATGATATCATAAATAAGAAAATACATAATACAATTCAGACATACAATGACTCAATCGTGGTCGTAGATCGACGTCCACTCTCTGATAGACTTTCCACGATCTGATGTCCCCATATATATATATATATATATATATATAAAGGTAGAGGTAGACCTAAAAAGATTTGGTTAGAAAATATTAGAAATGATCTTTCTTTATTAGATTTAAATGAGAATTTGATTCTTAACATGACATAATGGAGAAAAAAGATTCATGTAGTCAACCCCACATAGTGCGATAAAAGCTTGATGTTATTGTGTGTGTGTGTCTATATATATATATATATATATATATATATATATATATATATATATATATATATATATATATATATATATATATATATATATATATATTTTTTTTTTTTTTTTTTTTTTTTTTTTTTTTTTTTTTTTGTGTTCTAAACAAATATGTGAAAATTTCTATAAAAAAAAAGAGATCTAACTTCATTAATTAATAATAATTTATCTTCTGATCTAACATTAAGTGAGCAAATCTTGGACTTCTCATCGTTTTTTAAAATATTTAACAAAGTATTAATTTGATATCGAAGTTATCATCAGAGTGAACATGGATCAAATTTGCCTTTTGCCCTTATCCATGTCACTTAGCTACAATGAAACAGAAATGTCTCAAAAGCTTCAAGCTAGGAAGATAGCTTCATTTTTTATAAGGAATTATTTTGATAATAATCTTCTCTTATTTTATTTAAATGGAATCTTATTTTATTTTATTTTTTTGTTTTTGCCATGTTAGTTTACCCAACATACAAGATACAATAAAGCATTTTATAAATGGATTGATTTTTGAAAAGGAAAGAACGTGTAGAGATTGATATTAACAATCTAACTGCTGGCCCTGGGCTTCAACCATTAATATGGAGTTACAATGTAAATAAGATGGATAAAGTTTGGAGAGCTTATTTATTGAAGGGCCTCATCAGCCCAAAAATCATCATTTCTCTCAAACAATGATTGGATATGTTGTACGTAGATTTAACAAAAAAAAATTGAAGAATTTCCTAACTAGTTAGATTACAATGTACAAAAAGATGGTGTATTTTATCTTTAGTGCTACTTATTTAAGCCCCAAGAGCAAATTATCACATGTCAAGGTGGTGGAGACTCATTCGTTGGTGAATGATTTAAAACTAGAAGAGAAAAAAAACTTTTGGGCCATGAACGAGAACATAATAGTGCATATGACGAGGAAAGATAAAACTGTGAGGTTTTAATGAAGCATCAATATCAGAGTATTCCTACTTTATGGTTGAGCAAGAATGAGAAGAATAAAAAGAATATTGTATCATGTTGACTACAACTATTGATTGTGTTCGATTTCTTATCTGTCAAGGGCTATCATTTCGTGAGCATGATAAATCATCTAGCTCAAATAATTCAAGGGAATTATATAAAACTATTTCAATTTTTTGCAAATCATAACAAAAAAGTCAAAACAGTCATTTGAAAATGTAGGTGCTAAGGGAGATTTGTAGTTCTATAGCTACTGAGACTTTGGCTGCAATCATGAATGATATTAGAGATTCCTACTTCACTATTCTTGTTGATGAGCCCTGTGATGTGTCCACAAAAAAATAATTAGCTATTGCTGTTAGATATGTAGATAAGTTAGGCCAAAAAATTAAGAGGTTCATAGATATTAATCATGTTACTTCAACAAATGCAGTAGCACTGAAGGCCGCTTGAACACTTTTTGCAAAATATTGGTAAGCAAACCAAGAATATGTGGTAAGGATTATGATGGAGTATCTAATATGCGAGAGAAGTTTAATGATTTGAAAGCATTCATACTAAAAGATAATCCTCAGGCATTCTACATTCATTATTTTACGCATCAACTTCAATTATTATTGGTGACTGTAGTAAAGAATCATTCACAAGTTAAGCATTTATTTGAGATTACTTCAAGAATTCTAAAGATTATTGGAGCTTCATGCAAAATAAATGATACTCTGAAAGCTTCAACATGATAAAATAATTTTTCATCTAAGCACAAGATACTTAATTAGTGGTCGAGGTTTGAACCAAAAAACTAATTTGTAGTGTCTTGGTGATAATTGTTAGAGTTCGCATTGTCAAACCTTCATTAATCTAACGAAATGTATGTTTCTACACTAAAAGTGCTTGAAATTGTTAAGAAATATATGATACATGATCAACAGTCAGTTGAAGCTGGTATTATACTACATGTTATGAAATCTTTTGACTTTGTGTTGGCACTGCATTTAATGATTGATATTTTAAGATATGAGTGTAACTAAGCCATGACGGCTCGCTAATCGAGCTTCAAGTTCGAGCTCAAAGTCGAGCTCGAGTTCTAGCACAACCGGACGTGGCTCGAGAAAAAATGATATAAAATTAAGCCTCGTATATAACCATTCGATTCGCGAAGCCCAACCCTAATTTGATTCGCACCTTTATGACGGCTGAGTGTTCAAGAGAAGTAGCGAACATCCATCTTCTTCTAGACGTCTTGTGTGACTTAGCGAATACAAGACACGGTAGTTTCGACCATGGTTTCACTTTGTTTTTAATCTTCTTCTTCGATCGCCAACATCTACGAAGGTTCATATTCGGTGAACTGAGCAGTTTTTTGCATTCCATGTTTTGCACATTTTCTTCTTCGATCTCTTACTGATTAATGTTATTTCCTTGGGAATAAAATCATTTATATGTTTTTTGGCTGGTTTTTTAGGTGTCTGGATATTCCAAGGCGAGCGATTTTTCGGTTCATGATTTATTTTATTTTCCTTCTTTCTATTTTCTTCTTCTGGATTAATTCTTCTGAAGGGTGGAAGTTCTCTATTTATTTGTGGCTTGATTCTTCACTTCGAAATCATTTACAAAGCTTGCAACTGTTAAAAATTTCTGACATTACATGAAGATGATTTTTCTATGGAATATTTTTTTTTCTATGGTAATGATGTAGCATATTTGGATTGTCAGAAACTTCTCAGGCAACCACAACAGCCATTACCAAGAGGATTCATGTAAAATGTTGTTCGTAGACAACTAGTACAGTTGTTCTATTTTTTTATTTTTTGAATGTAATTTTTTGGGTTCTTTGTGCTACACAATGTGCAATGTAGTTTGTTACTTGACGGACTCTAGCTAGTACTCCACTATCTTTTGATCCTTCTATTCCGTTATACCTATTATCTCCTTTTGTGAATGTCTTCCTTTTTTTGTTTGCTCAGTTTGAATTAATAAAGCGTACAGTAAATAGTGTTACGTATATTTACATCCTTGGTATAGTTGTAGTTGAAAAATGTTATTTTCACCAGAAAAAATTATAACATACGCACATATATTTCTCTTTATCATAATGTTCCTATGGTAATGTTGTAGCATTTTTGTATGGTCTGAAATTTCTCAGGCAATCACAACAACCAATTGGCCCATTACCAAGAGGATTCATGTAAAATGTTGTTTGTTGACAATTGCTACACTTGTCCTATTTTATGTTGTTCTATAATGTTTAAATGAAGTTGAGGTTGATTTTTTATCTCCTTCTATTTGAAAAAATTCTATATAACGTTTACACCTGTAAGCATAGAAGCAGATAACATTGAGCCCATAAATGCTGAAATCGAAAGGCTTGATGAGCAACCTAGTATAGGTGAACTTGTGAATGAGAATGAAATAACTAATGATAACAATGACATTGAAGATGAGATTTAAAGATGGACTAATGAAAATCAAGAAAATGACGATGATAATGTTGATGAGGAAAGAAAGCTTGAAGATGAAACAAGAAGAAAGAAAAGGAAGAAGACATCTAAGGTGTGGGATGAGTTCCAGGAGGTTATTTTGTCAGATGGCCAACGAAAAGGAGAATGTTACCATTGCAAAAAAAATCTTGCTTTGGGTATTACCGGTGCTACCACTCAATTTAGAATACATCTAGAACGTTGTTTTGTTAGGATCCGAGCTTTGAAAAAACATAAAATATTACATCGCCAAACTAGAGAAACTGACAGCTCTTCTGCCCAAATAGGTCAAGATGGAGGCTTGTTAACAACTTTTAGATATGAAAATGAGAAAGTAGGAGAGATGATTGCTCACTATATTTTAATTAATGAGAACCCATTTTCAATAGTGGAGGAGTTTGAATTCAACTTAGTGTTGAAGTCATTGTCACCTTTCTTTAGGAAATATTCAAGGGCCATAGCAATAAATGATGTGATTATGGTGTATGAAAAGGAGAAGAAACTTAAAAATGCTCTCAAAAGCATTAGTAAAATGAGTTTTACTACTGACTTGTGGAAATCTAAAAATTAGAGATATCTTTGCCTATTACGTGATTCATTACAAGGTTGGTGTTTAATTATGTTTTACCCTAAACTCAAGTATATGGTGTTTTTTGTTATTCTTTTTACTCCAGTTGGAATATAACAGTTGATAGGTACATATTTAAGTTTTTCACTTTGTTAGTTGTGCAAAATCCCATCTGTTGCAAAAGGAAGTTATGCTAAAACCAAATTTTCATGCTATTCCTGAATTTTGATACTAGCGAGTTTGTTTTTCCTATAGTCCAGTTTTGATATAAGTAAATTTTCATGCTATTCCTCATGTTGTTGCAGGTAATTAGAAAATATGTTTTAAAAATGATAATATTATTGGGAGCTTGATTTGTCAATTTCATCACCTGTTTGAGGAGCTTGATTTGTGTATGGATCTCAGTGTTGCCACTACCGGCACTGAGGAACGAAGTGCAGTGAATTATTTTCATTCAAGAATTCCTAAATTCATGTTTCATAGCAGTGAAGTATTTGTTAAATAAATTTGATTTCATTGAGTAGTTTTAGTTGTGCTAAATAAATTTGATTTCATTCAGAATCTATTTGTTATACAGTAATACTCTCTTCAATAAAATTTAATTATATAATTTGTTGATCTTAATTTTCAGGAATGCTGAAGATTAAATATATTGAAGGCTGAAATATGAAACATCATGGAGAAGAGTGCTTGAAGATTTTATCATTTATTAACTTGTTTGCTTTGGTATGAAACTTTCTCAAAGATTGTAATATTTTGAATTAGATATACTGAAATGGCGTCCTGATGTATTAAAGTAGCAAAATTTAAGTTTTTTTTTTTTTTTTTTTAGTATGATGTTTATTTATTTAATTTATAATTTATTGTAGTAATAATTTGATGTGATAGAATGTAGGGCTTTGCATATTCATGTGATATTTAAGGAGTAACAAATTGTATTATGTGCTATGATTTTGAAAAAAATGGAAAAACAAGAGTAATGTATTGCAATTTAATTTCTATTTCAGTTCCAATTTGATGCAAGTTTATTTTTTTAAATAAATTTATAATTTAAAACTAAGAAAACGAGTTCAATAAACGAGTCAAGCTCAAGCTTTTTAAAGGAGCATGAGCTCAATAAATGAGCCAAGCTCGAGCTTCTTAAACGAGCACGAGCTCAATAAACGAGCCAAGCTCGAGCTTCTTAAACGAGCTCGAGTAATAGAGTCGAGTTCGAGCTTGATTTTTTTTACCGAGCTGAGTTTGAGCTCAAGTCAAGCTCGAGCATGAGCTTAGTGAAAATTAAACGAACTCAGCTCGATAAACCAATTACTCAACTTGACTCGACTCATTTACACCCCTATTTTAAGAATTACGAATGAATTATCACAAGCTTTACAAAGAAATGATCAAAATATCATAAATGCAATGAAATTGGTACGATGTCCAAGCAACGATTGCAAATGATGAGGAAAAATGGATGGAAGCATTTATTAGAAGAAGTATCATATTTTTGTAATGTTCTTGGCATGGAAGTTTCAGATATGAACTTTATATTCAAGGCTCGTCAATGGTGAGTACGAAATGTGAAGAAATAACAAACTTCCATCATTAATGGGTTGATTTATTCTACACTATTGTTGATATGCAACTTCAAAAACTGAATAACCACCTCACAGAAACTAGTACTGAATTATTTTTTTGTGTGACATGTCTAAACCCAAGTAATATGTTCTCTGATTATGATAAAGGAAAATTAATTCTTGCAGAGTTATATCCAACAAATTTTTCTATGGTTGATCTTGTGTCTCTTGAACATCAGTTATCTATTTATATTATTGATATGAGTATAAGCGACGAGTTTACATCTTTGAGTAGCATTATTGTTCTTGCAAAATAGATTGTAAAGACCAAAAAGAATATTATGTATCCCCTTGTTTATAACTTATTATTTTAGAACTAACTTTACCAGCTACTACTGCTACAGTGGAGAGCATTTTCTATAATGAAGATTATTAAGCATAAGTTGCATAACAAAATAGGTGATGTCTAGCTCAATGACTGTTTAGCTCCATACATCGAGAAGGAAGTATTTGACTCTTCTCAATGAAGTCATTATGCAACATTATCAAAAAAATTCAAAGTATAATGCAAAGCTTGTAAATATTTTTTTAATTCACAAATCATAATGAAATATAAGAATTCACTTACAATTCATAAATTTTTTGTATTTAATTTTTTATATAGCCAACCCTCAAAAATAAGGCTAGATCCGGCCCATCCTAATATTAATCCTCTGCCAAAATATATATGATGAAAAACAATACCCAAATGAAAACAAGAAGAAAAGCTTGAAAATTGCAAGTTCATGCTAGGAGATGATGAACCAAAGGTGTGAAAAAAATGATCACTGATGCAACATAGAGAATAGATAACTGAGCTTAAAAAACTAATTGAAATCATTAAGACATGGAAAGCATAAACATGAAAATGTTACATGCATAATTACCACAAAAAAGGTTAAACTAATTACAACTGTTTTATCATGCTAGCATAAAGTTAGGAGGGTAGCCAACCTGTTCAGGTACGTTTGTAATTTTTTCAGATGCTCTATTTACATTTTTCATGGATGCAGCTTCAATAACTGTGCAAGAGAACCAGAAAAAGATACAACAGCAATCTAATAACGAAATAGTAAACCCACAAACGTAAAAGATAGACAACAAATGAAATTCCATCAATCCATCAGGGCATTCATCAATTACTTAAAAGCTCTAACTGCAGGTCGTTGTCCTACTCCCTTCAACATATGATTTCACAGTTAAAATTACAATTCTCTAGTTTTAAAAATAGTCCAAATTTTAGATCTCTTAAAGCTATTTAAGCAATCTTGATAATAACAGAAGTTAAATTACAAATTAGTATTAAATCAGACAAATAAATAAAAGTAAAAATAAAAATAAAAACCTCACAGTTGTTAACCACCAATACATCAAGATCAAAGACAGTCAAAACCGACTGAAAACCGGGGAGCAAGAATATAAAAAGAAATTATTTGATGAAATAGGAACCTGGCTCCGTGGAGATTGGTCTCCGAACTGTAGCAGCTTGCAGTTTCTTGTGCTTGTCCGATGAACTTTCACCGCCCTTCATCCTGCCAATTATAGAGACAATGTAAACTTCTACCACAAAGGCTATCCTACAAAATTGATGATTGTATATTTGTATCAAAACAAAAATGAAAGTAATCTAATGCATCTACCATCACCATGGTGGCCATCAAGCCTAAGGGGCTGTTTTGTATCATATTTGAAGCAGGATTTACGCCGGATTTATGGTAAATATTGTCAAACAGTTTTCGAGCGCCCGTAGTAAATCCAAGTCCCGTGTAAATCCTGAATTTGCGAGTTTACAACAAAAATTCGGGATTTACTAAATCCCGTTGTTCGGCGGATTTAACGGGACTTATGGATTCGGGAAGTTCTTCTGCGGCGAGTAAGCAAGCTCCCGTCATGAAGGAGGAGGCGAATATGGTTACCTATGTAGCAAGCGAGCTCTGTCATGAATTCCGATCCGACACCTTCGAATGAGGTGAAGAAGCTGTTTTAGCGACTCTATCAAAAACAAGTTCACACAAAACTGAAGCAACCACGAAAAAATGATGAAGAGGAAAAGTGACAGCAACGAAGCACAGGAAGAAGATGAAGCAAACCCTAGATAGCCTCCCAAGTTAAAAATAAATCTAAGTTAGCATTATTAGTTTAATTTAAATATTAATAATTCATTAGATTAATTAAATAATTAGTAGTGCAATTAAGTAATCTAATTTAACTTAACTAATTGATTAGTAGTATAATTGGTCATTAAATTAGTTTAATTAATATAATTAACAATAAAAATAGCTAATTACATACTTAATATTATAAATAATAATTAAATAATCAATTAGTAGTTGAATATTTAAGTGATCAATAACAACAACATCAAGCTTTTATCCCACTACGTGAGGTCGGCTACATGAATAATTTTTCTTCAGTATTAAAGGATTCATGTCATGATTATTCGATAAGTTTTACGCTGACTCTTGACTACCTAATGCAACCCTCCACTTTTCTCATCTAAGACTTGAGACCTGTCAATGGCAGTGTTATGAATATTTAAGTGATCAATGAGACAATTAATAATATTATTAATAATTATAACTAATAAAATAATACTTAAACCATTAATATGAGTATTAGTTAAATAATTTCTCATTTCAAAAAATAATTAACAAATTAATTAATATTTAGAAATAAAATTAGATAATTAATAATATAATAAGTTATTTGATAATTAATACCTAAATAACTAATTTGATAATTTCTAATAATTAAATAAGCTCCTAATTATATTATTTATCATTTTAACTTATTAAAGGTAATTAAGATTAAAGTTAATAAGCAACTCATACTTATCAAGCAAATTAAATTCAAAATACATTAAATTTAATTTATAAATAAACCAACCGCCTTAAATCCAGGATTACAATGCCAAAAAGTTTTTCAAAATTTATCAGGATTGAACATATGTCATACCTAACATTTTTCAGCATTTAACACCCTCAAGATTTACTAAATCCGGATTTACTAAATCCCACTAAAGTTAAATCCAACTTGTTGCCAAACAGCCCCTAATTTTAAAACTTAGTTATGTCTCAGTCATTGAATTCTCTTATATTCATATTTATTCATATTATTGGGAACTCTAAAATGCACCCATTGGGATATTATTTATGTTCTTTTGGAGTTTTGGGAATAACACTAGGAAGTTTTAGGGGATGATTTGAGTAGAAGTTCTCAAAGATTTTCTTAGCTAGTCGACAATAATTTATTTTAATTCTAGGAAATCAAAATCTTATATAAGAGCATGATAGTAATTAAAACACTCAATTAAAGACATCAACTACAAGAAGTTTTTAGATTGATGTGGGGGGAATGGGCGGTCAACTCAACCTAAATCTTTTGGTATTGCCATCCCACGTCAACTTGGTGGATGTAGTCTATCAAAGTCGTAAGGCTAAAAGCCACGGCTTCCAAGTAGCCTAATTAACAGCCATGAGTTGCTTCTACCAAATATCGCAATCAAATCAAGGTAGTAGTATATCAAATGAAACATCCTCCCATGATGAGGTTCTAGGATTTGTTTTGAATAAAAAAGGCTTGAGGGCACTAAGTACGGTTGAACATTATTCAAAAAAGCTAGGCATTACCAACAATATTGTTCAGGAACTTAGAATGATCGATTCTAAATTGACTGCAGGCACAAAGCATTGCCATAGGCAATGTAGAACAAAACATGATTGATTACATCACAGAAGTATGGTATCAATTAAATGGAATCAAATGAAAGAGTAGACAAAATTAGCTTCACAAAAATTTTTAAGCGAGAAAATATTTAAAAAACTCAAGGTTTATAATCGGATAAACTAACTTGATACACAAATATATCAAGTAGAGGCTATCTCTGTTGGGGATGGTGGAGATAGCTTTTAAAAGATTTCAGAGGATGAAAATATACTAAAAGCTTCAAAATATTTAAATGGATAGACTAAGTCTATCAACAATCGAATTTAATCAGAGGCTATTTCTACTGGGTATAATGAGTATAACATTTTCAAAATATTTACTAAAGAGTGGATTCTTATTAAAGAAGGATTTGTAGAGAGAAAGCAAATGGAATTAGCTTCTCAAAGATCTATTGAAAAAAACTTTAAAGACATGCAACTGGATAAACAAAGTTATCTACAGCAACATTAAACAGAAACCATCTCTACTTAGGAAATAATGAAATTAGTTTCTTAAAAACATCATGATGTATTACTGAACAGACCGGATATATATAGTCATTTCTAAGGAGAGGTTATCTCCACAAGGAATAACAAGAGTAGCCTTAAAAAGTTTATAAGAGAACAGTTCTCTATAATTTGTTGGAGCAAACAGAATTAGATCCTCAATGACTTTACTAGGAGAAAATCTTCTTAAGAAGCTTCAAAATTTTAGTTCAATTGTCATAAATGATTTATCATTATTTTTTAATTTTGAATGATTTGGACTCCTAGAAATAAGTTGAATCTTCAATTTAATAGATTAGCATAGCTTATTTCGCAGATATATTCAAGGCATAAATCAATTAAAGAAACTTTTAACATTTGATGGAAACTAGAAATGTTACAAGCACAAAGTATATCAAACCAATATAGCACACCACATTATAACTCGATCAACTAAATATTTGAGTAATACTTAAAATGTTACAATTATACAAAGATAGCATATTAAGAGAATTTGTACTAACACAGATTGAAACTTGAAACTAGAAATGCATATATACGAATACAGTAAATCAACAAGCATCATTCCAATTACTAAAACTCAAAGAACTAGAACTATAAAACTACTAATAAGAGACATTCTAAAAGAACACCAATTAAAATGCTTCCTAAGATAATTCCAGTTGATAAAGGACATTGAATAAGTATCCTTGTCCACCAATAGGATAAACTCACGCAAGGAGTCTAAATGGTTGTCTTCAGTTTGATGTTGAGAAGGTTTAAAAGGGAATGAGAGATTTATTGTGATTTATTTCTATTATTCGTTCTCTTTGGGATTTACTTGTCCAAAGTTCCATCATGGAGTTTCCACATTTGGATCTAAATTTTTCATTTTGAGCTTGATTTTCAGTATTATTGCCAGCTTATTGACCATAAGCTTTTTCATGGCAAATGCTGCTTTTTTTTTTTTTTTTCTTTTTTTTAAAGTAGGATCCTTCACATATCTTTTTGCCACTCTATCGAAATAAAGACTGACTTTAAGTGTCAGTGAAGGAGCCATCAACTTAGAGGAACACCCCATGTTGAACGACTCATTAGCCTCATAGGTTGTAGAACCTTAATGTTTATGATGCCATCTTGAAAAATAGAAAAGAGAGGAGAGTATAGAATTAGATTTTTATAATTGAATTTTATTTTCTCATTCTATTTAAAAATAAAATAAAAATTTATATATAAATAAGTGGAGAAGTAATTATATAGAAAAGAAAAAAAAACTAAAAACTAGTTTTTAATTCTCTAATCCCAAACTAACTACACAATAGAAATAAAATTCTATTGATAGATTGTTGGATTATTATAGAAGTTTTAATTTTCTAATCCCAAGTTATTATCCACTGATGGTTGGATTGTTGTAAATGATAAGTTATTATCTCTGAATTGATATGGATGGAAATATGATGGCCTCCAATTTGAGATTATTTCAACATAGATCCATCATGAATCCTCCGCAGACCATCCTAATAAAACAAAAATATTTATTTAAGCCACTTCAAATAATTATCATCTCTTCCTTGGATATAATTAATAGTTCATTCATCCCTTCCCAAATTAATTTTTCAAATCAATGAAACTGAATGAGCATATACACTAACCATACTATAACATCCTCAAAGATAATTAACCAAATAACAAGCATCATATTACTAATGTTATTCGCCTAACAATTCAATCTTCTAACTCTCCAGCTACGAAAATCCCTACCTCATTGTTATTATTAGCCCTCCTAACATACAATATAGTTTCTAACCCCTCGAATAACATTAAATTTCACACCTTTTCCATTAAGTTTCTTGAAAACAAGATATTGATTCTTCTTATGTTCATTTTGTTCATTAATTCTCTTGTCTTTCAATTCAAAATCTAAAACTTTATCTATCAAATATAATCTTAAGACCTACTCAACCCTTGCTCAATTTTCAAAACAATTGAGTCAAGATTTGATGACAACAACCTAGCCAATTCTTGCCTACATCACCATAATCAAGGAAGTTAGGGTGCTTCACTTACGAGTATTGGCCAAGAAAACTCTTGTACAGTTCTCATCATAATTAATTTAGGTCAAGGTGTGTCACGTTTGAAGAATGCCTTAGCACCATCAAAACTAAATTTTGGCTTTTCTTTATGAGTTGGCTTTACAATTGCAAGCAATCAAACATAAAAAAAGACAACTTTTCTCATCCAAGCTTCAGACTATCAATGGTGGTTTTAGATTTTTGTTTATGTATCCCTATACCAAAACAAGAGCAATAATAGATGAAAAAATATGACCACGCATCCTGGAAACATGTATAGCTTGCATAAGCAAAAAGATAAATGGTACAATAAAAGACAAAAAATAGTATCAACACCTGGAAAAGGTACAACCGAATGCAGAGAGTATTTGCCACACTCCTTGACAGACGGCTTAATCTGCAAGAATTCCTAAAAGAGCATAAAACTATTTTAAATTGACTAATCAACTTGCTGGAATCTGCAAAACAATAACTTCAGATGGGACAAGCATAAAAAACCCTAAAATTAAAGGGAGAAGAAATAGAACCAGGAAATAGGGCCTTACAGGGATCTCACAGAGAATAAGGAATACAAGCTACCATCTGCTAAGTCTTCAACGGCGAACGGCGCCGACGGAAAGCCTCCTTTGTGGGCTTCACTAATGAAGAGACGTATTTGAAGTTCCGATCCTGTGCTACTGTTGATCTAAAAATATCTAATCGGCTTAGGATTGAATTAACTGCCCGCTTCTTCCCTCGCCGCCTCTTCACTTTACGACTTCCCTCTCCGCCAAATAGTGGTTTAAATTTACATTTAGGCTTCGTTTGGGACGGCTTTTTTAGCTGCTTTCTAAAACGGAAGTTTTAGTACAAAAATAAAAAAAAGTTTATTTTTTACTAAAACTCCAGTTTTAGAAAGTAATAAAAAAATCGTCCCAAACGAAGCCTTAATATTTATGGGGAGATTTACATACATATCATTATATACGATTTTATTTATATATTTAATACATAAAAATTTAATATTACATACATACCACCCATAGCTCACATTTATGTCAAATATGAGTGCTAGAAATAAAATATATGGAATGGTATGAATGAAATATGAGTGGCATATTTGATATTAAAATAATATAAGATTGTATATATGTAATATTAAAATTTGGAGTGTTAGATATGTAAATAAGATGGTATAAATGGTATATATGTAATCCCCCTATTCATAATTAATTATAATTTAATTTAAATATATAGTGTCATACCCTTTTCGCCTTAAATGTACAATAAATTATTACATGCGGAGTCTGGATGGGAGACCGTCCGGATTTTGAAAGGGTGCACAGCAATTATCCAACAATTACAGACTGAAACACCTCCGCATCTTAGAACTTGGCTCTTCTCTAATGCACATTTACTCATAATTAAATGACATGAGATGGTAGAAATTATAACTGAAATTAAAATTTATTTTGTTAAACTAATATTAAAAAATAATCTTCTCATATATATATATATATATATATATATATATATACACCAATCATTCTTAGGCTTCGTTTGGGACAACTTTCGTACTGTTTTTTAAAACGGCTTTATAGTACAAAAATTTCAAATTTAATAAATCTTTGAACTAAAAAGCTGATTTAGAAAGTAAGAAGAAAGCAGCCCCAACCGAAGCCTTAATCAATTAAGTGAAAACCCATGCCCTGAGAAGAAACATGGCAGTTTATGAACTGTTGTACAGAAGAGTGAATAGGCAGAGAGGAAGAAGAACATAAAATAATTTTTTACTATAGCAAGTTTAATCTCAATATATTATAACCCAGAACATAATACATATATAGGAGTGGGCTAAGGGAACAAAATATGTCAAATTCGTTGCACACCAGACTGTTTTTGCAGAGAATAAGCGAAGTGGAAAAGTAGTTGTAGTCGGTGGTCCTCACGAGAGTGGAGTTCGGTAACAAGTGTGCTAACAGCCCCCCGGAAGTTGAGCGTCCGAGTCATGGATGGTCAATTTGGTTCGCATCAGATGGAAGCGAGGTGCAGGAAGTGGTTTTGTTAGAATGTCAACTAGTTGATTCAAGGAGCTGATGTGAAGAACAGCAACTGCGTCCGAGCGGATGTGATCACTGATGAAGTGGTAGTCCAGCTCAATGTGTTTCATCTGGGCATGAAAAATCAGAATGTGAGCAGAGCAAGTGCGGAAGTGTTGTCACAGTAAATTGGGGTCATAACATATTTGAGGTGCTTGAAATTTGTGGAGAAGACGACGAAGCAATAAAACGTTAAAAGTGGTCGTGGAAAAAGCCTAATACTCTACTTCAGTCGAAGATTTTGGCAAAGGTGGCTTATTTCTTAACTTACCAGGAGATGAGATTGGGACCAAGGTACGTGCAAAATTTTTTTGATAGATTTACGATCTGATATGTCGGCAACACAATCGGCATCGACATATGTATGAAGCTATAGATCACCTAGCCGAAATGGAAAACTGAAGTTTAATGTTCCTTGTATGTAGCGGAGGAGCCGCTTGAGAGACATAAAGTTTTGATTGGTGGGGTTATGCATGGATTGGCATATGTAATTTGCAGTAAAGGCTATGTCATGCCTGGTAATGGTTAGATACGTGTGAGATCCAACCAGTTTGCGATAAAAAGTGGGAATTGGATATGGCTGATTTGTATTAGAACTGCACGGGGACTTCAGCGCCATGGGTGTGGAGACAGGCTTGCAGTTAGTGAAGCCAGAGGTATGGAGAAGATTTTGAGCATATTGTGATTGGTGAAGAAACAACTCGCTCTTGGTCTTTTGAACTTGAATACCGAGAAATATTGAGACGGAGCAAAGTTCTTTTAGTGAAAATTCAGATTGTAGCTTGACTAGGAGCTGTTGTATAGTTGTTGAGTCATTTCCTGTAAGAAGCAAATCATCAACATTGATGAGGAGATACAAAGAGATGTTAGCTCGAGTGTAGACTAGTAGTGCGGGATCTGATTTGCTGAAAATAAAACTGAAGGCAGTGAGAGAGGCGATAAGTTTATTGAACCACTAACGCGGTGCTTGCTTGAGTCAGTATAATAACTTATGTAATTTACAAACATAGTGACGAAATTATTCGTTAATAAAGCCTTATGGTTGCTTCATATAGACAGTGTTCGGTAGGTCCCCGTGGAGGAAAGCATTAGAAATGTTGAACTGTAAAACTAGCCAACCACGGTTGATGGAGATGAGAAGAGGAGTGAGGATGGTAAGCATCTTAGCGATTGGACTGAAGGTCTCTTTGTAATTTATTCCATATTCTTATGCGAAGACCTGAGCCACCAAGAGAGCTTTGTAGTTAGAGACTTGGCCGTCAGGATGAAGCATAGTATTGAAAGTCCACATGCAGCCTAAGACGGGAGTGTTGGGTGGTGGTGGGATTGAGGACCAAGTGGCTTTCTTTTATAGAGCCTAGAATTCCTAAGACATGGTTGTGCGCCACTATGGGAATTTGATGGCTTTATTGTATGTTTTGGGGGTTGGGATTTGGGTTGTGGTTGTTGCATATTTGGTTTCATGAATTATGATTTTGGTGATAGCAAATAATATGACTGCCTTTTTCTACTGACATTTCAGGGCCAAGAGATCAGACGATAAACGAAACCAGCTCAAGATTGGGTAGATTAGGGTTGAGTCAGTCTGTAACTTTTCTTTTCCCTTTCTTGAGTCAATTGTAATCTTGGAAGTGTCTGATGCTAAGTAACCCTACACACACACACTTGAGTGATTCTTTTCTTAACTGATTTAGTATTTCTATTTTTACTCACATCGTCTTGGACGATATTTATATCGTCCTGGACGATCGGGTTTAAAACAAAAACCCTAATCAGGACTCCTAGTCAAGGCAGCCATCATTAGGATATCGGCCTGGACGATACATGTATCGGCCAGGACGATATGCTCAAAACAGAAAGATTTCGCCCACATGATCTATTTAGGCATACTTTATTTTTGGATATCGGTCAGGACGATCGTGTATCATCCTAGACGATTTGATACAATTATGCTTAAATTGATCAGATAATTAAGGAAAGCAATTAAGGATGATTGATACGATCACATCGTCCGGGATGATATTAATATCATCCGAGACGATCAACTCAAAAACCTTAGTTGCTTCTGGACGATCAACATCAGCCAGATCATATTCAAGGCGATGTTCTGGACGATTTACCTCTGATTTGAACTAATTGTCCGGGACGATCAAGCTAATCTTGAATCATCTAGACCCCCATTCAGGGCGATGTTCAGTACGATAGTCCACGATTTGTACAGATCAGCCAGGACAATATCCATATCGTCTTAGACGATAATGTTGGTTCTTAAATTTCTATTTAAAGGATCTGATTTATCTCATATAAGAGACCTTGAGTGTTGTTGTCTTGACCTAAGAGAGCTTTGGGAGAGGGGGGAGAGGGGGGGGGAGAGAGGGGGGAGAGAGAGAGAGAGAGAGAGAGAGAGAGAGAGAGAGAGAGAGAGAGAGAGAGAGAGAGAGAGAGAGAGAGAGAGAGAGAGAGAGAAGAGAGAGAAAGAGAGAAACTTATGAGGGGGAGTTTGTGAGAGGGTTCACAAGGGTTACTCCAAGCAAGGTTCCAAGTCGTCTTCTCCGGTCTTCATCCTTCGTTCTTGGGAGGTTCTTGGGATGTCTACTTCAGCAAAAGGTCCGAGTTCTCTGCCCGCTTCAGAAGGAAGCAAAAGGAGTCGGTTCTCTGCCGCACCGGGGTTGGTGAAAAGGAGTCAAGTGTAAAGGCTTCTCCGCCTAGCTGTGGGAGCTAAAGAAGAGACACTTATTTAGTGCAATACCTGGAGGGCACCTCCAAGGAGTGGACGTAGGTCAAGTTGACCGAACCACTATAAACCCTTGTGTTCTTTTTATTGCTTCCGCATTTTAATTTTCCGCACATATTTTTCTGTGGTGTTTTTGATTTGTGCTTATTATGATTTGATCTAAGAAAGATTTTTTTTTTAAATACCAATTCACCCCCCCCCCCCCCTCTTGGTTAGCCTCGGGCTAGTTCTCAAGGGCTTAACATCCCTAATGAACTTTCAATGGTATTGGATTGATTGAAGATTACTTTGGGTTTGAGATGTCATGTCTTTGTTCTTGTTGCATTTGATGGAGGGGAGGTTGTGGTGTTGTAGAAGAGGATAGGAGGGGAGCAGTGGGTGAATTTTTTGGAATGATGGGAGAGTTGGATAACAAGGTGGGGGATTTGAGGGGTGGTTGGGAGAGGATGATGGTGTAAGAGCGTGCTCAGTGGATGTCGAGATAGGAAAAGTGGTGGTATGTTGAATTGTTGAGGTTGGTATGAGCATGAGAGGAGGTGAATGGATAGGAGGTGTGGTGTGTGTCGAGGCTGATGTTGTGGTGTGGTATGGAAAGTGGTTTTCGTGAAAGACGACATGTCAAGAGATGTGGATTTTCTGAGTTCGTAGATTGTAGTAGCGATAACTCTTCTAAGAGGGAGAGTAGCCGAGAAAGAGACGATCTTGGGAGTGAGGTTGAAGCTTATTGGTTGTAAGAGTTTGAAGCCATGGATAACACAGACAGCTGAATGTTCTTAGGTGGCCATAGTTTGACAAGTCTCCATGAAGAAGCTGATAGGGAATATAGAGGCTGTAGGCTTTGGTGGGGATGCGATTTATTAGATAATTGGCAGTGAGCAGGGCTTCGGCCCAAAATTGATTTGGAAGGTTAGCAGCATGAAGTAGAGTCGTGGTGGTGTCCAAAAGGTGGCGTTGCCTTTGCTCGGCTAAGCCATTTATCTCTGGTGTGTAAGGACATCTGCATTTATGAGTGATCCCATTGGATGAGAGATAATTAGTGAAGTTATGACTTGTGAACTCACCTCCTCCATCGGAGCGGAGAATTTTAATTTTGATGTTGAAAGATTATTGATTAATTTATTATAGTGAGTAAATTTAGAGAGAGATCCTTTGAATGCATTAGGTAGATCCAGAAAAAACGAGAAAAGCCATCTATAAAGGTAATGAAACAGTGATATCCATTGATATAAGAGATGGGGGAGGGTGTGGGTCTCCGAAAGGATTCCGCTCGCGTGGTTCGAATGCAAAGACTACGATCACACTATCTCATAGGACAAAATGGTCGTAGGCCTTTACACTCGGCACAAGCAGGCCGATGGAAGAGCAGATGGAGTTATAGATACGATTAGCCATGAAGGATAGCGGCTTTCACCTACGCACCTCGATGGATAATAATATGTATAACCCTAAATTCACGAGATTTCCCCCATTCGATACATCAGCTCGAATGAGGTTTATTTGATTGTGGGGATCGGTTTCCTACGGGCGCAAGCCCCCGTAGTTAATTACATCTTAGACCTTGATCTAAGAAAACTCTCGATTAGGGATGTTAGATTATCTTCTCTAATGGGTTTAGTGCAAGGGAATTTCCTAGGTTTTCCTAATCAAAGGGGAATGTCCCAACTTGGCTCGATCAGTCATACAGGGTTCAGTCAACATCCGGCCGGCTAAGAGAAGTGAAAATTGGAGAAAAGAAAGAGGGACAACGCACTCAGACATGCACGAGAGAAAGAGGGAGGTGGCGTCATCTGTGTGACGCGGATGGGTAGGATTTATAGCTTCCGAAAGGATGGATAGCTTACCCACCAATAAGGTGTATAGGGGTACACTCGTACCACTCACCTTTAGACCCTAAATCTATAAAAGATGTAGTGTTGTACACACAACACTAGCATCTACGACCTAGCTAATGCAATCTGGACTTATTCCTTGCCTGAAAAAGGAAGCCAGCTAAAATCCTAAGCACAACCAATCGCCCTATATGTATGCAAGATGGGAAGGCTCTATCATAAAGATTCAAGGATTAATAGTTTAAAAGATTTAAATCAAGGACTCTACAATATGCAAATGAACAGATCTAGCGTTGTATGATGCATGAAACAAATGCATAAGTAAGAAAGATCCTTAGGTCCACTAATGTAAAGCATGTATGTAGGTAAAGTGCATTGTGAAGAAAAGTGTGTAAGAACATATGCATGACATCCAGGGTACAGAAAAAATAAATAAACACACCCTAAGGGTATCCTTCAGGCAAGATACCCGCATAGAGAATCATCATAGCAATGCCCACTTCGTGTGGGAAAACAGCGATGCCCAATGGCACAAATAGGTGGCCTACTCTACAGGCCTAAATGACCCTAATGGTCTCTAAGGCTCACAGAAAGAAAGAAAAAAAAGGGGGGGGGGGGTATCGTACCCAAAACCGGAAAAGGCCAGAGTCCTAGCAGAAAAACAACGATGCCCACTTCGTGTGGGAAAACAACGATGCCGACCGGCATAATGGGTGGCCTACTCTACAGGCCTAAATGACCCTAAGGGTCTCTAGGGCTCACAGAAGGGGGCAAGCTTTGACCTATAGGGCCAAAGCTTCGTTAGTGAACTACCCTATGGCTGGCTACCTACACATGCTAGAATACCTATTAACAATTTGTGTGTGGAGTGTAATAGTTCCGATATATAATTACAAGAAATTTGCTTTACAAGTTGCAGAGATCATACCTGATTGTGGCGCTGCCACTTACAAGCTTATAAGCAAATACTCCCCGATTGTGGCGCGGCCACTCAAAAGCTCCTAAGCAAATGCTCTTCTTTAGTTCTCAACCCTCAGGATCCAATGTACCTCGCAAGATAAGATAAAAGAAAAATATACAAATGAGCGTAGATGCCATTCAGAAAATAAATACAGGTAAATAACAAAAAGTAACTAACATGAAATATATAAAAAAAAGCATTTATAGAATATGTGCATGTAGTAAATACTGAACAACAAAAGAAAATGTCAGCCTAACCTAGGGCTAGAAGTCGTGCCCTAACCAAACCAGTCTAAGGTGTATGCAGGCTGTGTAGTTTTGGTAGATCCTATATAGGATAGTTTTAGTTAGAGTTGTATGTATATTTGATTTGTTTGTCGAAATGGACAAAGAAGAGTTTTTAGTTAAAGTTCAAATATTAGTATTTTAGGATTGATTTTTAGGATGTTTTATTTTTAATGTTTGATTAACTATCACCTTTGTTTCACACCGAGGCCGTGAGGTTTATTTCACCCTCCTTGGGGCTAACTTAATAGCCTCGTAGGCCTGGGTTACCCAGTGATAATTAACTTTGTTTCATTATTGTAGTTTGTTATTAAAAAAAAGAAAAGGGTGAATTAAATCATTTATTAATCAAGTTTGAATTATGCCAATTAGAAAAATTAATTTTAGGTTTTGACGCTCCATTAGATTCATTCGTGGCGTTGTGCCACCAGGCTCGAGGAACCAGCCTCCTTAGGACACTTAGCCCCGCAGCCCGGAGTAGTCCATCCAATAAACTTCACTTTTGGAGCGGTTGTTATGTATTAAGGGATTTGTTGATTGATTTTAAAAGATTACTCTAAATTTGATCTTTAAGAGTCTTTTATCCTAATGAGTTTAATTTGTAACTTAATCTCCTAATATAATTTATATCTTTTAGATTGGTTAAGAGTTAATTATTAAATTAGTTAGAATTGATTTGGGTTTATGTCTTAAACTTATAGTTTAATAATTATAAATGTTAATAATAACTTGATTATGAATTAAGTATTTTAATATATTTTAGAATTAGATTAGAATCGGTTGGTTGATTATTAGTGGATTAAGAAGAACTAAACCTAGGGAGACGTGTCACTAAGTTTAGTTTTGATGTCTCTACCCTACAGGGAGCATGCATCCTAAGTCTATATTTTCTAAGACTCAATCCTTAATTTTTGTCCTTGGGTGTCACTAAGGTTGTATGATTAAAAGGAGATTTTGTTTTCTAACCCTTGGGATTTTCGTACATGTGTCACTAGGTTTAGGAATTTATAGCAAAGCAGTAAAAAGAAAAGAATGAAAAATTACAAATAAAAGGGATGTAGGCATTGTTGTTATTGGATACACTTCGTAGAAGTCAAGTGCATCCTATTATATCAACAATGCCCTTTACTGTTCCCACTCCAAATGAGGCACTTGATACGATTAAGACATCCATCTATAACACTCTAAACCAAACCCTACAATGACTAAGGGGAAAAAGACCTCTAAAAAAAAAACTAGACTTACAACTAAATTCACCTTGCTTTGAACTCATCCAATACTCTCTTTATCCTTATAAGCTAACATAAAGGGGAGGTAATCCTATCTTGCTTCCAAAAAGACACTAAGCACCTACAAACATAAAGCTCTCTCAAAGCTTCAACTCTCCCAAACTCGCTCTTTTAGAAATAATCACTAAGAGAACTCAATTCAAATAGGAAAACACTAATCACCCCAAAATGACCTTATAGGGATTCTCTACACAGGCCCAACCATAACCTTATAGAGTTCAAAATGACTTACAAAAGTTTCTAAATGAGCAACTACACAAAACTCCCCAAAAAGCCATCTACCCAAAAATAAATTTTTCTTTTCGCTTTATTTTGACACAAAAATTCTACCCGACAACCCATAATCAAGCACCTCCTTTCATTTGGAGTGGGGTAAAAAAAAAAACAAAAGCTTTCCAACAAGAAAGTTGTATAAAACATCTCGTTGTAAAGCCTTCATCATAAAACATTCACAAAAACTTTCGATAAAGCTTCTTGATGTAAAACAATTCGCGAAACTCATGATAAAGCTTTTCGATGCAAAATACTTGACAAAAACTTTCTAGTATAAAACCATTCTTGAAAATCTTCTAATATAAAACAACCTCCAACGATAAACAAAACACTTTTGAAAACCTTCTCAACACAACATATATGCATATCAATTAGAGTAGAAACTAACTTTCAAAGCTTTTCTATCACAGAATAAATCTCACATGGTGCATGTCAACAAGTATCCAAAAGAAACTTACAAATATATAATTTGGAGAACGATAAAGTTTATAACAATTCATGCTTTGGACTACTTTTACCATGTAATAAAATTCATGCTCTCACAACAATGATTCTTGCCAAAACCCAAAACTAATGCTATGTTATCATGGCGACGAAAAGAAAATATAAAACTCATGATCACTTGATATTATCTCCAAATTCCACTAACGAAACCACTGGCTTAAACACATGAAGTTCCCTTAACCAATTATAGCTCAAATAGACCAAACAAATACTTGATTTTATCTATTAAAATGGTTATAGGTACAAAACAAGTGAAAATATGTGTCTGACTTGTTTACAAATAAATTTGGAGCATAGAGTAATTGAAAATCTGCACTAGGTTTACCTCCAAAATAATTTAGGAGGCTAAAACAACAAAAAACTTGCACATGTCTTACTTCTCAATGCTGTTTGGAGCCTAAGTAAATAGAAATCTGCATATAGTTTGTTCCCAACATAATTTAGAGACCCAAAACAATAGAATTCTGCACATATCTCATTCCTACAACCATCCGGAAGCTAAAAAAACATTGAAAAACTGCATGCGTTTGTTTCCAAAATCAGTTTGCGATATGAAACCAGTAAAAATCTGCAACTAACACGTTTCCAAATAATTTTAGAACATAAAACCAGTGAGCGAGACAGTGTTCAACTTGTTCCCAATCAACTTAGAACTTAAAACATTTAAATTCTGCACTTGTTTTGTCTTCAGAAGGTAGTTTGGAAACTAAATAAAGCAAATTCTGCATTTTTTATCACAAATCTACATATCGAATTAAATTTAACTCATAAATGAACCATAAAGCACATGAATCTCCTCCAACATACGAACAAAACTTCTTTCAACACGAAGCAACTCAAGAGATGTTTCGACATAAACTAAATACCACGATTTTTCGATATGAAATGAATCATAAAGGCATCTCAACGTAAAACAACTCACAAGTGTTTCCGATATGAAATAACTTATCACATTTCCAACTCAAAGACAACTCATGAAGCTTCTTCAACCAACTTACAATTAATGAGGTGCGAAAGAAATGTATTTGAAAATTGTAGATGCAACTACTAAACACATATTAAACAACTTTCATGATTCCACTAGGGCCGTCACAATAAATTCATACACCTTCAAGGATGAAAATCGCAGCTACACTTCTCAAAAGAAAAGTTTAAGAAGCATTTCAATGTAATTACCAACATAACTTTCAAGTAAAGATTCAACAGGTAAAGGAGAAAACATGTTTCAAGCAAACATGAGAATACTTCATTATTCATTAATTTTACCACTAAGCAAGCTTCCAATTATAAGATTTATGATTATGAAACTCATGATTGTTTTCCAATAAATTCTCAACCTCCACGTCATATATCAACAAATGTTATAAGAAAGCTTTCAACCAAAATTTATGAACTTACTCTCATGCCAAGCACATAACCCCTTGCTAAAAGTTTCCAAGTTAATTTCAAGAGGAATGAAAGAGATAGAAAGGTGGTTTGATGCCGATTTGTTTTTTCCAAAAGGTCAAGAAACATGCTGATGTAATTGTCAACATGGTTTTCGTATAAAGCTTAAATAAATGAATAGAGATATAGATTTAAAACAAGCATTAATACATCTCAAAGCCTACCAACTCTTTGTGATTAAGTATGCTTCCAATAACACAAGTAGTATAACTTTGAGTTTATTAAACATGTGAGTACTTTCCAATGAATTTCTATCTTGCTCATTAAATGCCACCAAGAATCCAATAGAAACTTTCAATACAAATTTTTAAACATGCCAAGCATATGTCATTGCAAATCAAGAGCCCATCATAAAAAAAAAAAAACTAATGGAATATATATAAGACGTTTTTGGGATGTCATAAGAGAAATATTTGAATAAATACCAAGTTATTTCTCTCAATTCTACCATAGCCATTGTAATGAGATCATGAGCTCATGATAGTGATGATTGACATTACTCCTCCCAACATTCATGAAACTTTTCAACATAAAGCAAATCATAGAATCTTTTTTTATATAAAGCAACTCGTTCTCAAGCATCGATACCAACATAAAACATAGCTATTCAGAGCTAACATAGACTTTAATCAAAGCAACATGCATATATCGTAAGAATAGAAAGTAAGTGAAACTGTTGACCACTACAATGTAATATTGGAAGGACCTCAAGGAACACTCCCAACTTCTTCGTGAACTTCAACTATCATGCCCATTAAGATTTAATGAAAAAGCATCAATCAATTTGTAGTAGAATAAGTTATAAGACTACTTGGCAAAATAACCATATCCTTCAATGCATGATGAGGACTACTTTAGACATGCGCTCAAGATTAAATAACCTCATTAGAGCATAATACCTACAGAAGTTCAAACCAGTAGCAAACCTCTACACAACCATATGAATATTGCTATGTATCTACCACATCAAATTAGGTATCAACAGCTTTAATCCAATAAACTCTTAAGCTATCATTGCGAGTTCAAAGAGTTATACCTTTTTTAAAATCTCAGATGTCAAGAAAAGGAAGATATTCAGGAGATTACTTTTAACATAGCGCATTGCAATAAACAAGCATGCCAAATCTGTTACCAAGAATGCTCGGAACCCCTTACACCAAAAACATTCAAATGCATTTACTAGCAAAAGACAGGAAATTTTCTTAGGAAAAGAAATGTATAGCTTAAACCACTAAGTCTCCTTATGCAGCAATACTTGTAAGAGAAATGGGCTTGGAACATAAGCTCTCCACTTTATCGGAACGTCCACGTTCATAAGAGAACGATATAGGTGAAATGAAGCATAAATATATCAACTATTTCTTAGTAGGTATTATCACAAACATTTCATGTGCATATTTTGACAAGAAACTAACATGGCTTCTCATGTTTTTTTTTTTTTTTTTTTTTTGCCATTAACACCTAGAACTCTAGCTCATATAGCATGAATCAAACATAAATCTGACCCATTAGTTGTTCATTTTCAAGCAACATAACTCAACATAACATGTCTAGCAACCATAGAATACAGCAAAATCCTTACAGGCAACAAGGATGAAAAGGAACTATATGAAATCATGTGGCTTAAACAGTGAACCATTATGAAATAAGCTTTGCTCTAAGTGAATCTACACATATCGCCATCATCTAAACAAGATGAACTTTTCCATCAAATCCATTTCACTTGGACAGTGAGAAAGAGCAATGGGCAAAGATAGAAGGAAAAGAAGAAAAGAAAGGAGAAGAAGGGAGAAATACTCACCTTGCAAAGTAGAGGAGTTCGGTCAATCTACCTGTCGGGTTGACAGAAATGGCGAAATCTCGCCATCGGCTGGGGTTCGCGAACGGCGCGAGAGGAAAACGTCGGCCTCTCCCTGTTTCAGCGAACAAGAAGGAACCAAGAGGGAGAAGCGCCTTCAGTGTTGGCTAGACGACGCATAGTGGCTTCAACTTCCACGCGAGAGAGAGGCTTCAGCTTCTCTCGTTTGTGCGAACCAGGAACGACAGAGAGAGAGGGCGTGAATCCGAGAGCTGGAGCGGGAGTTCGGGGCTCCTAGCTCGCACGAGAGAGAAGATCCGGGAGTAAGGGGGTTCCGCCTGGGAGCTTTTACCAAGAATGAGAGGGGTTTCGGTCTAGACTTCAGCCTGGGCTTGGTAGGCGAGAGATCGAGAGAGGGAGATGGAGGAAATCGGGGAGTTCCGCCTGGGCTGTGCGAAAACTGAGAGGAGGCCAGCCGTCTGGGCGTTTGAGAGTAAGAGAGATCGCCAGAGGGAGAGAATGCTAATGAGAGATTGAGAGAGGGAGGGCGCCCCCTATCCGGACCGAGGGAGGAGGAAGTGGTCGGGATTCGCCTAGGGCTTCTTCCGAATCAGAGAGCCATGTAGAGGGAAAGTCGGTCTCTTGCAATGAGACTGACGGCTAGGGTTCCGCGAACCAGTCCGCCGAGAGAGGGAGAAGGGATTTCCGTCTTGGAACCAAAAAAAGAGAGAGTGTCGGTCTCTGCCAAAAATCCAGAGTCCGCCCGCGAATTGGGTCTCACGCGACTGAATATTGCAGCAACGGTCGAATTCGGATTTTGGGGAAATCGGAGCCGTCGAGGCGGTTTCCTGATTTGGGAAATCAATTCAAATTGAACCAAAAGTGAAATAGAGTTTATTTGAATTAAATTGAGTTGATTTGAATCAGATTTGGGCTCAAATCAGGCTCAATCCTAGGCCAAAATGGGATCAGTTTGGGCTCGAGGCGATTCGACTTAATCATGTCGATGAAATTACACCCAAATCGATATTAATTTAAATCAAATCGAGCTCGACGCAATTAATCGACTAATTGAACGCAGTCGAGACTAATTGAAATCAATTCGAATAGATTCGAGTTCGAATTGAGCTCGACGAGGTCTAATTAAGCCGATCGAAGGTGCTCGAGAGTGCTTGAGCGAAAATCGAGGTCAACAAACGGACCCCCAACAGGTGCGGTGAACAACAAGTGAACCGTACGTGTTGGCGTTGACCTCCCTATCTCTAGGAAGATGCAACTCTAGGGTCAAGTAACAAAATTAGATCAACAATGAGAGTGAATCAAAGAAAGCAGCTCAACTTATCCGCCCAACCAAAGTGGTCAAATGAGGGAAAGAAGAACTTATGCCCACATGAGTAGAATTGAAACAAGTTCATAAAGCGTCCAAAGGAAATTCAACGATCATCTACAACAAATATCTAAGATGACGTGAAGAGAATGGAATTCCACAATCATCTGAAAATCATATCAAATGGCAAAGTGATAATCATAGGAAAATAATAGTAATCAAAAGTAAGGAAATCATCTATCTGCCTGACCACATCGCAACAGCAGAATAGAGAAAAGAAAGGAGGTCCCACATCCACCTGACCATATTCGCAACAGCGAACGGGGACAACTCCGGGTTTGCTTGACCATGTTCGAAACATCAAAACAAGAAGTAAAGAAAGAGAGGGAGTTCTACATTCGCCTGACCATATTCGCAACAGCGAATGAGAACAGCTCAATATCCACCTGACCATATTCGCAACAGCGAATAAAGAGCTTCCCAAAAGGTCTAATGCCCACCTGACCAAAATCGCAACAGTGGAACAAAAGAAAGAAGTCCAACATTCACCTGACCAGATCGCAACAGTGAATGAGGACGACCCGATGTCTGCCTGACCAGATCGCAACAGCGAGACAAAGGGGGAAAGAGAAAGGGAGTTCAGCATTCGCTTGACCAGATCGCAACAGCGAATGAGAACAGCTCAATATTCATCTGACCATATTCGCAACAACGAATAAAGAGCTTCCCCAAAGGTCTAATGTCTGCCTGACCAGATCGCAACAGCAGAACAAAAGACAAAATCCAACATTCACCTGACCAGATCGCAACAGTGAATGAGGATGACTCAATGTTTGCCTGACCATATTCGAAACGGCGAAACAAAGAGTAGAAATCACCTCTACAACCACCCAACGCACAAGTACGTGGTGCTGTGAGGGAAAGAAAAGTAAGTAATCCATCATCTAAGAAAATCTCAAACTTATATTTCGATTACCACATGGTAGAGGACAAATCGTCGTGGCCATGAGTAATCAAAACATAAGTAGGACTTCTTAGATAAAATTGAAATCATACAACTTGAAACAATCAACTGATGCATATCTCTCTAAAAAGAGGAACATACAAACAGTTGAGTAGAAAGGATAATCTCATATTAAGGAAAGATCAATGGGAGTGGCGAGGGGACACACTTGCCACTAAAAATAACAACCATATCAAGGATCAATGATTACTAAAAGAACACTCAACTACCACCTGGCGCAGCTGCCGAGGCGATAAGGAGAGGACAAGAAACACTCTACTATCACCCAGCGCATCTGTCGAGGTGATAAGAAGAGGACAAGAAACACTCTACTACCGCTGGCGTATATGCCAAAGTGATAGGAAGAGGAAAAGTACACTCTACTATCGTCCGGCGCATCTGCCGTGGCGATAGGAAGGGGAAAGAAGCTTAACAACCACCCAACGCTCATGTGCGTGGTGCTGTGAGAAAGACAAAGCAACAAGTAATTCATTATCTAAGAAATCTCAAGCTCATATTTTAGTTACCACATGGTAGAGGACAAATCGTCGTGGCCATGAGTAATTAAAATACAAGTAGAATTCTTTAGATAAAATGAAATCATATACAACATGAAATAACCAATTGGCGTATATCTCTCTAAACAATGAGGAATATACAAACAGCCAAATGGAAATAATAGTCTAATGCTAAAGAAGGTATAATAGAAGTGGCGAAGGGACACACTTGCCACTAAGAATCATAATTATGTCAAAGCCAATGATTACAAAAGGAACTACAGTGGTAGCACCCATACTAATTGATGGGACCCTGTGAGAAGTGCAAGAAACATTTATGCATTCGAAGAGATTGCACTTGCAGCTAAGGACAAAACCTCCATGAGAAATTATATCACTAAAGGAAGAAATGGATTGACTTTCTACTAGAAGATCAAAATCCACCAAGAAAGGATGTTAACATCTTAAAGCAAGATGTACTACATCATGGGTGGGGAAAAAAAATCACACCCTCTAAAGGAAAAGTTATAGTAAGAGAATTGAATATCATGTCATCTCCTAAGCAATCATAAAGAAGCCTTGAGGGAGATAATTTTGGAGAGACTTTGAGCTCTTGGAGTGTAGAACTGGGTTCCTCTTGTGACAAGGGCAACCGATTCTACTCAATTAAGAGTTTTCCTCTCTTTTAAAATTATTTTTTTTTCACATTATGTTCACAGATATAGATCAAGTATACTGGAACATAAAGAGAGGAAAATTATTGGCTTTGATAACCCAGGCCATACTCGCCACATGAGTGAAACTGGGGAGAGAATAATGATTATGTGTAGGCTCTAAAAAGGAGTGAGACATTGGCTTTGGTAACCCAGGCCACATTCAACTCGTATGAATGAACTGGGGAGCACAATTGTTACAACAGAATTTGTAGGAAAATTCATATAGTGACAATGGATCAACATCACTACATTTGACCAATAAAGCTCAAGGACGGACCCAGTATCACATTCCATAGAGATTCGAATTAGTAGTTTTGGTATCCCAGACCACACTTGAAGGTGATAAGTGAAACTGGGGAAAGTCAACCCTTGAAGGGGATTGAAAAAGAGATTTCATGCCACAACACCGGAGCGATTGGTGGGCATGAGTGCAAGTACAAAACATCCCTACGGCGTATTTACATACAACTATAAAGGATAATCTCATACTTTGTACGACGAACATCACGTGGTAGAGGACAAATCGTCGTGGTCACGGACTGTCGAAAAGTAGAAGAGATCCTTTGGAGTTATGTCTATACATAGGGATACATACAAGTGACAGGAAATGAACAACTATCGTATCATGACCGATAAGAGAAGGAAACTTATATAGGGACATTGGATCAACATAACCACACCTGACTAACACAAGTGGGCATGGACTCAATATCACCTATGGAAAATAGATTTGAATTAGGGACATTGGATCAACATAACCACACCTGACTAACACAGGTTGGTATGGACCCAGTATCACCTAAAGAAAGTATATTTGAATTAGGGATATTGGCTCAACATAACCACACCTGACTAACACAGGTTGGTATGGACCCAGTATCACCTAAAGAAAGTAGATTTGAATTAGGGATATTGGCTCAACATAACCACACCTGACTAACACAGGTTGGTATGGACCCAGTATCACCTAAAGAAAGTAGATTTGAATTAGGGATATTGGATCAACATAACCACACCTGACTAACACAGGTTGGCATGGACTCAGTATCACCTAAAGAAAGTAGATTTAAATTAGGGATATTGGATCAACATAACCACACCTGACTAACACAGGTTGGCATGGACCCAGTATCACCTAAAGAAAGTAGATTGGGTTTAGGGATATTGGATCTACCACACCACACCTAATTAACCTAGGTGGGTATGGACCCAGTATCACCTCTTAAAAGAAAGTTTGAATTATTGGTTTTGGTATCCCAGACCACGCTTGGACTGATAAGCGAAACTGGGTAGAATAACTCCTCACAAAAAGAGGAAAAATCAAGGGTTTTATGTGCTAGCACTAACATGATTGACGTGCACAAAGATAAGGACAAGTATCCCTACGACATCTTAGCGTATCCCCTTTAAGGATAACCTTATACTCTTCAAAGCGAACATCGTGTGGTAGAGGACAAATCGTCGTGGCCACACAGACTGCCGAAAAGTAAAAAGAATCCTTTCAAGGAATACAAATATAAAGGGATACTTATAGGAGATAGGAAGGTTCGCTAGTCTGTAGCGAACAACCTACACTAGTGGAAGGAGTGTCATAAGATTTTTGATGGGAAATCCTCGACTCTAATTCCACACATCTGATGGGGAATAAGTTGTTTCCTAGTAGTCTGACGTCGGAAGTCTCATTCCTCGTCTGAGCCACTATCAACAACTAATCCACCCTTAGGTATCAAGTACCTACGAAAGGCAAGGTGTCGGGGTCTGCTCGACGATCTCAGGGTGAGAGAGCCGAACAAACACAAAAACCCGACAAAAAAGAAGAGGATTTGATAAAGCACGAAATAGCTAAAAAAAGCCGGAAGGAAAGGGACCAAAGCTAGGGGAAACCTAGCCAAGAAGGAAACCTAACTAAGAAAAAGACCCTATCTAAGAGAAGGACGAACCTAATCTAAGGAGCACTAAACCCGGAGTGCACACAAAAGAAGATAATATAACATCCAAAGATGGAGAGAGAAACCTGTCCCACCGTGGTCGCCAGAAATCTGTGGGTCTCCGAAAGGATTCCGCTCGCGTGGTTCGAATGCAAAGACTACGATCACACTATCTCATAGGACAAAATGGTCGTAGGCCTTTACACTCGGCACAAGCAGGCCGATGGAAGAGCAGATGGAGTTATAGATACGATTAGCCATGAAGGATAGCGGCTTTCACCTACGCACCTCGATGGATAATAATATCTATAACCCTAAATTCACGAGATTTCCCCCATTCGATACATCAGCTCGAATGAGGTTTATTTGATTGTGGGGATCGGTTTCCTACGGGCGCAAGCCCCCGTAGTTAATTACATCTTAGACCTTGATCTAAGAAAACTCTCGATTAGGGATGTTAGATTATCTTCTCTAATGGGTTTAGTGCAAGGGAATTTCCTAGGTTTTCCTAATCAAAGGGGAATGTCCCAACTTGGCTCGATCAGTCATACAGGGTTCAGTCAACATCCGGCCGGCTAAGAGAAGTGAAAATTGGAGAAAAGAAAGAGGGACAACGCACTCAGACATGCACGAGAGAAAGAGGGAGGTGGCGTCATCTGTGTGACGCGGATGGGTAGGATTTATAGCTTCCGAAAGGATGGATAGCTTACCCACCAATAAGGTGTATAGGGGTACACTCGTACCACTCACCTTTAGACCCTAAATCTATAAAAGATGTAGTGTTGTACACACAACACTAGCATCTACGACCTAGCTAATGCAATCTGGACTTATTCCTTGCCTGAAAAAGGAAGCCAGCTAAAATCCTAAGCACAACCAATCGCCCTATATGTATGCAAGATGGGAAGGCTCTATCCTAAAGATTCAAGGATTAATAGTTTAAAAGATTTAAATCAAGGACTCTACAATATGCAAATGAACAGATCTAGCGTTGTATGATGCATGAAACAAATGCATAAGTAAGAAAGATCCTTAGGTCCACTAATGTAAAGCATGTATGTAGGTAAAGTGCATTGTGAAGAAAAGTGTGTAAGAACATATGCATGACATCCAGGGTACAGAAAAAATAAATAAACACACCCTAAGGGTATCCTTCAGGCAAGATACCCGTATAGAGAATCATCATAGCAATGCCCACTTCGTGTGGGAAAACAGCGATGCCCAATGGCACAAATAGGTGGCCTACTCTACAGGCCTAAATGACCCTAATGGTCTCTAAGGCTCACAGAAAGAAAGAAAAAAAAGGGGGGGGGGGGGTATCGTACCCAAAACTGGAAAAGGCCAGAGTCCTAGCAGAAAAACAACGATGCCCACTTCGTGTGGGAAAACAACGATGCCGACCGGCATAATAGGTGGCCTACTCTACAGGCCTAAATGACCCTAAGGGTCTCTAGGGCTCACAGAAGGGGGCAAGCTTTGACCTATAGGGCCAAAGCTTCGTTAGTGAACTACCCTATGGCTGGTTACCTACACATGCTAGAATACCTATTAACAATTTGTGTGTGGAGTGTAACAGTTCCGATATATAATTACAAGAAATTTGCTTTACAAGTTGCAGAGATCATACCTGATTGTGGCGCTGCCACTTACAAGCTTATAAGCAAATACTCCCCGATTGTGGCGCGGCCACTCAAAAGCTCCTAAGCAAATGCTCTTCTTTAGTTCTCAACCCTCAGGATCCAATGTACCTCGCAAGATAAGATAAAAGAAAAATATACAAATGAGCGTAGATGCCATTCAGAAAATAAATACAGGTAAATAACAAAAAGTAACTAACATGAAATATATAAAAAAAAGCATTTATAGAATATGTGCATGTAGTAAATACTGAACAACAAAAGAAAATGTCAGCCTAACCTAGGGCTAGAAGTCGTGCCCTAACCAAACCAGTCTAAGGTGTATGCAGGCTGTGTAGTTTTGGTAGATCCTATATAGGATAGTTTTAGTTAGAGTTGTATGTATATTTGATTTGTTTGTCGAAATGGACAAAGAAGAGTTTTTAGTTAAAGTTCAAATATTAGTATTTTAGGATTGATTTTTAGGATGTTTTATTTTTAATGTTTGATTAACTATCACCTTTGTTTCACACCGAGGCCGTGAGGTTTATTTCACCCTCCTTGGGGCTAACTTAATAGCCTCGTAGGCCTGGGTTACCCAGTGATAATTAACTTTGTTTCATTATTGTAGTTTGTTATTAAAAAAAAGAAAAGGGTGAATTAAATCATTTATTAATCAAGTTTGAATTATGCCAATTAGAAAAATTAATTTTAGGTTTTGACGCTCCATTAGATTCATTCGTGGCGTTGTGCCACCAGGCTCGAGGAACCAGCCTCCTTAGGACACTTAGCCCCGCAGCCCGGAGTAGTCCATCCAATAAACTTCACTTTTGGAGCGGTTGTTATGTATTAAGGGATTTGTTGATTGATTTTAAAAGATTACTCTAAATTTGATCTTTAAGAGTCTTTTATCCTAATGAGTTTAATTTGTAACTTAATCTCCTAATATAATTTATATCTTTTAGATTGGTTAAGAGTTAATTATTAAATTAGTTAGAATTGATTTGGGTTTATGTCTTAAACTTATAGTTTAATAATTATAAATGTTAATAATAACTTGATTATGAATTAAGTATTTTAATATATTTTAGAATTAGATTAGAATCGGTTGGTTGATTATTAGTGGATTAAGAAGAACTAAACCTAGGGAGACGTGTCACTAAGTTTAGTTTTGATGTCTCTACCCTACAGGGAGCATGCATCCTAAGTCTATATTTTCTAAGACTCAATCCTTAATTTTTGTCCTTGGGTGTCACTAAGGTTGTATGATTAAAAGGAGATTTTGTTTTCTAACCCTTGGGATTTTCGTACATGTGTCACTAGGTTTAGGAATTTATAGCAAAGCAGTAAAAAGAAAAGAATGAAAAATTACAAATAAAAGGGATGTAGGCATTGTTGTTATTGGATACACTTCGTAGAAGTCAAGTGCATCCTATTATATCAACAATGCCCTTTACTGTTCCCACTCCAAATGAGGCACTTGATACGATTAAGACATCCATCTATAACACTCTAAACCAAACCCTACAATGACTAAGGGGAAAAAGACCTCTAAAAAAAAAACTAGACTTACAACTAAATTCACCTTGCTTTGAACTCATCCAATACTCTCTTTATCCTTATAAGCTAACATAAAGGGGAGGTAATCCTATCTTGCTTCCAAAAAGACACTAAGCACCTACAAACATAAAGCTCTCTCAAAGCTTCAACTCTCCCAAACTCGCTCTTTTAGAAATAATCACTAAGAGAACTCAATTCAAATAGGAAAACACTAATCACCCCAAAATGACCTTATAGGGATTCTCTACACAGGCCCAACCATAACCTTATAGAGTTCAAAATGACTTACAAAAGTTTCTAAATGAGCAACTACACAAAACTCCCCAAAAAGCCATCTACCCAAAAATAAATTTTTCTTTTCGCTTTATTTTGACACAAAAATTCTACCCGACAACCCATAATCAAGCACCTCCTTTCATTTGGAGTGGGGTAAAAAAAAAAACAAAAGCTTTCCAACAAGAAAGTTGTATAAAACATCTCGTTGTAAAGCCTTCATCATAAAACATTCACAAAAACTTTCGATAAAGCTTCTTGATGTAAAACAATTCGCGAAACTCATGATAAAGCTTTTCGATGCAAAATACTTGACAAAAACTTTCTAGTATAAAACCATTCTTGAAAATCTTCTAATATAAAACAACCTCCAACGATAAACAAAACACTTTTGAAAACCTTCTCAACACAACATATATGCATATCAATTAGAGTAGAAACTAACTTTCAAAGCTTTTCTATCACAGAATAAATCTCACATGGTGCATGTCAACAAGTATCCAAAAGAAACTTACAAATATATAATTTGGAGAACGATAAAGTTTATAACAATTCATGCTTTGGACTACTTTTACCATGTAATAAAATTCATGCTCTCACAACAATGATTCTTGCCAAAACCCAAAACTAATGCTATGTTATCATGGCGACGAAAAGAAAATATAAAACTCATGATCACTTGATATTATCTCCAAATTCCACTAACGAAACCACTGGCTTAAACACATGAAGTTCCCTTAACCAATTATAGCTCAAATAGACCAAACAAATACTTGATTTTATCTATTAAAATGGTTATAGGTACAAAACAAGTGAAAATATGTGTCTGACTTGTTTACAAATAAATTTGGAGCATAGAGTAATTGAAAATCTGCACTAGGTTTACCTCCAAAATAATTTAGGAGGCTAAAACAACAAAAAACTTGCACATGTCTTACTTCTCAATGCTGTTTGGAGCCTAAGTAAATAGAAATCTGCATATAGTTTGTTCCCAACATAATTTAGAGACCCAAAACAATAGAATTCTGCACATATCTCATTCCTACAACCATCCGGAAGCTAAAAAAACATTGAAAAACTGCATGCGTTTGTTTCCAAAATCAGTTTGCGATATGAAACCAGTAAAAATCTGCAACTAACACGTTTCCAAATAATTTTAGAACATAAAACCAGTGAGCGAGACAGTGTTCAACTTGTTCCCAATCAACTTAGAACTTAAAACATTTAAATTCTGCACTTGTTTTGTCTTCAGAAGGTAGTTTGGAAACTAAATAAAGCAAATTCTGCATTTTTTATCACAAATCTACATATCGAATTAAATTTAACTCATAAATGAACCATAAAGCACATGAATCTCCTCCAACATACGAACAAAACTTCTTTCAACACGAAGCAACTCAAGAGATGTTTCGACATAAACTAAATACCACGATTTTTCGATATGAAATGAATCATAAAGGCATCTCAACGTAAAACAACTCACAAGTGTTTCCGATATGAAATAACTTATCACATTTCCAACTCAAAGACAACTCATGAAGCTTCTTCAACCAACTTACAATTAATGAGGTGCGAAAGAAATGTATTTGAAAATTGTAGATGCAACTACTAAACACATATTAAACAACTTTCATGATTCCACTAGGGCCGTCACAATAAATTCATACACCTTCAAGGATGAAAATCGCAGCTACACTTCTCAAAAGAAAAGTTTAAGAAGCATTTCAATGTAATTACCAACATAACTTTCAAGTAAAGATTCAACAGGTAAAGGAGAAAACATGTTTCAAGCAAACATGAGAATACTTCATTATTCATTAATTTTACCACTAAGCAAGCTTCCAATTATAAGATTTATGATTATGAAACTCATGATTGTTTTCCAATAAATTCTCAACCTCCACGTCATATATCAACAAATGTTATAAGAAAGCTTTCAACCAAAATTTATGAACTTACTCTCATGCCAAGCACATAACCCCTTGCTAAAAGTTTCCAAGTTAATTTCAAGAGGAATGAAAGAGATAGAAAGGTGGTTTGATGCCGATTTGTTTTTTCCAAAAGGTCAAGAAACATGCTGATGTAATTGTCAACATGGTTTTCGTATAAAGCTTAAATAAATGAATAGAGATATAGATTTAAAACAAGCATTAATACATCTCAAAGCCTACCAACTCTTTGTGATTAAGTATGCTTCCAATAACACAAGTAGTATAACTTTGAGTTTATTAAACATGTGAGTACTTTCCAATGAATTTCTATCTTGCTCATTAAATGCCACCAAGAATCCAATAGAAACTTTCAATACAAATTTTTAAACATGCCAAGCATATGTCATTGCAAATCAAGAGCCCATCATAAAAAAAAAAAAACTAATGGAATATATATAAGACGTTTTTGGGATGTCATAAGAGAAATATTTGAATAAATACCAAGTTATTTCTCTCAATTCTACCATAGCCATTGTAATGAGATCATGAGCTCATGATAGTGATGATTGACATTACTCCTCCCAACATTCATGAAACTTTTCAACATAAAGCAAATCATAGAATCTTTTTTTATATAAAGCAACTCGTTCTCAAGCATCGATACCAACATAAAACATAGCTATTCAGAGCTAACATAGACTTTAATCAAAGCAACATGCATATATCGTAAGAATAGAAAGTAAGTGAAACTGTTGACCACTACAATGTAATATTGGAAGGACCTCAAGGAACACTCCCAACTTCTTCGTGAACTTCAACTATCATGCCCATTAAGATTTAATGAAAAAGCATCAATCAATTTGTAGTAGAATAAGTTATAAGACTACTTGGCAAAATAACCATATCCTTCAATGCATGATGAGGACTACTTTAGACATGCGCTCAAGATTAAATAACCTCATTAGAGCATAATACCTACAGAAGTTCAAACCAGTAGCAAACCTCTACACAACCATATGAATATTGCTATGTATCTACCACATCAAATTAGGTATCAACAGCTTTAATCCAATAAACTCTTAAGCTATCATTGCGAGTTCAAAGAGTTATACCTTTTTTAAAATCTCAGATGTCAAGAAAAGGAAGATATTCAGGAGATTACTTTTAACATAGCGCATTGCAATAAACAAGCATGCCAAATCTGTTACCAAGAATGCTCGGAACCCCTTACACCAAAAACATTCAAATGCATTTACTAGCAAAAGACAGGAAATTTTCTTAGGAAAAGAAATGTATAGCTTAAACCACTAAGTCTCCTTATGCAGCAATACTTGTAAGAGAAATGGGCTTGGAACATAAGCTCTCCACTTTATCGGAACGTCCACGTTCATAAGAGAACGATATAGGTGAAATGAAGCATAAATATATCAACTATTTCTTAGTAGGTATTATCACAAACATTTCATGTGCATATTTTGACAAGAAACTAACATGGCTTCTCATGTTTTTTTTTTTTTTTTTTTTTTGCCATTAACACCTAGAACTCTAGCTCATATAGCATGAATCAAACATAAATCTGACCCATTAGTTGTTCATTTTCAAGCAACATAACTCAACATAACATGTCTAGCAACCATAGAATACAGCAAAATCCTTACAGGCAACAAGGATGAAAAGGAACTATATGAAATCATGTGGCTTAAACAGTGAACCATTATGAAATAAGCTTTGCTCTAAGTGAATCTACACATATCGCCATCATCTAAACAAGATGAACTTTTCCATCAAATCCATTTCACTTGGACAGTGAGAAAGAGCAATGGGCAAAGATAGAAGGAAAAGAAGAAAAGAAAGGAGAAGAAGGGAGAAATACTCACCTTGCAAAGTAGAGGAGTTCGGTCAATCTACCTGTCGGGTTGACAGAAATGGCGAAATCTCGCCATCGGCTGGGGTTCGCGAACGGCGCGAGAGGAAAACGTCGGCCTCTCCCTGTTTCAGCGAACAAGAAGGAACCAAGAGGGAGAAGCGCCTTCAGTGTTGGCTAGACGACGCATAGTGGCTTCAACTTCCACGCGAGAGAGAGGCTTCAGCTTCTCTCGTTTGTGCGAACCAGGAACGACAGAGAGAGAGGGCGTGAATCCGAGAGCTGGAGCGGGAGTTCGGGGCTCCTAGCTCGCACGAGAGAGAAGATCCGGGAGTAAGGGGGTTCCGCCTGGGAGCTTTTACCAAGAATGAGAGGGGTTTCGGTCTAGACTTCAGCCTGGGCTTGGTAGGCGAGAGATCGAGAGAGGGAGATGGAGGAAATCGGGGAGTTCCGCCTGGGCTGTGCGAAAACTGAGAGGAGGCCAGCCGTCTGGGCGTTTGAGAGTAAGAGAGATCGCCAGAGGGAGAGAATGCTAATGAGAGATTGAGAGAGGGAGGGCGCCCCCTATCCGGACCGAGGGAGGAGGAAGTGGTCGGGATTCGCCTAGGGCTTCTTCCGAATCAGAGAGCCATGTAGAGGGAAAGTCGGTCTCTTGCAATGAGACTGACGGCTAGGGTTCCGCGAACCAGTCCGCCGAGAGAGGGAGAAGGGATTTCCGTCTTGGAACCAAAAAAAGAGAGAGTGTCGGTCTCTGCCAAAAATCCAGAGTCCGCCCGCGAATTGGGTCTCACGCGACTGAATATTGCAGCAACGGTCGAATTCGGATTTTGGGGAAATCGGAGCCGTCGAGGCGGTTTCCTGATTTGGGAAATCAATTCAAATTGAACCAAAAGTGAAATAGAGTTTATTTGAATTAAATTGAGTTGATTTGAATCAGATTTGGGCTCAAATCAGGCTCAATCCTAGGCCAAAATGGGATCAGTTTGGGCTCGAGGCGATTCGACTTAATCATGTCGATGAAATTACACCCAAATCGATATTAATTTAAATCAAATCGAGCTCGACGCAATTAATCGACTAATTGAACGCAGTCGAGACTAATTGAAATCAATTCGAATAGATTCGAGTTCGAATTGAGCTCGACGAGGTCTAATTAAGCCGATCGAAGGTGCTCGAGAGTGCTTGAGCGAAAATCGAGGTCAACAAACGGACCCCCAACAGGTGCGGTGAACAACAAGTGAACCGTACGTGTTGGCGTTGACCTCCCTATCTCTAGGAAGATGCAACTCTAGGGTCAAGTAACAAAATTAGATCAACAATGAGAGTGAATCAAAGAAAGCAGCTCAACTTATCCGCCCAACCAAAGTGGTCAAATGAGGGAAAGAAGAACTTATGCCCACATGAGTAGAATTGAAACAAGTTCATAAAGCGTCCAAAGGAAATTCAACGATCATCTACAACAAATATCTAAGATGACGTGAAGAGAATGGAATTCCACAATCATCTGAAAATCATATCAAATGGCAAAGTGATAATCATAGGAAAATAATAGTAATCAAAAGTAAGGAAATCATCTATCTGCCTGACCACATCGCAACAGCAGAATAGAGAAAAGAAAGGAGGTCCCACATCCACCTGACCATATTCGCAACAGCGAACGGGGACAACTCCGGGTTTGCTTGACCATGTTCGAAACATCAAAACAAGAAGTAAAGAAAGAGAGGGAGTTCTACATTCGCCTGACCATATTCGCAACAGCGAATGAGAACAGCTCAATATCCACCTGACCATATTCGCAACAGCGAATAAAGAGCTTCCCAAAAGGTCTAATGCCCACCTGACCAAAATCGCAACAGTGGAACAAAAGAAAGAAGTCCAACATTCACCTGACCAGATCGCAACAGTGAATGAGGACGACCCGATGTCTGCCTGACCAGATCGCAACAGCGAGACAAAGGGGGAAAGAGAAAGGGAGTTCAGCATTCGCTTGACCAGATCGCAACAGCGAATGAGAACAGCTCAATATTCATCTGACCATATTCGCAACAACGAATAAAGAGCTTCCCCAAAGGTCTAATGTCTGCCTGACCAGATCGCAACAGCAGAACAAAAGACAAAATCCAACATTCACCTGACCAGATCGCAACAGTGAATGAGGATGACTCAATGTTTGTCTGACCTTATTCGAAACGGCGAAACAAAGAATCAGAAGAAAACTCAACAACCCCCAAACAGGAAATAAAACAGGGGGAATGAAGAGGTGGTGAAGTATGCCTCCCAGGGATTCTGTCGGGCACCCAACCAGAAAGGGGAGTCAACATTCGCCTGACCAGATCGCAACAGCGAATGAAAATGGCTCAAAATCTGCCTGACCATATTCGCAACAGCGAATAATGAGCCCTCCCGAAATTCTAATGTCCACCTGACCAAAATCGCAACGGTGGGACAAAAGAAGTAAGCCCAACATTCACCTGACCATATTCGCAACAGTGAATGAGGACAACCCAATGTTCGCCTGACCAGATCGCAACAGCGAGACAAAGGGTGAAAAGAGCAAGGGAGTTCAGCATTCGCCTGACCATATTCGCAACGGCGAATGAGAACAGCTCAATATTTATCTGACCATATTCGCAACAATGAATAAAGAGCTTCCCAAAAGGTCTAATGTCTGCCTGACCAGATCGCAACAGCAGAACAAAAGACAAAATCCAACATTCACCTGACCAGATCGCAACAGTGAATGAGGATGACTCAATGTTTGCCTGACCATATTCGAAACGGCGAAACAAAGAGTAGAAATCACCTCTACAACCACCCAACGCACAAGTACGTGGTGCTGTGAGGGAAAGAAAAGTAAGTAATCCATCATCTAAGAAAATCTCAAACTTATATTTCGATTACCACATGGTAGAGGACAAATCGTCGTGGCCATGAGTAATCAAAACATAAGTAGGACTTCTTAGATAAAATTGAAATCATACAACTTGAAACAATCAACTGATGCATATCTCTCTAAAAAGAGGAACATACAAACAGTTGAGTAGAAAGGATAATCTCATATTAAGGAAAGATCAATGGGAGTGGCGAGGGGACACACTTGCCACTAAAAATAACAACCATATCAAGGATCAATGATTACTAAAAGAACACTCAACTACCACCTGGCGCAGCTGCCGAGGCGATAAGGAGAGGACAAGAAACACTCTACTATCACCCAGCGCATCTGTCGAGGTGATAAGAAGAGGACAAGAAACACTCTACTACCGCTGGCGTATATGCCAAAGTGATAGGAAGAGGAAAAGTACACTCTACTATCGTCCGGCGCATCTGCCGTGGCGATAGGAAGGGGAAAGAAGCTTAACAACCACCCAACGCTCATGTGCGTGGTGCTGTGAGAAAGACAAAGCAACAAGTAATTCATTATCTAAGAAATCTCAAGCTCATATTTTAGTTACCACATGGTAGAGGACAAATCGTCGTGGCCATGAGTAATTAAAATACAAGTAGAATTCTTTAGATAAAATGAAATCATATACAACATGAAATAACCAATTGGCGTATATCTCTCTAAACAATGAGGAATATACAAACAGCCAAATGGAAATAATAGTCTAATGCTAAAGAAGGTATAATAGAAGTGGCGAAGGGACACACTTGCCACTAAGAATCATAATTATGTCAAAGCCAATGATTACAAAAGGAACTACAGTGGTAGCACCCATACTAATTGATGGGACCCTGTGAGAAGTGCAAGAAACATTTATGCATTCGAAGAGATTGCACTTGCAGCTAAGGACAAAACCTCCATGAGAAATTATATCACTAAAGGAAGAAATGGATTGACTTTCTACTAGAAGATCAAAATCCACCAAGAAAGGATGTTAACATCTTAAAGCAAGATGTACTACATCATGGGTGGGGAAAAAAAATCACACCCTCTAAAGGAAAAGTTATAGTAAGAGAATTGAATATCATGTCATCTCCTAAGCAATCATAAAGAAGCCTTGAGGGAGATAATTTTGGAGAGACTTTGAGCTCTTGGAGTGTAGAACTGGGTTCCTCTTGTGACAAGGGCAACCGATTCTACTCAATTAAGAGTTTTCCTCTCTTTTAAAATTATTTTTTTTTCACATTATGTTCACAGATATAGATCAAGTATACTGGAACATAAAGAGAGGAAAATTATTGGCTTTGATAACCCAGGCCATACTCGCCACATGAGTGAAACTGGGGAGAGAATAATGATTATGTGTAGGCTCTAAAAAGGAGTGAGACATTGGCTTTGGTAACCCAGGCCACATTCAACTCGTATGAATGAACTGGGGAGCACAATTGTTACAACAGAATTTGTAGGAAAATTCATATAGTGACAATGGATCAACATCACTACATTTGACCAATAAAGCTCAAGGACGGACCCAGTATCACATTCCATAGAGATTCGAATTAGTAGTTTTGGTATCCCAGACCACACTTGAAGGTGATAAGTGAAACTGGGGAAAGTCAACCCTTGAAGGGGATTGAAAAAGAGATTTCATGCCACAACACCGGAGCGATTGGTGGGCATGAGTGCAAGTACAAAACATCCCTACGGCGTATTTACATACAACTATAAAGGATAATCTCATACTTTGTACGACGAACATCACGTGGTAGAGGACAAATCGTCGTGGTCACGGACTGTCGAAAAGTAGAAGAGATCCTTTGGAGTTATGTCTATACATAGGGATACATACAAGTGACAGGAAATGAACAACTATCGTATCATGACCGATAAGAGAAGGAAACTTATATAGGGACATTGGATCAACATAACCACACCTGACTAACACAAGTGGGCATGGACTCAATATCACCTATGGAAAATAGATTTGAATTAGGGACATTGGATCAACATAACCACACCTGACTAACACAGGTTGGTATGGACCCAGTATCACCTAAAGAAAGTATATTTGAATTAGGGATATTGGCTCAACATAACCACACCTGACTAACACAGGTTGGTATGGACCCAGTATCACCTAAAGAAAGTAGATTTGAATTAGGGATATTGGCTCAACATAACCACACCTGACTAACACAGGTTGGTATGGACCCAGTATCACCTAAAGAAAGTAGATTTGAATTAGGGATATTGGATCAACATAACCACACCTGACTAACACAGGTTGGCATGGACTCAGTATCACCTAAAGAAAGTAGATTTAAATTAGGGATATTGGATCAACATAACCACACCTGACTAACACAGGTTGGCATGGACCCAGTATCACCTAAAGAAAGTAGATTGGGTTTAGGGATATTGGATCTACCACACCACACCTAATTAACCTAGGTGGGTATGGACCCAGTATCACCTCTTAAAAGAAAGTTTGAATTATTGGTTTTGGTATCCCAGACCACGCTTGGACTGATAAGCGAAACTGGGTAGAATAACTCCTCACAAAAAGAGGAAAAATCAAGGGTTTTATGTGCTAGCACTAACATGATTGACGTGCACAAAGATAAGGACAAGTATCCCTACGACATCTTAGCGTATCCCCTTTAAGGATAACCTTATACTCTTCAAAGCGAACATCGTGTGGTAGAGGACAAATCGTCGTGGCCACACAGACTGCCGAAAAGTAAAAAGAATCCTTTCAAGGAATACAAATATAAAGGGATACTTATAGGAGATAGGAAGGTTCGCTAGTCTGTAGCGAACAACCTACACTAGTGGAAGGAGTGTCATAAGATTTTTGATGGGAAATCCTCGACTCTAATTCCACACATCTGATGGGGAATAAGTTGTTTCCTAGTAGTCTGACGTCGGAAGTCTCATTCCTCGTCTGAGCCACTATCAACAACTAATCCACCCTTAGGTATCAAGTACCTACGAAAGGCAAGGTGTCGGGGTCTGCTCGACGATCTCAGGGTGAGAGAGCCGAACAAACACAAAAACCCGACAAAAAAGAAGAGGATTTGATAAAGCACGAAATAGCTAAAAAAAGCCGGAAGGAAAGGGACCAAAGCTAGGGGAAACCTAGCCAAGAAGGAAACCTAACTAAGAAAAAGACCCTATCTAAGAGAAGGACGAACCTAATCTAAGGAGCACTAAACCCGGAGTGCACACAAAAGAAGATAATATAACATCCAAAGATGGAGAGAGAAACCTGTCCCACCGTGGTCGCCAGAAATCTGTGGGTCTCCGAAAGGATTCCGCTCGCGTGGTTCGAATGCAAAGACTACGATCACACTATCTCATAGGACAAAATGGTCGTAGGCCTTTACACTCGGCACAAGCAGGCCGATGGAAGAGCAGATGGAGTTATAGATACGATTAGCCATGAAGGATAGCGGCTTTCACCTACGCACCTCGATGGATAATAATATCTATAACCCTAAATTCACGAGATTTCCCCCATTCGATACATCAGCTCGAATGAGGTTTATTTGATTGTGGGGATCGGTTTCCTACGGGCGCAAGCCCCCGTAGTTAATTACATCTTAGACCTTGATCTAAGAAAACTCTCGATTAGGGATGTTAGATTATCTTCTCTAATGGGTTTAGTGCAAGGGAATTTCCTAGGTTTTCCTAATCAAAGGGGAATGTCCCAACTTGGCTCGATCAGTCATACAGGGTTCAGTCAACATCCGGCCGGCTAAGAGAAGTGAAAATTGGAGAAAAGAAAGAGGGACAACGCACTCAGACATGCACGAGAGAAAGAGGGAGGTGGCGTCATCTGTGTGACGCGGATGGGTAGGATTTATAGCTTCCGAAAGGATGGATAGCTTACCCACCAATAAGGTGTATAGGGGTACACTCGTACCACTCACCTTTAGACCCTAAATCTATAAAAGATGTAGTGTTGTACACACAACACTAGCATCTACGACCTAGCTAATGCAATCTGGACTTATTCCTTGCCTGAAAAAGGAAGCCAGCTAAAATCCTAAGCACAACCAATCGCCCTATATGTATGCAAGATGGGAAGGCTCTATCCTAAAGATTCAAGGATTAATAGTTTAAAAGATTTAAATCAAGGACTCTACAATATGCAAATGAACAGATCTAGCGTTGTATGATGCATGAAACAAATGCATAAGTAAGAAAGATCCTTAGGTCCACTAATGTAAAGCATGTATGTAGGTAAAGTGCATTGTGAAGAAAAGTGTGTAAGAACATATGCATGACATCCAGGGTACAGAAAAAATAAATAAACACACCCTAAGGGTATCCTTCAGGCAAGATACCCGTATAGAGAATCATCATAGCAATGCCCACTTCGTGTGGGAAAACAGCGATGCCCAATGGCACAAATAGGTGGCCTACTCTACAGGCCTAAATGACCCTAATGGTCTCTAAGGCTCACAGAAAGAAAGAAAAAAAAGGGGGGGGGGGGGTATCGTACCCAAAACTGGAAAAGGCCAGAGTCCTAGCAGAAAAACAACGATGCCCACTTCGTGTGGGAAAACAACGATGCCGACCGGCATAATAGGTGGCCTACTCTACAGGCCTAAATGACCCTAAGGGTCTCTAGGGCTCACAGAAGGGGGCAAGCTTTGACCTATAGGGCCAAAGCTTCGTTAGTGAACTACCCTATGGCTGGTTACCTACACATGCTAGAATACCTATTAACAATTTGTGTGTGGAGTGTAACAGTTCCGATATATAATTACAAGAAATTTGCTTTACAAGTTGCAGAGATCATACCTGATTGTGGCGCTGCCACTTACAAGCTTATAAGCAAATACTCCCCGATTGTGGCGCGGCCACTCAAAAGCTCCTAAGCAAATGCTCTTCTTTAGTTCTCAACCCTCAGGATCCAATGTACCTCGCAAGATAAGATAAAAGAAAAATATACAAATGAGCGTAGATGCCATTCAGAAAATAAATACAGGTAAATAACAAAAAGTAACTAACATGAAATATATAAAAAAAAGCATTTATAGAATATGTGCATGTAGTAAATACTGAACAACAAAAGAAAATGTCAGCCTAACCTAGGGCTAGAAGTCGTGCCCTAACCAAACCAGTCTAAGGTGTATGCAGGCTGTGTAGTTTTGGTAGATCCTATATAGGATAGTTTTAGTTAGAGTTGTATGTATATTTGATTTGTTTGTCGAAATGGACAAAGAAGAGTTTTTAGTTAAAGTTCAAATATTAGTATTTTAGGATTGATTTTTAGGATGTTTTATTTTTAATGTTTGATTAACTATCACCTTTGTTTCACACCGAGGCCGTGAGGTTTATTTCACCCTCCTTGGGGCTAACTTAATAGCCTCGTAGGCCTGGGTTACCCAGTGATAATTAACTTTGTTTCATTATTGTAGTTTGTTATTAAAAAAAAGAAAAGGGTGAATTAAATCATTTATTAATCAAGTTTGAATTATGCCAATTAGAAAAATTAATTTTAGGTTTTGACGCTCCATTAGATTCATTCGTGGCGTTGTGCCACCAGGCTCGAGGAACCAGCCTCCTTAGGACACTTAGCCCCGCAGCCCGGAGTAGTCCATCCAATAAACTTCACTTTTGGAGCGGTTGTTATGTATTAAGGGATTTGTTGATTGATTTTAAAAGATTACTCTAAATTTGATCTTTAAGAGTCTTTTATCCTAATGAGTTTAATTTGTAACTTAATCTCCTAATATAATTTATATCTTTTAGATTGGTTAAGAGTTAATTATTAAATTAGTTAGAATTGATTTGGGTTTATGTCTTAAACTTATAGTTTAATAATTATAAATGTTAATAATAACTTGATTATGAATTAAGTATTTTAATATATTTTAGAATTAGATTAGAATCGGTTGGTTGATTATTAGTGGATTAAGAAGAACTAAACCTAGGGAGACGTGTCACTAAGTTTAGTTTTGATGTCTCTACCCTACAGGGAGCATGCATCCTAAGTCTATATTTTCTAAGACTCAATCCTTAATTTTTGTCCTTGGGTGTCACTAAGGTTGTATGATTAAAAGGAGATTTTGTTTTCTAACCCTTGGGATTTTCGTACATGTGTCACTAGGTTTAGGAATTTATAGCAAAGCAGTAAAAAGAAAAGAATGAAAAATTACAAATAAAAGGGATGTAGGCATTGTTGTTATTGGATACACTTCGTAGAAGTCAAGTGCATCCTATTATATCAACAATGCCCTTTACTGTTCCCACTCCAAATGAGGCACTTGATACGATTAAGACATCCATCTATAACACTCTAAACCAAACCCTACAATGACTAAGGGGAAAAAGACCTCTAAAAAAAAAACTAGACTTACAACTAAATTCACCTTGCTTTGAACTCATCCAATACTCTCTTTATCCTTATAAGCTAACATAAAGGGGAGGTAATCCTATCTTGCTTCCAAAAAGACACTAAGCACCTACAAACATAAAGCTCTCTCAAAGCTTCAACTCTCCCAAACTCGCTCTTTTAGAAATAATCACTAAGAGAACTCAATTCAAATAGGAAAACACTAATCACCCCAAAATGACCTTATAGGGATTCTCTACACAGGCCCAACCATAACCTTATAGAGTTCAAAATGACTTACAAAAGTTTCTAAATGAGCAACTACACAAAACTCCCCAAAAAGCCATCTACCCAAAAATAAATTTTTCTTTTCGCTTTATTTTGACACAAAAATTCTACCCGACAACCCATAATCAAGCACCTCCTTTCATTTGGAGTGGGGTAAAAAAAAAAACAAAAGCTTTCCAACAAGAAAGTTGTATAAAACATCTCGTTGTAAAGCCTTCATCATAAAACATTCACAAAAACTTTCGATAAAGCTTCTTGATGTAAAACAATTCGCGAAACTCATGATAAAGCTTTTCGATGCAAAATACTTGACAAAAACTTTCTAGTATAAAACCATTCTTGAAAATCTTCTAATATAAAACAACCTCCAACGATAAACAAAACACTTTTGAAAACCTTCTCAACACAACATATATGCATATCAATTAGAGTAGAAACTAACTTTCAAAGCTTTTCTATCACAGAATAAATCTCACATGGTGCATGTCAACAAGTATCCAAAAGAAACTTACAAATATATAATTTGGATAACGATAAAGTTTATAACAATTCATGCTTTGGACTACTTTTACCATGTAATAAAATTCATGCTCTCACAACAATGATTCTTGCCAAAACCCAAAACTAATGCTATGTTATCATGGCGACGAAAAGAAAATATAAAACTCATGATCACTTGATATTATCTCCAAATTCCACTAACGAAACCACTGGCTTAAACACATGAAGTTCCCTTAACCAATTATAGCTCAAATAGACCAAACAAATACTTGATTTTATCTATTAAAATGGTTATAGGTACAAAACAAGTGAAAATATGTGTCTGACTTGTTTACAAATAAATTTGGAGCATAGAGTAATTGAAAATCTGCACTAGGTTTACCTCCAAAATAATTTAGGAGGCTAAAACAACAAAAAAACTGCACATGTCTTACTTCTCAATGCTGTTTGGAGCCTAAGTAAATAGAAATCTGCATATAGTTTGTTCCCAACATAATTTAGAGACCCAAAACAATAGAATTCTGCACATATCTCATTCCTACAACCATCCGGAAGCTAAAAAAACATTGAAAAACTGCATGCGTTTGTTCCCAAAATCAGTTTGCGATATGAAACCAGTAAAAATCTGCAACTAACACGTTTCCAAATAATTTTAGAACATAAAACCAGTGAGCGAGACAGCGTTCAACTTGTTCCCAATCAACTTAGAACTTAAAACATTTAAATTCTGCACTTGTTTTGTCTTCAGAAGGTAGTTTGGAAACTAAATAAAGCAAATTCTGCATTTTTTATCACAAATCTACATATCGAATTAAATTTAACTCATAAATGAACCATAAAGCACATGAATCTCCTCCAACATAAAGCGAACAAAACTTCTTTCAACACGAAGCAACTCAAGAGATGTTTCGACATAAACTAAATACCACGATTTTTCGATATGAAATGAATCATAAAGGCATCTCAACGTAAAACAACTCACAAGTGTTTCCGATATGAAATAACTTATCACATTTCCAACTCAAAGACAACTCATGAAGCTTCTTCAACCAACTTACAATTAATGAGGTGCGAAAGAAATGTATTTGAAAATTGTAGATGCAACTATTAAACACATAATAAACAACTTTCATGATTCCACTAGGGCCGTCACAATAAATTCATACACCTTCAAGGATGAAAATCGCAGCTACACTTCTCAAAAGAAAAGTTTAAGAAGCATTTCAATGTAATTACCAACATAACTTTCAAGTAAAGATTCAACAGGTAAAGGAGAAAACATGTTTCAAGCAAACATGAGAATACTTCATTATTCATTAATTTTACCACTAAGCAAGCTTCCAATTATAAGATTTATGATTATGAAACTCATGATTGTTTTCCAATAAATTCTCAACCTCCACGTCATATATCAACAAATGTTATAAGAAAGCTTTTAACCAAAATTTATGAACTTACTCTCATGCCAAGCACATAACCCCTTGCTAAAAGTTTCCAAGTTAATTTCAAGAGGAATGAAAGAGATAGAAAGGTGGTTTGATGCCGATTTGTTTTTTCCAAAAGGTCAAGAAACATGCTGATGTAATTGTCAACATGGTTTTCGTATAAAGCTTAAATAAATGAATAGAGATATAGATTTAAAACAAGCATTAATACATCTCAAAGCCTACCAACTCTTTGTGATTAAGTATGCTTCCAATAACACAAGTAGTATAACTTTGAGTTTATTAAACATGTGAGTACTTTCCAATGAATTTCTATCTTGCTCATTAAATGCCACCAAGAATCCAATAGAAACTTTCAATACAAATTTTTAAACATGCCAAGCATATGTCATTGCAAATCAAGAGCCCATCATAAAAAAAAAAAACTAATGGAATATATATAAGACGTTTTTGGGATGTCATAAGAGAAATATTTGAATAAATACCAAGTTATTTCTCTCAATTCTACCATAGCCATTGTAATGAGATCATGAGCTCATGATAGTGATGATTGACATTACTCCTCCCAACATTCATGAAACTTTTCAACATAAAGCAAATCATAGAATCTTTTTTTATATAAAGCAACTCGTTCTCAAGCATCGATACCAACATAAAACATAGCTATTCAGAGCTAACATAGACTTTAATCAAAGCAACATGCATATATCGTAAGAACAGAAAGTAAGTGAAACTATTGACCACTACAATGTAATATTGGAAGGACCTCAAGGAACACTCCCAACTTCTTCGTGAACTTCAACTATCATGCCCATTAAGATTTAATGAAAAAGCATCAATCAATTTGTAGTAGAATAAGTTATAAGACTACTTGGCAAAATAACCATATCCTTCAATGCATGATGAGGACTACTTTAGACATGCGCTCAAGATTAAATAACCTCATTAGAGCATAATACCTACAGAAGTTCAAACCAGTAGCAAACCTCTACACAACCATATGAATATTGCTATGTATCTACCACATCAAATTAGGTATCAACAGCTTTAATCTAATAAACTCTTAAGCTATCATTGCGAGTTCAAAGAGTTATACCCTTTTTAAAATCTCAGATGTCAAGAAAAGGAAGATATTCAGGAGATTACTTTTAACATAGCGCATTGCAATAAACAAGCATGCCAAATCTGTTACCAAGAATGCTCGGAACCCCTTACACCAAAAACATTCAAATGCATTTACTAGCAAAAGACAGGAAATTTTCTTAGGAAAAGAAATGTATAGCTTAAACCACTAAGTCTCCTTATGCAGCAATACTTGTAAGAGAAATGGGCTTGGAACATAAGCTCTCCACTTTATCGGAACTTCCACGTTCATAAGAGAACGATATAGGTGAAATGAAGCATAAATATATCAACTATTTCTTAGTAGGTATTATCACAAACATTTCATGTGCATATTTTGACAAGAAACTAACATGGCTTCTCATGTTTTTTTTTTTTTTTTTTGCCATTAACACCTAGAACTCTAGCTCATATAGCATGAATCAAACATAAATCTGACCCATTAGTTGTTCATTTTCAAGCAACATAACTCAACATAACATGTCTAGCAACCATAGAATACAGCAAAATCCTTACAGGCAACAAGGATGAAAAGGAACTATATGAAATCATGTGGCTTAAACAGTGAACCATTATGAAATAAGCTTTGCTCTAAGTGAATCTACACATATCGCCATCATCTAAACAAGATGAACTTTTCCATCAAATCCATTTCACTTGGACAGTGAGAAAGAGCAATGGGCAAAGATAGAAGGAAAAGAAGAAAAGAAAGGAGAAGAAGGGAGAAATACTCACCTTGCAAAGTAGAGGAGTTCGGTCAATCTACCTGTCGGGTTGACAGAAATGGCGAAATCTCGCCATTGGCTGGGGTTCGCGAACGGCGCGAGAGGAAAACGTCGGCCTCTCCCTGTTTCAGCGAACAAGAAGGAACCAAGAGGGAGAAGCGCCTTCAGTGTTGGCTGGACGACGCATAGTGGCTTCAACTTCCACGCGAGAGAGAGGCTTCAGCTTCTCTCGTTTGTGCGAACCAGGAACGACAGAGAGAGAGGGCGTGAATCCGAGAGCTGGAGCGGGAGTTCGGGGCTCCTAGCTCGCACGAGAGAGAAGATCCGGGAGTAAGGGGGTTCCGCCTGGGAGCTTTTACCGAGAATGAGAGGGGTTTCGGTCTAGACTTCAGCCTGGGCTTGGTAGGCGAGAGATCGAGAGAGGGAGATGGAGGAAATCGGGGAGTTCCGCCTGGGCTGTGCGAAAACTGAGAGGAGGCCATCCGTCTGGGCGTTTGAGAGTAAGAGAGATCGCCAGAGGGAGAGAATGCTAATGAGAGATTGAGAGAGGGAGGGCGCCCCCTATCCGGACCGAGGGAGGAGGAAGTGGTCGGGATTCGCCTAGGGCTTCTTCCGAATCAGAGAGCCATGTAGAGGGAAAGTCGGTCTCTTGCAATGAGACTGACGGCTAGGGTTCCGCGAACCAGTCCGCCGAGAGAGGGAGAAGGGATTTCCGTCTTGGAACCAAAAAAGAGAGAGTGTCGGTCTCTGCCAAAAATCCAGAGTCCGCCCGCGAATTGGGTCTCACGCGACTGAATATTGCAGCAACGGTCGAATTCGGATTTTGGGGAAATCGGAGCCGTCGAGGCGGTTTCCTGATTTGGGAAATCAATTCAAATTGAACCAAAAGTGAAATAGAGTTTATTTGAATTAAATTGAGTTGATTTGAATCAGATTTGGGCTCAAATCAGGCTCAATCCTAGGCCAAAATGGGATCAGTTTGGGCTCGAGGCGGTTCGACTTAATCATGTCGATGAAATTACACCCAAATCGATATTAATTTAAATCAAATCGAGCTCGACGCAATTAATCGACTAATTGAACGCAGTCGAGACTAATTGAAATCAATTCGAATAGATTTGAGTTCGAATTGAGCTCGACGAGGTCTAATTAAGCCGATCGAAGGTGCTCGAGAGTGCTTGAGCGAAAATCGAGGTCAACAGAGGGTCCCCCAACGTATGTGTGAACTACAAAAAAAGGAGTTGTAATATTTGTAGTGCTTAAAAAAAAAGGGTAACTTGTGGCTTTTACCCACATTACAAGAACGACATAGAGGACTAGAAGAGATACATATAGAGGGAACTAATTTAGCTAAGGTCTGCATGACATGATGATGAGATGACCAAGACGAGCGTGCCAAGGGGGGTTTCTTATGTCCATAGTGGAGTGAAGAGCTATGGGAGAGTTGTTGTTGGTGGAAGTCGATATAGAGTAGATACCTTCACGAGTTTGACCTCGGAGGAGGATTTAATTGTCCATTAAATCCTGAATGCTGAATCCATGTGCATCAAATGAAATCAAACAATTATTATCTGCGGTTAGTTTATGAATAGATAAGAGGTTGGGTGATAAAGACGGGACATGAAGAATATTTTGAACCTAGAGCTTACAAGGTGTGTTCAGGAGGGAAATTCCTTGGCCTTTGTGTCATTTGTGTTGGATGGGTAGTGAGCTCCAGTTGTACATGGAGACTGAGTCAGAGCTCGCGCAAACTATTGGTTGTTAAATATTGCGAGGATATGTCGTAAGGTGGCTTGTAGCTCCAGAATTAAGTATCCATTCAGCTGTAGAGTCATTTTGAGGCTGTGAGAGTAGGGCACGAGGTTGCTAGGATGGAGGAGATGAGTAGTGGTACCAGCAGGTGTTTGCCGTGTGTCCATTACTTGCACAAATCTGATATGTGAGGCGAGTAATGGGGGTTACATTCTAAGGAAAAATGCCTATATGTTGTTGTCTTTGGGTGGATCCTGCCTTGTGATTTTGAAGAATTGTTTCTGACTCTAGCGAATCACCCATAGCTGGAGTAGAAAGCTATGTTCTCAGAAGCAGGAGTATCTCACCAAAGTTCATTTTGAATGTTTATCTCTTCACTACATAGGAGTGAATAGAGAGTGTCCAAACTAATGGGAACCTGAGATGTGTGGATGGAGCTTTTGAAAGGATCATAAGGGGCTGGTAAGCCGTTGAGAATGTACATCACGATATCTTCGGAGTCGACGCAAGATCCTACAGTAGAAATATTATCGACGAGTGTATTGACTTGAGAAAGGTATTGAGTCATTGTAGAGTCCCTCATTTGAATGTTGTATAACTCATTTTTGAGTTGTATCACTCGAGACCTGTTTGTCGGCTGAAGTCTGTTTGCTAGAGTGACCCATATTTCATGCGCCATTGGAGAGATGAAGCACACAGGGAAGAACTGAGGGAGAAATGGTTGAGAATAGGGCGGATACCAAATTTTGATCAACAAGATGCCATAGTTTGTATTCAGGATCGGTTGAAGATCTGCTAGGGCAGATTTGTAGTCCTGTGAGATAGCCGTCAAATCCGTTCGCATCGAAAGTTTGCGTACCTGTAGGCTACATATTGTGTAGTTCTCGTTTGAGAGTTATAAACTACTATGGACTTAAGGTTGGACATTAGGAACTTTAGAGGAGCCAGGTGTGACGACCCCAAGATCCGTGTAGCGAAAGGATTCATCTGATTGTTCTATTGCCTCTTTTTTTTTCTTCTTTCCTTTCTATCGGTTCCCTCATCTGTTGTTCATATCAATCCATACATACATATATATATATCCAGAGCCAGAGATAATTACATTACAGAAAAGAAACAGCAGTGGATACTATAATTCACAAATAGTACAACAGTCAGAGTACAGCCAAAAGAGAAAACTACACTAGCCGTACAGGCTACAAAAGAAAGCCTACCAAGGCTACAAAAGAAAAAGCTACAGAACTCGGCGGAAAGATCTTCAAGCTGGAGGCCTTGCACCTGAAATCATTAACCACATATAATGAGCTTACAAAGCCCAGCAGGTCACCAAAGCCTACAACTGAAATCAAAGCACGACACTGAAAACAATATGCAGGTTAATCAACTCAAGTCAAATCAATCAGTCGTATATGATCAATGAGTCAATGCAATACAGAAATCAATAAAATCAATAACCAGTAGGAAATCCATAAAGCTCAAAAATCAATGCGTCAATCCATTCTCTACAATCTCTATCATAGCAATCGATAACATCAATTACATCAATACAATCGTCTAGTCGTCTTACTTATCGTATCACATCAGTCAAATCAATAGAGTGGAATCGTATCGGAACATATACTTGCAAATCAATCTATCGTTCAATCTCACTTACTTCTTATCAATACGGCAGTGTATGTATCCATATCCATAAAAAAGAACCATCCATTGACGACCACGAACGATGCTACAACAGTGAAATCATATCAATCAATTCTGCCAGTCAATAGTATCAATCGGCTCAAAATCCTAATAAACGATCAAGTCAATACGGCGAAAGATCAATTGAAATCAAATCAATACAATCAGCTTCATAAAGAAATCTATTTTACGATAAATTAAATCCATACGACAACAATCCATTCAATCACTCAATCGATATTCGGTACGACGAATCAATGTATCAATGTCATATCTATATCAATGTCGATGTCGGTATCTATCAATCGATACAATCTATATCAATATCAGTGTCAATATCTATGAATCAATACGCAGAATCCATATCAATATCGGTGACGGTATCTATGAATCAATCAAGTTGATAATATCAATTGGAAATCAATACGAAACATCAATAAATCCGTTCAATACTAAATCAATTCAATAAATCCATCAATATCAATAAATCAATCAGAAATCAAGAAATTAATGCATATCAAGAAATCCATACGATGCAATATCGTACACATGCAATTTCATACAATGGTCTTACTCGACAAGCACAAACACTAGCTATGATCAACCAGATTAACTGGCTATTATCAATAGTGCTGTTGTAGAAATCCATATTGCTGTTGTAGATATTCGCACGTTGGTTTCGATCAAGAAGAGTCGTCACTCTTTTGCCCGTCGGCCGCCCGTCGGCATATAAAACTCCTTATAACTCCCAATCGTTATATCGATGATCTATGATTTAAAGGAAAGCCCGTCGGCCCACCATCCTGTACAGGTCAAGTTCTATCTCCAACCAACGTTCAACCAGGTTCCCACTTGTTTTTCAGTAACAATCAATTCAATGCAATAATCGATGCAATAAGCAGAATTAAAGAAATCTAGAACAATCATATCAATAGTCATGCACATAACAATTCAATCTATCAATTCTGGGAAAATCAGAAATCATACGAAAATTGGGCAGAGTAACGGCAGTCTACAGAATTTACACAGAAATATCCAAAAATTACAATTCACCAAATTAATACAGAACGTGCACAGTAACATTATAAGACTATTCTTCTACTGTTCAAACCAATTCGGACATCATAATAAATTGCAGTTAAAATAAAACTCCGCAGAATCAAAACAGACCGGACAAAATCTACCAGAAAATAATCAAAACGTGCAGAATAATCACATCTACAACATACCAAAAGTTATGCGGTAAAATCTTTGCCAGTACCAAACCGGGTACGAAAATCACTTACAAAAACACAAATCTGAGCACCATTTTACAAAACCTCAAAATCTTCAAAAACAGAAGTAGGGTTCGGAGTCCTTACAGCGAGACAAAAAAAATATCCAACAGCAACGAATGACAAAAATCGCTCCGCGGGCCCCGAAATTGGACTTCTTCCTTTGCTTTTCCGCTCTTTCTCTCTCTTCAGATATTTTCGCTTTATAAAAATGATTTCTCTCTCCTCAAAATGAGCTGATTTTCTTATATCTGTGAACTGATCGGCCCGGCCGATAGCCACATCGTCCTAGGACGATCAGACCAATTTTGATCATCCTGGACCGTTCACAGGGCTATGCTCAGGACGAAATTGTGAACAGTACAGATCGGCCTGGACGATCTCAACATCGTCCTGGACGTTCCTGTCCAGAAAACACTCCAGAAATCAGCTGTTTTCAATGCACTAATCGGCCTGGACGATCTCAACATCATCCTGGCCGATCCTGGGAGAAAAATCCAATTCAGAGAGGAACAGTAAGGGAACGAGGTCTCACAATCTCCCCACCTTAGAAAAATGTCGTCCCGACATTTCCCTAACGTGTCCGGAAGAAAACAAAACAAAACAAATCCAATCTATCAGAAAATCGAACAAAGCACATCAAAACATACAATAAACTAAACTCGTACCAGTCACATCAGCAGGTACTGAAGAAACATCTTCCACCATTGCTTGTACATTTTCAGTCTGAACAAACGGAACAGGCCCTTGCCTAAGTTCAGAACTCGGGCAATCAGTCATTCTATATTCGTATGCACCACATCGGAAACATTGCCCAGTCCTTCGATAGCATTGTCCCGAATGTCTTTTCCCACAATATGTACAAACATTAAACCTTGTTCTGCTACCTTCCCCACTTTTCTAGCTACGGCCAGAGCGTTTTGCTAATTTGTCACTCACCATCTAAGCGACCATATTAGCAAACTTATTCATATTTTCAGATGTAAGCAGGAGATTAGTAGCAGACTCAACTTTCTTTCCTTTCGGATCCATTGGCCTGATCAATACAAATCATTCGAATCAAAATCGCGGAAATCAAATACGTATAACAAAACAAATCAAATAATGCAATCATCAACTCTGGATATAATCAAATCCTTTTCACTACACTCGCTCTGATACCACTTGTGACGACCCCAAGATCCGTGTAGCGAAAGGATTCATCTGATTGTTCTATTGCCTCTTTTTTTTTTTCTTCTTTCCTTTCTATCGGTTCCCTCATCTGTTGTTCATATCAATCCATACATACATATATATATATCCAGAGCCAGAGATAATTACATTACAGAAAAGAAACAGCAGCGGATACTATAATTCACAAATAGTACAACAGTCAGAGTACAACCAAAAGAGAAAACTATACTAGCCGTACAGGCTACAAAAGAAAGCCTACCAAGGCTACAAAAGTAAAAGCTACATAACTCGGCGGAAAGATCTTCAAGCTGGAGGCCCTGCACCTGAAATCATTAACCACATATAATGAGCTTACAAAGCCCAGCAGGTCACCAAAGCCTACAACTGAAATCAAAGCACGACACTGAAAACAATATGCAGGTTAATCAACTCAAGTCAAATCAATCAGTCGTACATGATCAATGAGTCAATGCAATACAGAAATCAATACGGAACAGAAATCAATAAAATCAATAACTAGTAGGAAATCCATAAAGCTCAAAAATCAATGCGTCAATCCATTCTCTACAATCTCTATCATAGCAATCGATAACATCAATTACATCAATACAATCGTCTAGTCGTCTTACTTATCGTATCACATCAGTCAAATCAATAGAGTGGAATCGTATCGGAACATATACTTGCAAATCAATCTATCGTTCAATCTCACTTACTTCTTATCAATACGGCAGTGTATGTATCCATATCCATAAAAAAGAACCATCCATTGACGACCACGAACGATGCTACAACAGTGAAATCGTATCAATCAATTCTGCCAGTCAATAGTATCAATCGGCTCAAAATCTCAATAAACGATCAAGTCAATACGGCGAAAGATCAATTGAAATCAAATCAATACAACCAGCTTCATAAAGAAATCTATTTTACGATAAATTAAATCCATACGGCAACAATCCATTCAATCACTCAATCGATATTCGGTACGACGAATCAATGTATCAATGTCATATCTATATCAATGTCGATGTCGGTATCTATCAATCGATACAATCTATATCAATATCAGTGTCAATATCTATGAATCAATACGCAGAATCCATATCAATATTGGTGCTGGTATCTATGAATCAATCAAGTCGATAATATCAATTGTAAATCAATACGAAACATCAATAAATCCGTTCAATAATAAATCAATTCAATAAATCCATCAATATCAATAAATCAATCAGAAATCAAGAAATCAATGCATATCAGGAAATCCATACGATGCAATATCATACACATGCAATTTCATACAATGGTCTTACTCGACAAGCAAAAACACTAGCTATGATCAACCAGATTAACTGGCTATTATCAATAGTGCTGTTGTAGAAATCCATATTGCTGTTGTAGATATCAGCACGTTTGTTTCGATCAAGAAGAGTCGTCACTCTTTTGCCCGTCGGCCGCCCGTCGGCATATAAAACTCCTTATAACTCCCAATCATTATATCGATGATCTATGATTTAAAGGAAAGCCCGTTGGCCCACCATCCTGTACAGGTCAAGTTCTATCTCCAACCAACGTTCAACCAGGTTCCCACTTGTCTTTCAGTAACAATCAATTCAATGCAATAATCGATGCAATAAGCAGAATTAAAGAAATCTAGAACAATCATATCAATAGTCATGCACATAACAATTCAATCTATCAATTCCGGGAAAATCAGAAATCATACGAAAATCGGGCAGAGTAACGGCAGTCTACAGAATTTACACATAAATCATCAAAAATTACAATTCACCAAATTAATACAGAACGTGCACAGTAATATTATAAGACTATTCTTCTACTGCTCAAACCAATTCAGATATCATAATAAATTGCAGTCAAAATAAAACTCCGCAGAATCAAAACGGACCGGACGAAATCTGCCAGAAAATAATCAAAACGTGCAGAATAATCACATCTACAACATACCAAAAGTTATGCGGTAAAATCTTCGCCAGTACCAAACCGGGTACGAAAATCACTTACAAAAACACAAATCTGAGCACCATTTTACAAAACCTCAAAATCTTCGAAAACAGAAGTAGGGTTCGGAGTCCTTATAGCGAGACAAACAAAATATCCAACAGCAACGAACGACGAAAATCGCTCCACGGGCCCCGAAATTGGACTTCTTCCTTTGCTTTTCCGTTCTTTCTCTCTCTTCAGATATTTTCGTTTTATAAAAATGATTTTTCTCTCCTCAAAACGAGCTGATTTTCTTATATCTGTGAACTGATCGGCCCGGCCGATAGCCACATCGTCCCAGGACGATCAGGCCAAGTTTTATCGTCCTGGACCGTTCACAGGGCTATGCTCAGGACGAAATTGTGAACAGTACAGATCGGCCTGGACGATCTCAACATCGTCCTGGACGATCCTGTCCAGAAAACACTCCAGAAATCAGCTGTTTTCAATGCACTGATCGGCCTGGACGATCTCAACATCGTCCTGGCCGATCCTGGGAGGAAAATCCAATTCAGAGAGGAACAGTAAGGGAACGAGGTCTCACACCAGGATTGTGAACTCTGCCATTGATGCAGACTGTGATGAGGCGGGAGGAGCAGTTGAAGAAGAGTCTTGGTCTATCATGGTTAATGTAGGCGATGAAGCTCAAAACAATGATACCATTAGAAGAAACATGACAGTTGATGAACTGTTGTACATAAGAGTGAAAAGGTAGAGAGGAAGAAGAAAAGAAAACAATTTTTCACTGCAGCAAGCTTAATCTCAATATATTATAACCCTAAACGGAATACATGTATAGGACTATAGGAGTGTGCTAAGGGAACAAAATATGTTAAAGTCGTTGTACACCAGACTGCTTTTTCAGAGAATAAGCGAAGTGGACAAGTGGTTGTAGCAGGTGGTCCTCACGGGAGTGGAGTTCGGTAACAAGTGTGCTAACATGCTCAGCACCTCCTACCTATGATAAATGTTTTGCTATTGTGCTGTGAAAATTTTGTCCCAAAAAATTTAAGAAGAGGTAATTTATTTATATATGTTAAATTTTACAATCCTGCATTTTTTACAATGGTTTCAAGTTAATTTGTATTTCAAAAAGGGTCAAATATTTAGAAATAAATATGAAATTCAATATTTATTTCTTAATTTCATCTTCCTTCATGAATTATATCTCCATTTTAAGATTAAAACATAAGCTGCATATTTTAATTTTTAATATTCATTTATAAAGGTAAGAGATTATTTATATAAACTCAGCATTTTTTTTAGATTTCTTCAACTTTTTCTAAACTTTTTTTGCATTTCTCGCTATTTGATTCTATTACTTTAAAGATATTCATCCAATTTGATAGAGTAGAAAAATCTAATTCATCAATCGATTTATAATTGAATAATTATTTGATTTTATTTTCATTTATATTTTCTTTATAATTCTCTAATGAATTTTTATCATTTTATTTTTTAGGAATATCACAAGTTCGATTTCTCAAAACAAAATGCATTGTAATTGATATCTCTCATCACCGAAAAATTATTGCAAGCGGTGTCTGGATTCGTCCAAAGACAAATCCGGATATGCCATGTCACATGGGGCCCTGTGCATCTGGGTGATATGGTGCATCCGGATTAGCCTCCGGACGGTTCGGATGCCGCACGCAATGATCTTTCCTCATCACCATTAATAATACATCAAGTCATCTCATTCAGGCCTATATATATATATATATATATATATATATATATATATATATACAAATTATGTATGATTGGTTCCAAATTGATAATATTAAGTTGCAATCATATTAATATCTTATGATCTAAAAATTTATAATTTGTACAATACAAATAGGCGACGTGGTGGCAGTGGCTAAGTTAATGGATGTAACATTTATTCTTCATCGTTGGGATCATACTTTCTTTCGAAGAAGATTCAAGATAAAAAAATCTTTATCATATCTCCTTCATTTGTGATGCATATTGATATTTAAATAAAAAATAGAGTTAATTATATTAATTATTCCTTGGTGGATGAGTGGATAAGTTTTTGGGTTTCTTGCCCAAGGTGCTGGGTTCGAATCCTGTTGAAGGTGAGGATTTTTTTGTGTCCGGCCACTGACCTGTCTTATGTTTCACTGCCACATCATCAACCAGTCCTTTGTCTCAATGCCACATCATCGATTCGCCCCTACATATTAGTGCCGCATTAGCGCCACAAAAAACCCTCACCTTCAACAGGATTTGAACCCAGGACCTTGAGCAAAAAACCCAAAAACTTATCCACTCATCCACGAAGTAATAAGTGATATAACTAACTCTATTTTTTTTATTTAAATTATAACTTTTAGGATATTTTTGGACCCAAATTTGGGTTCGAAAAAGCCAAATTGGACATTTTTTGGGTCTCCGGAATCATCTTTCAATGTTTCGGACTCAATTTTGATATTTGCAAGGCCGTCCGTGACCTCTACACCCTAGATTAAAATATTTTTGAATTTCAAATCACCCAAGAAATACCCCACGAGCTGCGGTGCATATTTTAGGACTTCTAGTGCTTCGACGTTTAAAAATAATAGGGCAACTAATACATCATCAAAAAATTATCTTGATCGGGCACAAGTCTCGATGTAAAATCAAGTTGGAAACTTCCGAAATTAAAATTGGGACCATCCGAGTTTCGATTTCAGCAAACTTATAGTCAAACTGAACGCTTTGGAAAAACGAACCTAACGACACCAAATTTAACTCAATTCAAGCACAAATAGGTCCAAATCACATATCTGAAGCACTACTGGAAGGTTCAAACCACAATTTAGGTTACCAAGCGATTTCCAAACGAGACATGCTTATAGTCGAATCGAGTGACTCGACGATATGAATAAAACTAGTGCAAGATTGCAGAATTCTTACATTATTAAGACCTTCAAATGTCTAACAAACGGTCCATGATTAAGGAATTCAACATCGGCCACCCATCCAAGCCACTCCCCATTTGCCCTTGAACCTCCTCCTATTTATGGGCCATGCCACTCCAGAAAATCTATAAATAAACCCCTCCTCCCTATTGAAAAGGGGGACCTAAGCTCAAGGGGTTGAAGAGAGAGATCGGATATCGCTCTTACTTCATTGCCTCCTCAACCACGGTCATAGTTTCGTTGGACCACCACCTGACATCGTAGTTCAGCCGGACCACTACCTAACTTCATTGTTCCGCCGAACCATCGCCTGATGTTATTGTTCCATCGGACCACCACCTGCTGCTGTAATTCAGCCGAACCACCACTTAACGTTGTTGTTCTGTCGGACCACCGCCTGATGTCGTTGTTCCGCCAGACTACCACCTGACACCGTAGTTCCGTCGGACCACCACCTTCCACCGTACTTACGTCGGACCACCGTCTGACGCTGTAATTCAGCCGGACCACTGCCAGATGTTGTAGATCCGTCAAATTATCACTTGACACTGTTGTTCCATCAGACCATCGCCTGACGCTGTTGTTCCTTCGGACCACACTTGTCGCCGTAATTCAGCCGGAACACCACCTGACGCCGTTGTCCCTCCATACCACCGCCAGACGTCGTTGTTCTTCCAAACCACCGCCTGACGTTGTTGTTCCACCGGACCACCACCTAATGTTGCAAATCAGTCATACCAGTACCGTCTGACACCGTTGTTCCGCCAAACAACCGCCTAACATCGTAGTTCCACCGGACTACCAAGTGATGATGGACTTTTACCCACATTTGTCACTAGATTTCAACATACGATTCGTATTTGTAATCTCATTGCCCTTAAGGACGAGTCAGCCCATTATAATCTACCCCAAACATTAGTGAAATCATTTCAGACTGGGTCAGTCCCCATGATTTTTCTATTTTCCATGGTTTCCCACGCAAAAAATCATGTGTTTCTGTGTGTGTGAGCTGGATATCCGTGCAACGCTAAAATGTAGAATTTTAACTCTATCGCCATGTATATTCTAGCCCGCAACAATTATATCCATTCAAATATATTTTTTATTGGAAGTACTTTATAAAGGTATTGAAATATTATTTTACTATTTTGAGATTATTAAATACATTATTAAATAATACAATAATATAAAAATGGCTTGTGATTATTTTTAATAACTGTTAAAAACCGTTATATTATTAAATTTTGTGCATTTTTATTTTTTAAAATTTTAATTAATTATTAAATTGTGGAGTGCTTAATTATTGGAATATTTTTATAAATGAGCAGCTAATTCATTTTATTATGAATAGGACCGTACGTAGGTCAAAATATAAACTTCGATTTTAATATAGGTCAAAATATAGTACTTAATTTAAGTAATTATATTCTAACATAATTTGAAATTAATTTTCTTTTTTTTACTAAATTAAAAATTATTATTATTTGGAAAATGTCTTTTAAAATAAAATATTTAAATTCAAGTGATTATATATTTAAATAATGAATAACTTTAACGTAAATATTTTATTATGAAACTCATATTCCAAATAACAATAAATTTTCGTTTTTTCAAAAATTCGAAACAGTGATTATATCATATGTAGGTATTGAATTTAAATTTTACTAAAAGATAAAATTTCATATGTTATTTTGAACAGTGGTTATATAGTATGTAGATATCGAATTTAAATATTTTGATGTGTTTTTTTTTTTTTTTTTTTTGCAAGAAAATTTCTATCTTTAATTTAATGAAATTTGTTCCAATTTATTTTAATAAGTTAAATTTAAAATTTTGTGAATATTTATAAAATAGTATTTTAATCTTAAACATAACAATAGTGTAGCTTTATAAATAACTAACTAATTTATTTATTATGATTAATGGTAGATTTTAAAATTGAAATGGTGGAATGTACAATGAAAATAATAGATATGGTAAATTAGATTAAAAAATAATTATGAAAAATAAAATTGTTTTTTATTTATCTATGTTCATAAGAATGACCTGAAGCCATAGGATTCATCTGCCTAGATTTCATTTAGAGCATATGATACTTTTAATTTTGTGTCATTATTCATTAATGTGATGTGGTTGCTTATAACAACCTATTATATCAAATGATATGTAAGGGTGTAAGGTCCAATCAAGCAATATTGTAATTTCAAGCTGCATGTGAAGCCAGGATATATATATATAATCTCTACTATTTTACGGGTGCATGAGTTGAGTTGTGAAGATTTTAGTTCCTTCAAAATGTATTTGCCACATATAGAGAGAATTTGAGACATTTCTAATAAAGAAAGATTCGATGATACAAACAGGAGAATGCATGCTTGTATAGCATAGACCGGTGATAGTCTATTGGAGTAAAAGATGAATGCAAATGAGATTTTTAGGTGTTACATTCATGAATGACCAGAAGATGAGGACAATGCACTTTGGAATGTGCATGTTGAGGTAATGAGGATAATACTCTATAAGATGATATATTTTCTAAATGTCATCGGTTCGAAATATCTTCAAATGAGATTCTTGGAAGTTAATGGTCATTGTGGACCTCCGAAAGAGCACCGCTCGTGGGGTACGAACGCACTATCCCGTAGGAAAAAACGATCGTAGGCCTCTACACTCGACACGAACAGGTCGATGGAAGGGCAGATTGGATCGTGCATACGACTAACCATTGAGGATAGAGGCTGTCGCCAACACACCCCGATGGGTAATAATATACACGACCTAATCACGGGTTTCCCCCACCTTATGAAAGGGCTCGATTGGGGTTTAGTAGATGTGGGATCGAGTTTTCCACGGGCGCAAGCCCTCGTGGTTAATTACATCCCAGGCCGGAGCTCGAGTAAACTCTTGATTAAGGATCATACATTATCCCCTCCTAAAATGAGATTGGCATGAGGGGGTAGACTAAAAATTCCTACTCAAAAGGAAAGAAGGGTCTCAAAGAGCTGAATTAACATGCGTGGCTCATATCAGCATTCGGAGGCTCTAGGGTACTAAATAGAAACTTGAGAAAATAAAAGCCAATCACTCGATCACATGCATGAGAGAAAATATGGAGGTAGCGTCATCTTATGACACAGATAAGTATGATTTTAGAATCCCTAAAAAGAAGGGACCTACCTACAATTTTAGGCATACTATGAGACCGAGTGTAGTAGCCTCGAACCCTAAATCTAGGTTGGGTTTAGTGTCCTATACATACTAACACCCGTGTCCTAGCTAATGCAGTACAAAAACCTGGACTTACCCCGGCCTGGATTGGGGAACCAGCTAACCACCTAATCGCTTAAAAACCATGATATCCAGTCATTTATGAAAGATGGGTGGTTGGTACAGTTATTGAAAATAGGATCGACATATAGAGAGTTTCCTAATTGATCATGAACTTATGTGGGGTAGATGCTCCTAGCTAATGTGATTAAATTTTAATTAAATTAGTTTCTAATGCAATGCATGCTAGTTGAAAAGGCAAATCATGAATGCTATAGAGTTTTAAAAACAGGCTTATTAGAAAATAGATTTTTAGAAAAGATTAGGTCTCCCTAGGTCCGGCACTTCATCCTCATAAGCCAGATTATCCGGACTCTACCCACAGGCAGGGAGATGTCTTATAAGAAGGAGAGAGAAATGCATTAATATGCATGCAACCTCGAAAGATTCCAGTAGTTCTCTAGGAACGTTAGATTTTTATGTTATTTAAGACTTAAAATTTTAGAGATTAATTATGAGTAGAAAATATTTTATAGTCCTTAAAAGATCCTAATGCAATCCAGACTAAAATAAAATCGGCATGCAAGAAAGTAACCTAAAAAAGCAGGTAATTTTTAATGCGTAATCAGGTAAACACATCAATAAAAATCCAGAAAAATAATCAGCTAAATGGCTATATGCAAATTGCCCTTATTACAACCCAGATATGAAGAAAATAAAGTGGCCGGGCACCACTGCCAACAACCCGGATTTCTAAGCCTATGACAGACGCAAATGACTTTGAGTGGGATATTGGTCTTCAGGTCTTCAGTCTTTTTTGGATCACTTCTTCTTGGACTCCTTGGATCTCCCTCCTTAGACTCCTTGGATCTCTCCTCATTGGACTCCTTGGAAATCTCCATCTTGAACTCCTTGGATCCGTTATGGCTTGAATATCCAAACGAAGAGACAATTTTCTCTTGGTAGGGGGCATTGCCTTTTCTCTTTAGACATCTAAAGCCATCCAACTCGATCTTCCAAATGGAAGAAGACTCTCCCCTTTAGGGATGTCTTCTTCTTTTGGAATTTGAGTTGGATAAGAATATCCACACTCAAAGATCATTTTCATAACTCTTAACAAATCTTACAAATATTACATCCATTTAAAAATAGAAAATTCTAAACTCCCTACAAGGTTATCCTAATAATCATCTCAAGCAGTTGCAATATCTCAAACAATTAAGAATAAAAATAAACAATTCATTGAAGCTGTGCCAAGCCATGCTCTTAATTATGATGGCTAAGCATGCCACTTGTAGCACCTGTAGCAATTATATATTTTTTTATTTATTTAGCCCTCATTTATTTAGGGGGGTGAGCAAGCACCTACATAAGATAATATTAGAAATCATAACGGTGCTCCCTTTTTATTAGCTTGAGCACGGCCACCTGAACGGAAGAACAATATATATATAAATATATATATATATATATATATATATATATATATATATATATATATATATATATATATATATATATATATATATATATATATATATATATATATATATATATATATATATATATATATATATGGAGCTCCTAACCTAAGGGTAGATCTAGTGCTCATCATATTATCCACAGAGTGCAAAAAAAGTAAGCAAACACACCAACAATTTCAAAGAGCATGCAATGAAAACAACGAAAAGCTCCGGTACACAGCAAAAGAGGAAATAAACACTGGCCTAGCCTAAGTCTAGAAGTGGTGCCCTAGCAAACAATTCTATGTGTGTGTGTATGGATGGTGTGGCTGGGATAGGTCCTAATTTGGGTAGTTAATTAAAATTGTCTACAGTTCAGGTTTGTTATAGGTCAGAAAAAAAAATTTGGATTAAAGTTTAAATATTAATAAATTTGGAACCATTTTATTTAATCTAGTTTATTGATCAGTTTTAAAAGCTTAGGGTAGTGATATTTGAAGTTTAAATTGTATTAGTTAATTTTGGAAAGTCCCGGGTCCTCCGAGGTACAAGGTTGGGGGGTCTAAAAAGTCACTATGGGAAAAAGGCTAGGTTTGGATATCTTAATATCTTAGAAAAATACTATACCCTAAGATGAGTAGTTAGCCATGTAGTACACTGAAATTGAAGTTTTCTAGGCCAAGTTATGAATTTTCTAAGTTTCGGGCCCTAAATGAACTACAGTTGACCAAAACGTTGACTTTCTAATTTAGGTGAGTTTTTGGAATCCTAATATTTTTAATAAATACTAGGCCTTAATAGGAGTCTAATTCAAGTGAGTTAACCTAATTTGGAATTTTCTACATTATGAATTTTCTAAGTTCAGGATATTTATGGAATTTTCTAAATTTCCTAATAAATGACTGATTTTAAGGTTTTGATCCAAATCAGCTCCAAACTGATTGGAATCACTCCCAAAGGTCAGGAATGACCTGAGAAAGTGTTCTCAAGTGTTTGTAGAAGATTTGAAATTTTTAATAAATTTTAATGAATTATTAGGGGCAAAAAGGTAATTTCCACCTAAGGTCAAACTAAGGGTCCACCTAGAGTCAAACTGAGGAGTCCTATTTATCTAAGGTTGGGGATCAGATTTTGAATAGATCAAGGAATTATGGATATTTTCTGACCTAAAATGTATTTATTGTAATTTTTAGAAGGTCTCGGGGCCTTATTTAGCAGGTTAATTCATGTTGGTTAATTAAGGGGTTTAACAAGCCCTAAAAATTCCTTAAACAATTTGGGAGATTTATGATATCCCTAAGTTCAAGTGTGGAAGTTTTCATGTCAATCAGTGATCTATCCTAGCTCTTAGAAATTTTCTAAGTTCGCTAGATGAATCATTAACTGTTGTCCTTAGGGTGTCACTACGTTATAAAGGTTTAAATAGAGTTTTGCACTAACCCTCAAGGTAATAAATGCATGGAACAAATAAAAAAATAGTAAACACACCATGTCCTTAGATCTAGGAGAGCCTAAACTAAGTGCTCATGATGCAACCTACATATGCAAACTGTGATAAAAAGGAAATAAGTACGATTAATGAAGGGATTAGTGAATGATTGGGACTCAACCACCCACTAATCCACTCCCCCATGATTGCTCTTCATACATAGACCCTATGTCTATAATTTCATGTAGCTTTCCAAGATTAGGAGATTTAATGTATAAGTAATTTTAAATAATTTAAAATATTTATATAAATATATAGATTTTAGAAAATAAGATAATTTAAACTAAATCAATTTATAGTAAATAAGTATAAGGGAGACCCACTGATCACCCAGTCGAGGTTTCAAAATGATTTGAACATAATTTTTAATTTTAAAATAATTATATAAATAATATTAAAATAGTCCCATAAGCCAATCCAAACAGGAATCTATCCAAACAGCCAGCAAGGGCTACTGAAAATAATTTTAAAATAAATCTCTCATTTTTTTGAAAAATTCAAGGGGTTATACGTCAAAACCCGATTTAAAACGAGGAAGTTATGATTTTTACAAGTTTAAATACAATAAAAGACTATTTTTTTAATAGTTTGAAAAATAATAATAATATTTAAAATAATTATTAAATAATATTAACTTAAAATATTACAATCTCTAAAATTTAAAAGTAATATAATAATAATAATATCTTAATTGTTAATAATATTTTAAGTAATTTTAAACAATTAGAATAATTATAATAGTATTTAATTATTAAAATATACTTTTTATATTTAAGTAACTATAATAATAATAATAGTAATAATAAATAATCATAATAAATCCTAAACATTAATAAATAATTTAGAACATAATAATTATTATAAATATAATTAAAACAATTATACACTAATACTTAATATAAAAATAACAATTAAATAATGATAATAAATAATAAAAAAGAGTGTTTTTACTATTTTAAGAATATTCTAAAATATATATAATATTTTTAATTAAAAATAATTTCAAAATAACGAGACCACAAATACAAGCAATTTTAGGTATTACTCATATTTTTTGGCCCAATAGATATTTTTAAATCATTTTTTAGAGAAATCTGTATTTAAAAAATAATTTAAATATAATATAAAATAAAAAAAGGGCGGCGGAAGTCACGGGGACACACTGCAGCGTCTGGTTTGCGGGGTCGAAATGCGGAAGTGGCGGCTGTCAGAGGGACATGCAGCGAGGCAGGGTTCGCTCCCGAAACCACGGAGGCGACGCAATCATTGCCCGCAATGATTGCGAGTTGATTGCGGCGACAGTATGCTCTTAACCACGTTAGTGGCGAAGCCCCGCCGTCTGATCTTCCGCTATGTGTGATCAACGGTGCAGATTGAGCCGGACGGGGTATTAACCGCAGGACGAGATCCGCGGTCTCACTGAACCGCAGGACGACGGGATCTCAGCCGTTGATTTTGAAAATCAACGGCGGAGATCTCAGGCCATTACGAGACGATGGACCGAAACCCTAAAATGATTTATTGACTCGTTCTCTCGATCGGGCGAATTAAAATTAATGAAATTTTAAACACAAAATCTATTGATGTACATAAATCATGGTGAAGTATTGATTTGATCCAAAACGCAGCCTATAGAGATCTAAGTGTTCGATCTATTCTAAGGGTTTTGAGTGAATCTTACCGTTGGATCTTTGAAATCTTTGTATGGTTGCACTTGTAGACTGTCCTCGTATGTTTTCCTAGTTGAACTCGAGCCTCGGTTCGTCCTCGATCAACGGGAAATCGTCCTGGAAGAGAAGTGCTCTCGGTCTCGCCGGAATCCGGTCGCCGGCGGGCTTTGACCGGTCGGTTTTGAGTGGGAGAAGGTATAGGAACTCTCCAAGGGCTCTCACACAAAATTTCAGAGCTTGAGGGGGCTTGGAGCAGGAGCAAGAGCAAAAAAGTCCAAAATAAGACCTAATTTTGGGTATTTAAGAAGCATAAACCTATCCTCAATGGTTGGGATTAAATCTCAGGCTAATTAGGAGGGAAACTAGCCTTAGGAGGCCGTGGTTTGAATTTCAAAATGTTCATGGAGCTTTAAATGCAATTAATAGGCTCTTAATGGGCCTTAATTAGTTAATTTAACCCATTAAAGGCTGACTTTGACCAAGTCAAAGTTTGACTTGGTCAAACCAGTCAATTGGGTCAGTGGGAGAGTGAGGATCAAGCCATGGAGCCATGAAATTGGTTTAGAATTGATTTTAGGCTTAAAGGGTTCAAACTGGTCAACTGGGTTGACCCAGGGCCCAAGTCTGGCTCCAATGGACTTGGTCTGACCCACTGAGTCCAGTGGAGGGGAGAAATGAGCTCGAGGAGCTCTGAATTGGATTTGAAATTGAATGGAAGGATTTAAGTCTATTTGGGTCAACCCTGGTTGACCTGGTCAACCAGGTTGACTCAGGACCTGGGTCCGAGCTCAACAGACTCAGTTCGACTTACCTTATTATATGGAAGAGCTAGGATTATGTAGGCAAGTAGCTTTATTATGACTTAAGCTTTGACAAAAAACTATATGCTCTGATCACTGAAGAAGACGCATCATCCATCGTATTTCAAAATCTATTTCATCATGGGTGACCAACACGACATCTAAATATTGTTGCTAGTCAAGGGATCAATCCATACTCTTTATTGAAGGGAGGTCATAACTCTTTGCCTCGAATAACATGGAGTAATCTAGAAAATGTATCCATATAGAAGTGTAGAATGAAGTAGGGCGATACGAATGCATTGTAATATCATTGCCTTGCCACTGTTGCAGTAATAACATGTATGCATGTTATGTAATAAAGTTGCGGCTTACTGCATGTACACATTTAAGCAGCTAGACATAATATCTCAACTTTATGGGCACGTCGTAACATGTCCATGACTTGGAATTCTTGGGTATTTATCATAACTGCCTCGTGATATCTTTGGGCTTCATGTTCGTTGGAGGACTATCTTTGTTTATAGGTCTGCGATAAAGAAAAATTATTTTAGGAAGAAACTGTATTTAGACACAAAAGGCATCCTCAAATTGATAAATTGAACTAAGTGGAGGGACCCGCCACATCTATTGGTTGTATTTGTTCAACCTCCACATAGGCGGCAACAATAGGGTCTTAGCCTCCATCAACATAAACTCATAAACTAGGGCTGCAAACGAACCGAGCCGAGCCGAGTATGTGAGTGTTCATGTTTGTGTTCATTTAATATCAGCTTGTTCAAGTTTGGTTCATGTTTGTTCGAGCTTTATTGTTTGTGTTCATGTTTGGTTCATTTAAATTTATGAGTGTTTATGTTCGTTCGTTTAGTGCTTATCGAGCTTGTTTGCGAACATAATTAACGAATTTTTTTAACTATCAAACAAACACGTTCATGAATATATATATGAACAAACATATTTATAATAAAAGCAATTGTCTATGTAACAAAAATAATGATTATTTATATTTATTAATTTTATAGTCAAATATTAAATTATTTTTATCGAGCTTATTCACAAGTTCAAAATCGAAAACAAATCGAGCTTAACGTCGAGCTTGTTCACAAACTTCAAATGAGGTTGTTCGCGAACATAAATGAGCTGAACGCATTAGTGTTCAAGTTTGTTTATTTAAGAATCAAGTATTTAAAATATTGTCCAAGTTTGTTTGTTTAGTTAATTAAACTATCACAAACGAGCTTTAATCGAACTGAACAATGAGTAGCTCGTCGAACGTTTGGTTCGCTTGCAGCCCTATCATAAACCTTATCATCGAAGAAATGCGTGGCAATGCAGCCACCATTATCACAAAGAAGACATATAAGGTTAACAATATGTGCCGATGAAATAAACCTTAATGCACACATAATTTGTAGTTTTAATTGTGCCAACGATATGCTGTCTTCTAGGATGAGTGGACGATTTCTACCACAAACGTAATTATGTATGAATTCGGCAGTAATTTGCAAGTCTCTGTCATAGTACAACATCAATCTAGGCGTACTACAAGAAGTAGTGGCATATGCTAAGCGCTAGTGCGGATTTTAAGTACTCCAATACATTTCAACTACACAGTGTCATTCAAGTGAGTTGAACTTGCTCCAAATAAATTTTGTGGAGAATAGAATTTTTTATTAAATTAATTTTTATTTTTATTTGAAAATGACTTTCATAATAAAATATTTAAATTAAAGTTATTATTAATTTTGTCGCCTTAGATGGTTTGGTCACATAAAACGGCGGCCTTCCGATTACCCGGTTAGGAGAGTAGAGGTATTAGATTTGACTTATGTTAAGAAAGGTAGGGGCAGACCTAAAAAGACTTGGTTAGAAAATATTAGGAATGACCTTTCTTTATAAGATTTAAGCGAGAATTTGACTTTTTATAGGACACAATGGAGAAAAAGGATTCATGTAGCCGACCCCACGTAGTGGGATAAAGGCTTGATGATGTTGTTGTTGTTGTATTAATTTTGTTATGTAAATTATTATTAAGGATGAATACATTATATATGATATTTTATTTAGAAATTAATAAGATTTGTATTAAGTAATTTATTATGAAGTAAAAAAATTTAGTATAAGATGTTAATTTTATGAATATTCATTTGCATACATTTTTAATTTGAAAAATTTAAACAATTAATTTCAATTTTATTATGATTTAAAAAAAGCAAAATTTAATTAAAATTAATTAATAAATTATATCAGTACTAATTACAAAACTATTGTGCTTTAACAAATTAATATTTAATATTTATTTAAAAAATTGTCATAACTATTAACACTAATTAACTACTCAGAATAAATAATAAAATGGCTCACAAATTATTGAATAATTACAACTTTTAGAATGAATTATATCTGCAATAATGCTTACTATTGCTATCGACAACCATCATTGTTATCGACGATCGGTATCAGAGATCACTGTCATCTCCGGAATACTCGTAATATTTGACTCTACTATTGGGTATATTTGTCTATCTATATTTTTCTATTTATTTATTTTCTTAATATTTTTTAAAATTTAATTTAATGGATTCAAAAGAAACAGGAAATGGAAATTCTGGTTTATTAAGAAACCGAAATTTTGATTTCTGGTTCCTACTTGAACCGTTCTTTGCTTCCGCCAATTCGAACAATTTATTGAGGAATTATTATGAACGCATAATCAATCCGATAAATACAGCTTGCCTTGCATGAAAGAAGAAACACAATCAAGTTGTGCTTCTCGGCCAGAGAGAAAGAGATTGAGTAAGAGCAGTGAGAAGAAGATTTCAAGTCAGAGACTTCAGAAGGTTAGAAGGTATTTTTTCGTGCATTATTTTTACTATTGTTAATTTGAAAAAATTTAGATTAAGAGATTTATTTAGCTCAACTGTCTGGATTTTAGAAATATTAGAATAGTTGTGTACTAAAAAAATAGGCTTTCGCAGCACTTTTTCAACCCTACAGCAGCGGTTTTAACACCTATAATTTAATTTGCAGCGGTTTCAGAACCGCTGCATATCCGCTGTATTTGTTATCGCTCTAAACGGCTTCCGCAGCGCTATTAAAATCGCTACCATAGGGATAGCTTTCACAGCAGTTATTTTAGCAGGGGTAATAACCGCTACAAGTTTCTGGGATTGGATCTTTAGCAGTGGTAATAACCGCTGCTAATTTAAAGAAATAAGAAGAAAAATGAGAATAAGTGGGAAAAGAATATGAAGAAGAAAAATGAGATGAAGAAGAGGAAGGAGAGAAAGAGATTTACAGTGAGGTACGGCCGGCCGGCTGAGATTCGCCTGAGGAGGAGCTGCGCTGCCCGACGTCGCCTGAAAAGAAGAGCCGCGCGTCGCTTGCTTTCGCCGTTCGGTCGGGTTGCATTTGCGGGAGACGAAAAAGAAATAGAGAGGAATTAGGGATTCGCCGATTCGGGTTATTTAAGAGCTGGACGCAATTTTTTTTTTTTTGTATTAATTTGACCGGTTAAAACCAGTGCCAAAGAGTTGTTTTGCCAGCGGTTTCAAAACTGATAGAAAAAAATGATGCGAAAACTGCTATTTTTTGGTAGTGAGCTAGTAGTGATCGTCAACAGTGATGTCTGAAAAAAGCAAGAGAATTCTCTCCATAGCCCTCCTTCTCGTCTTTCCTTCTTATGTGAAGAATGAGAGCCTATTTATAAATTTTTGGGAATGACATCCTTTGTAAATATGATGAAAATCTATGACGGATTCGGAGTGCTTTATCAAACGATCCATATTGATTCTTTTGCTCATAGATCTTTCATCAAGCATTGAATAATCTTACACCTTATGAGACTTATGTCTTCTAAGGTTTTAAATATAGATATATCTTTTGAGGCTTTTCTCTTATGATGTTTATGTACACATGTTCCTTCTGAGCATTTGTCTTTAAAGGTTTTTGGATAATCCTGAATCTTTTAAGGCTATTAACCTTTTAAAATTTTTTGTACATGTACCTTTTGAAGCTTTTAGACTTCTAACATTTTTTATATACATATACCTTATGAGGTGTATTCCTTATGAGATTTTTTGATATTCATATATCATATGATGGTTATTGTCATAATTAACTTGACCTTATATGACCTAATACCATATAGATCATTAGGGGTATCAATTTCAGGTCATGGGTCAGGTTCGGATCAAATCCGAAACTAACCCGGCACTATTCTTGTTAACCCGAACCCGACCCACTTCGGATTCAAGCCAACCCAACCCAACATAGATTTATGAGATTTCGCTGAAGCAGCACACGGAGATAGTGACTTCCCATTGCTGGTCATTACTTATGATCGTTGACCGGCCGTCGAATGGACCGCGAGACAGTTTGACCCTGGCAAGCATCGACGCCGAACCAGTGCCGCGGTGCATGGAGTGGGATAGTGAGAATGGAGGACGATGGACCCGAACTGGCAACCTTACGAGGATATGAGCGTGAAACTAATGCGACTTGTGAGTAAGAGATCGGATCGATGATGGTTAGTAGACGTGATGGTTGACGCGGAAGCCGGAAGGCACAAACACGATGGCTGATGCAGATCGCTCAGACGCGAATGGCTAGCAGACGCAACGACTGACACGACATCTCTTTAAGTGGATGGATGGACAAAGAGCAAGAAATGCTCGGTCCGAGTTAAACCAGATTGATTTTGGGTTTTTGGGTCAACTCAAACTTGACCCATTTTTGCAAAGGGGTCAAAATTTCTAACCTTAACCCTAACTGGTTCAGGTTTTGATTGACCCGACCCTGAAATTTTTGGGTCATGTCCAAAATTGACGTACACCCCAATAGATCATACCATGTCCTATTCTAACAAGGAACATAAACTCACCTCAATAACCAGTTGTACAAATGTTGAGAAAACTAAACTTTCAATTTATATAACTTGTAGAGCCACTGCTTAATACAATATAAAGTGGAAGACTAAACCTCAAAAAAAAATTTCTATTAAATCATCTAAATACATATACAATTGACGATTTATCTACAACATGGCTTGGCAACTAAAAGAGAAATAAAATAAATCCAAGTATGCAAAAAGAATCAAACTAATCAAAATATACCTACAACACAGATCAGAGATTGCTAATAAACTACTCAGCTCTCTCCTTACTCTTTTCCTGACATAAACAATTGAAGCAAATGTATGAGTAAGTTAACACGGCTCAATAGGCTATCAGAGCCTAAAATGAAATTAATAGCTTAAATCAAAAGAACTCATGAAAATACCAAGGTTGTGAAAACCGAACCGGACAACGAACCGGAAGAATTAGTGGTTCATGGTTCGACCGGGTGAACCGGGGTCGAACCGGATGACGTAATAAATAATAATATAATTAAAAGTAATAAAATTAACATAATAATAATGACAATTTATTCATAAAAATTTTTTAATTCTAAGAATTTTTAGACTAATAAATAAATAAAATTCATACATATATAATATATTACAAAATTTTAAAATTAAATATAAATAATTATTATATTTATGTTATATATTTAAATATAAATAATTACTAATTTTAAATTTAAATATAAACATCTTCAATTTTCAATTTTAATTTATATTTAATAAAAATTTAGTTTATATACAAATATATATTTGATATAAATAATTGCTTTATGTTATATATTTAAGCATAATTTACATATATGAATTATATATAAATTTTATATTATAAAACTATATTTATAAAGTCATACAATATTATTTTTTAAGATTTTGGTTTTTTTATCATTTAATTTTGCGTTTAAAAATGTTTTAGAAATTTAAAAATGACAAATAATTATTTTTATTTGAATAATTATAAAAATATAATTAATAATAAATTTAAGAAGTTTTAAAATTATTATGATGATTTTTTATTTAAATATTCTACAAAAAAAATTTCCAACAAGTTCTCATTCAAACAAGTCTTATGCACAAATCATTGAATGTTGAAACAAAAAATAACTAGATGTTTAGTCTCACATCACTTAGAAGTTATAAGTTGTGTTGTTTATATACCTTTCCTTGTACCCATGGTGTTAGAGCTTTCATGGTATTATGGCATCATGTGAGCTAGATTATTTATATTTAATTTAATATAAAATATAATAAAATTTTGAATCTTATTATTAAATAAAATATATTATATTTAAATTAATTTAATATTAATTAAACATTTTATATAAAAATAAAATATTTAAATATATTATTGGTTGAACCGGCCGGTTTTTAAAAAACGGGCCGGTTCAACCGGCGGTTCAAACCGGTTTTGGCCGGTTCGTTGTTAGACCGATTCTTAGGGAGGACCGAACCGGTTGTTAGACCGGTTCACGGTTGAACCGATCGAACCGGCTGGTCCGGTCCGGTTTTCAAAACAATGGAAAATACTATGCTGTAATAATAACTGAAGTACCTTACAAAATTGAAACATATATTGAGGCGGAATGCATTTAAATAATGGTTGAAATTGTACATAAAGGATAAACAAATGTCTTATAACAAAATATCAAAATAGCCCTCAAGCTCAAATTTCTAGAATATACAACAAAAATTACATCCCTTCTTATATATCTGAATCCTCCTTCACATCAATATTTGAATACATAATATAGTGTAAATAGCACATAACAAAATTTATAATTTGCCCATGTCACCTTAATCTAAATACAAAGCATATTGCACATAACACATGCATATGAAACACTCAAAAATGAGCAAAAGAGTTCAAATGCAAAAATTTAGCAGGTTACTTGATGCCAAGTTGGGTAAAACTAGTTTGAATAGAACTCTAAATATTTATGCTTTCTAAAATTTTAGGTGTACATCTACCTTTTGAGGCTTTTGATGTATGTAATTTTATATACACATGCTCCTTCTAAGGCATTTTTCTTTATATATTTTTTAAATAACCCTAAACCTTTTGAGATTTTTGAATAAGTAGAGACATTGTCAACCACTTGCTCTCATGGAGTCTTTTTAATAAAGACCTTGTTCACTACTAACTTCCCTTTGAGGCTGCCTCATAGACATGTCATCCTGGGTTATGAGTAGAGACCTTGTCTACCAATTGCTCTCATAAGGTCTTTTTAGTGAGGACTTTGTCCACTACTAGCTTTCCTTCGATGCTATCTCATGGGCATACCTTCATGGAATTCTTATTATATGCGGTTTTATTTATATAAAATTTCATTAATAATTCAAATTAAACTTACTTGAAAGATACATGATAACTTAAAAATTCTGAAGATTTTGGATCCTTCGATTAATTTCAAATATGAAGTGCATTAATGATCATGTCAACATTAAATAAGCATGGGCTTGTTGGATTCATCTCGTCGAGGCGCTCAATTCGACTATAAACATATCATATTTGGATATTATTTGGTTACACAATGAATGCTTTGAAGCTTTCAAATATGCTTCAGTCCCTTGATTCAAGCCCATTTGGGCTCAAATTGGACTAATTTTAGTGTCATTGGATTCGCCTTGTAGAGACATTCAGTTTGACTATAAGGGTGCTGAGATTAGAGTTTGGATGGTCCCAAATTTAATTTTTCAACTTTTCGAGATTTCTGCTTGATCAAGATAATTTTTGATGATGCGTCAAACATAAATTCATAGAAAGAGAAAAAAATTATAACTAAAATTATCATGTGACATATAGATTATGTTCATTGTTGAAATATTATACATTTTGTCAATATATATACAAATTTATTTCAAACAGGGTTTTATAGTAATTATTTTATAAATCACAATTTTTTTTTTGTTAAAAAAAATTCTCTATATATAAAAAAATGCTTGATAATATAACTACCCATTTAAGGCAGAGAGATGATTAAAAAAAAAATCTTCTTTTTTTGAACAATTTATCAATCTAAAACTTTACTAACTGATTTAAAATGAATAGCATGTCATGATTTGCTTTTATGAAAACGAGAGGTTACATGAGCATCATCTTCCATTACATACAAAATAATTAGGCTTTCTAATCATTACATTTGGTAATATGTGCCATGAATCCATATGATCATATATAGCTTTGATTTATTTGTAATATGTGCCATGTTTTAGGATATCATTAATTGGATATTTGACAAAAAATAAGTGTGTTGAAGAATATATATTGATAAAACAAACATATGATATTTTTCACTTCTTTTTAAGATAAAACTCATGGCAGAGCCTACACGTTAATTAAAAAAGGGATTACATGCATGATCCTTAAGGGGGACCTTCAACTCGCTAATGCTCCAAAGAGCTACAAACAAAGTAAAAAATAAAATCAAAGAGCCAAAAGTCCCCACTAATAAAATTTACATGATAACCTAATAACTATCTAGGATGGTCAGTAGCCATCACGCAAAAGAAAAGATAAAAATAAAAAAATAAGCACAATTTTTCTGCAAAACTGATGAGCCATTGAACCAAAACCAAGAGCCAAAGCACCTGCAACACATGAAGGCTGCAAAACAAAACATTGACTAAAATAATATAGAAATAGTAGATGATTAGAATGTCAAATTGCATATAATTAATAACCATAATAATCACTATCAGAAACCAATAAGAAATGAAATAAGATTGTCGTTAAAGCTCGTGAGTTGTAGAGGTTGGAAGTGACGAAATAAAATTGATATGAAAATTTAAATTGTAATGCATTTGAATAAAAATAGTTTTTTGCTCAATTGTTTGGTTGATAAGAAATTAAAAGGAAAAGTAAAATTTATTGCAATCTAGAAATTTATAATGATTTACATCTTCGGCTCATTTATCAATTTAGTTTAGATTAATTAAGATAAAAGGCTCTGATCTCATTGGGGGAGAAATATAAATAACTTTTATAATTATAATATAAATAAGTAATTAATAAAGAATATGAATTTTTATGGTTTTGTTATTATAAGAAAGTCAACATAATTATTACAATGCATTAAATCATTAAAGAAATATTAAAAAAAACTTTTAAAAAATATATATATATTTAGTAATATTTATAATACTCATTAATTTTATATTTTATCATAATTTTATTAATATTTTTAATTTCAAAATATTAACTCCATGCAAATGCAATCATAGTATGTTAATATGATGGGCTATAAGATTTCATGCATTTCAAGTTTTAAATTATATTTCTTCAATGATGATGAATTCAATTATAAATTTTTTTATTTTATATATAATAAGCTTATTAATCATAGATAAATTGCTTAAATAAATGTCTTGAAATAATTATACTTCGAACACATCAACAATTGCATGTAATAATTTAGTTGATTGTACGTTCTTATGGTTAATTTATAGGTTAAGCTACTTTTGATAGATATATTTGATATGGAAGGGTAAAAAACAAGAGAATACCAAAGAAAAGCTAAAGCTAATAATATTGCTAGAAAAAAGAAAACAATTTTCTTATCTTCAAATTGATTGTTTACCATCATCGTCACATAATAAGATTGAGCTTACTTATTTGCGATTTTAATAGCATAAAAACTATAAGGCTATCAATATTCTATAAAACTATCTATGATATGTCATTCAATAATTGGACAGAATATCACTAGATGTGAGAGAAAATTTGTAGCTTTTTAGGTTTCGTTTGGGACGGCTTTCTTCTTGTTTTCTAAAACAGCTTTCTAATACAAAAATTTTTTGAATTTGAAAATTTTGAACAAAAAAGTCGTTTTAAAAAGCAATACGAAAGCTATCCCAAACGAAGTCTTAGACAAGATTGTATTATTGTGGTTTCCTTTATTGTTTATACTCAAACTTTATAGTGTGCTTATTATGGCCATTCCATTAAATATTTTTATTTTTGCTAATTTTAACATAAACCTATTGGAAATTATGATCCCAATAAACAATCTTAAGAAATACTTATTCAATATATTATGGCTTTGAATGTTAGTAAGTTGCATAAGGTAATTTTATGTAAAATGATTTTTTTTATGCCCATTTATTTTGTATTGGATGTTTATTTCTTGTTTATAATCTTTCTTAGAGCCATGTTGGTGCAGTGGATGGCCACATATTAAAATTTCTATGTAGGAAGCTTGGTATGCCATTTTTTACTTATACCATTAATAATTTCATGGGCATTTTATGGGGCATAGTTTATGCTAATTATTAATCATAAAATTGTGTAGTTTTAATTAAAAGTCTGTTATATTATACTTTGATAAAATTCACTATAGGAAATTAGCAGTTTGCGCCAGATTTACTGCAGGCTTTACGGTGGATTTTTTTTATCGAAAATAATGACGAATTTATGATGGAAATTTTTGACGAATTTTTTATGACGGATTTGTAGAGAATTCCATCGTCCGCCGCAAAAAAAAATTAATACAATTAAATAATTAACTAACTAACTAATTTAATAACTACTGTAAATTTAATTAATTTAATTAGGTTAAGTAATTTAACTTAACTAAATAACTAATTATATTACAAGACCACATTTAAATTTAAATTAAGTTTAAATTAGTTCATCATGTTAAGTTTAAATTAACTAATTAATTAAAGTAAATTAACAAATTAATTAATTAAGAAGCTAAATTTGTGAGGAATTTAACTTATATTGCGGCAGATTTTCTTACCGAAAATGATTCGAGTTGTGGTTGTAATATCTATATCTATATCAATACTACTATATAAAAGTGGCTTGGGATTCCACTCTTAGTAGATCCTAATCGTTCATTTGTAAATTTTAAAATAATCTGAAACGTTCATTTATGTCTATTCAAATTCTTTATGATAATGTACCTGCCACGTCAGCCACGTCAGCCTTTTGTCTGAGTCTTTATTTCTTGTTCTTGTATTTACGTTATGTCCCTCTCTATAAATACCGTGTAATAGGAGTCCTGTATAAGGCTTTTCACTTTAATTCCATTTACAGCTTTCGTCTTGTTTCTTGGTTCCATCATCATGGTATCAGAGCCACATCGGGCTTAGGTATCTCCGGTCATCTTCTTCATGGCCGATCAAGCCTCCACTACCTCAAATCAAAATACCTCAATCATCTCTGCTTCGCTTGAGGATTTCGTTGTTCCCAACCCTCTCAAGTTTCTTATCTCTAATCTCAAGAACCTTGTTCCCACCCTTCTCACCAACGACAACTATTCCATATGGCGTCTTCAAATGCTTCAGCATTTCACAGCCAACGGATTCAGCGGGCACCTCACGGGCATCTCTACCTGTCCACCGGCTTCATCAGAAAACGACCACAAACTTTGGAAGCTTATTGACCGAAATCTCATTTCGGCACTTCTTTCTACTATATCTGCATCGGTAATCCCTTATGTCATAAATCTCACTACCTCTCACGAAATTTGGCTGGCCCTCGAAACCAGGTTGCAACCAACAAATCGCTCTCGAGTTATCCAACTCAAGAACGAACTTCATCAAATTCAGATGAAAGACAAATCTATGCAACAATATCTGACTCAAATCAAGAACCTCGTCGACAACATTGCGGCAGCGGGATCAACACTTGACACCGAAGATATTATTCTCTATATACTGAACGGTCTTCCCTCCAGTTACAACTCATTTAAAACGGCTATAAGAACCTCATTGAATCCTATTTCTCTAGATGTTCTTTATTCACTGCTATGCAGCGAAGAAATAAACATCAAACAAGAACAGTCACGAGAAATGCAGTCAGTATCGGAGAACATGGCTCTCCTCACCGTTCGTAACAAATATTCTCGAGGTCGATTTAATCGATCTCAACAGCGGCAGCAAACTTTGCGCCCCAATGTCAGCAACAACAATCAAACTACAAGAAACAACGCTTCCCAACCACGACCTGTTTGCCAAATCTGTGGGAAAACCGGTCACACAGCCTTAAACTGTTGGCACAGAACCAACCTTCAGTACGCTCCATCATCCTCTACAGCACACAGAGCATTACTCTCACACCAGCAAGGCCCGTCGACCACCAGCGATTGGATTCTCGATTCCGGGGCTTCAGCCCATCTAACCCACGATGCTTCAAGCATGAGCAGCGTCAATCCCTACAGCGGTCTTGATTCCGTCTCAACTGCTAACGGCAGCAACTTATCCATCCAGAATACCGGTCAAGGACTTCTCCCGCTTCCGGATTCGGCTCGTAAGCTTATTCTTCGAGATATCCTACATGTTCCCTCTATTACTCACAATTTATTATCTATTTCAAAGCTTACTGCTGATAACAAGATCAAAATTCTTTTTGACGCTAACGGTTTTATTATTAAGGACACACAGAACAATCAACCACTTCTTCTTGGACACAACCATGACGGGTTGTACCGGATTCAGAAGGCATCACCTATCAAGAATTCTGCATTTCAAGCTCAGCACAAACCAAGTTTCACCTGGCACGAGCGGTTGGGCCATCCAAATTCAAGACTGCTCTCAACTTTAGCAAAATTTCTTCCCAATTTTCGAAATTCACTCAATAACTGTGATATTTGCATTTCTTGTCATGTTTCTAAAAGTCATAGATTACCTTTCTTTAGTAGCAATTCGTATTGTACTAAACCGTTTCAAATAATCCATTCGGATGTTTGGGGACCTTCACCTATCCCCTCATTCAATGGTTATCGATACTACGTAATTTTCATAGACGAATTTACTCCTTATTCGTGGCTATACTTGATGACTACTAAAGCAGAAACTTTTACTAAATTTCAGCATTTTTACAATCTTGTTTTAAATAATTTTCATAGCAGTATACAAACGCTACATTCGGATAATGGTGGCGAATTCTTAAGCAACCAATTCACTGAGTTTCTCCTCAATAAAGGTATAAACCGGCAGTTAAGTTGCCCACATACCCCGGAGCAAAACGGTATGTCTGAAAGGAAGCATAGGCACTTACTTGAAATTACCAGAACTCTTATGCATGCCGCAGGTTAACCTACAAATTTTTGGGCTGAATCCTTGTCCACAGCACATTATCTTATTAACAGGTTACCTTCCGCTGCCACTATTCCTCACAGCCCTTACTACAGCCTCTACGGGAAACATCCCTCGTACATGCATCTCCGCACGTTTGGCTGTTTGTGCTTTCCTTGGCTCAAGCCTTACGCTCCTCATAAGCTCGCTCCTCGTTCTCAAGAATGCGTGTTTATAGGCTACTCCACACAGCATAAAGGTTATCGATGCTTTAACATTAAAACCAATCGTGTCCACATTTCTCGCCACGTAATTTTTCATGAAAACATTTTTCCTTTAAAAAATCCGTTAGCTAAACCTCCCTCTCCTACACCCGAATTTCCTTCTTCACCTCTTCTGCTAATCCCTGTCTCAGCTACGAATTCTCCACCCACTCACATTCCTGCCAGCTCTATGATCACCAATCAGCATATTGATCCCGAGCCTATGACTCAACCACCTGCTACCACATCCCCGCTCGCACCCTCCACCAATTCCAGTGGCCAACAGCTGCAACAACGGCAACATCATATGCAAACGAGATTCAAGTCCGGAATCACCAAACCCAGGAAAGTTTTCGATCTCTCAGCTGTATGTCAAACGGAATCTACACCAACCTCGTTTCATCAAGCCAATAAAAGTGAAAATTGGAAAGCAGCTATGGCTAAGGAATACGATGCTCTTCAGAAACAAAATACTTGGTCTTTAGTTCCCCCCCCCCCCCCCCCCCCCCCCCGCCTAATACGCCTATCCTCGGATGTCGATGGACGTACCGCATCAAGAAAAATTCTAATGGTCAAATCTGTCAGTATAAAGCGCGTCTAGTGGCACAAGGATGCACTCAAGAGTATGGCATCAATTACACTGATACATTCAGTCCGGTGGTTAAAATGACAACTATTCGGGTGCTGCTCACACTCGCTCTCCACAAAAATTGGCCAATTCTTCAACTCGACGTTTCCAACGCTTTTCTACACGGAGATCTTCTAGACAACATTTACATGCGACAACCACCCGGATTTACCGATTCCAACAATCCTAAGCATGTGTGTAAACTTCAAAAATCCATATATGGTCTCAAGCAATCTCCTCGACTTTGGTTTACCAAAATTACTACGTTCTTACAAAATTTCGGTTTTTCGTTTAGTAAAGCCGACCCCTCTATGCTCATTTATTCCAAAAACAAAATTACCTTATTTGTGCTGATTTACGTTGACGATATCTTGGTAACAGGCAATAACAAACCGGTCATTGACCAACTGTTAAAACATCTCAACACTAATTTTAGTCTAAAGCAACTTGGAGACATTTCTTTGTTTTAGGAATACAGGTTTCTCGCACATCCAGGGGTTACTTCCTCAATCAACAACAGTACGCTCAACAACTGCTTCTCTCGGCTGGATTCGCTACATGCAAATCTGCTTCCACGCCTATGTCTCTGAAAAGGTCATCCGCAGCTGTGCAAACCACTCCCTTCCCAGATCCACATTTATACCGGAAACTTGCAGGTTCGCTTCAATACTTGTCTATAACCCGACCTGATATTGCATTCACTACTAACTATATTTGTCAACGCATGCATCAACCAACAACCAACGACTTCCAAGTACTCAAAAGATTACTTCGGTACATTCAAGGCACAACTCATCTCGGAATTCCAATAGAACGCGGCGATCTTACACTCCGGACATTTGCGGATGCAGACTGGGCGGCTGATAGTTCCGATCGGCGATCAATTTCAGGACATTGCACCTTCCTAGGCTCCACCATCATATCATGGTCTGCAAAAAAACAGGCAACTGTAGCTAAATCTTCAACCGAGGCGGAATATCGCTCCGTCTCCGCCGCCACTTCAGAAGTTCTATGGCTCAGACGGCTTTTAGCCGAACTTTCCATTCCTCAGATTTCTCCGACAACCATTTTTTGTGATAACACCTCTGCTATCGCTTTGGCTCACAACCCCGTTTTTCACGCCAGAACAAAGCATATAGAGATCGATTATCATTTCATCAGCAATCACATTAAGGCAGGCGAACTTAACATTTCTCACGTCAGTTCGATCGACCAAGTCGCTGACATTTTAACCAAACCTCTGCCTGAAGATCGATTCAATTTACTTCGCATCAAACTAACCATCCGCTCTAAAGATGCTTAGTTTGAGGGGGCATGATAATGTACCTGCCACGTCAGCCACGTCAGCCTTTTGTCTGAGTCTTTATTTCTTGTTCTTGTATTTACGTTATGTCCCTCTCTATAAATACCGTGTAATAGGAGTCCTGTATAAGGCTTTTCACTTTAATTCCATTTACAGCTTTCGTCTTGTTTCTTGGTTCCATCATCACTTTATTTATAACACACTCCATTAATTTCTACTCTCTATTCTCATGCGCCAATTAAATTCAATTAATTATAATTTCTCTTCATATCTCAGATGCTTAATTAAAAAGTCTTAATTAATTGTAACGTAACAATTAATGACATATAAAAGTTTTGAGCCAAATATTTAATTCATTACCTGTGGTAATTATTATTTAAATATATATTTTATATCAAATGATATTAATGTTTTAATATTAACATTAATATTAAAACATTTATCTTAAGTTAATGATCGTTTAAATTATATTACATATTAATTTATGAACATAAAACTTGTATTAAAGCAAGCAGAAGACGAATGGGTTTTTTCACTTATTTCTTTGGATTCACATGAAGAGTTACATGTGGTTTATTGTAACCCTCAATCTATCATGACCCTTCGTCTTCCTCACACATTACTTAGTATTATCTTCCTTCGCATTCCATAGTATTCCATTAGAACCAGCCCACCCCGCAGCCCTCGGTCCCAACCCTTCTCCCTCTCACATTTGAAAAAAGGTCGTCACCTGCTTGCCCTCGCCTCCCCTCCGGCTTTAGTATTGAAAGATTGAGTTGCTAACGAAGCTTCTTTGACTTCTTCGCGTGCTTCGACTCCAGCTTGGCATGCTTTGCCTGAAGAATATCTTGCTTCGAAGGCTCCCGGAAGGCAAGGGTAGCATTGGGGTTGAGCACGTGCTTTTTTGTGCTGATAGTTAAGGAGGAGGAGGAAATCCTTCAGTTGGAAACGAGCAAGAAATCGCAAGCATCTACCGGAGGTCTTCTTCTGGTCGTAATTCTTACTTGGATTACGGCTTGTTGATGCCGATTAAGCCGACCCCAAACTCTTCCATACGTTTGATGTCTGCATCTGGTAGCAGATTTTGACAGTAAAATCTTTTTACATTTTCATGATTGTGGTTGATTATAATCTTCTGATTTGTTTTTTGAGGGGTCTTATGTTTTTGGAGAAAACTTTTGGTACCGGTCAGCAATTTATTCACATTTATTAGTCTATTAGGATAGAAAATATTGTTTCAGATTTAGTAAATTTGGGATAAAAGTAAAAACTGCTTCAACTTTTGTTTACTTTTAGTAATTTGTTTGATTATTCATTTTTGGATCTAAAAAAATTTTAATGTGAGAAATTTTTTCTTACTTTAATGATTTGTGCCCCACTTGAAAAAAATCGCTCCGCCCCTGGTGGTGCTTGCCTACTGATGAAACTTTCATACGGTCATTTGGCTCCAGTCATTTTCATCTTTCTTATGCAATGGATGGACTGTGTCTCGACTTGCATGCTTCCCAGTTATCTACGACTTCTTCAAATACTTGTATGCAAGCTTGTTCTTCTATTTTATCATTTAATATTGCTTCTTTTATTTATTTTCCAAATTTTCAAGAATGATAACAAAATGTTTCTTCATGGGTTTTTGCTTCTTTGCTCTTATTTTGTTTGTTGTGCTTCAAATAATTAATCTCATCACCATTGGATATGCATATTTCACCATCAAAATTGCCTTTAAAGAAATTTCTGTAAGATAGTAAAATTTTATTATAGATGAGATGTTCTTTTGTGAATGAACTAAGATAAATTTGTTATCTCTTTTATTATTTTAGATTACTATGACATATTTATAATGATATTTTTGAGCTTTTATTCTAAATATGAATTGATTATTTTTATGATAATATTTGTTATATAGAGAAAACATATGTATTTTTTAGTATGAAAAATTATATTAATATATTTTCTCTATTATGATTTTAATAAAAATATGTTATTCTTCATTAATATAATTAATAACTATTATTACGTACTAACAGTGATAAACTTGATACTTTTTAAGAATAATAATATATTTAAAATACTATTAAATAAATTTTTACTTTTTATTCTTTATTCACGTGCATTTAATGCACGTGCAAATGAACTAGTATAATAATAAGTTGGTAACGTTTTTTTTTTTTTTTTTGGTTTTATATTTGTTCTCCTTTTTCCATGGCTTATTCAATGCGACAAAGGTTTTTGTTTTTGTGCACTCCTACTTTAGTAAAAATTTGGGAGCTCTTCTTTGATTTTATGATTCCAATTTACACATTCCAATTGGCTTTCCTCGAATAATTTCAGGGTGATCATTTTTTTTTTCTACTCTGCGAATGATGAGGTATAAGTAACATGTAAAGAATTGGATTTCTGATAAGTCCTCGAAAAATTATCTTTATCGGGCACTAATTATATCGAGGCAAAATCAAGTTGGAAACTTCTGAAATTAAAATTTGGACCATCCGAACTTTGATTCCGGCAAACTTATAATCGAACTGAACGTCTCTAAAAAACGAACCCAACGACACCAAATTCGACTCAATCCAAGCCCAAATGGGTCAGAATTGAGGACTCGAAGCACTGTTGGAAAGTTCGAACCACAATTTGGGTTACTAAACGGTTTCCAAACATGACGTGCTTATAGTCGAATCGAGCGGCTCGATGAGACAAATCCAACGAACCCAAGATCACTGAATTCTAACATCACTAAGACATTCAAATGTCCATCAAACAGTCAACAATCAAGGGATTCAACATCGGTCGTCCATCCAAGCTACTCCTAATATGCCCTTGATGTCTCACCTATTTACGAGTCATGCCACTCTAGGAAATCTATAAATAGACCTCTCCTACCTCTTGAAAGGGAGGCTCTAAGCAAGAGATCAAGAGAGAGATCTGAGATCGCTTTTGCCTCCTCGACCACCGCCTGGAGTTCCGTCGAACCACAGCTTGAGGCCCTCAGCTCCGCCGGACCACCACTTGAGACCTTCAGGTCCACCGGACCTCCACTTGAGGCCTTGAGTTTCGCCGGACTACCACTTGACTTAAAATAAATTATGAAATCCACCAGAAATAAATCCGTTGGAAAATACGCTGTAAAAGCCGACGAAAAATCTATCAGTTATATTTTATTGAAATCTATCAAAAATCTGCCATAAAAAATTATAGGTAATGACTGATTTTTCTATAATGATAGGTGAATGAAGAAAAGTATATTTGTGAAGATTTTTGTATGGATTTGCAAACAAAGATTATATAAGTCTATATTATTATTATTTCTAAACTCAGCACACTATGTTTTAGTTGCATTAACGGGACAAAATTAATTCCTCTTATATGTATAATGTTTTTTTTTTTAATATGTCCAAAATATTCTTGTTAGGCACCTATAAACATAGATTCTTAATTCTTATGCATCATCCTAATGATAAAGTTTTATGTTCATATGATTATTTTTATTTTTTAAATTTTTATTCAATATGTGCATTTACACTAGCCAATTGAAAGAGTAGCCATAGATCTCTTTTTGCACAGTTAGAGGCAACAGCAGACAAAAAGTTTTTAAGGTCATATATATATGTTCATTGTTTCATCTACTACATATATAATAAAATTGAATAACACATCACCTTATAATTGAAATATGCCTATCACTACAAGAAAGTTACATTTTTTAGGCTAAAAAAATCCGACCCAAAATAAGAAAAATGCGTCGCAAAATACAATTTGCGGCAGAATATAATTCAACGCAGAAAGTGGCATCGCAAAATTATTTGCGGCATAAAAATTTTCGCAAGAAATATTTCCTAAGGATTTGCGGTGGAATTTCAAAAAAAAAAAAAATTTCTGGGCGGCCTACTCGTTGCCCATGCCTGACCGGATTGCCTTCGCCTTATCCTGCCTGATCGACCTGCCCGAAATTCGAACCAGCACCACTCTTAAACCAACTCTCTTCTCCACTCGGCCGCAGAGACAAAACACGGCCAAAAGCTAGTACTTTTTATGAATTATGATGCTAGCGTGCACTGCTCCGCATTTTTATTTTTTATTTGTTTCGTTGCGCGGTATACTTCTACATTCCCCCAACAATTTATTATTGTACATGTTGATATTAATAATAATTGAAATTATTTTAGACTAAATATACATCTTGATTCTCTTATATTTTATTGAATGCAGAGGTCAAATTTAATTGTCTGTTGAGTTTTATAAGCTCATTATATGATTTTGATTACATGTGTAAGAAAAGTTAGAATCATACATATTTATTGCTAGATTTTATGAAAAAACACTAAAAAAAATCAAATTCCGTTATAAATAGCAAATATTACGGTTATTAAATAAGAATACAACAATAACAACATCAAGCCTTTATTCCACTGCATATGGTCGGCTACATAAATCCTTTTCATCCATTGAGTCTTTGTTAAGAGTCAAATTCTCATTTAAATATCATAAACATGTTATGATTATTTAATAAATTTTTTGTTGATTGTCGACTATCCAATGAAACCTTTCATTTTTTTCATCTAGGACTTTGGACCTGACAATGATAGTGTTGATTATTAAATAAGAATAAAATAAATAAATAAATAATTTATTATCCTCGCATTTCCCCGCTAAAAATAGCATAAAATATTATTAAACTAATATATTAAGTTTAATAAGCTTCTATATATGGAAATTGTTGTGCGTGTTTCTCTCCGCCGCTAATTGCTCTGAACCTTTCATTTTCTCTCCTAATTCCCTCCGCACCGTCGGCTCTCAAATGCTCTGCAAACCATTCAAAACCACCCTTTAAGCTATAAATGGCGTCCACACAACCAAAAGTGAAAAGCTTCAGAACATAAATACGGCCCGAGAAAAAAAAAACAAAGGAAATCGACATGGCATCGTCATCACCAAAGAAATCGGGGGTAAAATCCACTCGCCGGACCTCCAGCGGCCGCATGTTGAGCTCCTCCCACAGCGACATTGAATCCGGCGGTCCGGAGCTCACCTCCACGTCCTCCGGCGGGCCCAATGACTTCATGAGCTACACCGTACTCATGCCTCCCACCCCCGACAACCAGCCGTACACCGCCGTCGGCAGCTCCAGCACCAAGTCTGAAGACCTCCCTCCTCCACCGCCTACCAATGCAGCCAAGCGAACGAATCAGCGTGGCGGTGGTGCTAGAAAGCAAGACGACGGCGGGAGAGGAGGAGATTCTGCTGCCAAGATGGACCGACGTTTATCTTTATTGAAGAGTCAGAATAAGTCGATGCTTCTCCGGAGCCAAACGGGCGATTTTGATCACAACAGGTGGCTTTTTGAGTCAAAGGGAACGTACGGTATTGGCAACGCCTTTTTGTCGCCGGACGGCGGCTATGATGATGCCGGCGGCAGCATGAATTTGTCGGATTTCATGGATAAGCCATGGAAGCCCCTCACAAGAAAAGTCCGAGTACCAGCCGTAATTCTAAGCCCATACAGGTATTTAAAGTCAAAGAAGGTTTAAATGATTAAATTTATGCTACATTTAAAAATATTTAAGTTCAACTCATCTCTCTGTATAAATTTTTTTCATGTAAGGTCTAACGGTAACTAAATTCAAACAGGTTGTTGGTGTTGGGCCGTCTGGTTTGTCTAATCGGCTTCCTAATCTGGAGAATAACAAATGCAAACACAGATGCTTTATGGCTATGGGGATTATCCACCGCCTGCGAGATCTGGTTTGCTTTCTCCTGGCTCCTCGACATCCTCACAAAGATCAACCCCATCAACCGCGCAGCCGACCTTGCCGCACTCCAGGAGAAATTCGAGTCTCCCTCGCCGTCGAACCCAATGGGCCTCTCCGACCTCCCCGGAATCGATGTGTTCATCTCCACCGCCGATCCGGAGAAAGAGCCCCCTCTCGTCACTGCCAACACCATCCTCTCCGTCCTCGCCACAGAGTACCCTGTTGATAAACTCGCCATCTATGTCTCCGACGACGGCGCTGCCCTCCTCACCTTTGAAGCCATGGCGGAAGCCGCCTCCTTCGCCGAAATCTGGGTGCCCTTCTGCCGCAAACACTGTGTCGAGCCTCGCAACCCTGAGGCCTATTTCAACCTCAAACTGGATCCAACCAAAAACAAAAAGCAAACAGATTTCGTGAAGGATAGGCGCTGGATCAAGCGCGAATACGACGAATTCAAGGTCCGGATCAACGGTCTTCCTGAATCCATCCGAAAGCGCTCCAAAACCCTAAACTCCAAAGAACAGAAGAAAGCCGTAAACCTCGCGAAAGAAAATGGAGAAGATCCCGCCGCAGCAAAATCCAACATTCCAATAGCGACATGGATGGCCGACGGTACCCACTGGCCCGGTACCTGGAGATCCCCTTCCCCTGACCACTCCAACAAAGACCACGCCGGCATTCTTCAAATCATGATCAAAGCACCAGACCACAGCCCTGTCTACGGCAACACCGGCGACCATCATTTCATCGAATTCACCTCCGTCGACATTCGGGTTCCAATGCTCGTCTACGTCTCCCGTGAGAAACGCCATGGCTACGACCATAATAAAAAAGCCGGCGCAATGAACGCTCTTGTGCGCGCATCTGCCATCCTCTCCAACGGCCCTTTCATCCTCAACTTCGACTGTGATCATTACATATACAATTCGCTCGCCATTCGCGAAGGTATGTGTTACATGATGGATCGAGGCGGCGACCGAATTTGCTACATTCAATATCCCCAACGATTCGAGGGAATCGATCCGTCCGACCGTTATGCGAACCACAACACAGTTTTCTTCGACGGGAACATGCGCGCATTGGATGGATTACAGGGTCCAATGTATGTCGGAACTGGATGCTTATTCCGGCGATATGCGCTCTACGGTTTCTGTCCACCGCGTGCAAACGAGTATTTGGGGCTTTACGGGCAACACAAGAGGAAAGCAGAGGTTGTGCGAAAGAGAGGGGAGGGAGATGATGAGTCTCAGCCGCTAAACGAGCATCCAGATCTTGACATGCCAGAAAGATTTGGCAACTCCGGTATTTTTTTGGATTCGATTGCATTTGCTGAGTTTCAAGGGCGGCCATTGGCAGACCATCCGTCTGTGAAGAATGGAAGGCCGCCTGGTGCGTTGCTTGCTCCTCGGCCGCCGTTGGATGCTTTGACAGTCGCAGAGGCTGTATCTGTCATTTCTTGCTGGTATGTTTGTTAACATAATACAAATTTTTTTCTTGGGAGTGAAGCAGAAGTTTGAAAGTAAGAATTTTTTTATTTTGCAGGTATGAGGATAAGACGGAATGGGGGGATAGGATCGGGTGGATCTACGGGTCGGTGACGGAGGACGTGGTGACGGGATACAGAATGCATAATCGGGGATGGAGATCAGTGTATTGCATTCCTAAGCGTGACGCATTTAGAGGGACGGCACCAATTAACTTGACAGACCGCCTGCATCAAGTGCTGCGATGGGCTACAGGGTCCGTGGAGATCTTCTTCTCCAAGAACAATGCTCTGCTCGCAAGCTCCCGCCTGAAATTCCTCCAACGCGTCGCCTACATCAACGTCGGAATCTACCCCTTCACTTCCATCTTCCTCGTGATCTACTGCTTTCTTCCCGCCGTCTCCCTCTTCACCGGCGAATTCGTCGTTCAATCCCTCAACACCACCTTCCTCATCTACCTCCTCCTCATCACCCTCACCCTCTCCCTCCTCTCCATCCTCGAAGTCAAATGGTCCGGCATCTCCCTCGAAGAATACTGGCGAAACGAACAATTCTGGGTCATCGGAGGCACCTCCGCCCACCTCGCCGCCGTCCTCCAAGGCCTTCTCAAAGTCATTGCCGGCATCGACATCTCTTTCACTCTCACCTCCAAATCTGCTAACGAGGACGACGAAGATCTCTTCGCCGACCTCTATATAGTCAAATGGACCGCTCTCTTCGTCCCGCCGCTCACAATCCTCGCTGTCAACATCATTGCTATCTTCATCGGCGTATCGAGGACGCTCTACAGCGTTATTCCGCAGTGGAGCAAATTGATTGGCGGATTGTTCTTTAGCTTCTGGGTTTTGGCTCATATGTATCCTTTCTGTAAGGGGCTTATGGGAAGAAGGGGGAAGACTCCGACCATTATTTATGTGTGGTCGGGGTTGATTGCCATTACCATCTCCTTGTTGTGGATTGCGATAAGCCCGCCTGATATTGGTCATTCTTACAATGAGGGAATTTAGGGAAGAAGGAGAAGGGCGTTGATGAGCTTGACTGAGAGAAGTAATGTGCAGCATACTTTTCTTAAATTTTGTACTTATGTAGGGGAAGGTTGAGATTTGTAAATTATTAGATGCACCTCTGTTTTTATTAGGAGGATGTTTAATTTGATTTGAAGATTGAAGACCGTTAGATTTTGTATTGAGAAGTCACGCTATATTTGAATTAATCTAATCATGTGAAACATAATTGAAATTTTTATGTAAGGAGAAATTGTTCTATGGAGCACCGGACTGTACGGAGACCAACCAGAATATGTCATGTCGCTCGGTGACTAGCGGTATCGAGAAAAAAAAAAAGTGATATGGCTTGTTCTTGTTGGTCTCCGAACGTTGTCCAGCATCTTACGTAAGAAGATGGGGGCAAAAGAACTCATGTATGAAAACTATGTTACATAATTTTATTGAAATAAGAGCTTTATTAAAAGATAGATTGTCTTAATGTATTTTACTCAATGAAATGATTTTGATAAGTCTGATCGTATGAAGAGAAAAAAAATTCATCATATAGGGAAATTTACATACATACCACTTTATAACATCCTATTTACATATCTAACATCTAAAACTTTAATATTACATAAATATCACTCTATATTATTTTATATCTAAAACTTTAATATTACATAAACTTCGTCTAAAACTTTAATAGTACATAAACTTCGTCTAGATACAAAATACCTAACGTTTGCTCTTTGGGATGAAGCTAATTCCATGATCAAGTCATACTTATGAAACACCTAATAATTGCAAAAGGCATTAGGAAAGCTATAAAACAAATTTAAAGAAGTCGTCTCATCAATGAGATTAAGATGAAGATCTCAATAAGCAAGGTAGACACTCTCTATCATTGAATATTTCAATGCAATGAAAGTCTGTTGGTTGGAGCTCGATTACTACTGAGGTCTTAGATAAAGTTTAGTGATGATGCTATGATTCTTAAACAATTAGTAGAAATAGGAGTACTTGAATTTCGTGTTTGACCATCTCAATTTTAAATTATCATCCATATAATTCACAAAAAATCTAAGAGGCTTGTTTTCACTACACCTTCCTAAGAGAACAAAAATATTTTCCCTAAGAAACATGTGGTTTACTTACTATAAAAAATAGGCATATTAAAGAAAAAATTTATAAACATAACAAAAAGCTCCAAAGCTTTGGTGGAAACAAAGAAGACCAATCAATTGGCATACTTATTTCGTTGAACCAACAGACTCAACTTAAAAAGATGATAAGCTAAGGATATTTTCAATTCCCACAAAAATATTTTCGAACTTTACTCTCTAGCAAGTAGTTCTCCTAAGACCTGAATAATAGATTAATGAGTCACTGATCATACAACAAACTTTGCCAACTTTTTTCAAATATAGCATGTTCCACAAATCATTATGTGTTTCAAGACCTCACAACATGGAAAATGACCGAACAAATTAGAGAAAATGATGGGTCACACCAATTTGAATATAATAACCATCTATCTTGCTCCCACATATCCATCCTAAATAATGATACTATTTGAGACCATCATTTCGGAATATTATAAATAGAAGCATAATGTGCAATGTAAATTAGCAAATAGAATCAAGAATCTAAGAAAATTTAAAAATAAGCAAACCAGCCAAACAAAATTGTGCATTCTAAAGAATGCACTAAATGATTTAGTGCATTTAGAATGCACCTAATCATTTGGTGCATTTAACCTAGTTAGTTAAATGAAATTTTAAAAATATTGTAGTGATGCACTAAACAATTTGATGCATTCAATGAAATGCGCCAAACAGTTTGGTGCATTTAATGAAATGTGACAAACAGTTTAGTACATTCAATGAAATGCTCCATTTTATTTGGCTAGTTTGTCTCTTTTAAATTTTATTTAATACTCTATTCCTATTCGTAATTTAATTAAATATCATACTCCTCAAATAAAATACCCATCATTGTATACTAGGCAATTCCTCTTTTAGATTCTTATATTATATGTCTCCTCTTTTTATAAATGTAAACACTAAAATTTTCATTGAAAATTACGAAATTGCCAAACATCATAAAGTTTTCTTTCATGGAAGTGAAATCTAATCCTCTACTCTTTTCATGATAATTCATTCACTTGGAGATCTTCAAAAACCTTCAACATTTATATGAATATATCTTATTAACCGAAAATATGATGTTAGTCATATTTTTCCAATATTTATTGCCATGCTAAAAAATCAAAATTGGTATGAGCATTCAAAAAGTAAAGAATGATAATGCTTAAGATTGTTTTAATAAAATTTTATCTTCTTTCCTCAATAAAGAAGATTATTTGTTAATCCTGAAAGAAAAAATCACCACATCCTAAAAAATCACTTGAACTCTTCTCTTTCAAAATCAAATTCCTAGAGCATATTAGAGAGAAGCTGTCTTAACCTCAATATATCTAATTAATAAAATAACCTCAAGAGATTGATTTTGAAAATGTTCTTGAAAATGGGCTATATCATTAGAATAAAAAGCAGACAATAGCATGGAATGATATAAAATAAGATTACTATCAAAAGGATATACTAAATCATATAGAGTGGACTACCAAAAAAAATCTTTCTTTATATTGCTAAAATGAATACAATTCCCATCCTAATTTATTTGGTTCCTAACCTTGGATGATCCATGCAATAAATAATATGATGTGAAAAATACTTTTATATAGGAATGCTGAAAGTAAAGTTTATATGAATCCTCCATTAGGATTCAAAAACTATTTCACCAAAATTGATATTTGTAGATTGAAAAAAAAAAGGATGAAAGTTAAGGAGATCATACACTCATAAAATATTCTATGGACAGCAAGCTTTTAATTATTAGTGTGTATGTTGATAATATAGTTGTCACAGGTGATGTCAATGAATGGAAGGAATTACTGGGAAAAAAATTCACAACAAAATTTGAAATAAAAAGCTCAGCATACTCAAATACTTCATGGGTACCAAAGTTGCTCAATTAGAGGGAAAAAAAAAATCTCTTAATAAAAATATGTTATGGATCCTTTGAGAGACATAAAAATGATTGATTATAAGGAATATGACCTAAAATAGATAGAAATTGGATAAAGATGAAGAGGAAATAAAAGTTAACACTTGACAAACATAAAAGATTAGTTAAGAAGTTAATCTCTATATCCCAAACTATCCTGACATACATCTGCATTGCAATAAGGCGTCCTTTGGGACGGCATCATTCCTGCTTCTTAAAGAGGCTTTTTAGTACAAAAGTTAATTTTTTTGTACAAAGAAGCCACTTTAAGAAGCAGTAAGAAAGCCGTCCCAAACAAAGCCTAAGTCTTATAAATCAATTTGAACACAAACAAATGAAATCCCACCTTCAAGGCACTTAGAGAGTTCTCAAATATCTTAAATCAAATCTTAGAAAATGGACACTGCAAAAAATATGAAATTTTATAAATTGAAGGTTCTACTAATGCTGACTATATGAGATCACCACTAAATAAGAGATCCACTTTAAGATATTGCACACTTATGATATTATAGGTATCATTTGTGTATAAATACCCATGGGATAAATAAACAATTCAAGTTTCAAACAACTTCTCTTTTTCTATTAAAACCAACAAGTTTAACTAATTCATAAACCAAAACATCCAAACTGACCAAATGAACATATTTGGAGATTTATATTCTACCCTTTCAAGCAGCCAATAAAGAAATAACTAGAGGAAAGGAAGTTATCCCCTTTGTAACACATCAAACCAAACATTAATTACATTCTTTATGATTTTCTTATTATACATCATATCAACCCTTAATTAAATTCTCTATATGAGAAGCAACAAAATAGAAATAAAGGAAATGCATAATCATGCTAATAAATTAACGTTTGCCAAATATGATTTTCTTATTCAAATTACAACACCCTATACATAAAAAATATTTATCCATAACTACCACTCCATATTGTGTGATTAAAATTTATCCTCCAATCAGATTATAATTTGAATACAAGCTTTTCTTTCCACAACAACAACAAAAACAACATCAAGTCTTTGTCCCACTACGTGGGGTCACCTACATGAATCCTTTTTCGTCAATGTCTTGTTAAAAGTCAAATATTCATTTAAATCTAATAAAGAAAGTTCATAGCTAATACTTTCTAATCAAAATTTTTTAGGTCTACCTCTACCTTTCTTAACATAAGTCAAATCTAATACCTCAACTTTTCTAACCGGGTCATCGGAAGGCCTCCGTTTAATGTGACCAAGCTTTTCTTTCCATTTTTGCAAAAAAAAGCCATATCTGCAACTTCGTAGCTTTCCTTCTGAAGTGTCAATGTGCTTTTCTCATTTAGGAAAATCAGTTTTTATTATTGCTATGTCATATCTACCATGAAATCAAGTATAGATCCAATTTCAGACTACAACCTTCTATTCAATACAGATAATGAATAGTCTCTAACCATCAGTACTACAACATAAATGTTCAGACATCACCATCAATAGTCATCCTCAATTCCTCCATGTTAGGTTTCATGTGAGACAGCTTTTTTGTTGTTTAAAAAGAGTAAGAAAGTCATCCCAAACGAAGCCCTTTTTAAAACAACTTTTTAGTACAAAAAAAACTGCTTTAAAAAGAAGTAGAAAAGTCGTCCCAAACGAAACCTTAGTCCGCCGGTATACTATCAAAAACCAACCATCAGTTATATCTGCTTAATGCTGATATAAAATGAAGTTGGTTTCTTACTGACATTGATTATCTGGCCAGATGGTGGAACCATGTTCTAACGATGCCAGTTAGTACTTGACACAAATCCATTGTGCCTAGACAATGACCACCAATCTAACAAATGTTGTTCCACTTCTAACCTCTAAATAGCCTTTTGGCCAACCCTAATTAATTCTACTGTTTCACTGACATTACAAATCAGAATCTTAACGAGTATAAAGAAGGCAAAGTTGCTTCCAATCAGTTGATTGCTTCAGGGTCACGAATTTGAGCTACCTTCAATAAATAATGGAGTTAAAGTTTATCTTAATATTAATTTCCAACAAAACAGGTGAAATTGGATTAAGAATGACCTGCTTAAATAAGCCCTTGACAAATACAATGGAAAATACGTCCATGGTACTTGCTATGGGAAAACCTCTTAAAGAATTGTGGTAAATTATTGCCAAATACTAAAAGTACGGTGATTTACAGGGTTTCCATAATCCAATGGTTAGTGAAACTATAAATGCATTACCATCAAATCATAAACTTATATTTAATTATATCGTTTAAATAAGATTTTTACCATCAATCATGTTTGACCACAAATGACTTTGGCATAAGATGCAAGTCTAGCACTGACAGATTATATTCGTGGTTTAAAATTGCTCAATATGAGGCTTGCCTTGAGGCCCGCCTTTGCGCAATTCGAGTAAAAAACGCCTTGATGCTTACGCCTCGAGTTTTTTTTTTTTGAGGCTTGCGCCTCAACTTGGTTGAGGCCCGCCTCGCCTCACTGGCATAAGGCTTACGCCTCACGCTATATATATTAAAACGTACATAAATCTTGAAGTAAATGCCTGACATTGGACTCTATTGCAGAGGAGGAAGGGGAGAGAGCAGTTCATCATTATGATAATTCAAATGAAGAAGCCCTTAGTGATAACAATGCTGATGACTTATGAGTTCTTATGTGATTTGTCATTGCTATTTATTTTTGGAAATTGGAGTTATATGTTAATGAAAAGAATACTAGGATTTGGAAAAGATAGAATTTTGAGTTGAACTATATTTCATGTTGTCTTATTATTGGGATATTTTGATTTCACTTCATATTTTATATTTTTTTATGTTTTATATTATTCACTCATTAGTATATAAAAAATTTATCATTTTATGTTTACGCAATCTTTTGATTTTGAGGCTTACGCCTCGAAACGCCTTGAGGCTTACGCCTCGCCTCACGAATGAAAAACGCCTCAATACCCGAATACGCAATTTTAAACATTGATTATATTCTATTTATAACATCAAATACAAGTTTATTTCAACGGTAAATTTTACATTTACTAGTTACAAATCACATACAACAATGTTAAGATTATATTTTTCTAAACTTTTAAACTAAATATAATAAACAGTAATCTAGTGGTCATATCTCGAAAATAACGTCTTTTAGTTGATTTATACAATGAGTCATTCATAACATAAAAATACATGCCAAAACTCACATTTATTAAACGGATGATCTAATACTACCGTGAACATGACACAAATCAAATTGAAGGTAATAAGTTTCAATTACAAGATTATTTAGTCATACCCAACAATCTCATACTTTCCAAACGATCTCAATTTTATTTTTGAAACTCTACAATTATAATTTCATTTACAAATCAAATTAAAATAAACTATATATAAAAAAATCATAATGCAATGACACCAAATTCAATAAGTGAATAATCACAGATCATGGTAAATAAGAGAGTAATCACAGGACATAGTAAAACATGTATAAAAGTTATGTTCATATTTTCAATCATATAGTTAAAAACATTTTCGGTGGACAATTGATGGATCATATTCATCATACTCCGCCTTGGAAATCTACATCTGCAAATTAAAAGTGTTTTTAATTACTTATAATGCCTCAAAAGAAAATTGAATAATGATAATAGTAATACAGAAAATGTGCTGACGATAGCTTATGATAATTATATGATGGATAATAGTGGTGTTGGTTGTAGTAATAGAATTATGTCTCATAATATGTCACCTGCTGAAAGGTGCTGAGAGAAGCAAGGATGGAGCCTCCAATCCAAACATCATATTTCCTCTTAGGTAGGGCAACTACTTTGATTTTCATGTTGCTTAGGGCAAGGGCCGTGATCTCCTTGCTCATGCGATCAGCAATGCCAGCGAACATAGTTGAGCCACCGTTGAGCACAATGTTGCCATACAAATCTTTCCTAATATCTTCTACATCACACTTCATAATGGAGTTATAGGTTGTCTCATACTCTCATGAATACCCAGCAGCTTCCATACCAATCATGGATGGCTGGAAAAGAACCTCAGGGCATCTGAACCTCTCAGCCCCTATTGTGATTACTTGGCCATCAGGAAGTTCGTAGGTCGTTTCCACTGCAGAACTGCTCTGGGATTTCTCCAGCTCCTGCTCATAATCTAGAGCAACATAAGCCAGCTTTTCTTTCAAGTCCCTCACAATTTCCCTTTCCGCAGTTGTAGTGAAGGTAAAAACTTATTTAAGCGATATAACAAAATATAAGTTTACTATTGCAACCAACACCACTACTACCCACCCTATAGTTATCATAAGATATTATCATCACATTTTTTTTATTACTATTATCATTATTCAGTTTTCTTTTGATGCATTATAAATAATTAAAAACACTTTTGATTTGCAATTTTGGATTTTCAAGGTGGAGTATGATGAATATGGTCTATCAATTGTCCACCGAAAAATGCTTTTAACTATATGATTGAAAATATGAATATGACTTCTATTTCTTCTGAACTATATGATTGAAAATATGAACATGACTTTTATATATGTTTTACCATGACCTGTAATTACTCTCTTATTTATCATGACATGTGATTACTCTCTTATTGAATTTGATTGGTGTTATTGTATTATGATTTTTCTATATATAGTTTACTTTCATTTGATTTACAAATGGAATTATAATTGTAGAGTTTCAAAAATAAAATTGAGATCGTTTGGAAAGAATTGGATTGTTGGGTGTGACTAAATAATGTTGTAATTGAAACTTATTACCTTCAATTTGATTTATGTCATATTCACGGTAGTATTAGATCATCTATTTAATACATGAGAGCTTTGGCATGTATATGTGTGTTATGAATGACTCATTGTATAAATCAACTAGAAGACGTTATTTTCGAGACATGACCACTAGATTACTGTTTATTATATTCAGTTTAAAAATTAAGAAAAATATCATCTTAACATTGTTGTATATGATTTGAAACTAGTAACTGTAAAATTTCTTGTAGAAATAAACTTGTATTTGGTGTTATAAATAGAATATAATCTGTCAGTGCTAGACTTATGTCTTATGCCAAAGTCATTTGTGGTCAAACATGATTGATAGTAAAAATCTTATTAAATTCTGTTATATTATCAAAATAAAAATGGAGCTTTGCATTGTAATAGGTTGGAGGAATAATTACAGAGATGAATTGGTCTTTAACATGATTTACTATCAAGCTTCCAGAATGCTGATTAAAACTAGATTGCCTACTTATAATATTCATCCAAAAACCTTGTGTTTGGTTATGATCAACTTCGTGGGTAGCAGGTAAATTCTCATCTCAAATCCTTAGATTTACTTTTTTTGTTTAGTATAATGTAAAATGTTCCCATTAGGAAACAAGAAGAATATAAACAAGAATCAATGACAAGAAACTAATATGGAAAAAAAAATTCTTACCTGGACTACATAGTTAAAAATCACTCAATTTAGATGCTCCCAGGAAAGGGTATTGAGCCACAGCAATGGTAGTATCCGCTTTCATCAAAAACAAATCTCTGAGAAAGATGTGCCTCCCGAATGGCATATTCACCCCAATCTTCTGAACCATATCTCTTAAATATATCTCGTGCATCAAATGAATCATTTCTTCTAGTCCACGACTTTCTAAAATTAAGCCATAAAAATTAGTCATAACCATTCACAAAAGATGCAGCATAAAATAATTAGTAAAGAAAATCACGCCGCAAAAGAGAACCTTTTTCTATGTCTTGCATCATCAAAGTGGCATGGAGCTACAATTCAATAAAAAAAAACAGTCATTATTAACATTAAAAAAGGTTCATTATGTTGTTTTTATGATATCTGTTCTTACTGAGCTACCAGTCATGCAACATCAGCATACAAATACTTCCTGGTTACATACTTACATTAATAGCCCCAATGGCATATAGAATATCACGGACTACGCTTTGTTTTATTCTCAAGACAGAAGACTAATTGATAGCACGAAAACAAATCCAAACAGCAATGCAACAGTTTAGCAAGTATAATCGGTCATGCATTGTGGAAAACATTTTAGATTAATTCAAATATTGGCTAAGCATTTCAAAAGCAAACCAGTAAAAAAATTCCAAATGAAGTTTAATTATAACTGATCATGCACAAAACTTGATGTAACATTTGACAAAATGCTTAATAGGATTGACATTGCACAACAGAGTCCATGGCTATCAGGAAGCATTTTTTCATTAATTACATGAAGAAGGCTTGATCAGGTTATTTTTTGAACATGTATTGAGTTAATTAAAGTCAAGTTAGGCTACTCAATCGCTATTACTTCAGCCTATTAGATGTGCAGTATTAACATAATAAGGCATAACGGAAATAGTAAATATGCATGAAAATTTGTCCTTTTCTAACTTTTTGGATAGCTTTGCACTAAAAACAAAGCCTTTATTTAGGGCGGCGAGAATAGATGAGTCTCCTGCCATAAACGCTACTTTACGTGGCTTTTCTGCAGGAAATGGGAAAATTTTCCACCCATGAGGACACCAAACGATGCAATGCATGTGCTGCTGCCCTAAACTTTATGCACAAATCTATGAAGCACAGACATGAACACCGTGACACGAATATGACACTACACGGATCATAGTTGTCAATGGCGCAAAATAGCGCGCGCTATAGTTCATGGCACGGCGCAGGTGTTCAAAATATAATTTTTAGTATACTTATGAATATTTTTTATATTTATTTGTTTTTATGTTTAAATAATATATTTTATATTTTAAGATAGATGAAACCTTTTGTTCGCTACCCTAATTTCACGAAGGAAATTTTCGCTATCTACTTCCGCCGAATACATTTTCTTCTCTCCGCCGAATCCAGCCGAATCCAGCCGTTGCTTCCGCCGTTCGCTACTTTCGCCGAATACATCCTGCATTCTTCTCCGCAGACTCCAGTCGGTGTTTTCGCCGAATTCGTTCGAAGACTTATTCACTACTTCCGCCGAATTCGTCCAAATACGTCCCGCAGAGTCTTTTTTTTCGCCAAATCCAGTCCTGTTCTTCATCTGCTTCCACCGAATTCGTCTCTCAGAGGTATGATTCCCTCGAATAGACTTTAGTAAGCTCATGCAAAAGAGACAGATATCTCGAGAACCAACAAGCTTATGGAAACCATTATTATATAAAATAGACTTTACCAGTCTAATGCAGGATGCATTTTCATTGACTTAATAAATCCAAGGGTAAACCATGATTCTCTTTAATTCACAGAAACCTTTAGGTAGAGCTAATCATGAGGATTTGACAAGCTCTTGCAATTGGGTTATCTTTTGAAATTTCCATTCCAGACAAGGCACGATTTAATCCCAAAAGCTAAATGACAACCATGAAACACAACTGCTCATGATGGCTCATTTGAAAAATTAGTTCTTGATTGCAGGCTTCTAGCATTCCACGGCTTCGTTTTTCTGTCATGAGAATATTATTCTTGACTGCCAACAGACAACGTACTTGCATGAGTATTAGGAATGAGGAAATTTTGTTTTGTTGATCCATGTGAATTAATGGTTTGAACAGCAAAGGTACTTGAAAGCGATGGTGAGGTAACATCAATATTTGTAGTCTATGCCCTTTGTCTTTAAAAAATTATTGAAAAGATTTGTTACTTAAATATTTTTAGTGTCCTAAGCACCTTCTCAAGTCTCATTATCTACATTATTTTATAATTTATGTATAGTTTGCGCCATGTTCAAAAAGGCGCACGCCGCGCTGTGCGCCATGGCTCTAAAGGGACCTTTGCGCCGTGGTGCACCATTCGCCATTAAAAGGTATGACACAAATATGGGAAACATCAATTATTGAAAATATAGGACACAGACGCGTTCCAATGCTACGAATTACTTGTGTTATAACTATAGCTGATGTGAAAACAGAAACCGACTTGGCTAATGAGACATAAACACTAGTGGGTTTCCGCATAAATACTGCAATGATTCAAGATGTCAACAACAAGAAGTACGTCTTTAACCAAACTTCTACATTTACTAATATTACACATTTCACACAATTTTCAACTTTAAAGCATATCCGTTTTTCATACAGTGACAAGGGATGTTCTACAGCATTAAAATCTAAATTAATGCTCAAAATTGGTAGCTGAACGTCTACATAAAAAAAGAATGGAGTAGAAAATCACATTAAAAAGCCCACCTTTAAAGAATGACGAGCATCCTTTTTAAGAACAAGACCTGCTTCCACATAAGCATCAATGATAACGTCTTCATAGCAAAAGTCAAGGCATAACTCATCTGCATTATTCCAACATCTCCACTTCCTATAGACCATTCTTCTCTTGAAAGTAAAAAAAAAAACTATAAATTCACATAAAGTAAGGTGAAACTGCTTTTGGATACGGCAAGCACGTAACAAGCGTCCATCTCCACTTACTTCCTCTATTGGAGCATATACGACATGGGCATTAGCTGGTGAACCCTTCATGCATGCCTGCAAATTATCATCATAGTGCTTTCAGTCTATTCCGCAATTAACAAATTCAATTACATAAATGCAACAAACTAGAAGGTGGTGAAAAAAATATTTACAAAAAATGAAATCAAAACTGAGCGAAAAAAAAAATATATATATATACCTTAACTAGAGGCGAGGATTTATTTGATGAAGTTCATCGCTTTCTTACCTTGGTTTTGCTTTGCGTTATGGAGCATGTGGATTTAAACAATCGATTCCTTTTCTTTTTCTTGGCCTTTTCTTATAAGCATGTTGCTTGATTTAGACGTTCCAGTTTTATAGCTATTTTAAGTATTTTTTGTATTGTTTTACATTCATTCTCCTTATATCTTTAACAATATTTTATTTGATTGGCATATTAATGTAGCATAAATTTGTGAGTATAGAGTACCAGTATTGCGAATGCTTTGCTTGATAATTACACATCAAGGGAACTATGCATAAAATTATTAACGGATGTGCTTCACTTCAAATATGCCACTTCACGTCATGATTTTAAGCAGAAATCTTCCTTTGTACCTAACACACCATAATTCAATGATACTTCCAATAACGTTGGTCTGGGTGCAGGGGACGTGGGCTTAGGTTTGTCCAGCCTTGACTCGTTCAAGAAGGTATATATTTTCCTCAACAAATTGTGTTATTCAGGGATCCAAACCAGCCTGACAACCTGTAGAAGAAAAACTAAACTTCACCCTTATGGAAACTAGTCAGCTAACAACTCTAGAACTACTAAGTGTTGAATGGTTCATTCGCCTGGAGCCTGCCAAGTACATGTATCACTTCCTAGCCAACGCTTCACCTACTAGGAGATAAGGAGATCTTCGGGTGCTGCGGTGAACCCTGTAGCTCCTTCCCAAATCTGTAGATCCCTCGAGCCAATCAGCTCCAGCTGATTAAAACACAAGGATCTGCCCGCCCTTAGGACCATGGATCTCACCATGTCACCTATCTGTGGGTTCCTACAGCTGTCGTTTTTTCCATTTCTTCTTGTAAATTGCTATAATTATTTTCCTTTTACATGATCTATGGAATAGACTATAAAATTGGTCCTTGCACAAACAATTTACAATAAAAAACTACAAAAGTTTTTCTCTTTTTTTCTATTCTCTTTTCAATTTTTATGAAATCGGAGAGGGAAAGTAATATGAAGTTACGTCAACTCCACCTCCATTCAAATATCCTTCGATTTTGAGACAAAATGAAAGTCAATCCATTCAAATCACCACCATCCAGTTGAATGAAGACAATTTACTTCGTTGGTTTCAATCGATTTGAATGTACATCAAACAACAACAACAACAACGTCAAGCCTTTGTCCCTCCACATGGGGTCGCCAACAAAACTGGTTCAACTAAACCGTTTTACCTAATTGAAGAAGCAGACAAACAGGTCAGGATGAGCGAATTGGCACGTAGTGAGCAAATCCTAACCCCTGTAACATCCATCGTTACAGAACTGGTACGAATCCCCTAACCTACTTGTGTCAATCATTTAATTAGAAATTTTGTAAATTTAAATGACGGTTAAAATCTAGAGTTTCAAAAGCATGTTAAGAGTCAAGGGAGCAGTAAGAGCGCAGCGGCATTGTAAGGAGCACTGCGGTGCTAAGCTCTTTGTTTGAGAGAGTTCTAGGAGTGTTGTGGCACTAGAGGTCGCCCTTGTGGCTTGAGTTCTCAGCTTGGAGGAATCTAGGAGAATCCACAATATTCCGGCCTGGCACTGTAGCGCTGCGTGTCAAAGCGCTACGGCAGTATCCACTGAAATATGTTTATATATATAAATCTAAATCCATTTGAAAAAAAACCCTCGCCCCTCAGCTTGCTGGAGAAGGAAGAAGAGAGGAGAGGAGAAGAAGAGGAAAAAAAGAAAGAGAAAGGAAGAGAGAGGTTTCAGAGGTTGAGGTAAGGGATTTGTCTGTGAGCGTTGTTCAGGGAATTGCTCAGCTCAAGGTAGGCTTTCAATACTATATCTCTAATTTCAATTCCGAAGTTTTTTATAAAAAAATACGAGACAAATTGCGATTAAAATGAGTGTTACAAGCTTTTCACCATGTAACTTTTAATATATAAAAAATATTTTATTATGATCATTTTGAAAGTAAGAAGTTAAAATTTCATGGGTCGGCTTAATTTGCATTAATTTCTGGATAAATTGTATTAAATATGGTATTTTTGGTATTTCCTATAGTTTAGCAAAAATCTTAAAATGATGTTTTAAAATATCAATGTGAATAGTTTGTTAGATAGAAAATGCCAAGTGTCGATCTGTTGCACATGGCTTCTGTGAGATATTATGGATACATACCTTAAGAAGAATTAAATGTGTCTATTAAAATGCTTATAAAAACCTATTGTGATAATAAAGTTGCAATCTTTAAAACGCATAATCCTATTCAACATGACTAAACAAAGCATATAAAGTTAAATACTTTTTCAAGCAAAAAATTGCCATTGGTGTGTAGGTATGACCTCCTACTTCGCCAGTAGTACATGCTTGGAGACCTACAGTTGATGCTATGGACATCACCGCATCTTCCCAAATCGACAGATCCCTTGCAGCAAAGCAGCTCCAGCTGCTTGAAGCATACAGATTCGCACAACCTTTGCCCAATGGATTTCAGCGAGGTCACCAATGCAGGGAGTCATTTGTTTTTTTATTATTTTATTTCCTGTAATTCGCTTTAATTATTTTCTTTTAATAACACCTATGGAATAGCCTATAAAAACAGCCACTTCTTGCAGAAACGATTTGCAATAAAAAACAACTATTTTTCTCTCTTTTATATTATCTTTTTCAGTTTTTACAAAGATTACTAGCTACAATATCGATTACCCTCAAAGTATGATTCCTTGCGGGGAAACAAACCCATTATAACTCTAATGCATGAAACCATAAGTCAGAACAGATCCAAATCTCAAAGTATACAACAAAAGGAAGAAAAAGAAATTGATTTTGCAAAAGAAGCAAAAAATGTTTATAATTTTCTATTAGCTTGAGTGATCAACTTTTACTTCGTTTAGAACTTCATTTTGGATTTATATGGAATCAGTGTTGACGCATATTTCTTGAAGAATGGTTTTCAGATTAAAAAAACAACTAACAGGCTTAGACACCTGGTTATGCACTGGATTAGTAGTCCACATGTACACAAGGTTCCAGTTCAATTTTGCATTGATAACTGAAATGCAATACTAAAATTTTCTAAGGTTATGATTCAATATCCTATCTAGAAGCAAAGAATTATAAGGAAATGAATTTGTAAGTTAGATATGTAAATTTTTGAAGGCATTAGAGCATCAGCCTAGAAATTGTTAGGTTTAAGTAATAAAACTTTCTTTCTGAGAGTTTTGGATTTCGTAAAATCACAAAGACTAAAAGATGTTAAATGATTAAAAAATAATCATTCTAATGCCAAATTGTAACGACATTTAAGATGTTTAGGATTGTAGAAATTATATGAGAACTAAACTTGCAAAAGTTGTAGGATAAATTCGTCCACCGCTAAATCAACATAAGCTTAGAAAAGTTTTATGGCAGCATCTAAATATTAATTTCGTTTAATAACAGGCATTTAAACTATGGAGATGATTTTTTTACCAATGCAAATAACACAAAGGTATGTGGAGGAATTTGTTACGCTTGCTCCCACGCCGGGCCAGGAGCGGTCGGCTGGACCGGTCCAGGTCTATACTCGACAGAAGAAAAACAGGGAGAGGGGGGCGGAACTCCTGTGGGCCCCATGATGAGCTTAATGCAATTTTTTGGGGGAAAGATTTGAATGTAAGGGCTGATTAGGTAAGTTGTAATTCTCCTTTGATGTTAATTAGGGGAATAGGAAGGAATTAGGATTATCTTGAATTGGAATGAGATTTGAGATATAGGGTTCTCGTGCTTTGAGCTCTTGGTGTTGCAGGAGATTTGGAGAGTTGTTATGTAGGAGACATTAGTTGGAAAGTCTACCGTCAACATGGCCGTAGATCAACGGCCACGATTTATCCGATGTACTTTTGATTTTATTATTGTTTCCTTAGTGATGTATTTTTATTTCAGCATTTTCCCTTTTTACCCTTGCTTGAGGGATTGAGTCATGTAACCCCTTGAGGGTATTTGAATCCTTTTGTTTTATGTCATTGTAAGAGGCTATTTAAAGCCCTCATCTAGTTCTTTTGAGGTTAATGAATGACAATCAAAGAAATTTCCAGCAATTGTATTCTTGAGGCTTAGGTGAGAGCTCAAGAAGGAATTTGAGAGTTTGGTGGAGCCTAGGAGAGGCCACCCGTCGTATCCAACAGTCACCACCGGTGGCTCTTGATTTTTCCTCCTTTCTTCTTCCCTTCTCCTCCACTTCCACTGTCGGCCATCCCCACCACCAACCACCACCCCATAACCCCTCCTACCAAAGCTCACTTCAACCTAACCACCAACCCAATCTTTTTTCTCCATTAGCTCTTCCACCCGCCCCACCCAAGCCATGCCACCGCCGGCCACCTTGTTTGTCTCCATGGATGAGGAGTCAATGCCACCTTAATGCTTGCCTAAAGAGTTCAAATAATTTGGGAAATTATTTTCATCATTTGAAATTCAAATTTTGAATTTCAAATAGTTTCCTAAATTATGAAGCTATTTTAGAAAAGTATTGAATCTCCTTCATGACATAATTCAAATTTAATTTGGGTGGAATTTTTCTTCTCCTAAATTAAAGAGACCAAATAGGAAGAAGATTTAAATTTCTCCACAAAACCCCTCTCCCCTCTCTCCATGCCGCCGGCCCCTTGCATGGGCCCCACTCCTTGAATGATCCATTAAGGCTCTTAATTGCATATAATTTGAAACCCAAATTCAAATTATTTTCCCTCCAATTCCACTCAAAATCTGAAAATAATTTCATATTTGGAGATTGGAATATTTCTCCTTTCTCTCAACCCAATTCTATTCCAAACCCTAACCCTTTTCCCCCTACAAGCCGTCGGCCTTCCCTTCCCTCCATCTCTCTGCCTCCTTTCTCTATTGGGCTCTCTCTCTCTCTTTGCTTATGATGAACGGCCAATCCGGAGCTTGAATCTGGCCTTGCGTAAGACGATTAAACTTTCGTGGATCTTCACAACTTGCCATCCTTCAACTTGAAACCAAACATTGATGGGTTCATAGAGAAGTCTGCCAACTACATACTAGTCGTTTTGACCAAGGCTATCGAGGAGAACTATCGGAAGGTACGTGGTGAATCAAGACGCTTCTCCGATAAGGTGATCTTCTTCATTAACTCGTGTACTTTCACACTCTACTTACTTCATAGAGAGATTGTTCAAGCAAGAGATTGTGTTTAATTATCGTCATCCATTACTAAGCGTAGGTTTGTTACTTCTTTGCTTTTTGATCTCATTGTTAGACCAATGTTATGTTAGAAATTACTTGCATGCAACGCTTTGATTTTCTTAAATATTTTGATTTCGCTTAGTTTCTTGCGTAGCTTAGCCTAAATGAAAGTAACCACTTATTAGTTTTATTTTATTGTTTTAATCGCTAATAACAAAAATACAAAATTGCTCTTTAATTATTTTGTGCAAGTTTTCTGTTTTACATATAATCCTATACATCATTTGGTATCAGAGCATGGTTAGGCTAGGAATTTCTTTCTAGAATACTTCCTAGGGTGCTACCTAACTATTGTGTCTAGTTTCTGCATACATAGCATTGTTAGATTCAAGTTAAAACTCATTTTATGCTTGCTGTACAGAAAATCCTGCACCATTTAGTGAGTTTTAGGTTCATCTTTTAGTCGTCTAAGTCTGTCCTTCACTTACCTACCTCACTAATTGCCTAGGAAACCTTAGCGCTTTTGTTTAGCTTGCTGTCCTTGTGATTTCTGCACCTTCTGTGGTCATCTTAAGTGTGTTTACTTAGCAGTTAGCTGCTGTCTTCTCTCTAGATCCCCTCCTAAGTCTCCCTTTGTGTCTAGGAATAGACCCGGAACAATTAGGAATGACTTTAGACCTCTTGGTAGGTCAGATGAACACCATAAGCCAACAGTTGAAAGAAAATCAAGCTGACCTAGCGGAGCTTCGTAGGAACACCACTGAGAGATTTGACACATTAGAGCGAGCTAGAGAAACCCGATTCCCTACACCCCTTCTAGACCTCCGTCCATGTATGGGGATGACGTCTACCATGATGAGGGACCCCCTCGTGCCCATCATCGCGCTCCCACTATGGACATAACCATCCTCACGACCCTGATGTACCACTCATGAAAAATATCAAAGTGGATGCTCCTACCTTTGATGGCATGCTCGATCCCCAGCTCTTCTTGGACTGGGTCAAAGGTATGGACAGTTTCTTCAAGTGGTACAACATTTCTGATGTGAGGAAGGTTAGTTTTGCTGATATGAAACTCACGGGTAGGGCTAGGCAATTTTGGTCTAATTTAGAAAGCCTTAGGGAAGCCCGCAATGAGTATCTCATTACTGATTGGCTCACTATGAAGCGAGAATTGAAACACAAGTATATGCCTCCGTCCTATTTCCCATGACTACTAGACAAATGGAATAGGTTGACACAGGGTAGCAAGCCAGTCAAGGATTACATCACATCCTTTGACGCTACTTGATTAGATGCAAGGGGGAGACCACTTCTACCCCCGCGCAGATCCTGTCCATGTTTCGTACCGGGTTGAGAGAGGATCTTCGCAATGAGCTTTTTGCCCGGAATGTTACTACCCTGGAGAATGCGTATAGTATTGTTCTAGACCTCGAGGAGAGTCGGTCCCAGCACCCTAGCCGGTCCCACGACGTTAGGCATTCGTTTAGGCCTTCTGGTAGCTCCACCCCTCACACTCCTACTACACAACCTACACCTGGGAGCACCAGTCGACCACCCACCGGCCCTCCTGCTCCCCGATCTTATGTTAGACCTAAACCTCCCACCCCGGATACCCCTCGGTCCAATCCCGGGACCAAGTGCTTTCGATGGTAGGGAAGAAGGTAGAAGTACTGGAAGGTGAGATCGGTCAACTAAAATCAGATTTGGAGGAAATTGGTTTTCAAAACCAAATCACCTCCAACAATGAAAGGATAGAAGGGAAATTCACAATGATGGAAGAGCTGTTGAAGAAACTGCTGGAGTTGAAGACCAATCCTACGACGTCGGAAGCAAGAGAGACCACCGGAGGTCATGGGTAGGAGGAAATTTGAAACCGTTTAGGGGGAGGAGAACTCCGGAAGTGGAGATCATTGAGGGTGAGGACGACATGCCACCTCAAGAGCCACTCTCTAGAGAGGAGATGAGTTTGTGAAATGACCGGAGGTGTGCTGATTTCGTCGGGAGAATGGAAGAATTTCATCGCCCTAGCGCTGATTTTGAAGAGAGAAGAAGGGAATATGATGAAGGGTTCGGGTATAATCACTGGAGGGAAGATCGTGACAGTTGGGGAGCACCTCCTTTTCGAGGTATGGGAGGTTATGGAGGATTCAGGGGGCACGGGGGAGACCCACGGGTGAGAAAGCTGAAGATGACTGTCTTTGAGGGTAAAGACAGCCATGGCTGGATCTACAAGATTGAGCGTTACTTTGCTATCAACGAGTTGACATAGGAAGAGAAGCTGACGGCGGCGAGATTGTGTTTGGAAGGAAAAGCCTTGACATGGTATCAATGGTGTGACAAGAGGGAGCCTATTCAGAGCTGGAGAGAGTTCAAAGATTGCTTATTAGAGCGTTTCCGAGCCGATGGGGAAGGAGACTTCTTTGAGCAATTCTTTGCCTTGACTCAGGAGGGGACTATGGCAGATTACCGGGACAGGTTTGAGTACTTGGCTGGCAGATTGGATTATATTTCAGAGTCAGCTCTAGAAGGGAACTTCATGAAGGGGCTTAAACCTGAGATACGAATAACAGTCAGGGTGCTGGAGCCGAGGAACCTAGGGAAGGCTATGGAGCTGGCGCAGTTGGTGGAAGATCAGAAGAAATCAAAAAGAGGAGCTCGAGGGAACTATTCAGGGAGATCATATAAGATGACTACCACCTTCTTACCATCAAAAGGGGCAGCGCCAGGGAGTCTGAAGTAAGCGCCAAAGGAGAAAACTGGAGGGGGAAATGGGGGAAAATTCAAAAAGCTAACAGAGAAAGAGATGCAAGATAAGAGGGAAAAAGGGTTGTGCTTCAGATGTGATGAGAAGTACATGCCGGGACATAAGTGTAAGGACCGAACTCTTCAGGTTCTCCTTATCTGTGAAGATGAGGAGGGAGGTGGGAGCAGATCTGAAGAGGATGAGGAGGAGAAGCTGCACCTGGATGTGGCAGAAGTCTCTCTGAACTCTGTAGTGGGATTCATGTTGAGATTCGTTCACTATGAATTAGGTTGTTAAACCTAAGCTTGTCCCAAGGCTATCCAAGAGGGGGGTGAATTGGTATTTTAAAAAAAAAATATCCTTCTTGAGTATGTTGAACCGAAAATAAAATTTAATGAATTTTTAGAAAAAAAATTTCAACCACAATTTTTTGGAACAAAAACAAAATGCAGAAAATAAAAAGCAAAAAAAATAAAAGACACAAGATTTATAGTGGTTCGGTCTAAACCAGACCTACATCCACTCCCGGAGGCACCTCCGAGTATTGCACTAATACCACTAGTGACTCTCCTTTAGCACCCACAACAAGGCGGAGAAGCCTTTACAAAAACTCTTTCCACCACTACCTGGTGCGGCAGAGAACCGTCTTCCTTTTACACTTATCCCCAGTGTTGGCAGAGAACCGTCCGTCCATTCACACTTTCTTAGTGTGGGCAGAGAACCCTTCGTCCTTTCACACTCTCCTAGTGTGGGCAGAGAACCCTTCGTCCTTTCACACTCTACTAGTGTCGGCAGAGAACCGGATCTCCTTGACAGATCTTCTCACAAGAATTCTAGATGGAAGAAAGAAAAGAGTGAAGTAATCCCAAATCACAAGTAGAGATTCTTACCTTTGAACACCAAGCGAAGCCTTCACGCTCCAGTGGTAGGAATCCTCCTTTGAATACTCTCTCACACTCTCTCCTCGACTTTCCTTTCAATAGGCATGAAGATCAAATGGCAAAAAAGATTGGGTGGCAGTCTAAATTGGACTATGTATAGGAGAGACAAGAAAAATCATCCAAAACTGCAAATTTTTCAAGTCAACACGAAATGAATCGTCCCGTACAATCGTGGATCGTCCTAGACGATTTTACTTAAAGTGTTGGAAACGATCCTAATGAATATTGGTACGAACTATGTTCGTACACGATCATCGTCCCGTACGAACTAGGTTCGTCCGGTACGATCTGTTATACCATAGGTCGGTTCCCAAATAACTGCATGGACGTAACCAATTTTGGTAATTTGGTTCACATCGTCCTGGGATGAACAGGACTTCGTCTGGATGAAATTTTTACAGAGAAGAAATCGTCCTGGCACGATAATAAACTTCGTTTGAACGAAATTTTTACAGAGAAGAATTCGTCCTTGGACGATTTGGATTTTGTCTGGACGAAATTTTTACATAGAAGAAATCGTCCTGTCACGATTATAGATTTCGTCTGATCGAAATTTTTACAGAGCCTATTTCGTCCTGGACGATCAGGACTTAGAAAAATTTCCTCCAACTCCTATTCGTTCCATTGCTCCTACGGGGAGAAAATTGACCTGATCGTCCCGTACGAACTATGTTCGTCCCGTACGATCAGTACAAATTTGTAAGATCACCTTAATTAAGTGTGTGTGTTTTTATTCACTCAATTACAATCACTCCCTCTCACTTCAAAGAACGATTTAAAACTTCAATTTGCGAAGAATTGTATGCTGAATTTGATTTGAAATCTTCACAATTTGGAGTTCAATTTTCCTGAAATGTTAGTACACACAAGAGCAAAAACAATTCTTCCAAAAAGTGTTAGGAAATAATTGCACATAAAACAATAATATTTGTAATCATCAAAATTATACAAGTTGCAAGAATGTAACATATGCAAATAGCAACTCTCTTAACAATTCACTCTGAGTCACACTATGAAAATGAAAAAAGAGAGCTGACCATGAGGTAGTTGTGTTGATTGACAATGGGGCAACCCACAATTTCATTTTCAACCAGATCGTTGAGCTGTTGGGGATGAAGTTAGTGGATACAGGAGGCTATGGGGTGATGATGGGCATGAGAAAGGTGGAAATGGGTAGAGGAGTTTGTAGAAGGGTAGTGCTGAAGATTTAGGGGATCTAGGTGAGGGAGGACTTCCTTCCCTTGAAATTGAGGAGTACTGATGTCATCCTAGGGATGAAGGGGCTGTAAACATTAAGGGAGACCAAGATAAATTGGGAGACATTGAGGATGAAACTACTAATGGGAGGAAGGAGGACGATTCAGGGTGATACTGGGCTGACCAAGGCTGAGATATCTCTCAAATCCATGATCAGATCCATACAGGAGGTGGGAGATGGATATTTGGTGGAGCTGCGGCGCTTGGAGAGGGTGAGTGTGGGGGATGAGGGAGCCATTCCACTGGTGGTGCAATCGCTCATACAACAGTTCAAGGAAGTGTTCCAGCCACCTCAGGGCTTACCATCACCAAAAGAGCAGGAGCATGCAATCCTTCTGAAAGATGGGATGTCACCAATTAGTGTCCGACCTTACCGCTACCCCCAGATTCAAAAAGATGAAATCGAGAAGCTGATCAGGGAAGATGTTGGAGGCAGGGATAGTCAGACCCAGCGTGAGTCCTTTCTCTAGCCCCGTCCTACTAGTCAAAAAGAAGGATGGGAGTTGGAGGTTTTGTGTGGATTATAGGGCTTTGAACAAAGAGACAGTATCGGATAAGTTCTCAATTACGGTGATTGAAGAGTTGCACGGAGCAGTAGTGTTTTCTAAAATGGACCTGAAGTCAGGCTACCACCAAATCAGAATGAAAGAGGAGGATATTCAGAAGACGGCCTTCAGGACGCACGAGAGGCATTACGAGTTCTTGGTAATGCCATTTGGGCTCACTAATGCCACTGCTATTTTTCAGTCCTTGATGAACAGAGTGTTTCTACAGCACCTCATGAAGTTTGTACTGGTCTTTTTTTATGACATTTTGGTGTACAGCCAAACTGAGGAGGAGCACTTGGACCATTTAAAGGAAGTTCTTAAGATCCTACAGGAACATCAGCTAAAAGCTAACCTAAAGAAGTGCAGTTTCGCCCAATCCAGGGTGGAATATTTGGGGCATATGGTGTCTCCTGAAGGAGTGGCAGCCGACCAGTCCAAGATTGAGGCAATGCAGAAATGGCCAAGGCCTAGGAACATGAGGGAGTTAGAGGGGTTTCCTAGGTCTGACTGGTTACTACATGAGGTTTGTGAAGGGATACAGTACCATCACGTGGCCTTTGATTGAGCAACTGAAGAATGACATTTTTTGTGGGGAGAGGCAACAACACAGGCTTTTGAGAGATTGAAAAAGGTCATGACGACGGTTCCAGTGTTAGCTCTTTCAGATTTCAGCCAGACCTTTATAATGGAATTGATGCATCAGGGTATGGCTTGGGAGTAGTGTTGATGCAAGATCAATGGCATGTAGCCTATTTCAACCAGGTGCTATCGACCAGGGCTCGCTTGAAGTCAGTATATGAGAGAGAGCTGATGGTCATCATCTTAGCCATTCAGAAATGGCGCCCTTATCTTTTGGGAAGGCACTTCATTGTTCGTACGGACCAGAGGAGTTTGAAATACTTGTTGGAACAACGAATGGTGACCTAGGAACATCAGAGGTGGCTGTCAAAGCTTTTGGGCTATGACTTTGAGATCTAGTATCGACCAACGGTGGAAAATAAGGCGGCCGACGCCTTGTCCAGATATGTGGGGGAACTCCACGAATTGGCCTTGTTTGTTCCCTTGATGATCGACTGGGGTGCATCAAAGAAGAAACCATGCTGAATGAAGAAATGAAAAAGATTAGGGAAGATCTGAGGAAAGACAAGAGTAGCCATCCTAGTTACTGTATTGAGGGGAAGATAATATTGTATCAAGGGAGGTTTGTGATGCCACGAACCTCCATACATATTCCCAACTTGTTGCAGGAGTTCCATGGCAGCGCAGTTGAAGGCCATTCAAGAGTTCAAAAGACATACAGGAGGCTAACAGCTGAGCTCTACTGGAAGGGGATGCATAAAGATGTTGAGGAGATGGTGTCGATGTGTGAAGTGTGCTAGAGAAACAAATACATAGCCATGGCTCCAGGAGGATTACTATAACCATTAACACTTCCAAATAGAGTTTGGGAGGAACTATCTATGAATTTCATCAACGGTTTAACAAGATCAGAATGATTCACGGTCATCATGGTGATGGTTGACCGACTTAGCAAATATACACACTTCATCCTCTTATGACATCCTTACATCACAGTGTCAGAAGCAGCAGCATTCATCAGGTAGGTCATGAGACTGCATGGGATTCCTAAATCGATTGTGTCTGATCGAGTCAAAGTGTTCCTCAGCCAATTTTGGAGGGAGCTGTTCAGGATGCAGGGCACTGTCCTAAAAAGAAGCACCGCCTACCATCCACATACAGGCGTGCAAACGGAGGTGGTAAACAAAAGTTTGGAGACCTATTTGAGGTGTTTTACTTCTGAAACACCGCGGTTGTGGAAAAAGTGGTTATCGTGGGCCGAGTATTAGTACAATACATCGTACCATTATGCCTCTCAGATGACTCTATTTAGAGTACTATATGGAAGGGACCCCCCACACCTAGTGCACTATGGGAGAGGAAGTACACCGGTTTCTTCAGTGGAGCATTAACTGGAAAAAAGGGACAAGGTGCTAAAGGAGTTAAAGAAACATCTGCTGAGGATGCAACAAATCATGAAGAAGCAGGTGGATTCACACAGGAGGGACATGCAGTTTGAAGTGGGGGAGGCGTTCTTGAAGCTAAGGCCCTACAGACATAAATCAGTGGCTAACAGGCGGAACGAGAAACTGGCTCTGAGGTATTTTGGTCCCTATGAGATCTTGGGGAAGATTGGCGCTATGGCGTATCATCTGAAGTTACCCGCCTCCGCTACTATACACCCGGTATTCCATGTGTCACAGCTGAGAATAGCTCTAGGAGAGCATGCAGTTAGTGCAGAGTTACCAGCATCAATGACGGAGGAGTTGGAAGTGACTTTAGAACCCCTGGAGCTTATAAGGGTAAGATCAGATAAAGAGGGCAATAAGGAAGTGCTTATTCAATGGAAGGATATCCCTGATTTCAACGCTACTTGGGAACCATTTGAAAGAGTGAAAGAGTAATTTCCCTCCTTTCACCTTGAGGACAATGTAAGTTTTTGGGAGGGGAGTAATGTTACGCTTGCTCCCATCCCGGCCCAGGAGGGGCTAGTTGGACCGGTCTAGTCTGGACCAGTCCAGGTTTATACTCGGCGGAAGAAAAATAGGGAGAGGGGGGCAGAACTCCTGTGGGCCCCATGATGGACTTAATGCAATTTTTTTGGGGAAAATTTTGAATGTAAGGGATGATTAGGTAAGTTGTAATTCTCCTTTGATGTTAATTAGGGGAGTAGGAGGGGAATTAGGATTATCTTGAATTGGAATGAGATTTGAGATCTAGGATTCTTGTGCTTTGGGCTCTTGACGTTGCCGGAGATTTGGAGAGTTGTTCTTCCTCTCAAATTGAAGAACAATTGTATATTTGCTATTTTACTTCATCTTCTAGTGGAATACAAGTCTCTACTTGAGTTTTTCTCTCAGATTTCCCTGGATTGTGCTGTTTTCCTGCTGTAAACAGCAGATTTCTGTTGTTTTCCTGCTGTCCACAGCAGTATTCTCGCTGTTTGACACCGGTTTGGGTTAGGGTTGCTTGCGAACTCAAGTATTACCTTAGGGTTACTTGCGAACTCAAGTATTTCCTATCAGAATTTTCATATGATTTTGTAAAATCGAATTGGTTAGGTGATCAAAGATAATACTAAGTTATTAAAGATATGCATGAAGAAACAGTGACTTACATTAACACTAGTTAAAGAGTGAAGAAATGATTTTCAATCATACGAAGGCTAGCATGCCTCACGATAAATTAAAATAACTAAAAATAAATAAAAAAAATTTCTTTCTCTCTAAGGTAATGGGTTATAAATAGGCTAGTATCTCTTAATATACTTAGACACTCTAATATGCCCACGGGGCCACCTAGCCGGCCCAAACCAGCCCAACCCTCGCAGAATCAGCCCTTTGGCTAGTCTGAGACAGGGACCGTAGAGGGGGAGATTTCAGCCCCCTTTGTGGGGCTCAGGGGAGCTATTAGTCATTAAGTAAGAAGGAGGAATCAAGGGGGAGTTGTTCAAAAAGGTTTCCTAATTTTGTTTATGCTGTTTCGGAGGATTTTAATTGTTTAGGAATATTTCCTAATTATGTTTATGTTGTTAAGGTTCCAATTCTATTTATTGTGTGTGAGGGCTACTTAACGGGGAGTTTTATCTAGGGTTAGAAAGATATGTGCTAAGTTTATTTTCTAGGATTTGTGGGAGAGCCAATCTACCTCTCAAATAGTAGATCAACCGTATCTTTTGTTATTATAAAAAAAGTAATAAAAAATCAACCCCCATGTTTGTATTCCTACATATTTTTCTTCTATTGATTTTACTGTTTTTACTTCCAAGATGCATCAATAAATCAGTATAGGAAAAACAATAAAACAATCATCATATTAATACTATCAATTAATAAAGCAATCATATAAAGTTGTAAAAACTAAAGCATCGGTAAAGAACTGTTGAATTCAAATAAAAAATCAATGCAATAAAATCTTATAACAATGTATATAAACTATCCAATCAGTTTATATCAATGTCATATTGGTATCTTAATCACATACTCAGTATATCACGTGCTCAGTATGTCACATGCACTTTATTAGTAATCAGTATATTTCAGTAAAGTATTAATGTCCATAATTGTATCAGTAAAGTAATCAGTACATTTCTATTCTCAAAGCTTGTATAACATGCTTAAATAAAATACCTACCAAGTAAAATGCACAATGTCAAAACATATCCTAATTATCATGGATTGTGTAAAATATCATTTCAAGACTTAAATCGTATAACGACATTAATTTTCGAAGTTCAGATTATTTTCTATTCAATTAAAATCATAGAAACTTCAAAAAACTCGGTATAAAATTTTTAAAAAATACTCAAAAGATTCATAATCACAATCTCTCTAACATATAAAAATTTACGCGGTGAAAGATTTACCAGTGTAAAATTATCCACATTTTTCAATAACGGATATAAAACTTTAATAAGAAAATCTGAAAAAACTTTGAATTTTTAAAAACTGATATAGGCATAATGTGACCTATCTTGATCCGAACAATTTTCCTAACTAGCCTGACAGGTTAAAAAAATCTAAAGCAGCTCAAATCGGAGTTTCTCTCTCTTAAAAAACCTCTCTCTCTACTTCGACGTTGAATGAGTGAGAATAGTGATATTAAAAAATATTAAATAAAGATAATGGCCTAGCGCTATGGCGCTATCATCTAGCACTCCGAAGCTAGTTCATTTTTCCAAAATACTCAGAATGGAGCGCTATAATGTCACTATTTGGTGTCAGGTACTGTAGCAGCGCCGAGGTGCTCGGACACTCAACGCTGATATGCTCAAACAGTAATATTTTCAAATTTTGTCAAAATTTGCTCCAGATCCTTGAGACTCATTATAAAGCACACAACCATTTTCAAGTGTTAAAAGACTTCCAACCATATGCAAATAACTTCAAAATATACAATTCCATATCTTACCCTTTTTAATTTCAAATATTTACTTTTATATTTTTGAATTGTTACAAGTTTAAGAATTGCTTGTAGGAGTGTTTTCGAGCTATTCGAGGAGACCTATACAAGCAATTCTTTGTCTTGACTCAAGTGGGGATCATCATGGAGTACAAGGAAAGATTTGAGTTGTTGTCAAGACGGTTGAGGGGGACTTCAGAAGCGATGTTGGAGGAAAATTTCATGAAGGGCCTAAAGCCCGACATATAATGTAACCTTTGAATGTTGAGGCTGAGGGGGTTGAGGGAGACGAAGGAACTAGACCAAATGGTGGAGGATCGAAGATAGATGGAGAGGACCGCAGGAGCGAAGTCACGGGAGGCTCCTACAGGAGTGATCAACTTCACTGGCACCGAGGACCTAGACGTGCCATTCCAGAGGGAAGCACCAAGGGAGAAGAGGATTCATGTAGCCGACCCCACATAGTGGGATAAAGGCTTGATGTTGTTGTTGTGTTGTAGTATTAGACCAAGATTTATTTAATCATAGCGGCTTACGTCAATAGAAAATCTCAGTCCCACACATCCAAAAGTAAACCCTATATAGAAAATTTTCTCTCTAGGAGAAATTTTTAGAAAAATTAGATAACATGCCTTTAAAAACATCATATTGTTTTGCATCTTTTTTTGAAACTCCAATAAGAGCCGGTAATGGGATCACCCAAGCTCCTAAGCACATCCAAAGACCATACCAGGTTCATTAAAAATGATAAAAATTATAGAAACTTATGCTGATTTTCTTAACTAGCAACATGAAATGGAACATAGCACAGATCTAGAAACTCCAAATGGTAGTTCTTTAATTGCAAAGAAAGCATGCTTCCAGTAAAATATAGATGACAAATAAAGAGCAACATACTGTTGATCAAGAAAACTATATGCTCTCTCAAAAATAAGCTCAGAAGTAACATGATCTTCACAGAAGCACGAACACAAATCAGCGTTGAAGAAAACAATATAAATTCATAAACTTAAGCGTATGAACATCTTGAAAGAGCAGAGCAAATTACTGGAAACAAAGAATCATACCAGTCCTCTTAGCCTTATAGAAACAGGTCGATTTTCTAAAGCATCCAATACTTTCAAAGAAATGTCCTGCTTAGAGTAAAGGATACATTTGAAAAAAAAAAGGAAACCACCTAATATTAATCATCTATTCAATAAAAGAAAGGATACCTTTAGAATCTTTGTAGCCAAAGCAACACGATCCTTATTCCATAACTTCAGCATAAGCACAGTCAAGTGAAATGTTTGAGGTTTAATAAATATGGACCTATCAATACCCATTGCTGTAAATAATATGATCAGTTTCTACTCAAAAAAAAAAAAGTTTAAAGGAAAAAATTCTAGAAGAATGTCAACATTGATGATATAAGCATAATCTTTACATGCTATAAGATTAATCAAATCATTGCTAAAAGGAATGCTCCTTAACATTTTAACACAAAGAAAGAAAATTTTTTAATTGTACAACAAAATTGGTGGACAATTTAAGATGTATAAATTTGCTAAAGCAAATTCAGCACCAAAAAAACATAGCACAAAGATACTGAATAGATGCAGATGTTGGCATAGCTGCAGCACACATAGGGACAATGTTGTGAGGGATGAAGGGATATTAGTTCCTAGGAACTTTTCCATTTTTTTTATGAGTGGAAGACCATACGTAGGGAGAAGAGGGAGGAGAAGAAGGTTTGTAACCAAATGCTGTACTTTCTAGCAACACAACTTGACAAAATTAAGAATTGTTGCTTTTCTATTAAGTTAGGTCATGACAAGATTGCCAAATAACGCATAGATGGAATTGAAAGTGAGACAACCAAGTCGAATGGAAAATAATTTACTAAAGCAGATCATAATGCAGCACCTGACGAGGTAGATGACTTTAACAACTTTGTGCCATCAGCATCCATATTTAATCCCACATTTTCATTATTATTTTGAGCTTTGAGCTTAACTGTGGTATTTGGACCTTTCAAATGTTTGGAATCATCATCTTTTTCATCAGAAGAATCATCACATGAACTACCATCCATGTCACCAGGTATCATATTAACTTCTTCCAGTACAGATTTCTGAAATCCTTCTAGCTTCTCTACCAGTTCTTGGTGGATAGCAAGCGGGAGAGATACAAAATGGGAGTAATCAAGGTTTGGGCTTTTCACTGCCTGAAGTTTGAGTCAAGTTAAAAAAAATTCAAATAAGCAGTAGCGTTAAAAAGAAGAGCACATAAAAAATATAGCAGGAAATTATGATAGAAGTAAGAAAATATGCCACAAATAACCAATAATTGTCATATGCATACCCCCACGAAGGCATGATATTTTACACTACATATTCAGCAGAGTTACAACAACAACAACAATAACAACAAGCTTTTATCCCACTATGTGTGGTTAGCTACATGAATCTTTTTTCTCCATTGTGTCCTGTTAAGAGTCAAATTCTTATCTAAATCTAATAAAGAAATATCATCTCTAATATTTTCTAACCAAGTCTTTAGCAGAGTTAATGGAATGATTTAATAAAAAGAAAATTATTGAAATTGCATTTTAATTACTAAATGGGATATTTTCATATTAGGACACATTTGATCAACTTGTGCATAGAACATGTTTTAGAAAGAGAAGTTTTTTTTTCACTCTTCTTGCGTTCTTGCATGTGAAAAGAAGCCATCATTTGAGGTCATGGTGGAGTTTGAAACCCACATTGATTTCCAACCAAATGGAATCTACCAAAATAGAAGCAACCAAATTTTGGTCATTATAAATGAACAAGTCATTTGTAGTTCTAATTTTTTATTTCTTCAATCAATGAATAAATTCATGACTTCCCAAATATCTCCAACCAAAATCTCCTAAACCCACGAGGCACATTTTAAAATATGGAAATAAAGCTACGAATCGCAAAGGTCAGTAGTTGTTGGCTTTGAGAACATTAAGAGAGCAGTTTTTTTTTTGGAAAGTTTAGAAGCAGTCACGGATAAAGATCACTCAGCATTACAGATTGAAAATGCCAGTGCTGGCCAGTCACTTTAGAAGGGTAATATCCTCATAACCACAAGTTTTATCCTGAAATTCCAGACTATCTGAACTTAATAAGATGGAAAGTAAAACTTTGGGCTGCCAACCAACAATGTAATCGTTAACTAATTTATTGCCTAACATCATCAAAACATATACGATGAAAAACAGTACCCAAATGAAAACTAGAAGAAAAGCTTGAAAATTGCAGGTTCACGCAAGGAGATTATGAACCAAAAGTGGGAAAAAATGATCACTGATGCAACATAGAGAACAACAGATAACTGAGCTTAAAAAACTAATTCAAATCATTAAGTCATGGAAAGCAAAAGCATGAAAATGCTACATGCATAATTACCACAAAAAATGGTTAAATTAATTAAACTATTTTATTATGCTAAGCATAAAGTTAGGAGGGCATCCAACCTGTTCAAGTACGTTTGTAATTTTTTCAGATGCTCTATTGACATTTTCCACGGATGCAGCTTCAATAACTGTGAAAAAGAACCAGAAAAAGATGCAACAGCAATCTAATAACGAAATAGTAAACCCACAAACGTAAAAGATAGACAACAAATGAAATCCCATCAATCCATCAGTGCATTCATCAATTACTTAAAAGCTCTTACTGCATGTCGTTGTCCTACTCCCTTCAACATATGATTTCACAGCTAAAATTACAATTCTCTAGTTTTAAAAATAGTCCAAATTTTAGATCTCTTAAAGCTATTTAAGCAATCTTGATAATAACAGAAGGATGAAAAAAATCAGTAAGAGAAGCAATATCTACATTCATAAGGTGCACTAAATTAGCTTGATGAATTAAAAGAATGGAAACCTAGGAAAATACCATCTTGACTGAGAGATCATCTTCACTGTCCCTTGCTATAAGAGGGACAATTTTAAAAAACTTATTACATAGTGGCGCAAATGGTGTGCTTTACATCTTACCAACAGAACCATCACCCTTAGCTGATGGAAGTATAATTTTCACACCCGTCTCTTCCTCAATTTGCTTTTGTGTTAATCCCCTATAAGCAGAAAATTAAAAATAACCACTGCATGCAAATTCTGAAAAGGCAATCTAGACCAGGTTTGGTAACACTGTAAGCACATAGCGTAGCAGTTGGTAATGCAGTGGCAGGCAGCTTTCCCGCTGCCTGCATGTACAAAGTAAATGTCATTACCAACTGCACAAGTGGGTGCAAACTGTAGCAGTGTTTCTATTTACCACAGCCATACCAAAAAAAGTTTAAGAAGGTGATTCAGAATGCAATATAGAAAAGTTAAGTAAATTCAAAGTTTTAAGGTTGAATATTAGATATCAAAGAAAAGAGCTCGTTATATGCTTTACCATTTTCCTTTTATAAAACGAATCAAAGGAGCATCAACCTGCATAAAAGGGAATAACATTAAGCAAATTTGATGTTGCAAAAATTTGTAGCAAGTCTAGTAAAATGATATATGTGGCTGAACTGGAGAGGCAAAAGGTAGTTTCAAATGTGACAACTAGAAGAGTTGAAAGGCAATTTTTTTAACTCGCTTCTTAAGTATAAGCAAAGAAATTCGGTAAAAGTCATGGAAGTTAAGTAAATATGCATTTTCTTTTACCTAATCATAAAAATAAAAACGTCATTTTCTTAATAATTCTATAACTCGTTTTTTTGTAAACTAAACCAACCAATTTGACCAAGCAAAATAAACGTTTACATTTTTTTTCTTACGACTACAAATGACAGCTTCCTGGCATGCTTCAAAAGTTGGCAGAATTTGAAATGCAATGTAGTACATTCAACACTCATCATCGTCCAACATCATAACGTTTGCATGCTAAAAATTCTGAACAATGTTTATGATTAATTCATTTTGCACAAGAAAAAAACAAAGCTATGGTCTGAGACCACAAGAGAAAAAATGTATGAATAAATAAAGCCAAATAATTTTCAAATAGCAAAGAAAAGTGCCTTTTTTATGTTAAGGTATGCATAGATAATCATATATGCAATTCTACTATAATTCTTTCAGCTAGTATTTCAGAATAGCATCGCAAATCAAGCATCAGCCAAAAATACAAAGAGCTATTTTGGATGAAAATATTACGGAAGATATTTCATAAGTCATTAAATGAAGATGAATAAGAAATTTCTCTAGGGCCAAGTTCTCAAATGTGATATGCTCTAATTAGAAGCTCTAGGCTTTAGGTGAACTAAATTACAGAGCGGTGATGCACACACTTTGAGCATTTCATACATAACCCAACAGGCTAATATAAAAGAGCATTGACACAAACAGAACTGTTAATTCTTACAAAATTTCACCACTATTAAAAGACTTACTGCTTCTGCTTTACTACAGATTTATCATTCTAATTCTTCTTTGCTTAATCTTCCATGCAATACTCCTGCTTAATCACAGGTCAAACTTTGAAATAAGTTCATGATTAGATATTACAGATACAGTTTGAGCACTTCATACATAACCCAACAGGCTCATATAAAAGAGCATCAGCACAAACAAAACTGTTAAATTCTTACAAAATTTCACCACTATTACAAAACTTGCTACTTCTGCTTTACTACAAATTTATCATTCTGATTCTTCTTTGCTTAATCTTTCATGCAATACTCCTGCTTAATCACAGGTCAAACTTCGAAATAAGTCCATTGTTAGATATTATAGATATGCCACCATGTCAAGCTGGTACAAGGTTGTGAATATTCTTCTCTGATAAGATGAGAAATGGTAGGTCAACTAGTGTTATAGGGAACTTAGGGATTCTCTTTATCTAGTATTGAAGCTTATGAAGGTCAAACACAAGAAGGAAATAAATAGTGTAATGATGTTTGTTCTAAGTTTGTTAATCAAGGCCGTTACTAAGAGGGTTATGATTGCGCTTTTAGTTGTAAGAAGGTGCTTACAATAAGTGTTTGAAGAACTGAAAGCACAATATCCATTATGGTGAATGGTAGTACCTAAACAATATATAGAGCTAATAATCAAAATCAAATGAGTTATCAGAAAAGGGAGTTGGTGAAACATTACTTCTCATTACACAATGAATTTTAAACCCTCTGTTATTCTATGTACTAAGTGACAACAAGTACTGTATCAAACAGGTCTTAAAGACTGAAACTCATCTACAACATCATCAAATAAGTCTGCCTAGAGAATAAGGTGGATTACATCCTTGGGTCCATTTGGGACAGTTTTTCGTAGCTTTGCTTTCCAAACAATTGACACAATTATGTTTGGCTATAACTCTCTTGCGGTTTTTTAAATATTTATATAATGGAAAGAAGGTTTTTACATTTAGATATATTAATGTGGTAGATATAAGCAAGTTGTTTTCTGAATTTCTAAAGAGTGAAAAATCTCTAAACCCCACAAAAGCTTTCAAAAAATTTAATTTTTTCATAACAGTTTTACAGCTACTTTTACATATTGTTGCAGCTGAAGATGGCATCTTCCAAATGAACTTTTCAAACATCCACCGCCAATCACTGAGTATAAAGTGTTACCATCCGTCAAATGTAGAATCAACTATAGAAGTTTATGTAACAGGTAATCAAGATTAAAAAATCCCAGGGTCCAATTACTGGCTTGAATGTGGAACAAAAAGTTTATGAAGTTCCATAAACTCTGCATTTTTTAGTAAGAAATATTTAAGAAATTACTAAGAATACATAAACAGAAATGAGTATTTTCTAAGCATACCTGAATAGAAATTGAGTGTTTTATATCCTTATCGACTACCTCAGAATCTTTGTTTGGCTTCAAGACAGTTAGAGTTTCTCTAATATCTTCGACCTGCTGTATGACTGTATTAGAATCAGTAATAGTTGTGTTGTCATGGTTTTCTGAGCAATTTTCTGTTTTGCAGTAAACAGGTGTGGTCTCATTTCCTTCTAGAGGCTCAATCTCACTCTTGTTATCCATAGCTTCAGAAGTCAATCTCACAACCAAACCACCAGTTGAATCATCTGGAGCAGAATCTTCACTATTGAAATTATTCATAAGGGGATCAGTGGAGCCACTTTTCATAACTTTTGATATGTGTACTGCAATACCAATATAATTACAAATATTACAAACAAATGCGACAAAGAAGTTACATTTCCCACATTGGTGATGGATATTCAAAAAAAAAAAAAAAAGCAAGAGCATGCTTAACTCCTATGTGGCAGATATAACTCACCGAGCAACAGTTTAATACCTTAAACCTAAAAAAGTTCCAGCTTATTTGTAGAAAATACAATGTTGGACGATATTGATGTAAAAAGATCGCTCTGATACCAAATGACATAACAAGATTGTTCTAACACCAAATGATGTTATCAGTTTGCTATAATATGAAATGATGTAATAAGATTGCCTGGATACCAATTGATGGAATAAGATTAATTTGATACCAAATTGATCAAAACATTCACGATGAGAATTACGAGAGGTAAAAAAATTTATCCATTTTGTATAATTAGACACATGATGGTATCGTGTAGGTCTTTGATTACAGAAAGAATATACGACACATCAGTATTACATAGTTTATTTCAAAACTTAAATTTATTTTAAAGTTTTATTACGCTGCCCTTAGCACTATCTAAATTAATTATCTCAGACTAATACACCCAAACTTGGTTTAGAACAAACAAAAGAAGCCAAAGTCAAGGTGTCTTCCTCTTTGGGCATGTGGATGATGCAAAGTAGCAAATCTTATCTAAAGAGAGTAAGGTAATAGATCAGCCCAGACCAACTCAACATGGTGTGATCGCATCAACTTAGTATGGATGTCATCTCCCTTCTATGTTTGTGGGGTTGAACACACCATAGCCACTCATGAGCCTCCAATTAAAAGACTCAATTGATTTTTGCCAATACTTTGCTCTGAGGAATAGACTACTAATGATAAGCCCGCCGGTTGGTTTAATGGTTGTTGGTAGCTAGAAAAATTCATGAAGCAACCACCCTTAGAAGAACTTGTAGTTGTCCTCAAAGCTTGCCCTTGATATCAAAATGTTACTCAAGGGGGATATTGACATTTCCTACAATTTTTTTTTTTTGGGACTGGCAAAGGCAATGTCGTCCAACATTTTCTGGTAGAATAAGAGAATTCAACCCTCCTATAATTTTATTTTAATAAATATGAATAAGATGGCACTAACTGTACCCCTGATACACTTTAAATGGTTAAAATCAAAACAGCTAAAGTTATATCATAATTTTTGAGCTATATGATGGGGCAAAATTGAAAAGAATTTCACTCATTCATGCACACTCTCTCTCCCTCCCTCACTAATTATCACATAATTTATTTAATGAACTATTTTAAAATATTATAATATTAACTACACGCAAAATTAAAGTAGCAAACATAAAGATAAAATCATTAATACAATATACAACCAAGGGTAAATAACCTTATTCTACAGACATGATATGTTAAAATGATAAATAGTTCAAATGATCATAGAGTATTTCTTAAAAAAAACAAAACAAATGCCCTTAAATAATAATTTAGCAGTCCTATTTTTAATAATTTATAATAAAATAAGTATAATAAATAGATTTATTAGTTTACTTCACACTAATTATATTTAATGTAATTAAGGTCTCATTTGAGACAACTTTTTTTATTGCTTTATAAAGTAGCTTTTTAGTACAAATATTCCTTGAACTAGAAATTTTTGTATAAAAAGCTACTAAGAAAATAGTAAGAAAGCTATCTCAAATGAAGCTTAAATCTTATTGAATAAATTATTTATTATTTGTATCACAAGTAGTTTTAATTTGTATATCATACTATTAGTTTATCCCTGTGTTTAATATAATAAATTATCTACATTATATACTACAGCAAATCTAGTTGTCATATTGTAAGGCACTATATTCTATGTGCATATCCCGTTGCATGATGCGGCAATCATACCAAAAGACTTTTATTGTCCTTTTCATTCAACACAATCATACCACAATACTTTTATTGTGTTTTTCATGCTGCAAAGAACTCCCCATCACTATCGCATCACAGACCCTTCAACTGATCTTTTAAGTTTCTTTTCTCATGCAAGGATTGCAACTTAGAGCATAATTGGTATTTCAAAATATGATTTAAGTTAGAATGGGAGTCAAAATTTTGTAACTATTACCAGATGAATCTTGGCATGAGAGCATAGTTGGTAGTTCAGAATTAATTAAAATAGAATGGATCAGTCAAAATTTCTGCCACTGATAAAGTTTTATTTATAGAAAATATTTCATGAATGTCACCCACTATGCCCATTAAATATGAATATCCCAACTTTATCAGTTCACCTGGATTCTTCGAAAAAGAAAATTAGTTCACATAGTGAACTCACTGAATATCACTTCATCTGAAAAAAGGATTTTTTAATATAGTTCTAGCCCCAAAAAGTATTTAAATATGCACATTGGACCCCAAGTTGAATAATGATGATGGATTACTACCAATGACCAAAACATGACAAGCAAATATGAAGGATTAAAAAATCAAAACAAATTAGCGCCAAATTCATTAATGTTTCAAGATATGCTAAAAGAAACTTCACGAATTGAATAGAAAAAAACTTAAAGAAATCACTGTGCACAGAAGTACAATCCATATTAAATAAGAAAACTGAGATACATAAATATATCTAACCCAGCCCAAGCTAAAGTCAGGAAACTTATCAATCCACTCATGTTTTGAAAAAACTATTATGAATAATGTGAAGTTAAAAAAAAAAAAAAAAAACTCATGAAAACAGTTGTTTACGTAAATTACAAATTAGTATTAAACCAAACAAAAAATAAAAGTAAAAATAAAAATAAAAACCTCATAGTTGTTAACCACCAGTACATCAAAATCAATGACGGTCAAAACCAACTGTAAAACTGAGAGCAAGAATATAACAAAGACGTGATTTGATAAGATAGGAACCTGACTCCGTGGAGATTGGTCTCCAAACTGTAGAAACTTGATGCTTCTTGCGCTTGTCCAGTGAACTTTGACCGCCCTTCATCCCCCCAATTATAGAGATGCAGGGTAAACTTCTACCACAAAGGTAATCCTAGAAAATTGATGATTGTATCAAAACAAAATTGAACATAATATAATGCATCTACCATCACCATGGTGGCCATCAAGCCTAGTTTTAAACTTAGTTATGTCTCAGTCATTGGATTCTCGTATATTCATATTATTGTGAACTCTAAAAGAGTTATGCACTCATTGGGATATTGCTTATGTTCTTTTGGAGTTTTGGGAAGAACAATAGGGGATTTTGGGAGATAATTTGAGTTGAAGTCCACAAAGATTTTCCTAGCTAGTCAACAAGAATTTATTTTAATTCTAGGAAATTGAAATCTTATGTAGTAAGAGCATGCCTCTCTAGTAATTACATCCTCAATCGTTAAAAAAACACTCAATTAAGGACGCCAACTTGGTTGTCCTAGGTCAAGTTAGTGGACCTAGTCTATCAAAGTTGTAAGGCTAAGAGACACATTTTCAAAAGAGCCTAATTAACAGCTATCGGTTGCTTCTACCAAGTATCCCAATCAAATCAAGGTAGTAGTATCTCGAATGAAACATCCTCCCATGATGAGGTTTTAGGATTTGTCTTGAATCGAAAAGGCTTGAGAGTACTGAGTATGGTTGAACATGATTTAGAAATGTTAGGCATGACCAACAATAGCTCAGGGACTTAGTATGATCGATTCATATTGAAATTGATTTAAGGCGCAAAGCATTGCCATAGGTGACATAGAGCATAACATGATTGATTATATCTGCCAGTGGAGTTACTCCAAACTTTTCACATATATGGTTGTTCCATATTCTATCTCTAAGATTAAAGCCACTTATTCACCTAAGCATCTTCATCTATGCAACACTTAATCTTACACTTCTCTTTCACTTAAGTTTGAGGGGTACTTTTCTATCACACAACTGGCCCGATGCATCCCTCCACTTCAACCATCCAATTTGAATTCTACTAATAATATCCCCATCTATTTCACCATCACTTTGAACAATAGACTCGAGATATCTAAAATGAGTACTCTTATTAATGACTTGATAAACTAAAGTCACAATCCCCTCACTAGAGCTATTACTACTAAAATTACACTCCAGGTATTATGTTTTAGATCTACTCAAACGAAGACTTTTAGACTCTAAGGTTGACCCCCATAATTCAAGTTTACCTTCAACTCCCTCTCTAGTCTTATCAACAAGAAGGATATCATCAGCAAAAAGCATACATCAAGACAAATCGTCTTGCAAATCTCTAGTAAGAACATCCATGACTAGAGCAAAAAAATATGAGCCTAAAGTTGAACCTTGAACACAAGTAAAAGCTCTTGCATACATACCTTAATGACTTGAATATAAGCATTAAACCCATTCTTTTCTAGAACTCTCTAGAGCACTTCTGTTGGAATTTTTTTCATATGCTCTCTAAATAAATAAATATCATATGTAGATCCTCCTTATTCTCTCTATATTTCTCCATCAAGTTGCTCAATAAATGTATAGTGTCCATAATAGACCTACCCTGTATAAATCCAAATTGATTTTAAAAAATATTAGTATCACATCATAATCCATGCTCAATAAAACTCTACCATAGTTTTGAAGTATGACAATTAAATTAATTCCTCTATAATTTGCCCACTCTTGTGAATCACATTTATTCTTAAAAATAGGATCAACACACTCTTTCACTCATCTGGCATCTTTTTAGTATTCAAAATAACATTAAAAAGATTCATAAGCTAAGAAATTTCTTCATCTCCAAAGCATTTCCACATCTCTATTGGAATATCATCAAGTCCAACAGTAGTTGCATACTTCATTTTCTTTAAAGCCTCTCTAATGCAGAACTACGTATGAATGCAATCAAATGGCTAGGAAGTTGCACAATCCTTGATTAGAATAAAAGTGAATTAACTAATTAGCAGTTTGAACGACAAATTAAAATGAATAAGGGATCACACCCGCTTAGGCTAAATCACAAAACAAGAGCTTTAAAACTTTCAAAACAAGTTAGAAAATAACATGATGCCATAATAGTAGTTTCAGATACAATCCCTAATCTAACAATGAAACTAGTTAGTAAAGAGGCACGCTCAAAACCCTACGTTTACTAAGCTTAGCAGTAGCAAGGAGAGTCGTCCTTTGTAACTACAATCAAACACAAGATATGGTTAGACTAGAGAAATATAATGAAATGGGGAAAAGAGAACCTCTCGTCAAGGAGTAGTGGAGATCCTCCACTCGACGCCTTTGAAGTGCTTGTCGATTGCTTCCACTAAGGTGTCTAGAATACGCTCTAAATAGTCCTCGACAGTATGATCAATCCTTGGATTTACGTCGAAGAAAGTTGATCGTAAAATATTGGTGAAGCCGTCCTCATCCCAAGTTAAGTCGTATTCAGTTGCTGGATCAGCCATTCATGGGCACCAAATAAAAAATCTCCTTTCGCCTTCCTAGAGTTCATGAGGATTGACAAAGAGAATGAAGTTTCTCTTGCTAGTGAGTGGGATGAGAGCCAAAACTTAAAATCTGAAATAAATTTCAGATTTTGCAAAGGTGGATAGTTAATTGAGAGAGAGAGGAGATTGGGAGAGAAAGAGGGCGGGTAAGGGAGGCTAGGCCGGCAGCAATGAAGAGGAGGTAGGGAATTGCTTTCCAAAACGTGAGACTTGATTTTAGAAAGAAATAAGTAGTTTTATGGGTGTTTGAAATTTCGTCCAAAGGGGAATAAAGAGGATTTGTATTATTTCCAAAGGAGTCACTTGAGTTTTGGAAATAATTCCAAAGGGGATCTTAATGGGGCCGGCGGCATGCATGGGCAAGGGAGGAATTTAATGCAAGCAATTAAGGTTTCTTAATTTAGGGTTTGATTTAGGAAAGGGATATTTTAAATCCAATTGTATTTGAATTTCAAATTATATCCAAAATAAATACTTTCCTAAGATAGATGAATTATTTTAGGAAAGATTTTGAATTCAAATTCAAAGGGAATTGAAATTCAAAATTATCCCCAATTAACTCACATCCAATTAGGAAGCTCAAGAGGGCAAAGGGGGCAATGGAGGGACGAGATGGACGGTGCCGGCCGGTGGCCTTGGGGCTCGGGTAGTGAATTGGGCCGTGGGATTGAGAGGTGATGAGGGGCTCGGATGAGGAAAGGGGTTGGTCGGTGGTGGAGGTAAGGGGAAGAGAGGGAAAAGGGAGGAGAACCAAGAGCCACCAGTGGTGACTATTGGGTATGACGGGCGGCCTATCCTAGGCTCTCAAGCTCTCACATAAGCTTCAAGAACACAAGTGCATGAAAATTTTCAATAATCATTCATTACCTTCAAAACATAAAACATGAGGCTATATATAGCCAAGTACAAAGGACTCAAAAAAATAAAAGACAAACTTGCCCTCCGGGCTTAAATACGATGATTCCCACTAAAAGGGTACAATTTGAAAGTAATAAAAATAAAATATACGATACTGAAAAATAGAAAATACATGAATAAGAAAATAACATAAATAACTTAGAAATATAAACACTCGATCGTGATCGTAGATCGGCGGCCACGCCTCTAATAAACCTTCCATGAGCTGATGTCCCCATCACTCTCTAACTTCAGTTTTACCAATACACCGATAAAAATAAATCTCTATTTTCATTTAGGGTGTTATGGTCACTAAAGTCAATCATATTCTCACAATCTTCATTGAAATATCTCATCCATCTTTGTTGAATATCCTCTTTTAATAAAAGTACTTTTTATCTACATCCTCGATGCACTTCACTTGAATTAAATTTTTACATCTCTTATATCTTTGCTTGGGTAACTTATACATATATCTTTCACCCTCCTTAGTATCAAATCTATTATGTAAACCATTAAAAGCTAAATTCTTTACAGCACATCTTCTTTCTTAAACTCCTTGTGAACTTCTTTATATCTTTTCAAAATTTATGAGTGTTTATATTTAAACAAATTTTATAACAAAGCTTCTTATTTTTAATCTTTGGTTGTATATTTTAATTCCACCACCAACTATTTTTATTATTAGGAACATTTTATTTTGATACTCTAAGCACATCCCTTATAGTATTTAAATATCACTATTTATTTTTTCCTACATAATATTAGCTTGTTCATGTACAATCAAAATCTTAAGAACTTGAATATTACTCTTAAAAAATATTTTTGTTAGTTTTCTTTAAATGCCCCCATCTAATCCTAGGACAACATTTAACTTTATTTTTCATACTATGCCATTGATCTTAAAGTCTAAAATTAATAAACAGTATTAGGTACATAAACTTTCACTCGAACCAATTTTATAACAACTACAATCTAAAAGATCTATTTTTCTTATAAGAAAATAATCATTCTGAATTTTACTATATTCATTCTTATAAGTGATGAGATGTTCCTCCCTTTTTTTTAAATAAGGTGTTAGCAATTACAAAATCATAAGCTTGAGAAAAGTTTGGTCTTATCACATTCATTAGTCACTCCAAACCCACATCTCCTATGCATGCTCTTAAAACATTCTACCTCTCTACCAATATGTCCATTCAAATCTCCTCCAATAAAAATTATTTCTTCAAGAGATATCTTGAATATTAATTTTCTTAGTCATTCCAAAATTTTAATTTTGGACACATATCCAAACCTATTTGAGGAGAATAAACATATATAAGACTAATAATCGTAGCATCAACAATAATCTTTAAAGCTATAATTCTATCTCTATTTCTATTAATTTCTATATCATTATCCTTCAAACTCTTATCTATAATCACGCCTACATCATTTTTAGTATGACTCATGCCTTAATACCAAAATTTAAATCATAAACTATCAATCTCCTTAGCCTTCTTTCCAACCCATATAATTTCTTGAATGCATGGAATATCTATGTTCCTATGAATCATAAGGTCTATTAATTCCATTAATTAGTCTGTAGGAGAACCTATATTACAAGTTTCTATCATAATTCTAGCTTTATGGACTAGCTTATTTGCCCACATTCGTCCATGATATGGGAACCCATGCTTATTTAATACCGCACCTTGGTATTAAATGATTCATGTCTTCAATAAATTTTACGTTAGTTGGCAACTACTTAACGCAACCCTCCACTTTTCTCATCCAGGGCTTTGGACTTGACAATGGCAATATTGTTCATATTTAAAGAGTCTAGGAATTTAGAATTTTCAAATATCAAATTAATTACATCTCTCTCAATTCTACGTTGTATAAATAAAACTTAGTGTATATATTACTATAAGGGGTAAGAAAATTGCAAGATTTTCTAATCTTGTATAGAAGATCATACATAGGACTAAGAGGAATGATCAGACTACAAAAAGCAAGAGCTCGTGTAAGAGAATCAACTCAAGTGTGAGCTAATAAAGTGTCTCACAATGAGAGGCACCACAAAAACTTATTTGAACTAGATTGAGATTAATATTGGTGGTCTTTCGAAAGCTAGACCCAATCCAAATGCTAAACCAAAGATTTTTCTCAAAATGGATAAGCAAAGGATTATCAAGTTGGAATTGAACTTGATCTCTATTGTCAACCGGAAGATTTTTCTCAAAATGGATAAGCAAAGGATTATCAAGTTGGAATTGGACTTGATCTCTATTGTCAACTGGTGATTATCTCAACACAAGCACTATATCCATTGGGGATATTGGATTTCAAATTGAAGGCTTATTTTATTGAAATGATGGAATTAGTTTATCAAAAATCTCCTGAAAAAAATATATGTAACAATCAAAAGGCATCGATAGAAAGAGAAGAAAAAATTAGCTTCTCAAAAAATTTTTAGAGAATATTTTAAAAAACCACAAGGTTTATAATCAGATAAACTGACTTGATACACAAATATGACAAGTAGAGGCTATCTCGATTGCGGATGGTTGAGATAGCTTTTAAATGATTTCGGAGGATGAAAATGTACTGAAAGCTTCAAAGTCTTTAAATGGATATAATAGGTCTATCTACAACCGAATTTAAACAAACACTATTTCTACTCGGTGTAATGAGTATAGCATTTTCAAAAGATCAACGTAAGAGTGGATTCTTATTAAGGAAGAATTTATCGAGATAAAGAAAACAGATTTAGCTTCTCAAAGGTCTATTGAAAACGAAATATATTGAAAAAAACTTCAAAAGACATGCAACTGGATAAATAAAGTTTATCTATAGCCACATTAAACAAAAACTATCTCTACCTAGGAAATAATGAAATTAGTCTCTTAAAAATCTCCAAAAAAAAAGGGAAATCCAATCAAAGACATCATGATGTGTGACTGGTCAAACTGGATATATACAGTAATTTCTAAGGAGAAGTTATCTCCACTAGGAATAACAAGAGTGGACTTCAAAACATTATAAGAGAACATAAATCTATATTTTGTTGGAGTAAACAGAATTAGATCCTCAATGACTTTGCTAGGAGAAAATCTTCTTAAGAAGCTTCAAAATTTTAGTTCAATTGTCATGAATGATTGATCATTATTTTTTAACTTTGAATGATTTAGACTCCTACAAATAGGTTGAACCTTCAATTTAATAGATAAGCATAGCTTGTTTCATAGATACATTCAAGGCATAAATCTATAAAAGAAACTTTTGCTATTTGATGGAAACTAGAAATGCTACAAGCACAAGGTATATCAAACCAATATCATACCAGACCACATTGTAACTCAGTCAACTAAATATTTGAGTAATACTGAAAATGTTACAATTATACAAGGATGGCACATTAAGAGAATTTGTACTAAAATAGATTGTAATATGAAACTAGAAATGCATACATACACATATAGTAAATCAACAAACAACATTACAAGGATTACAACAACTCAGAGAACTAGAACAATAAAGTTACTAGTAAGGGACATTCTAGAAGAACACCAATTATAATACTTCTTAAAATAATGCCAGTTGATAAAGGGCATTGAATAAGTATCCTTGTTCACCAATAGGATAAGCTTATGCAAAAAGACTAAATGGTTGTTTTCAATTTGATGTTGAGATGGTTGAAATAGGAATGATAGATCTATTGTAATTTATCTCTATTACTCGTTCTCTTTAGGTTTTTCTTGTCCAAAGTTTCATCATGGATTTTCCATAATTGGAACTAATTTTTCCATTTTGAGGTTAATTTTCAGCATTATTGCCAGCTTATTGACCATAAGCTTCTTTGTGGCAAATAATACTATCTTTTTTTAAGTAGGATCCCTCACATATCTTTTCGCCACTCTACCGAGATGAAGACTGGCTTTTAGTGTCGGTGCAGGAGCCATCAACTTAGAGGAGTACCCCATGCTAAAGGACTCATCAAGCTCATAGGTTGTAGAACCCTTAACGTTTCTGATGCCATCTTAAAAATTAGAATGAAAAGAGAGGAAAATAGAGGATAAGAATTTATAATTGAATTTTATTTCCTCATTCCGTTTAAAAGAAATAAAAATCTATATATAAATAGGTGGCGAAATAATTATCTAGAAAATAAATAAAATTTATAAACTAGTTTTTAATTTTCTAATCCCAAATTAACTGTACAATAGAACTAGAATATTATTGATAGACTGTTGGATTGTTATAGAAGGAAAGTTATTGTCCATGGATGGTTGGATTGTTGCAAATGATAAGTTATTATTCATGAATAGATATAGATGGAAATATGATGGATTCCAATTTGAGATTATTTCAACATTGATCCATCATGAAACCTCCATAGCCAATCCTAATGAAACCAGAATATTTATTTAAGTCAATCTAAATAATTATCCTCTCTTCCTTAGATATAAGTAGTACATTCATCCCTTCCCAAAAATTAATTTTTAAAATCAATGAAACTTAATGAGAATATGCACTAAACATATTATAAAATCCTCAAAGACAATTAACCCAATAACAAGCATCATATTACTAATGTTATTCGCCTAACAATTCAATCTTCTAACTCTCTGGCTACCAAAATCCCTACCTCATTGTTATTATTAGCCCTCCAAACATACAATATAGTTTCTAAACACCTCCAATAGCACTAAATTACACACTTTTTCCATTTAGTCTCTTGAAAACAAGAGATTAATTCTTCTTAAATTCATTTTGTTCTTTAATTATCTTGTCTTTCAATTCAAAATATAAAACTTTTTCTATCAAATCAAATATTAAGACCTAGTCAACCATTGCTCAGTTTTCAAAACAATCGAGTTAAGATGTGATGGCGACATCCTAGCGAATTCTTGCCTACTTATCACCATAATCAAGGAAGTTAGGGTGCTTCACTTATGAGTGTTGGCCAAGAAAACTTTGGTATAGTTCTCATCATAATTAATTTAGGTCATGATGTGTCGCGTTGGAAGAATGCCTTGGTACCATCAATCAAAAATAAAAAAGACAACTTCCCTCATCCAAGCTTCAGACTATCAATGGTGATTTTAGATTTTTGCTTATGCGTCCATATACTAGAATGAGAGGAAGCATAGATGAATAAAGATGACCACGCTTTCGGGAAAATTTTATAGAATACATAAGCAAAGAGAGAAATGATACTATAAAAGATAAAATATGATATAAACACCTGGAAAGGGTACAACCGAATGCAGAAAGCATTTGCCACGCTGCTTGATAGACGGCTCAATCTGCAAAAATTCTTAAAGGGGATAAAACTATGTTACTTTGACTAAGCAACTTGCTGGACTTTGCAAAAAAATAACTTCTGGTGGGACGAGCATAAAAACCCTAGCATTTAAGAGACGAGGAATAAAAACCAGGAAATAAGGCCTTACAGGTATCTCACCGAGAGAATGGAATGCAAGCAATCATCTGCTACGTCTTCAACGGCAAACGGCGCCGACGGTAAGCCTCCTTGTGTGGGCTTCGCTAATGACGAGACGGGACAGAACCTGGAACGCAGGCAAAGGGGATGCAAGATTTGAGCAGGGATTATGCTAAATTCTGCCAAACGGGATTTGATCGCTCCGAAAATCTCACGGCCAAATAAAACCTCCGTTTTGGCTCTTTTTGCCCTAATCCTGGATTTACTAAATCCTGTAGTTCGGCGGATTTACGGGATTTGGCCGAAGAAGCGCACGAAAAGGAGAATGTTACCTTCACAGCAAGCGAACTCCGGTCATTGCTAACTTCCGATCCGACAGGAAGGGAACGTCGTCGAAGGAGGGAAGTCGAACAGCAACGAAGAACCGAAGAAGTGACTCGTGCAATCTCTACACCTCCTGCGAAGCAAAGAAGCCGGGAAAAATTATTACCTTAGGTGACCTGACTTAGCTCTATGTTCGGACGTCAATAATATGTGGCCACGTCGTCTTATTCAATACCGTACGGCCCGACGATTTGACCCAGGATTGCTATGTTCGTGTATTGCTCGGTATTGCTCTAGGTATTGCTTGGTATTGCTAGGCAATAATGAAAAATATCGCTCTATGAAAACCAATACCGAGCAATACTGAGAAATACAGAGCAATACCTAGCAACACGCGAACATAGCAATCCCGTCTCCGTTCCGGGTCGGAATTGTCAGGCCACGTGGTAAATAGTGAGAACACGTGACACTATTTTACTGGCGTCCGAATGTTGAGCTACGTCAGGTGACCGGACCAAATAAAAGTTCCGAGGACGGACCTTACAATGAAGCCTAAGAAGGGGGGTTTATGGTTCGATCGATTCAACTGAGTCGAACTATATAATATAATAAATAATATTATTATTAAAAACAAATTAAATTAATATAATAATATGATAATCTAATCTTAAAATTCATCTATCATATAAATCAAATATCCAAATTAAAAATGAGTTGAAGATTTAATAAACAACATAATTCATATTTAATATAAAATTAGTTTACATATATATTTTAAATTTAATCTAAATAATTTCTAATTTATTTATATATTTAGATATAATTTATACTTTTTAATATATAGATATAATTTATACCTAAGAATAGTATTCAAAATTTACATTAGAAAATTATATCAATAAATTCATGTGTATATTATTTAATATTAAAATATAGATAAAAAATTTAAAATAATATATTTGATAATTAAATAAAATGAAAAAGATAAAAGATAAAAATTAAATATTATTTGTATTATTAAATTATAATTTTATTTATTATTACTGTTATTATTATTATTATTATTATTATTATTATTATTATTATTTATTATTACGGACTAGAATATACGCGTGACAGAATTAGAAAGTTTTCATCACAGCGTTGTACGAATATCCAGCACACACAAATAGAGAAAATAAAAACACCAGGATTTTTTACGTGAAAAAACCCTATGATGGAAAAAACCCCGGTGTCATGCCCCAGTTGAAATAATTCCACTAGTGTTTGCTTGAGATACAATAGGCTGACTTATCCTTAAAATTTAGGACGATCAAATTACAATGATTCACTTTTTCTGATCTGAAATTCAGATACAACCAGTTTGTGTATTAGAGCTGAACTCACAGTCACTTAGAATTTCGGCATCACCTTGGACACTAGGCATAGTTCTGGCGTTATTGAAAGTCGGGCGGAATTCTGCATCACTTGGGCGTCGGGCAGAGTTTCGGCGTCACTTGGGCATCAGGCAGAATTTTGACGAAGGTCGGAGCTTCTTTTTCCATTCTCTACTACTCTCCTTCTCTTCTTACTTGGGTCCCCTGTTAAGAGAATGAGGGGTTATTTAATAATTTTTTTGAGGATGGCAAGACTCGTAAATAGGAGGAGGATGCAAGGGCAAGGGTGGAGTGGTTCGGATGGACGATCGATATTGAATCCCTTGATCATAGACCGTTTGTCAGACATTTAAATTCTTAACATATCATACCTCGATCTTGGACTCGTTGGATTCATCTCGTCTAGCCGCCTGATGACTATAAGTCTGTTATGTTTGGAAATCGTTTGGTTAATCTAAATTATGGTTTTTTGAACTAATGTCACAATCTGCTCCAGGATCGTCCAGGCCGATTTTGGATCGTCCTGGACGATCAGTAGAAAATCAGTTCCAGAATTTGCCCAGATTGCTCCAGGTGATTTTCTGCATGCATCGTCCAGGCCGATTGGAGACATCGGCCAGGCCGATCGGCACTGTAGAAAATATCGTCCAGACAACAGCCCTGAGTGAAGTGGAGTATCGGCCAGGACTATGATTTTTGGTCTGATCGTCCAGGCCGATATGGCGATCGGCCAGGCCGATATGTGTATGATTTAAGGGAAATCAGACGATTTGAAGAGAGAGAAAAAATTAAAAATAAAAAATATCTGATTTCAGCTCTGAAGAGAGAGAAAAGAAGCTTTGGAAAAGTTGATTTGGAAGACGCGGAGCCGTTTCGATCGAAGGGACTGTTGAGGAAATTGCTGTGCAGAGGTAAGGCACATTTTACCTTTCTCAATTTCAGTTCCGTCGCGGTTGGCGGTATTTTCTGTCCGGATTCGTTTCGTACGGTTTCGTCGTATCTTTTGATTGTTCAGTTTTACGCGTAAGTTTCTGTATATTGTTGACGTGCCGAGTGTGCAACATTTGATTATTTCGAAGATTTTTGTCCGGGTATTTTGATTCGGCGATGTTTTCGTAGACTACAATTTCTGTGAAAGTATAAATTATCTGTGCAGTAGAATAAAGGTTCTGAAATGTTAATATCTGTATTATGTGCAAATTTGGTAAATTGTTATTTTCATGAATTTTGTGTAAATTCTGTATACTGCCGTTGTGCTGCCCAATTTTTGGGTAATTTCTGAATTGTCAGTATTTCTTCTGAATTGAAATGCTATGTGTATAAGCTATAAAAAAGGGAGTTATAAGAGGCTGAATCCTATGAGATTCAGTTAGTGAAACCGGAAAACGGGAAATCTGAAATGAGATCCAATCTGATATCTGTTCTGTTCCGGATCCGATGAATTCTGTTCTGGTGCTATAAGCACATCTGTTTTGGTGCCGTGAGCACGAAGGGAGACATAAGGGGCCTGGATCCTATGAGATTCAGTCAGTGTCTAGGAAGGGAGGCATAAGGGGCCGGAATCCGTAGAGATTCCGTCAGTGTCAGGGCATTTAGCTATATGTATCTGTTCTGTTTTCTGTATCTGTTCTGTTCTGCACGAAATTGTGATTATGATATGATATGATCCGTACGATTCTGATTTCTGATTCTGACTCTGTTGATTTGTTCTGTTCTGATATGATCTGTACGACTCTGATTCTGATTTGATATCTGTCCGTATCAGTTCTGATTTCCGATTCTGTTCCGATTTCTAATCTGATTTCTTTTGGTTTTGGTTTCTGAGAATTTAGATTGGTGGTTTGTTGCTTTACTGAGCTGTTGAGCTCACCCTTGCTTTCTGGTGGCTTTCAGGTTCTGGGAAAGGGAAGGAAGTCCAGGACTAGAGTTCAGAGTTCTGATTCGTATAGGTATACTTTTGATTTTTTGTACAGTCATGGCTTTTCTGTTCTGTCTTTCTTTCTGTTGAAAGCCATGCACTGTTCTGTAGATGACTATTTTGAGGAAATGAAAAGATAGATGTTTTGTTTCGCTGCATTTGATGTTTTTAGTAGCTCTGTTGTTCTGTGTGTTTCTGTTGAGTTAAGAATTTGGAAGATCAGTTCAGTAACCTAATCCAAAGCCAGATCCTGGATAAGAATAGCTCTCGTCGCGATCCGGCTCGGGCGGGATCCGTCCCCGTCGGGTCGGGTTGTGACATGAACCTTCCAACATCGCTTCGGGGTCTTCGATTTAGACTCGTTTGGGCATAGATCGAGTTGAATTTGGTGTCGTTGTGTTCGTATTTCCGAGACGCTTAGTTTGACTATAAGTTTGCTAAAATCATAGTTCAAGTGATCCCGAATTTAATTTTTAAAAGTTTCCGGCTTGATTTTGCCTCGAGATTCGTGAACGTTCAAGATAATTTTTTGACGATATATCAGTTATTATTATTATTATTTTGCTTCAACCGATTGAGTTGATCGGTTTGATCCGGTTTTTAAAGCATAGTGAAAAAGAGAAGAAAAACAAACCACACCTCTAAGCTATTTTTTATTAACTTAATTAAAATAATTTAAAATATTAATAATTAAGTAAAATAATTAAATAATTAGCAGTATAATTAATGCATTAAAAAATTAAAATTTAGTTTAATTAAATATTTAATAGTATAATTAGTAATAAAAATATAATTAGCTTAATTAATATAATTTAAAAAAGAAATTATTAAATGTACAATTTATAGTGTAAATAATAATTAAATAATTAATGAGTACTAAAATTCTTAAGTGATTAATGTGATAATCAATAATTTAATTTATAATTAAAAATAACTAATTAAATTATTAATTTAGACCATCTCTAATCGAAAAACTCATTTTCTACGCCAAAATACAGTAATACTTTAAAATGCAGTAACTCAACTCCAATTAAATTTCATTTCCTTACAATAAAACAAAAAATTTGTGCATATTTTTTCTCATATTGCCGTTGTTGTTGCTCCTTCCCTCGAATCATAAACGTATGATTTGACGTTGGTGACTAGTGTGACATCAACAGTGGGATGCCAATATTGATGTCGCGTTGTTCACCTTGTAAATGCAGCGTGTGACTTGGAGTTCAGGTGGAGCGAATGGTGGACGACAAATTAGAGTATGCAATTCGGTTGAAGATGTCCTAAATAATTAAATGTTTCAAAATAACCAATAGGATTAAATATAATTTCAAATAGTATACTTACCATATAATATTATAAATATAATAATCAAATAATTAATTAGTATTAGAATATTAAATGAATAATGAAGTAATTAACAATATAATGAATAATTAAAACTAATTAAATAATAATTTAAACTTAATTAAATCATTAGTAGGATCATTAGTTAAATAACTAGTTATTTAAAAAAAACTATATTAATATAATTAGATATCAAATACTTATTAAATTAACACATAAACAAGTAATTATATAAATAATACAATAATTAGTCAAGCTAATTTCTAATTAAATTATTTATCATTATAATTTGTTTACTATAATTAAAATTAAAATTAATAAGTAACTTACTTAACATATAATTAAATTAAATTTTCACAACTAATCCTTTCAGGTTAAAGAAAAACAAAAGGGTCGACAACTAGTTCAGAATGGATTGTTGATCCCCTGTTATCACACTATTCAAGTATTCATCAACCAATATGGCCATAACCTATATGAGACTATTTTGATTTCTAAAAGCCTTATAAAAATTTGTCACATCATTATTTGATTAAGTGAATTAATATTATATTTTTAAATTAAAATAAATAATACTCTTTTTATTTTAAATCATTAAAAAAGAAAAAAATCATAAAGATATTTAATGTGAATAATGATGTTATACTTATACCTATACAATAAAGAAATGGACTGAAAACACCTAAAATTGAGACTATCTGTATATTTCTGACATAATAATAAATTATAATGAGACAAAAATAAACCCTCCTAAAAAAAGAGATTGAATTTTAGAGTCCTCATCATTTTTTTCTATAAAAAATTTTTTGAGATAATGTTTATCTACTCGAAAAAATATTTATATGAATATTAATTACTATAATATAATATGGAACCTAAAACATATCTTATATATGAGTATACGAGTTTCTTCCCATATATATATATATATATATATATATTAATTATGCAAAATCAAGATGGAAACTTCAAAAATTAAATCTGGGATCACATGAACTCCGATTTAAGCAAACTTATAGTCAAAATGAGCGTCTCGGAAATGCAAACTCAACGACGCCAAATTCGACTCGATCCGAGCCCAAATGAGTCCAAATCAAGCACCCGAAGCACTAATGAAAAGTTTGAACCACAATTTGAGTTACCAAACGGTTTTCAAATATGAAGTACTTATAGTCGAATCGAGTGGCTCGACGAGACGAATCCAACGAGCCCAAGATCGCCAAATTCCGACATCATTAAGACTCTCAAATGTCTGACGAACTGTACACGTTCAAGGGATTCAATATTTATCGTCCATCCGAACCTCTCCACCTTTGCCCATGATCCTCCTCCTATTTACGGGTCATGTCGTTCTCAAAAATTATAAATAGCCCATCATTTCTCTTGAGAGGGGACCCAAGCAAGAAGAAGAGGAGAATAAAGAGAAGAGAAGAGAAGAAGATTATGAGGGAAGAAACTCCTCGACCACCAACGTTGGAATTCTGCTCGACTTCTGAACGACGCCGGAATTCTGTCCTACTTCCGAAGGATACCGCAATTCTGCTCGATCTTCAAGTGACGCCGGAACTCTGCCCGACATTGTAACTGAATTTCAATCCAGAACTGATTCATTGTACCTGATCGTCCTAACTTTTGCGGACGAGTCAGCCTCTTGTATCTCAAGCAAACACTAGTGAAACTTTATAAACTTGGCGTGACCCCGTGATTTTTTTCCCTTTCCATGGTTTCCACGTAAAAATCATGGTGTTTCTATTTTTTTCCTGTTTGTGTGCTGGATATCCGTACAACGCTGAGACAGAAATTTTCTAACTCTATCGCAGCGTATATTCTAGCTCATAACTTATATATATATATATATATATATATATATATATATATATATATATATATATATATATATATATATATATATATAGTATGAGAACCTACAATTTATCTCCGAAATGATTTTATTTGCAACCCGCCACTTCGTCCCAACAATTTGATTGCGATAGTGTGAGACCAAATAATAAAGCTTCCTTAGCAATTCTCTTCTATTGGATCATTCTTAATGATCCAATAGCAATAGCAATAGAGTGTTTGCTTCTTTCTTCTCAAAGACTTGGAAAATGATGTACTATTCAATCATGACTTCAAGTTGATCATATTCTTAGCCACAACCCCTTTTATTGGAATTGAAACATATAGGTCCACTAAGAGGCAATGGCTCAACAATTTTTTGCCTTTATTTGCATTTGGATATGATAGCCCAACAAATTAGAGAGTTTGTTGAGGAATTTTAAAGGGAAAAGTTCTTTTATTATTTATAAATTTCAAGGGATTTATAACATCTTGGTCTTTTTTTTTTAGGTATTTACTTGAAAGCCTTAAGTTTTTTTTTTAATATTTAATATTTTTTAGTTATTAAACGTAAAACTTTAATTGACACAAAATTATTTTACACAAAATTGATCCTAAATCTTGTATTCCTAAATGATAGCATTGATGTCCATATAAAACTTTACATCATCAAAATTAAGCAGCCCTATGCATATGATCTAAAGTGTCTTTTGAGCTTTTCCTCATCAAATGGCTCTTCATCACCTTCTTTGTAATGCTAGCTCGTGGTTTAAGAATAGAGAAATTGGAGATTCCTCTTGCGCTAAAATATAAAGATATAATTTGGTATTCTCTACCTCTAAACTTAGCCCTATATATATGAATGGATGGGGTTGAAGCACCACTAATTAGAGGGGGAGCATAAGCCTAAAGTGGGACATCATAAGATTATGCATAAATATTTGACTAAAATTGCTCCAACAGGAACAAAATATAGCATTAGTATTTAACATGGACATTTTAACCTCGAGTGCTTTTTATCAAGCTAACGCTCTTCCTTATATTCAACACTCTCATTTATATTTTTCTCTTTAAAAAAAACTCTCTTGAACTCATATAATAGACCAAAAGTTAAAAAAAAAAAAGAGAAAATTAAATTACTAAACTTTAAAGAAAAAATAAAAGTTAAATTACGTGTCTACAACTAATGTAATCCATGTATAATTATCAAATCCGAACTAAAGTCAATCAAATTCAATCCCATAATACTTTAAAAAAAATCACCAAGCTCTAAAGTCAATCATGGCCTCATGAACTCATCGAGATGCTCCTACACTTAGTTAGTTACCACTAAGCTCATGTAAGCACTCTCCAAGAAGCTTGTTGTAATATCACAATCTGCTCCAGGATCGTCCAGGACGATCTGGATCGTCCTGGGACGATCAGTGGAAAAAGAGTTCCAGAATTTGCCCAGAAGTGTTCCAGGTGTTTTCCTGTAGGCATCGTCCGGGCCGATCGAGGACATCGGCTAGGCCGATTGCACTGTTCATAAGCATCGGCCGGATCATCGCCCTGGAGTATCGGCCAGGCGATGTTGGTTTGGTCTGATCGTCCAGGACGATCGGGACGATCGGCCAGGCCGATCTGAAGAGGATTTAAGGGAAATCAGTTCATTTGAAGAGAGAGAAAATTTTATAAAAAAATATCTGATTTTGCGTCTGAGGAGAGAGAAAAAGAAGTTTTTGGAAAAGTTGATTTCGGGAAGACGCGGAGTCGTTTTCGTTCGAAGTGACTGTTGAGGAAATTGCTGTGCTCGAGGTAAGGCACATTCCGTCTTTCTCAATTTTCAGTTCCGTCACGTTTGACGGTATTTTCTGTCCGGATTTCGTTTTCGTTACGGTTTTTCGTCCGTATCTTTTGATTGGTTCAGTTTTTACCGCGTAAGTTTCTGTATATCGTTGCCGTGCCGGGTGTGCACGTTTTGACTATATTTTGAAGATTTTTGTCCGGGCATTTTTGATTCGGCGATGTTTTTCGTAGACTACAATTTTCTGTGAAATTGGAAATTATCTGTGCAGTAGGATAAATGTTCTGGAATATGATTATCTATGTTCTGTGCGAATTCGGTGAATTTTCTTTGCAGGAAATTTTGTGTAAATTCTGTGTACTGCCGTTGTGCTGCCCGATTTTTTTGGTAATTTCTGAATTGTTCGGATTTCTTCTGAATTGAAATGCTATGAGTATAAGCTATACAAAGGGAGTTATAAGGGGCCTGAATCCTATGAGATTCAGTTAGTGAAACGGGAATTCTGAAATGAGCTCAAATCTGAAATCTGATATCTGTTCTGTTCCGGATCCGATGAATTCTGTTCTGGTGCTATAAGCACATCTGTTTTGGTGCCGTGAGCACAAAGGGAGACATAAGGGGCCTGGATCCTATGAGATTCAGTCAGTGTCTGGGAAGGGAGGCATAAGGGGCTGGAATCCGTAGAGATTCCGTCAGTGTCAGGGCATTTAGTTATATGTATCTGTTCTGTTTTCTGTATTTGTTCTGTACACAATTGTGATTCTGACATGATATGATATGTAAGTTCTGATTTCTGATTTCTGTATAATTCTGATTCCGTTGATTTATTCTGTTCTGTGATCTGATCTGTAAAATTCTGTTTCTGCTTTGATATCTGTCCGTATAAGTTCGGATTTCCGATTCTGTTTCGATTTTTGATCTGATATCTGTCTGATGAGTTTGGTTTTGGTTTCTGAGAATTTAGATTGGTGGTTTGTTGCTTTGTTGAGCTGTTGAGCTCACCCTTGCTTTTTGGTGATTTTCAGGTTCTGGGAAAGGCAAGGAGGTTCAGGATTAGTTCAGAGTCTGATCAGTATAGGTACTTTTGTACTTTGATTTTTGTACAGTCATGGCTTTTCCGTTCTGTCTTTCTTTCTGTTGAAAGCCATGTACTGTTCTGTAGATGATTATTTTTGAGGAAATGAAAAGATAGATGTTTTGTTCCGCTGCATTTGATGTTTTTAGTAGCTCTGTTGTTCTGTGTGTGTTTGTTGAGTTAAGTATTTGGAAGATCAGTTCAGTAACCTAATCCAAAGCCAGATCCTGGATAAGAAGGTCTCTCGTCGCGATCCGGCTCGGGCGGGATCCGTCCCCGTCGGGTCGGGTCGTGACAAGCTTTTGTGGTATCAGAGCACTGGTTTTGGAAACAGGTTGGATTGTAAAATAGAGCTCTAGGAAGTGATCAGTAAGTCTGTCTGGGAGGTAGTTTTGGGTCGTTTGGCTTTTTATTGTGCTGTTTTTGTGTTGTTTTTGTGATAGTTTTCCAGATTTTCTGGATTTTTCTGTATGGATCAGCCAGACCCAGACATGACAGACGGTCAGAGTGCCGATCAGGCAGCACCAGTGGGGAGTACAGCCCCAGTGGTCGGTGCTGATACGCTGTCTCAGTTTGCTTCACTTGTTGCTCAGATGATGAGCGAGACTCAGAGCAGAGCTTCTACTGTTAGATCTGAGGACATTGATCGACACCTGCAGTTATTTTTGAGGTTGAAGCCTCCGAGATTTGAGGGCGCTGTTGAGCCCAGAGCAGCCGAGGAGTGGCTGAGGAGATTGGAAAAGACTTTTGACGGGATGCAGTGTCCTGCAGACAGGAAGGTTCCATTAGCTGTTTTTCTGTTGGACGGAGAGGCTGAGCACTGGTGGGACGGCCAGCAGGCAGCCAGATTTCAGGGTAGACTGAACTCTTTGATCACTTGGGAAGAGTTCACTGAAGTGTTCCGAGATTGGTTTGTTCCCCCTTCTGCACGATAGCAGATGCAGGAGAATTTTCTGAGGCTAGTTCAGGGGAGCAAGACGGTGATGCAGTACGAGGCTGAGTTTACTGCATTAGCCAGGTACGCTCCGCAGCTGGTTAGCACTTCTGCTGAGAGGTGCTACAGATTTCTGAGGGGATTACGAGACACTTTGAGGCAGCCTTTGATACCATTCAGGATCACTGATTTCTCTGAGCTTGTGGAGCGAGCTCGTCTGATTGAGAATGACATGACGACTACTCAGCAGCGGTGGACTGCGAGTAGGAAGAGGTTTGGAGGTGAGACTTCTGGCAGTGGTTCCTCTGGGAAGAGGAGATTTGTTTCTGGTTCTGGATCTGGAGATTCCAGAAGGAGCGGAGGATCGTCTGGTACTGCTACCAGTACGACTAGTTCTGGATCTGTCAGTATGGCACCTGTGTGCCAGAGTTGTGGACGACGACACCATGGCCAGTGCTACAGGATAGCTGGTCTTTGTTTCAGATGTGGTCAGCCGGGACATAGGATTGCAGAATGTCCACAGATGGGTTTTGAGCAGCGATCTGAGGGCTTCGTCAGACCTGTTGGTTCAGCAGCAGGAAGACCGAGGACTGTTCCTCGACGCCCTGAGGGATTTACTGGTAGAGGTGGTGGTTCTAGTTCTGCACCACGGAGACCACCTACGATGCAGAGGGAGCAGAGTAGTTCTGTTGCTTCAGCTCCTGTTCCAGTTCAGCCACGAGTCTACAGCTTGAGTCAGCAGGAGGCTCGTGATGCTCCGGATGTTGTGACAGGTACGGTTTACATTTCTGATCAGCCCTGTCGTGTTTTGTTTGACTCTGGAGCGAGTCATTCTTTTCTGTCCGAGCACTATTTTGAGATTTTACATTTGGATTCGATGGTTTTACCGGTTTCTTTGTCTGTGATTTTATCGGCTGGGAATCCTTTGATTGCTCGACAGTTTTGTTTGTGTGAGATTGAGATTTCTGGCAAGAAGTGGAAATCGAGTTTGATTCGGTTGCCGATTTCATCGTATGATATAATTCTGGGAATGGATTGGCTGAGTCAGTATGAGGCTCAGATTGACTGTCTGAAGAAGCAAGTGAGTTTGCTTATGGCTGGAGAGAGAGTTGTATTTCAGGGATTACGAGGTGTTCTCTCCAGTCTGATTTCGGCGTTGGAGGTGAGCAGGATGTGGAAGAAAGGATGTCCGGTATTTTTGGCTTCGGTGCGGGATCTGAACCTGGAGATTGGTTCTGTTTCTGAGATCCCAGTGGTACGGGAGTTTGTGGATGTTTTTCCTGAGGAGTTGGTTGGTTTACCTCCGGATAGAGATGTGGAGTTCTCTATCGATGTTTTTCCGGGTACCGCTCCGATATCGAAAGCTCCGTACAGGATGGCACCGAAAGAACTTTCTGAGTTGAAAGTTCAGCTTCAGGAGTTGGTTGACAGAGGTTTTGTACGCCCTAGTGTTTCACCATGGGGAGCACCTGTTCTGTTTGTGAAGAAGAAGGACGGTACACTCCGTATGTGTATTGATTACAGAAATTTGAACAAGGCCACAATCAAGAACAAGTATCCTTTGCCTCGGATAGATGACTTGTTCGATCAGCTTTTTGGATCTTCGGTATTTTTGAAGATTGACTTGCGATCCGGATATTATCAGGTGAAGGTAAAGGAATCTGATGTGGTGAAGACTGCTTTTAGTACTCGGTACGGGCACTACGAGTTTTTGGTTATGCCTTTTGGGGTAACCAATGCGCCCGCTATTTTCATGGATCTGATGAACCGAGTATTCAGGGAGTATTTGGATCAGTTTGTGATCGTCTTCATCGACGATATTCTGGTATATTCTGCATCTGAGGATGATCATGCCAGACATTTGAGGATTGTGTTGGAGACTTTGAGGAGGAATCAGCTGTATGCCAAGTTCTCCAAGTGTGAATTTTGGCTGAAGAGTATTTCTTTTCTGGGGCATGTGATTAGCGGAGAAGGCATTTCTGTAGATCCCCAGAAGATTCAGGCAGTTGCTGATTGGCCAAGGCCGACTACGGTATTTGAGGTACGTAGTTTCTTGGGCATGGCTGGATACTACAGGAAATTTGTGAAAGGATTTTCACAGATTTCGACTCCTCTGACGAGACTGACTCAGAAGTCAGTTCCTTTTGTTTGGACACCGGAGTGTGAAGCTAGTTTTCAGAGACTGAAGGATTGTCTGACTTCAGCTCCAGTGTTGGCACTTCCGTCAGGTACGGAGGGTTTTCAGGTGTTCAGTGATGCTTCACTGAAAGGACTGGGATGTGTCCTGATGCAGCATGGTCAGGTAATTGCTTATGCTTCGAGACAGTTGAAACCACATGAGAAGAATTACCCGACGCATGATTTGGAGTTAGCTGCAGTTGTTTTTGCTTTGAAGATTTGGCGTCATTACCTGTATGGCGTCAGATGTGAGATCTTTACTGATCATAAGAGCCTGAAGTATATTTTTACTCAGAAGGATCTGAATTTGAGGCAGAGAAGGTGGCTCGAGTTGATCAAGGACTATGACCTGATTATTCAGTATCAGCCTGGAAAGGCGAATGTGGTAGAGGATGCTTTGAGCAGGAAGTCTTCTGGATTATCAGGTATTCAGCTTACCTGTGATGACTTTCTGATTCGTGATTTGGAGAGATTACAGTTGGAGGTGATTTCCTCCAGTGATTTGGAGTTGGCTCGGATGAGTATTCAGTCTTCTTTGGAAGCACGGATTCAAGAAGCCCAGAAGTCAGATTCTGATTATTCGAAGTTGATAGCTCAGATTGGATCTGGTAAGACTCCTGAACTTCGAATTTCTGATTCTGGTGCTATTTTCTGTAAGAACAGGTTGTGGGTACCTGTTTTTGGAGATTTGAGGCGGGAGATTCTGTATGAATCTCATCATTCAGGCTACACTGTTCATCCAGGCAGTGGTAAGATGTACGCTGATATGAAGCTTTTGTTCTGGTGGCCTGGGATGAAGAAGGATGTGGCGGAGTTTGTGTCGAGATGCGAAGCCTGTCAGTTGGTGAAGGCAGAGCATCAGCGACCAGGTGGACTGTTGCAGTCGTTGCCTATCCCTGAGTGGAAATGGGAGGAGGTAACGATGGATTTTGCGATGGGTTTTCCTCGATCACGACAAGGACATGATGCTATTTGGGTAGTTGTGGATCGATTGACGAAGTCAGCCTATTTTCTTCCGATCAGACAAACAGATTCAGTTGAATGCTTGGCACAGATTTATGTGAAGGAGATAGTTAGATTGCACGGTGTACCTCGTGTGATTGTTTCAGATCGAGATGGACGGTTTACTTCCAGACTTTGGAAAGGCATTCAGCAAGGCTTGGGTACGAAATTGCATTTCAGTACAGCCTTTCATCCTCAGACCGATGGGCAGTCTGAGAGGACTATTCAGGTATTGGAAGACCTGTTGAGACTTTGTGTTCTGGACTTTAGCGGAAGCTGGGAAGATCATATTCCGCTAATTGAGTTTGCTTATAACAACAGTTTTCAGTCTAGTATCGGTATAGCACCGTACGAGGCTCTGTATGGCAGGAAGTGTCGTACTCCTTTGACTCTGACGGAGGTCGGAGATAGACAGGCTTTGGGTGCCACTTTTGCTGATGAAACTGCTCAGAAGATCAGTTTGATAAGAGAAAGATTGAAAGCGGCTCAAGATCGACAGCAGAAGTATTACAATCAGAAGCACAGATTTGTTGAGTTTCAAGTTGGTGACTTTGTGTATGTCAAAGTCAGCCCGATGAAGGGTGTGAGCAGATTTGGTCAGGTAAGCAAGCTTAGTCCAAGGTATGTTGGACCGTTTGAGATTTTGGAAAGAATTGGAAAAGCTGCTTATCGCCTATTGCTTTCTGATTCTATGCCTGACGTGCATAATGTGTTTCATGTATCCACTCTGAGGAAGTGGGTTTCAGACTCTGGGAAGAAAGTATCAGCTGATGAGATTGAGATTCAGGAGAATCTGGCATACAAGGAAGAGCCAGAGCTTATTTTGGCATACGACGTCCGAAAGTTAAGAAATAAAGAGATTCCGATGGTTAAAGTCCAGTGGAAGCACCGGACTGCACGGGAAGCAACTTGGGAGAAGGAGTCTTACATGAGACGGTCGTACCCGTACTTGTTTTGACTGAGTTTGGATTGGATAATGTCGAGGACGACATTTTTCTGAGTTGGGGAGATTGTAATATCACAATCTGCTCCAGGATCGTCCAAGACGATCTGGATCGTCCTGGGACGATCAGTGGAAAAAGAGTTCCAGAATTTGCCTAGAAGTGTTCCAGGTGTTTTCCTGTAGGCATCGTCCGGGCCGATCGAGGACATCGGCCAGGCCGATTGCACTGTTCATAAGCATCGGCCGGATCATCGCCCTGGAGTATCGGCCAGGCGATGTTGGTTTGGTCTGATCGTCCAGGACGATCGGGACGATCGGCCAGGCCGATCTGAAGAGGATTTAAGGGAAATCAGTTCATTTGAAGAGAGAGAAAATTTTATAAAAAAATATCTGATTTTGCGTCTGAGGAGAGAGAAAAAGAAGTTTTTGGAAAAGTTGATTTCGTGAAGACGCGGAGTCGTTTTCGTTCGAAGTGACTGTTGAGGAAATTGCTGTGCTCGAGGTAAGGCACATTCCGTCTTTCTCAATTTTCAGTTCCGTCACGTTTGACGGTATTTTCTGTCCGGATTTCATTTTCGTTACGGTTTTTCGTCCGTATCTTTTGATTGGTTCAGTTTTTACCGCGTAAGTTTCTGTATATCGTTGCCGTGCCGGGTGTGCACGTTTTGACTATATTTTGAAGATTTTTGTCCGGGCATTTTTGATTCGGCGATGTTTTTCGTAGACTACAATTTTCTGTGAAATTGGAAATTATCTGTGCAGTAGGATAAATGTTCTGGAATATGATTATCTATGTTCTGTGCGAATTCGGTGAATTTTCTTTGCAGGAAATTTTGTGTAAATTCTGTATACTGCCGTTGTGCTGCCCGATTTTTTTGGTAATTTCTGAATTGTTCGGATTTCTTCTGAATTGAAATGCTATGAGTATAAGCTATACAAAGGGAGTTACAAGGGGCCTGAATCCTATGAGATTCAGTTAGTGAAACGGGAATTCTGAAATGAGCTCAAATCTGAAATCTGATATCTGTTCTGTTCCGGATCCGATGAATTCTGTTCTGGTGCTATAAGCACATCTGTTTTGGTGCCGTGAGCACAAAGGGAGACATAAGGGGCCTGGATCCTATGAGATTCAGTCAGTGTCTGGGAAGGGAGGCATAAGGGGCCGGAATCCGTAGAGATTCCGTCAGTGTCAGGGCATTTAGTTATATGTATCTGTTCTGTTTTCTGTATCTGTTCTGTACACAATTGTGATTCTGACGTGATATGATATGTAAGTTCTGATTTCTGATTTCTGTATAATTCTGATTCCGTTGATTTATTCTGTTCTGTGATCTGATCTGTAAAATTCTGTTTCTGCTTTGATATCTGTCCGTATAAGTTCGGATTTCCGATTCTGTTTCGATTTTTGATCTGATATCTGTCTGATGAGTTTGGTTTTGGTTTCTGAGAATTTAGATTGGTGGTTTGTTGCTTTGCTGAGCTGTTGAGCTCACCTTTGCTTTTTGGTGGTTTTCAGGTTCTGGGAAAGGCAAGGAGGTTCAGGATTAGTTCAGAGTCTGATCAGTATAGGTACTTTTGTACTTTTGATTTTTGTACAGTCATGGCTTTTCCGTTCTGTCTTTCTTTCTGTTGAAAGCCATGTACTGTTCTGTAGATGATTATTTTTGAGGAAATGAAAAGATAGATGTTTTGTTCCGCTGCATTTGATGTTTTTAGTAGCTCTGTTGTTCTGTGTGTGTTTGTTGAGTTAAGTATTTGGAAGATCAGTTCAGTAACCTAATCCAAAGCCAGATCCTGGATAAGAAGGTCTCTCGTCGCGATCCGGCTCGGGCGGGATCCGTCCCCGTCGGGTCGGGTCGTGACACTTGTATCTTTCTAGAGTTCCTTACCAAATTCTCCTCAAAAAAATTTCAAGCTTGTTCAATAATCTAAAATAAATAAATAAATGAGTATCACGTGAGAAGAAACCCATGAAAATATGTATTTATTTCCATTACATACTTCATTGACACCTCTACGAGCTTAGCGCTATGGTTGGGAGATTCATGATCATGATTATTGTAAGCTTGCTATTCTTAGCACAATTTAGGATGTTATCAAAATAAATAGAGGGAAAATTGATAGTCGAGAATGAGGCAAAATAAAATAAACAAAGAGTTTATAAACATTTTTTCAAGAATATAGCTAGTGATTGTTTGCAAAGTCGTTGTGATAAAAGATGCATATCATCCAAGTGTTAACAAAATTTATGATTAACATTTTTAATTACATCATTAATAATTATTCTTATTAAAAAATATGATTATAAGAAAAGAAATGTGGCTAAACCAATTACATTTTACCTACATTTTATTTTAAAAATGTGACTCAAATTTACATTTCTTGACATATTAAAAACTATTAAACTATATAGCAGAGGAGTATTGAGTATAATCTTAAAAAAAAAAAAAAAACAACAAAGTCATACGAGATATGATGTTATGCTCAAAGTAAGTCTGAAATTTTGATGATGAATGAGAACGAAAACTTGAGGAAATTTTACTAAGAAAGATCATCTTGCTAATTAAATGAAGAGCTATATGGAGATGATACAAGTAATAAGTATTTGAATAAGTAGTTGAAAAAAAATAAGGAAAAAGATAAGCCTACCTTTTAAGTTGTGCCTAAGATTCCTATTCTTGAGAATAATAAAGGTGTTATTCCAATAATAATCAATCTTTGTATATTCGGGTGTCCTTGCTTTCCATGGCTACTACCTATGTGCCTTTCTTAGATACTCAATAGTCACAAATACTACAAATACCTTAATCCTCAAATAGGTCATCTCATTATATATCACCATGTCCAATTGGATGAATCCACATTTCCATATCAACCCAAACTTCTCTAATGCCTTCAAATGCTCTGCATTCCAACCCATAATTACTCACCCCAACATCACAAACTACTTCACCAATTTCAATTGAAACCCCAAGCATCCTTAGCAATTCTCTACTTAGGGATCATTCTTAATGATCCAATAGCAATAACAATAGAGTGTTTGCTTCTTTCTTCTTAAAGACTTGGTCCTTTGTCAAAATCTCTCTCTTCTCATAAGATAAGGTTATAAATGATGTACTATTCAATCATGAGTTCAAGTTGATCATATTCTTAGCCACATCCCATTTTATTGGAATTGAAACATATAGGTCCACTAAGAGGCAATGGCTCAACAATTTTTTGCTTTTATTTGCATTTGGATATGATAGCCCAACAAAATAGAGAGTTTGTTGAGGAATTTTAAAGTGAAAAGTTCTTTTATTATTTATAAATTTCAAGGGATTTATAACATCTTGGTCTTTTTTTTTTAGGTATTTACTTGAAAGCCTTAAGTTTTTTTTTTTTTTTAATATTTTATATTTTTTAGTTATTAAACGTAAAAATTTAATTGACACAAAATTATTTATACTCAAAATTGATCCTAAATCTTGTATTCCTAAATAATAGCATTGATGTCTATATAAAACTTTACATCATCAAAAACAGCCCTATGCATATAATCTAAAGTATTTTTTGAGCTTTTACTCATCCAAGTGGCTCTTCATCACCTTCTTTGTAATGCTAGCTGAGGTTTAAGGATAGAGAAATTGGGGATCTCTCTTGCACTAAAATATAAAGAGATAATTTGGTATTCTCTTCATCTAAACTTTGCCCTATATATATGAATGGATGGGTTGAAGCACCACTAATTAGAGGGGGAGCATAAGCCTAAAGTTGGACATCATAAGATTATGCATAAATATTAAAATTGCTCCAACACGAACAAAATATAGCATTAGTATTTAACATGGACATTTTAACCTCAAGTGCTTTTTATCAAGCTAACGCTCTTCCTTATATTCAACACTCTCGTTTATATTTTTCTCTTAAAAAACTCTCTTGAACTCATATAATAGACCAAAAGTTTAAAAAAAAAGAGAGAAAATTAAATTACTAAACTTAAAAAAAAAAAAGTTAAATTAGGAGTCTACAACTAATGTAATCCATGTATAATTATCAAATCCAAACTAAAGCCAATCAAATTCAACCCCATAATACTTTAAAAAAATTCACCAAGCTCTGAAGTCAATCATGGCCTTATGAACTCATCGAGATGCTCCTACACTTAGTTAGTTACCACTGAGCTCATGTAAGCACTCTCCAAGAAGCTCGTATCTTTCTAGAGTTCCTTACCAAATTCTCCTCAAAAAAATTTCAAGCTTGTTCAATAATCTAAAAAAAATAAATAAATGAGTATCACGTGAGAAGAAACCCATGAAAATATGTATTTATTTCCATTACATATTTCATTGACACCTCTACGAGCTTAGCGCTATGGTTGGGAGATTCATGATCATGATTATTGTAAGCTTGATATTCTTAGCACAATTTAGGATGTTAACAAAATAAATAGAGGGAAAATTGATAGTCGAGAATGAGGCAAAATAAAATAAATAAAGAGTGTATAAACATTTTTTCAAGAATATAGCTAGTGATTGTTTGCAAAGTCCTTGTGATAAAAGATGCATATCATCCAAGTGTTAACAAAATTTATGATTAACATTTTTAATTACATCATTAATAATCATTCTTATTAAAAATATGATTATAAGAAAAGAAATGTGGCTAAACCAATTACTTTTACCTACATTTTATTTTAAAAATGTGACTCAAATTTACATTTCTTGACATTTTAAAAACTATTAAACTATATCTCAGAGGAGTATTGAGTATAATCTAAAAAAAAACAACAAAGTCATACGAGATATGATGTTATGCTCAAAGTAAGTCTAAAATTTTGATGATGAATGAGAACAAAAACTTGAGGAAATTTTACTAAGAAAGATCATCTTGCTAATTAAATGAAGAGCTATATGGAGATGATACTAGTAATAAGTATTTGAATAAGTAGTTGAAAAAAAAATAAGGAAAAAGATAAACCTACCTTTCAAGTTGTGCCTAAGATTCCTATTCTTGAGAATAATAAAAGTGCTATTCCAATAATAATCAATCTTTGCATATTCGGGTGTGCTTGCTTTCCATGGCTACTACCTATGTGCCTTTCTTAGATACTCAATAGTCACAAATGCTACAAAAACCTCAATCCTCAAATAGGTCATCTCATTATATATCACCATGTCCAATTGGATGAATCCACATTTCCATATCAACCCAAACTTCTCTAATGCCTTCAAATGCTCTGCATTCCAACCCATAGTTACTCACCCCAACATCACAAACTACTTCACCAATTTCAATTGAAACCACAAATTCCCTCCAAGTACCTTAGCACCCATCCCCATTCGCTACACACACCAGATTAATCCCCAAAGTTTTTCAATTCTCCACATCCATCTGTCAATCATATCAGAAATATTCTACCTCTAGTCATTCACCTCTTCATTTGCAATCCCCTCGATCTAAGTCACCCCATGATCACCAGACAATGCACTTTCAATATGTCTTCTATCGAAATTGAATATAGAGCATTGGGAGTTGCTATCATCGACATAATATGGCTTTAACACTCAGTTCTTGAATTCAACATTTGAATATATCAAATTACATGTATTCATTATGTATCAGCTATTTATCTTGCTAACAACTCAGTCTTTCATATATACTCATACAAAACACATTAAAATTGACTACCATTTTCATTAAGAATGCTTTCGTGCTTGTCGAATTCACCGTCACATCACATGATTAGACAATAGACTTTTTCACCAAATCATTATCCACACAGATCTCAGCAACTTCGCCACAAATTGACAATCAATAAAACGACGGCCACTACTACCAAGCAAATGGAGCAGTCAATACAACAACTTCAAAGAATATCAATATGATAAAGGGCATCTCCAAACAAGTGGCATTCGAACATTTGCAGTTCACGCAAGTGTCCAACCGAGCGGCATTCAAAAATATATTTTTTGTGTTTTGAATAATGCAACGCCAATATTTGCATCACACTGTTCACCACCATTAAAAAAAAAAGATAGAGAAAGAATATTCCTTTTTGAAGTTGGAAAATAAGTTCAGTTAAAAATAAATTACCGTTTGATATGTCGCTAACTGCATTTTGGAGTGGAAAATAAGTTTTTCGGTTAGAGATGCCCTAAAACAAACAAAATAAATCTCTATCTTACACTTGTAAAGGAGAACCACTTCTTTTGACCAAACACAGCAGCTATCCTCTCTACCTCTTTATATACCCATATATAGAAATACAAAACAGTTTTTGACTGTTCTCAATTAAAATTAGTCTTCTATATATGTTTTTCTCTGAAGTTACTGGTTTCTATAACATAACCAATGTTCTCTCATTAATACAGCTACAATCTTAATTAAGAGTGTATCATAATCAACCAGTACCTAACTTTTTATCTTGACAATTAATTAGCATTACTTGTCAAATTAATTAGCATTACTTTTAATGTTTTTGAAGTAATTTTTTAGTGTATAATGGTACCAAACAACATGCAACCGACTGATAATTTCTTCACAAAAGCCTTAGGCGCCTTGTGGGATCACTTTCTATTTTTTGTTTTTAAAAAAATATGTTTAGTTAATGTTTTTTAGATTTTTTTTAAATAAATTAAGATAGTTTTAGGAAAATACTCAAAATTAGTTTTATGTAGGTGCTTTTGTTTTTATTATTGTTTAGGGGTGCAACTGAGTAAAGTCGATACACAAGACGGCTTGGGTTTGACTTGTGAACGAGCTCGTGTGTCAAACTTATCGAGCTTGTATGTCAAGTTCGAGCAAAATTTTGAGCTCGTTGTAAATTTTATTTGTTATTTAGCATGTCTTAGCGTTCACAATATTTAATTTCCAAATTGCAGATGGAGTATATATATATCAAGCAATATGCGCGTGTTGTAAGTTCTTCCTGGAAACATGCCTCTCAAACAAACGGTATGTTTGGGATAGCTTTCTCGTTATTTATTTTTTTACATAACAACCACAATTTTGTTTGGTTTCTACTTTCTTACTGTTTTCTCATCACTTTTTGAAATTTTTGCGGTTCAAAGCAACTTTTTACTACTAGAGTATTTAAATTATTTTCTCCACATAAACTTCACAAATAACTTTATAAAAAGCTACGGTTGCCCAAACAGATAAAATATTCGCCAAAAACAAAGGGAGAAATCATATCGATGCCGGAGAAACCTCAATTTGTTCTTCATTACTGTTACAAACTTACAGTTAATTTATTGCTACTGAAACAAAACATTTATGAAGTATTTCATAAGAATGATAGATAAGTAGGGTGCCATTAAAATAATAATATTAACATCAATAAACATAATTAAAAAAGGTGAATTGATAAATTATTATATTAGTCAGAAGAGTGAAATATATTTTTTGAATATAAAATAAAAAACATTAAAAAAAAATAATATTTCGTGATTTGATTATATAGAACGAAAAGTTAAATACACATAACTTATAAGAAAAAAAAAAGAAAAAGAAAAGAAAAAGCAAAAAAAAAAAAAGAGTAGATAAAATTAATATTTAAGAATTAAGCATACAAAAGATTCAAAATAATACAAAAATATTTTTATAAAGAAATTTTAATTAACAATTTCTACAAACTAAAACTCATAAATCTAACGTCAAATAGTTAAGACAAAACCGCAACTTCATTTGATGATATTGATGATATATAATGTTATGATGCACCGACATTTCTCATCAAAAAGGTATGTAATGTCTGAAACGCATCGGACTTGACATGCATCCAACACGTATCAGACTCAACACGCATCTGGCACGTATCCGACACACCAACAACGACATTAAAATTCTTAAATTATTAAGCAAATATATTTACTAAGAAAGTCAAAATAGTTAAAATACTTATTCTGTCTCATGCAAGAAAGAGATAATTTAGGTGTCCCCATAACAATTCTAAGGCCTATCTCCTTCTATCCCTCTCTTGATATCTCACCTACACTTAGACATTTGTTCAACCCTCGCACTAACCAACAGCTTCACACTAATTGTTAATGTTTAATTATAAACAAAGAGATACTAAGTACATTCATTCACATGGCCACACTGAACTTACTTAGTTGTTTAAGGAGCAAAAAGTGGTTAATTAATAATTAAAAAAATGATGAAAGCCAATTGAGGATTAAAATAAGAGATTTTTCACGGTACCATTTACAATATTTTAAAATTAGCAAATATTTTATTTTGTAGATGCAAAGAAACTAATTATTTCCCACCATTTGAATAATTAGAGCATATAAATTTGAACTATTATTATATATTACTAAAAATATAATTAACTCTTAAATTTTCATTAGAATTTTTCTTTTAATATTGATTAAAATATTTTATTTATTTTTTAGTTTTGAAAAAATGTGTTTATTGACTTTTAAAAAATAATAAGACGAAATAATTATCTCTTTAGTAACAAATATTCTTAATTATTCACATCATTAATTTCGTATTTTTTCAAGAAGTTTGATTATAAATTAAAAAAGATTAATTACTAATACAATTCTTAATCACTTCATAATTATTGTCTAATTAATTCTCTACAAATAAAGAGATAAGATAGACAAATAAATAATTAAAAAGTATTTGAAAAGCTTGGTTAACGTACAAACGTATAGTTGTACGTGCATGGCTTCATAAGAATATAAAATAAACCATGCATTGTTCATGAGTTTATTGCTATGGCCAGCAATGGAAGTAGGGGCTAAAGGGTGGCCAATCCATCCTAATAGCATTCATGCTTAGAAGTTTAGTCCCATGCATGTAAGTGTAATACGAAGCTTTTTTTTTTTTTTTCTTGTTCTTGATTTCCTTCGTTTGCTCTATTCAGGATATGTTTCGAGTAGTTTTTTCGCTATTTTTTTAGAAAAGAATCATAATTTTGTTTGACTAATGCTTTTTGGTTACTTTCAATGAATTTTTGTGATGAGAAGTTATTTTTTGCAAATAGAATATTTAAGTTATTTTTCTCACAACAATTTCACAACAAACTTTATAATTCACTGTAGTCGTCCCAAGTAGGATGAATTATTCTGTACGGATACCGGAGTGGAGAACCGTACGGTTAATTTGTCTCTTTGAACAGTAAAAACACGACTCACTATGCTTTTACTGTTCATGGAGACAAAACTGGACAATTCTTCCCTTCTGGTGTCCTCACAGAATAATCTCTCCCAAAGTAGGCCCTTAGTTGAATTTACATCTATGAAGTTTAATAACTAGTGGATAATAAACATCTAATACCCAAAAAATGAACTAAATGCATATATTTTGCTTAAAAGGTGATTAAATGTAGAAAATTATGATTAAAATATAATATAGTGATAGATTATTTTAAAAATGCGAGTAAATTAAATATAAAATTTTTAATTATAATTTTCAATATTTATTATTTAAAGCAGCAAATTAGGCAAACTTTTGAGTTTTAACTCTTCATCAGACATCACATTTATAATAAAAGCATAATTGTTGCAGTTATAACTAAAGACTTTAGCTATGATTTCCTATGATGAACGTGGCTGAAGCTTTGCAACTAAAAGCTCGCTTTAGCCACATTTGAAGGATAGAGAGACTATGAAAGCTGTGAAGTAAATACAGTTTACTCTTTAGATAAATTCAAATACAAGCAAATACTAAG